>OY740782.1:98675453-99875453 GCA_963514005.1 Raja brachyura | reverse complement strand
ATACGACCGACCCTTCCAGCTCTATTGCACCATTTTACCTGAATGTACAACTTCGGTTCTGACTCAAAAACATGGGGATAGACATAGACCAATTGCGTATTACTCCTCTAAATTGGAACTGGTAGCCAGCGGACATTCGCTTTGGACTCAAATTTTAACTGCAATATTTAATAGTTTACAATCAGCTGCCAATTTGACACTCCAGCAGGAGATTGTAGTTTACAGTTCACATTCGTTATCTGCATTGTTGGGGCAGCTTCTAGCCCAGCACTTAACAATGGCCCGCCAAAATAAGTACGAGATCTATCTTTTGAACAACCCAAAACTGCAATTCAGACATTGTACATTGATTAACCCAGCCTCTTTTCTTATTTCACCCCCAGAAGAGCAATCAGAAGCAGGACATGACTGTCTATTTGTCATAGAGGAGGAAACATCTGTAAGAGAGGACTTGAGGGATGCACCCATAGAGGACTCTGGCACGACATTGTATGTGGATGGGAGCGCATCAATTGGGCCATGGGTTGAGAGAATGGGTATGCAATTGTTGATCAGAAAACGGAAATTTAGAAGCAGCTGTCTTTGAGGCACCTTATTCAGCACAACAAGCTGAATTATTCGCTTTAATTTGGGCTTGTATTATTGGGGAAAATCTAAAAGTAAATATTTACACTGATTCTCAGTATGCATTTGGAGTGGTGCATGATTTTAGACAATTATGGGAAAATAGGGGATTTCTAACTTCCACAGGGACCCAAATCTCAAAAAAAAAAAATTGGTGACAGATTTATTAAACGTCTTAATGCTACCCAGACAAATCTCTGTTATGAAATGCAGGGTCCACACTAAAGGACAGATTCCAGTAGATATTGGGAATCATAATGCTGACTTGGTAGCTAAGAAAATATTATGGGAACGTAAGGTGGTGGTACCCAAAATGATGAGGCAGACTAAAAGTATAACTAACAAGTCCCCCTTGGAGTAAACGATGCCAACCATACAAGAAATTGTTTGATTACAGGAGGAGGCTACTGAAGGAGATAAGGAATGGTGGGGACAATTTGTGTGTGTACTGGATTGTATGACTGGACTGTGGACCACTCCAGCAGGGCAAACGTGCATGACAGACTCATTAGCAGTATAGGTTATAGAGTGCATGCACTATGCAACCCATTGTGGTGCAAGGGCAGTAGGGGACACTCTATTGGGTACTTGGTGGCATCCAAACTACAAACTTTAGCTCAGAAGGTAAGCAGTAATTGTTTGGTCTGCCAGAAATACAATCCAGGGAAAGGAATAGGATGTGAAGGAGGGAAAACACCATTGCCTATGGGTCAGTTTGAATCATAGCAGATGGACTATATTGAATTAGAAAGGTGCCAGGTGTATAAATACGCACTTGTCATAGTCGATGTATTCAGCCGATGGATTGAAGCTTACCCAACCCTTGATAACAAAGCAGCTACTGTTGTCAAGGTGTTAATGAGAGAATTTGTCCCTAGATTCGGTATCCCCATTCAATTTAGTTCAGATAACGGTCCATACTTTATTGGACATATCAATAAAGAATGTTGTGAACAGCTGGGGATCCAGCAGCAATTACACTGTGCTTATCGACCACAGGCTGCTGGACTTGTGGAAAGGTAAAATCAGACCCTTAAAACTAAATTAACCAAAATAAAGGCGGAGACTGGACTTGGAAGGACTAATTTACTCCCAATAGCCCTATTTCAGATGAGAGTCATGCCTGTAGGGAAATCTAGATTAAGCCCAGCTGAAATTGTTTATGGTAGACCCTTGAAAACACCTTGGAACCAGAATGGGATGAAAACAATCAATTTCCACCATATGACCACAGAGATGACCGACTATATCATATCATTCACCAGAGCCTTAAGGGATTCACATAGTAGAGTAAAGGTGGGTTATAGTGGCATGCCTTTGTTAGCAACTCCGATTATAAAGAATTAGGCGAGGAAAGTATTGGAGATTCATTGGGAAGGACCTTACCAGGTTCTTCTAATGACTCCAACAGCAATGAAAGTGTATGGACGAAATGCATGGGTACATCTCCATCACTGTGAAAGTATCAGTGAAAGTATGGATTGCTAACTTATTTCCTCCCAGGTTCTCTTAGGAACTCTATACTCTATTATGGATCAAGCACAGATGAACTTTCAAGATTGATGGATGTGATTGGCACCCACAAAAGCTCGGGAGGTGAAGACTCATCAAACGGGAATCATGAAGCTACACCCACAAAAACGCGGGAAGCTTGATGAAGTTCCGAGAAGATATATCAACATCTTTTTGTTAGAACATTTGTTAGAGTGAAGCAGTCCTCATTGTATTTTGGGGTTATTATTAATGATGAGGGTTAACATAAATGATAACATGGGGGAATGTTAATATTAACCAAATTAAAGACACCATAAAATGGAGGAACCCTGCATTTGTCAGAATTGCTTAACCTTTGTCAGTGGAAATTTACAGGCTGTGCATGGCACCGACTTGTCTGAGCATCAGATTGATATGTAGGGGTGAAAGATCCAGGTGTTCTCCTCGTTTCCCCTTAATTGATAAAATGTATAAAAACTCTGCAAACAAACTTTAATGCATTAATGTGATTAACAAATTGTAAATAGTGTAAATAATGTTGCAAGACAGTTACCCTGTTATGTGATGATTGTTTAAAGTATCAAGCCCTGGCAGATTTCTTTGAATTCCAAGGTAAATGTTGCATTATTCAGGTAACTTAGCTTCCTTCCAGATGTTTCTCTTAGAAACAATGTATAGAAGACTCTGTAATTGGTTTGGGAAACTGTCAATAATGTACTGATGTAATTAATATGTTTGATTGGATTGTAAAGAGACCACCCCATGTAGTTTGGCCCCTCAAGGCTCATGGACCTATAAAAGGTGTCCATCTTAGATTGGTGATGATCATCTGGAAGTGCGCTTGGGACTGCGTGACCTTTTGGAGTGTTTCTGCTTGCACAAGGCTGAAATGCTTGGCAAGGCAGTGGCAAGGATTGAACCCACGGTGGTTTAGGTATTGTATAGGGGAATTTGCTGTTCAATCTAAAAATAAAGGTTAATTGTTCCAGTGCTTGACTGAACTAGACTGTGGGGGGGGGGGGGGGGGGGGGGTGGTGGTAAGCTAAAGAAGAGTGTATTTACATAGCTACTTAGAGAACATAAAACAGGTCAGCACAGAGGCAGGCCCTTTGATTCACATGTCAGTGCTAAGCATGATACCAAGTTAAATTTATCCCCTGTATATGATTCATATCCCACTATTCCCTGCATATCCACGTGCACTATCTTAGTTGTTTCTGCCACCACCACCTTGGTAGTGCAATCCAGACTCCAACATATGTCTGAGTAAAAACAATTCCTTTAAACCCACCCTGTCTGACTTTAATAGGGTCATAGAATCATAGAGTCAAACAGCGTGGTAGTAGGCCCTTCGGCCCAACTTGCCGGCACTGGCCAACATGTCCCAGCTACACTAGTCCCACCTACCTGTGTTTGGCTATATCCCTCCAAATCTGTCCTATCCATGTACTTGTCTAACTGCTTCTTAATTGATGGGATAGTCACTGCCTCAACTGCCTCCTCTGTGAGACCAAGCGGAGGCTGGGCGATCATTTCGCTGAACAATTCGGCTCGGTCCGCAATAACCAACCCGACCTCCCGGTGTCCTAGCCCTTCAACTCCCCCTCCCATTCCGTATCCGACCTCTCGGTCCTGGGCCTCCTCCACGGCCTGAGTGAGCAACACCGCAAGTTGGAGGAACAACACTTCATATTCCGCTTCGGGAGTCTGCATCCTCTGGGCTTAAACATTGAATTTTCTCAATTCTGTTAACCCAGGCTGCCTCCTCCCCCTCCCCACCTCTCCTTCAGCCCTCGGGCCCTGGCATTCCTTCTCTCTCTATCTCCCCCCCCCCCACCCAAGTCGCACTAGCTTCTCATTTTCACACTACAAACAGCTTACAATGGCTTGTTTTCTTTATCATCAATACCTTTTGCATATCTTTCATTCATTGTTCTTAATCTCTCCACATCACTGTCTATATCTCTCATTTCCCTGATCCCTGACCAGTCTGAAGAAGTGTCTCGACCTGAAACGTCGCCCGTCTCCTTCGCTCCTTAGATGCTGCTGCACCCGCTGAGTTTCTCCAGCTTTTTGTGTAACCCTACCTCCTCTGGCAGCTCGTTCCATACCCCACCCACCATTGTATGAAAAAGTTACCCCTCAGATTCCTATTAAATCTTTTCCCATTCATCTTACACCTACTTTTTCTGGTCCTCGATTCACCTGCTCTGGAGAAGAGATACTACATCTACAATGATCTATTCCACTCATAATTTTATGCACTTGTATAAGATTACCCGTCATCTTCCTGCTCTCCAATGAATAGAATGAATTCTATCCTATACTCTAAATAATCATTGACATTTCCACCCTTGGAAAAAAGGTTCTGACTGTCTACCCATCAATGCCTCTACTAATTTTATATACCTCAATCAAATCGCTCCATAACCTCTGATGGGCCAGAAATAACAACCCTAGTTTATCCAACCTCTCCTTACAAATAATACTCCCTAATCCATGCAACATCCTCTGCCCCTTTTCAAAGCCTCCATATCCTGTAATGGGTTGACCAGAACTGCAGACAATACTCTAAACATGGCATAACCAAAGTTTTATTAAGCTGCAACACAACTTCCTGATTTTTATACTCAGTGCCTCAGCTGATGAAGACATACCAAATGCCTTCTTTGCTCTCTATCTACTTGTGTTGCCACTTTCAGGGACCTCTAGACTTGGATCCCAAGATCCCTCTGTACACCAATGCTGTTAAAGGTCGACATTAACTGTATAATTTCTCCATTATATTCAAACTCCTAAAATTCACCAACTCACTCTTACTCAGATTAAACGCCAACTGCCATTTCTCCTCCTATTTCTGTTGCTGATTCATGTCCCACTCTATCCTCTGACAGCCCTGACCCTTACAGTCAATGTCCCGACCAATGACGGCAAGTATACCATACGCTTTCTTTACCACATAAGTATGTGATTTTCAAAGGGACACGTCATGCTTGAACAATGCTAATGCATTTCTTCCTGTTAATCTGTTGCACTCACCTTCATCCTGAATTCCCAACAAATTTAGCACTGTTTCTTCAGAGAAATGCTGTGTTCAAAGACATGGAAGCATTGTGTTCTCTTGACTGAAGTCAGCCTGAGCCTCACCCTTCACTGTGATTACTGAAGAAAGTAGAGGAAGCTTCATGATGAAATAAATGTGATTTTCTAACATGTCATATACATCCTGACAAAACAGAATGAATGAATGAATAAGTTTATTGGTCAAGTATGTACATATACAAGGAATTTACCTTGATGCTCTGCTTGCAAGTAACAACATGGCATATAGTAAACCATTAAGAATAAAATATTAAACAATAAATATTAAGAATAAAACATACTTCATTATATGATGTGTGAGTTTATGTCCTAAGGGATGGCTCATAAATGTTGGGATTGCATGTGAAGATAACAAGCACAAACAATATTTATAAAGTTTATACCAAATATACTAATCAGGAAAGATGAATGGACTGAGTTTATCTCTTTCGGGAAAGAAATATGAGTAAATTCCTCTGAGGCATCTCAGTTTGTCCACCATTTCCTCCTGCAAGTGAGGGTGAACTATGTTAGTAGATATTGCATGATCTGTTTGGTTGATGCTGCTGTTACAGTTAAGTAAGGCACTCAATCAGGCTTCCATTTGTGCTCAGTGTAGAAGGCTGTGGTGGAGATAATCAATATTGTGTATTTACCAGCAGAGATTACTGGTTGATTATAGAGACCATGGTGAACTGAACAGTGTCCAAGGCGGGTGCTGCAGAATATCACATTGAGGATGCATACACTGAACTGTGGGAAGTGGTCAGGCAGCATTTTTGTCAGCAGCCTTGAATTCAAGTAGAATGTTAACATTGCACTTCAAGGCTGTCTTTCAATGCACATCACATGATGGGCATTTGTGCCCTGTATAGAATGGGACAGCATAAGCATGAAATTTGGAGGATCTAGATTTGGATTCTGGATGGCAAAGGATGGGTTACAATTCAATGATGTCATATTTAAAGTGAAGAACTGAAAGAGAGAAATGCTGACATCCTTAACAGTAACATTCATCCTAATGAGGTTTCATGCCTTTCTCTTTTAAAAAATGCAAGATATTCATCATGTGTGCAGATGCCTTGGGAAACATTCCTATATCCGATAGTTATGGAGGACCAGAACATGCTGATTCTCCATATTCTGAATCCTCAGAACATTCTGATGTTTCTACTGAAAGTAATGTTAAAAACGCAACTTATTGTTATAGAGAAATGCACGTGGATGGAGAATCGAAGAATTAACCCAGGGTCATTTCACTGTCTTCATGCTGGCAGCTCTGGATCATGGAATTATTTGGAATAAATATATACAAGTTTGGAAGAAAAAATAAATGCTTCCAAATACAAATGTGCCTCACGAACATGAGAAAAAGCATAAGATTGAAAGTAGTTGTTAAACCCATTTATGTGTATATCGCTTTGCATATTTAAAATCTTATTTTTAGGTTATGGAGATTAAAATATTGTTTGCTTTGCATGTGATAATTTATCATTGTGCTTGATTAGATGATTATGTTACTTTAAGGATGTGCTTTTGGTGCCATTTCCTCTCTAAACGTGGTTTTCAATCATTTTCGCTCAGCAGAGTTGCAGCAGCTCCTTGAATCAGCGCCACCTGCATTCTTGTTCCATCAATTAATGTCAGCTTTCCATTGCATGAGAAATTTGCCAGAACTGATTAGAGCAGATATTAAATGATAATTGGGCATTTAGTGCTCATCAAACAAAAAGTGACAGATGGGCCCCTAATTAAATTATAGCAATGGCATTATTCACTATGGATTATGTGTCTTCAATGGTGACCTTCATAGAGCTCTTTTCTCTTTTGACAACTTTTCCAGCTTTCTTTACAAGAGGTTCTTGCAGAGCAGAACAGCATACATTTCATAGTTTCAATGTAATGCCATCTTTAAACCACATTTATTGATTAATGCAGTATTGGTTACTATGGACCTGACATCACTCTCTACCTGACCACCACAGTAAGGTCAATGTCTTAATGGGCTGATGACTGCAACAAGAATCATGTTTATTTCATCAGTTACCTGGACCACATTCAAATCTTTTGCTTACAAGACCTTTAGTAATATTACTAGACTAAGTGGGACCCATTGGGTCCCAGCTTCACACGGGAGGGCTGGTCCCCCAATGCAATATTCCATCTCTCCACCAATTCCAATATTGCTGGCCAGTGGGGAGGACTTTCTGGAGCACTAGTATGTGTGTTGTGGGTCAAAGGGACTGGATTCCAGAGGGCTAGTATGGACATTGTGGGCTGAATGGATTCTTGGGCTGGCAGCTCAATCACTCTCGCCAGGCAGCTCAGTCACTCTGGCCAAGCAGCTCAGTCACTCTGGCCAAGCAGCTCAGTCACTCTGGCCAGGCAGCTCAGTCACTCTGGCCAGGCAGCTCAGTCACTCTGGCCAGGCAGCTCAGTCACTCTGGCCAGGCAGCTCAGTCACTCTGGCCAGGCAGCTCAGTCACTCTGGCCAGGCAGCTCAGTCACTCTGGCCAGGCAGCTCAGTCACTCTGGCCAGGCAGCATTTTAGAACCAATAGAGAAACTTTTTGCCAGCATTTTAGAACCCATAGAGACACTTTTTGCAAGCATTTTAGAACCAAGTGACACTTTTTGCAAGCATTTTAGAACCAATAGAGACACTTTTTGCAAGCATTCTAGAACCAATTGACACTTTCTTTTGCAAGCATTTTAGAACCAATAGACACTTTTTGCAAGCATTTTAGAACCAATAGGCACTTTTTACAAGCATTTTTGCAAGCATTTTAGAATCAATAGAGACACTTTTTGCAAGCATTTTAGAACCACATTAAGGGCACTCACAGTTGAGCAGACATGTGTTGAGTGCTATTTAGAGCTCAGAGAAACATTACCCTCTGGCTTCCTCCATCTTGCAGAGACTGAGTGAGGCACACCACTTCCTGGTTTTACAGTCCCTCCCCCTCCCTCCAGCAGGGGCAGCAAAGAGAATGGCGAATGTTCTAAAAACATTAATATCTCTCTGATTTTTCATTGATGGGAAAAATCCTCTGGTCCAGGAAGGCGGAGGGGGGCTCTGAGTGAGCTGGCCAGAAATGACAGCCATAGGTGGCGGCGTTCTCTCGGAAATCACACCACAGTGAGCCAAAAGCAGTCAAGATCAGATTTTTAGTAATATAGACTAAGACTGCAAAGATCAAGAAAAAACAGACACTGTCCAGCAGAGAAAACAAGTCCGAAACTTAGCACAATCTATCTTTTGTAGCCACTGATGTAAACAAAAATAATTTGTCCAAATTGCAGTTGTCCATCTCGCACAAGTCCTAGTCCCCCGTCATTCCTGTACTTGTGGACTTGCATTTACTCCTGGGTAAGCAACACAATCTCAAGGGTTTTCATTCTTAATGACTCTAATCTCATCCTTTCCCATCTCATGCAGTAAGACCATTGTGAACAGCTTTGACCGCATGAAAGATGTGAGAGAGTCAGCTTGAATTTCCCAGTTGCATTTCTGGAATTTAGTCAATTAAAAGCATGATTTTTAAATATTTTATTCATATCAAAGGCAGAGAGAAACTGCTTCTTTAGACGAGGAGATCAGGACTGAGCGCAGTCTAAGAGAAAATCTTTCTGGAGCAAAGCTCAGAAACACTATGACTTGCTTTGGTTGAAAAGATTGTAATTCTTTTCTGGAAATGGCAACCTGTACCACATCAATTGATCATTTCCAGTCTGAGATTGTTAGATTTTTATTAATCAGCATTGTTAAGTGATAAAGGAAAAAGACAGACAGATGGAGTTAGATCCCAAGCCAGTCACAATTTCACTGGGTGGCATTATTTGCTGAAGAGATTAAGTTGCCCACTTCAACTGGAGATCATAGAAGATGAAAAGAGAAACATCAAGGGAAGGACGAGTTTTATCTTTCTCAGAAGGGAGGATAATGGTTTGTGAAACCCTTTGGGAATAGAATTTAAATAAGTCAACACATATTCTTGTTTATTTACACAGTTTTGAGTTATATTAACATCAGAAAAAGTTATATTTTGATTAAATAGATTATAAATGTCTAATGAATATGCATATCAAAGTCCAAAGAAATACAAATGGGATTTAATCAAACTATGTATTCTGCAAGGTTTGAATAGTATTTAACATGGAAGTCTCTTTTAAAATTAATATCTGTAATGAGCACAAATATCATTTGCATTGCGAGTTCACAATTTCTTTATTTGTCAGATATAAGGAGTTTGTCCTGCCATCCAATATCCTTTGTCCTGAGTTCACACTAACTATCTGGTCCGATGGAGGTGGCCCTGCAGCAGCCTGGGGCTTACCTGGACTTGCCTGGGGTCAGGGATGTCCCAGTACATCCAGCATGTAGACTGGTCCTTGGACTTTTTCTTTCCCTCTTTCTTTTGTAAATGGTGCTAAAATATTGTGACAGATGCAAGAATTTCACTGTGCAGTGCTGACGCACCAATAAAGAACCATTGATCCAGAGGACTGTAATGGAAGCAAGTTGTTCTCGATTCTAATGAAGGAGGATAATTGCAAAAGAAGACGAAGGAGAAAATAGAGTAGGCACAGTCAATAACTGTTAACTATTTTGGAAGTAATGAAAAAAAAGGAAAGCATTGATATGGAAGGTGCATTTTGAGAATAAATGCAACAGAGACCAAGAACGGATGGGGAATGCGAGGCAGTATGTAGTTGGTGACATTTGCTGGCCTGTGGTGAATGTTCTTTAATTACCCCTCTTGAAAATAGAGAAACACACATTGGCGATATAAGGGAAGCATTAAAGGTGATGAAAATCTTCTAATTCAAGAAGGCTCCTGACCCAAAACTCACCTATCCAGGTTCACCAGGAATGCTGCCTGACCCACTGAGTTACCTTATTTTTTGTCTGTCCTTGGAGAAATGAGCAAGGAATTGGTGGACACCAATGGCAATGAATTGGTGCTCAACACAGAGTAAAGCATTGTAGGAAAAAACTGCAGATGCTAGTGTAAATCGAACATAGACACAAAATGTGAACATAGTGCACTGTAAACAATGTAATAAACGAGAAGAAGAAAAAAAGAAAAAAGACAACTAAATTGACCAAAACTAAGCTAGTTGAGTATCTTTGGCAAAGTAGAGAAGCCTGCAAACTATAGGATTACAAGCTAACATGTCACACATGTTAGTAATGGGACTACTCACACAATTTACTGGCACAGTATCAACATCATGAATATAATTAGTTTTTAAAATCTGCTTGTCTGCATGACTCAGATGCATTTTGAACCCATTGATTCACTGAATAATGGATTAATTTCAAACAATTCTGACGAGCATAGCTGATTCCCAGTCCATACATAACAGTACCAAAGATCTTGAATTATTTTTGTAAGATCAGATTTTTTGAGTTTTAATTTGAATCTTTCGGTGGAAAGCATCTGCATAGTTTGAGGCCCTTGCCTAGATATTGCCATAAACAACTAGGTTCTATTTTTAAACCTAACCTGAGTTAGGTTTAAAAATGGAAATTAGATCAGTAATTTTCTTGTGTTAGTTATTTCCAAAGTCCAGTCTAAATGCTTCATATTATAAACTGGGACTAACAGTTTGGCCTCATTCTTGGGTTTATTTTGAGGTGAAGCACTGGATTGATAATCCAATTTAATGATTAAGTGCCACAATTGACGGATGAAAGTTGTGAAGCTCCTTTAGATTACCCATTGAGTCGAAATATTCCCTTCACAAGCAGAAAAGAAAATTGGAGTATTAAACAGACTGTGTAACATTTTTACTCTTCCCTGCAATAGGTTTGGAAATCCTTTTAAGCTAGAAAATTGTGACTGAGGTAAAGGAAGTATGAATAACAGGAATAACAGGAGAGGAAGAAATATAACAGCTAAATACAAGAGTGGGAACGGAAACAAACATTAATTACTTTGGAAACCAAATTACAAACAATGTAAATATAAATGATTGAATAATTATTTTACTTGAGAAAGCCTTCAGGGTATTGAATATGTTATTGAAATTGGAGAAGAAGCCGAATAAATTACCATATTTTGATGAAGATATTTCACACATCGTGTTTTAATGTTTGGAATATTAGTTTGCAGCTCAAAATTAACAAATCTGTTACAAAATATACTTCTAAAACAAACTTTCAGATAAATATGACACAGCAAGATGCAGCACAGAACACCATAGGAGATCCTTTTATAGACAATAGACAATAGGTGCAGGAGTAGGCTATTCGGCCCTTCGAGCCAACACCAGTGTTCAATGTGATCATGGCTGATCATTCCCAATCAGTACCCCGTTCCTGCCTTCTCCCCATAATCCCCTGACTACGATATCTTTAAGAGCCCTCTCTTGAAAGTATCCAGAGAACCGGCCTCCACCGCCCTCCACAGACTCACAACTCTCTGTGTGGAAAACTGTTTCCTCATCTCCGTTCTAAATGGCTTACCCCTTATCTTAAACTGTGGCCCCTGCTTCTGGACTCCCCCAACATCGGGAACATTTTTCCCTGTGGCAATCAAACTGTACAACTCGTACCCTTCTGTCGTGCGGTGGACTGACTCCCCTCCCCCCTCCCCACTGGAATTTCCACTTGTCACTTTAATTTCATGTATCTTGTTGTGTTTTATGATTGTTGGCAGACCAATTTCCCTCCTGAGATAAATAAAATTCATATTGTATTGAATCGTAAATGTTGGGGCTGTGTAAGGAATGAAATTCTAAAGAAAGGGACCACCTAATTACTTCCCTGTATTACCGAGCTAACATGAATGTGGTTAGGTTTTTTCATGAGGATTAAATAAATCATCCCCTTAATATTGTAACAGATGGCTTCAAAAGAAATGACCCACTGAATTGAATTTAAGGACTAAAAGCAGAGAAGTTGATGAAGTAAATAATAGCTTGAACATGATTTTACTGGAGCGGATGGGTTAAATTGGATGGCTGCATTTCTGACTGTCAGTGTGCTCTCAAACAATTGCTGATGGATACCAATGGTAATTACTACCATTGCCAGTGGGAAACAGTGAGAAATTCAATGGAATGCCTTTTCAATGCATGTGTTATAATTAGTTTGAAATAAAATAATGATATTTAAATGTGTATGGGATTGTCCAACTCAAGCTGGAAATAGTTCATAAATTTGATTTGATATTTGATTTGATTTGATTTTGATAAAATTTTATTTTATTTATTACCATACTGAAAGTATTCTGTATTCTGCTGGGCACTTTGTTAAGACAAAAAAGCTGAGAAGTGAGAGTAGAATGCGTACGACACTAAATGGTTTACTTAAGTTGCCTCTAGTTGTTGTATTCAGGAAATATGCAGTTTATAAGATTGCAGGTTGTAGGAGTAGAATTAGGCCATTCGGCCCATCGAGTCCACTCCGCCATTCAATCATGGCTGATCTCTGCCTCCTAATCCCATTTTCCTGCCTTCTCCCCATAACCCTTGACACCCGTTCTAATCAAGAATTTGCCTATCTCTGCCATAAAAACATCCACTGACTTGGCCTCCACAGCCCTCTGTGGCAATGAGGTTTCACAGATTAACCTTAAAAAATTGGTTACATTTTTATGTAGGAAACAGAGACTGAATTTGCTTATTGCGTTTTATGACCTCAGTGTACTCCTGTAGCAATATTTGCAGGAAAATTAGCTAACGCTGTCTATGTTAATAACGATGCGTGGCTGTGCAGCAGAGGCAGGTTGTGGCCCACAAATTCCGAATCACGCTGTCATTGGAGTTGTAGAGAATGGCACGGTGGTGCAGTGGTAGAGCTACTTCCTTATAGCAGCAGAGATCCGGATTTGATACTGACCCTGGGTGCTTGTCTGTACAGAGTTTATACGTTCTCCCCGTGACCAGCATGGGTTTTCTCCGGGATGCTCCAGTTTCCTCCTACAGTCCAAAGATGTACTGGCTTGGTGTAAATGTAAGATTGTCCCTAGTGTGTGTAGGGTAGTTTTAATGTGTGGGGATCGCTGGCTGGTGCGGACGTGGTGGGCCATGTATCACGCGCTGTATCTCCAAACTAAAATATAAAAATGTACCCTGTGGCTCATCCCGTCCATGCTAACTATTGTGATGATCTAGATCATTCTGATGTGCCTGCATTAGTTCTGTATCCTTTTATGCTTTGCCCGTCTAAATGCCTCTTAAACAATGTGATTGTATCTGCTTCTGGCAGTTCCTTTTGGCACTACTCCTTCAATCTCCTTTACATCACCTCCCTTTCACCTTAAAATCTATGCCCTTTTGTTTCTCATACCCATACCAAATTGTAACAGAACTTCCCAACTCCTATATTCAATGTCCTGGATGATGAAAGCAAGCATGCCATGTGCCTTTTCCACCAACCTACAGCATCGACCTGTGTTAACCAACAAATCTACCTGTGTTAACACCAACAATTGACAAAAAGTGTGGTAATCCTCTATGCTCTGAGAGAACAAAAGTTGTTTGAATGCTTAGGCTGTGAACAATCAATAACAGCAGGAAAAGGAGAAATGCTTGAAACCTTAATTATGTTTTAACTTAAGATAGACACAAAATACTAGAGTAACTCAGCGGGTCAAGCAGCATCTCTGAAGAAAAAGAATAAGTGATGTTTTGGTCGAGACCCTTCATAAGACTGGGAGCCTGGGAGGTGGAAACTAGAGGTATTGGAAGCGACAGAACAAAGCAGAGCCTGCATTGATGGTCCATTGTTGGCTGGGGATGGGGTGATAACTCTGGAAAGGTGGAGCCTTTACTTAGATTACAGTAGTTTGTTATTGTCACGTGTATTGAGGAATAGTGAAAAGCTGTTCTGACATCCTCTGCTTTTGATTGTTGATGGAGTAATAATATTTACAATAATATCCTAAAATAGAGACCTACCATCACAGAGTTCTTTTCTAGAGCCTTCAGAGAACCTAATGAGCCTGTCTCACTTAGGCGACTCTTTAGTAAACGGCAGGAGACCATGCAGTCACCACATGGTCGCTACATGTTGCCGGGTAGTCGCCTTCATGGTCGTGAGGAGTTCCCGCATTCTGGGAACTGGTTGCAGCCTCATTATGGTCACTGCAAATTTTTCAACATGTTGAAAGATTAGTGGCGAACAGAATGAAGCTGCCATGGAGAGTAGCGCGAATTCTCGAGCCGTAGATGGGTCGCCAGGAGATCCTAGTGGGTTGCCAGGAGGTCGACGGTTCTCGTAGGTTATCGTAGGTTCTTGTAGGTTGTAGCCAGTGCTGACCAGTGAATTTCATTGGCTCATTGGGAAAAATACGTAAGCAGTAATTTTCAGAACCAAGGATAACCGACCAGTAATGTTAATGTCTGCCGAGCTTCACAGCCGTGTTTCTCTGGCTTCTTAAAAGTTGTCTCCTCTCGTTCACCCTCCCTCTCCCCCCCTCCCCCCCCCACTCATTTAATGGACTTACCGTATGTGTTTTAGCCATCTTTTTACAGCGCCAACCTTCCTGTTCATTGTGTTATGTGTCTGTATCACCTTAGCTTTGCACCGTGTGAATTTCACTCAGACAGCACTCCCCCCGCTTCCCCTGTCCCTCGCCTGCATAACGGGCTGGTTCAGAAAGTGAAGTGGTTGTGTGTGTGCGTTCCACTCTGACAGTCGCTGTTCCAGTTGCCCGTTTTTCAGGCGACTGCCGGCAACTTGACAGTCGCCAGCAGTCGCCTAAAACATCGTCTAAGTGGGACAGGCCCATAAGGGTTAAAAGGTTATTGAGTCAGTTAAAACCCTATTGCATGCATTTCAATATGTCATTCAACCTAAGCTTGTAATAAGTTCAGCAAAGTTTTGGAAATGTTTATTTTGTCTTCGCGTTACATTATGAATGCTAATTCCATTGACCTTTAATGGGAGGCCATCATCGACTCCACAGTCAAAAATGACCGACAGCAGATGTACTTCCTGCGGCAGCTGGCAACACAATCTGCCACAGGCAATGATGGTCCAGTTTTATACTGCCACGATGGTCTGGTTTGGCTCAGCCACCAAGTATGACATCCGGAGACTGCAGCGCATCGTTCGATCAGCCGAGAAGGTTGTTGGCTGCAACCTTCTCCTATTGACAAACTGTACACTGCAAGGGCCAGGAAGCGAGCGGGGTCTGACCCCTCTCATCATGGCCACAAACTCTTTGAAGCACTTCCCCCTGGAAGGCGACTCCAGACTGTCAAAGCCGCTACAGCCACATAAAAACTGCCTTTTTCCACGAGCAGTAGCTCTACTCAACAACCAAAAGTCTGTAGCCTCCTTGTGGTATTTTGTTTCATTCTTCACATGTTTAAATTATAATGTTTTATTCTTAATTGTTTAATTGCGAGAAAAGCACCAAGGTAAATTCATTGCATGTATACATATTTGGTTAATAAAATTGATTCAATTCAATTAATTGATATCATTTTCACACTAGAAACCCCATTCATGTGAAGTAATCCTATCAGGACTTTGAAATTATGTTTCACCACATGGAATATAATTAAGAATTGTAATTTGGTAATATGTTAAAAATGGTGTTCAATAGCTGGTTTAGATA
This sequence comes from Raja brachyura, assembly GCA_963514005.1. Next base: position 99,859,678 of record OY740782.1, on the reverse strand, counting down.
TCATGAGCAAGAAGAGGAAAGAGCTGAAACCTGGTGGTGCAGGCAAATTGGGGAAGAGGGTGAAGAGGAAGAAGTTAGTGTCATATGAAAACCAGATGGGGCTTGCTTTCAAAAGTAAGACCCCTCCATCACAACAAAACTGCAGTCAGAAGGGGTGGTCGGATCAGTCACCCAATGTTGTGCCTCATGAGATTGTTGGCAGATCGACCTATGGGACTGAGCAACTATACACAGGCTTCAGCCTGTAAGATAGAAGGCAGAGAGAAATCTATTGACATATAATAACACAAAAGAAGCCCATTCAGCCCATTGAACCCATGCCAGCCCTCAGCCCTCTGTCCCACTCCCCCTCCTTTTTTTCACTTTAGGCCTGCAATTATGAATCTGTGGAATTTTATTTCGGTAGTCACGTGAGTGACTACGTGAAGACCCCGCCAGCACGCATGCGCGACATATTGTCGTACGCATGCGGATGCGACGGTCGGGAGGAGCGGGGCTCCTCCAGCGTAAGTTTAAATAACTTACGCCAGGTAAGTCTCACCGGAGGAGTGAGCGTCGACGAGAAATAGTAATGGAATCACGGAAGTCCAAGAGAGCAGCGGCGAGAGCAGCTGCTATGGAGAGCAGCCAGCGAACCGCCTCTCCAGAGCTACAGGTATTACCTGCAGCTCCCGACTTCTCGCCCATGAGGGCCGTTGGTACTCCACGGTCGGGCGGCAAACCCACCCGGAAGTCGGACGGGGCCGGCGATCCAGCTGGGTCCGGTCCCGAGGACACCCCGTTCGCAGATAGCGACGGAGGTCGTCTAACCCGCATGGAGCGGATGATGGAGCAATTGCTCCAACGTGACCTGCTAATGCAGGGGCAGAGTCACAGTGGGCCTCTTCGCAGGCCCACGGCAGATTCCTACCAAGGACTGCCAAATGTCTCACCCTCCTCGCAGGGGAGCATTGAGGGTCAGAACTGGGCTGACCCAGAAGAAGGGGAGCTGGCTGAACAACCATCTGTGTCAGGGGTGTGTGAAGAATATCTGGATATGGTAAATAAACATGCAATGCCGACACAGAAAGGCCTACCTATCCACCCTAAGCTGGCGCCAGCATTAACTACATGGCGACCAACCAGCTACAGGAACAGGCCATAAATTCTACAGCTGATAAATATATGGCTCCTGAAAACTGTAACTCACTTAATGTCCCTGCGGTGAACAACCCTATTTGGGGGAATACGAGCCCCTCGAGCAGAGGGCAGGAAATCAAACTTCAAAAAATCCTAAAGCTCTTAACCGCCGGGATCACAGCAGTGGCCAGAACTGCAGTGGGGATAGAGTTGCCGGAAGAACTGCAAGATGCCCTGGCTCTACTGTGTAATACACAGTATGAGATAAACAATTTCAGAAAGAGCATCATAAAGCCGGCGCTTAACCCCAAGTTTGCGGGGTTGTGTAAGCCTGGGAAGACTCAGCCTCCAAGCTTGCTGTTCGGGGATAACCTTCCCAAGCAAGTAAAAGATCTTGATGAGGAGGCCAAGGCCTTGGGCCTGATCAAGGTTCCCGGGCCTACCAAACCTCATTACCCACAAAGACAGCACCCCTACACACCCACCGGACAGAGATACCATCAGAGACCTGCCGGTGGTGAAAGCTCGAAGGCCGGCCAACCTGCACAGCGGTCTTTTTTAGGCCATGGCCCAGCCCGGCCTTCTTGGAAGATGCGCCACTCCTACAACACGATGAATCAACAAAGGAAACAAGGACAGAAACCGCAACACCGGCAATAACCATGGAGGTAGGTGGGTCTGGTTTCCCCAGAAACACATCTTGCCTAAATTCACTTTATGTAGGGGGCCGGTTGCACATGTTTCATGAAAATTGGCGCACCTTTACCTCTGATCCTTTCATACTCAGGAGTATTCAGGGCTACAAAATTGAATTTATTCACGAACTCCCTACCCCGGTCCAGCATTCACCTAGCCGAAAATTCATACTCTCTCAAAAAGAGAGGGTAGCAGGGCATGCTGAACTATACAGATTAATTGAAAAAGGGGTAATTGAGAAGGCTACCAAAGAACCACAGGAGTTCGTGTCTAATATATTCACCAAAAACAAAAAAGACGGCGGTTGCCGCATTATCATAGATTTGACCGAACTGAATACTTCTGTTCAGTATGTTCATTTTAAAATGGACACCTTTGACACTGCTATACAGTTAATAGATTATGGGTACTACATGGCATGCATTGACCTCAAAGATGCATACTATTCTGTACCAATACACAAGGATCATAGGAAATATTTAAAATTTATCTGGATGGGACAATTATGGCAATACAAAGCCTTGCCTAATGGGTTATCATCAGCACCCAGATTGTTTACCAAGATATTAAAACCAGCCTTGGCCTACTTAAGGAAACAGAATCATACTGTTATGGCCTATCTTGATGATATCCTCATTGTTGGAGAAAGTTTGGAAATGGCTACATTGGCAGTTACAGCCACGAAACATCTCTTTCAGAAGCTGGGTTTCATTATACATCCAGATAAATCAATATTAAAACCCTCTACCACCATGAAATACTTGGGGTTCAATATCGACTCAGTGCAAATGTCTATCACGTTGCCACTAAGTAAGGTGGAGGACTTGATAGAGGCTTGCAGAAGCGTTATTGGCATCAAGGACCCATCCATTCGCAGGTGGCCAGGGTGATTGGGAAGTTAGTGGCTGCCTTTCCCGCAGCACAATATGGGCCTTTACATTATCAAAACTTACAAAGAGCCAAAATTATAGCTCTCAAAAGTCATGCAGGCCATTTCGATAGGCCTATGAAAATACCAGAAAAGGCAAAAGCCGAATTAAATTGGTGGATGGCTAATGCCCAATATTGTTCCAAACCCATCACTATCATCAATCCCTCGATCACCTTACAAACGGATGCCAGTGCCAAAGGTTGGGGAGCTACTAATACTACCTCTAGTTGTGGAGGTAGATGGAGTGCACAAGAGTTAACCCTATTCAAAAATTTGGGAATTAACTATTCAGAAATGCTGGCAGCATTTCACGGCCTCAGGGCATACTGCACAAACATGCACAAAGTTCATGTTAGGATACAAATTGACAACACCACGGTGGTGGCCTATATTAACCACATGGGCGGAATAAAGTCGATATCGTGTGATGAATTGGCCAACAATATCTGGCTCTGGTGTCTGCAAAGGGAAATTTGGATCTCAGCCACTTACCTCCCAGGCAAGCTAAACACAGTGGCAGACACCAGGTCACGCAAATTTAACGACAACATAGAATGGATGTTGGATCGAAAAGTGTTCACAGATATTGTAGAACATTATGGGACACCAGATATCGACCTCTTCGCGTCCAGATTAAATCACCAACTACCAACATATGTTGCTTGGGAACCAGACCCTGGGGCAGTAGCGATGGACGCTTTCACGCTACATTGGGGGGATTTGTTCTGCTATGCATTCCCCCCTTTCTGCCTCATCAGTCGGGTCTTGCAGAAAATAAAACAAGATTCCGCATCGGGTATTTTGGTGGTGCCCGACTGGCCTACCCAACCATGGTTCCCAGCGGTACAGAAGATGGCCACAGAACCTAGCATTCGGGTCAATAAACGACCTAGCCTGCTCGTTCATCCTGTCACAGGAGAACATCACCCATGTTATGACCGCATGGACCTGTTAATTTGCAGATTCTAAAACGGCCTCTTCGCGGATTCGGACTCACCAGCAGAACGATAGACACCATCTCGGCGGCATGCAGGGAGTCCACCAGGAAGCAGTACCTCACCTACATCAAGAAATGGGAAGGATTCTGCGCTACTAACAACACTACATATGAATCCGCTACCATTACAGAAGTGCTGGAATTCTTGGCTACCCTACACTTTGATGAGGGACTGAGCTACAGTGCCATAAACAGTGCCAGGAGCGCACTATCATCCTACTTGGGCCAGGGGAGTGACCAATTGGGAATTGGATCACATCCATTAGTGTCCAAACTAATGAGAGGAATATTCAATTCCAATCCCCCTAGGCCCAGATATAACCATACGTGGGATATCAGCACAGTCCTAACTATGCTGCGAGGATGGACACCTAACACGGGACTCACTTTGACAAAGCTCACATACAAAATGGTAATGATTATGGCACTTATCACGGCACAACGGGTCCAGTCTCTGCACAAACTTAATCTGGATGCCATGACTATCACCAATGATAAAGTCACTTTTCATGTGCAGGGACTGTTGAAACAAGATCGACCCGGAGCGTCTGGTCATACCTTGGAATTTCTGGCATATCCAGCAGATACTCGACTCTGCATCGTCACGTTAATTTCACAATATTTCACAGTCACCAAAAATCTCAGGGGCACAGAGACAGCTTTGCTTATATGCCACAAGAAGCCCCATCATAAAGTCACGGTGCAAACCATTTCTAGATGGTTAAGGGTGGTTTTGGATGCGGCGGGGGTGGACACTAATATATTCAAATCTCACTCCACCAGGGCGGCATCCACTTCGGCGGCTAGGAGGATGGAAGTACCATTGGACCACATCCTGGCCACAGCGGGTTGGAGTAATGAAAGGACTTTTCACCGCTTCTACAACAAACCCGTGGCCACCCCTGACACTTATGCAGGGAGGATTTTGAGTACTGTCAAATAATTTACCCCTATGGGATATTTATTTTGTTTTGGTATGAATAAATACCTATTTTTGTTTTTCAGCCAGTGTCATGTCTGAATTACGTTCATCCTCTCATCCCAGCATAGCGGTGTGTGAGCATGGAGCTTCCAGGGCATGAAATCACAGAGCTTTGAAATCTTCACGTAGTCACTCACGTGACTACCGAAATAAAATAGTAAGATTAAACGAGAACTTACCAGTTTGAAGTTTGATCTTTATTTTATGAGGAGTTACGATGAGGGATTACGTGCCCTCCGCTCCCAACCCTCTACTATAAAGATCACCTGGTATGAAAGTTCTCTCTTATCTTACTATATTAATCATTGTGACTGTCTGTGATTTCACACCACTGCTTTGAAGAATGTCACGCATGCGTGCTGGCGGGGTCTTCACGTAATCCCTCATCGTAACTCCAAATAAAATAAAGATCAAACTTCAAACTGGTAAGTTCTCGTTTAATCTTACTATTCTCTGCCACAGAAGGCTGTGGAGGCCAATTCATTGGATGTTTTCAAGAGATACTTAGATATAGTTCTTAGGGCTAATTGAATCAAGGGATATGGAAAATAATTAGGAACTGGGTACTGATTTTGGATGATCAGCCATGATTATATTGAATGGTGGTGCTGGCGAAGGGCCGAATGCCCTACTGCTGCCACTATTTTTCTGTGTTTCTATGGATCTATTCTCTCTTACATACTCATCAGCACCGGTTTGGGTTGTATTAGCCATTTGCCAACACAAAACTAACCAAACAGCTTGTCTTTGAGGTATGGGAGGAAATGGGAACACCCGTCAGGAAACCAACCGGACATGACGAGAATGAGCAAGCTCCATGTGCAGCAGCCAAGACCAGGATCAAAGACACGCACCTTGCACCTGGCAGCTAGCAGCTCTAACAGCGCTGCCACCAAACATTAGAAAAGACAATGACACAAACCGTTTTGTCAGTTGTTTGCCTGAGGTTGTACGATTACTATAATCTCACAACCTCAAGTAAACTCTTTCATCAAAGAAGAAGTATGTGAAGAAGAGGAATTGTGGAATTCTTCTCCGCAAAGAATGGATGTCTTTAAATATATTTATGGCCGAAGTAAAAAGCTCTTGATAAGCAAGGAGGTAAAGATTATCACAGGCAGACAGGCAAATGAAATAAAGATGTGGCCAAATATCAATCATGATCTTATTCAAAGGCATAGCAATGTCAAGGCAATTTGAATGACCACTGTTATAATGTAAGCAATGGTGCAGACAATATCTTGCTAAATGGACATAATTAAACACATAAACGTAATAATTTTTTTTTAAATCCAGTTAAGGATGCTTCTGACGATCAATCTTTGGGAGTGTGGTTAAGCGATTTAATTGTCTTGTTCACAGTCACAGAAATCTGGGTGAAGATATGAGATATCTCTTGTTAAAGTTAGGAGGTGGTGTTTGTCCAGCAGCAAAACAAAGATCATCCGTAAGGAGGTAGGGCTGGTGGCAATCGATGCTCTCCCACAGTGCTACACAGCAACGTGCATGAACCACTGAAGCACCAGACCTGCAGATTTACCTTAAAGTAAACTGATAAGAAATGGGATTGTGATATGCAAAATATTTTATAACTCCCAGTGACAAACCAGCAATTTTAGAGAAAATTTCCACGGCTGAAACTTAATTGATCTTACAAAAATGGAAGAACGATATTTCTACCCCTCCTGCTGAAGGTTCCCACAGCTTCATTTGGGATCTTTATATTGTACTGTGTATTGTTCCTATATTTCTCAGGTCAGCATTCTGCTCGGAACCATTGTAAACTTCAGCTCATCCAAAGCATGCCCTGATTTCCCTTCACCTTTGTGCTCATTGAGTAACATAGCTCTTGATATCCATTTATTTATTCTTTCTTTCTTTATATCAATCCTTGGCCATGCCTCCTGTCCCGCCAACATCCCTCATGTTCACAACCCTCTGAAATCTCTGCATTCTCACATTTCTGGATACATAAAGATATTATTTGCTTTCTTTTTACTTAATGAGTGGTAGAATAGGAAGCAGATTCAATTGTGGAGTTTAAAAGAAAGCTGGATAATTACATAGAAACATAGAAAATAGGTGCAGGAGTAGGCCATTCGGCCCTTCGAGCCTGCACCGCCATTCAATATGATCATGACTGATCATCCAACTCAGCTTCCCGTACCTGCCTTCTCTCAAACCCCCTGATCCCCTTAGCCACAAGGGCCACATCTAGCTCCCTCTTAAATGTAGCCAATGAACTGGCCTCAACTACCTTCTGTGGCAGTGAATTCCAGAGATTTACCACTCTGTGTGAAAAATGTTTTTCTCATCACGGTCCTACAAGACTTCCCCCTTATCCTTAAACTGTGACCCCTTGTTCTGGACTTCCCCAACACCGAGAACAATCTTCCTGCATCTAGCCTGTCCAACCCCTTAAGAATTTTGTAAGTTTCTATAAGATCTCTCCTCAATCTTCTAAATTCTAGCGGGTACATCCCAGGAATCAGTCTGGCGAACCTTCTCTGTACTCCCTCTATGGCAAGAATGTCTTTCCTCAGATTAGCTGAATTACCTGAATCTAGGACAGTTGTAGGATGATGGAGAGAGAAAAGGGAATGAGTTGACATGCTTTGCTCTTTCAGTGAGTTGGTACAGTCTCAACCGAATGAATGGTGCCCTTCTGTATTGTTCTGTCTTTCTGTAGTTCTACAAAAGCACTAAAAAGGTATGATCCCGAGGATGATTGTATTAATATACGAGGACTGTTTGATGGCTCTGGGCTTGTACTTGCTGGAGTTTAGAAGGATGAACGGGATTCTCATTGAAATCCATCAAATAATGAAAGTGCCTGGATAGAGTGGATATGGGGAGAATGTTTCCGGTACTGGGAGAGTCTGGAACTGGAGGGCACAGCCTAATAAAAGAAATACATTTTGAATGAAGATGAGGAGGAATTTGTTTAGCCAGAGGGTGGTAAATCTGTGGATTTCATTGCCACAGATGGCAGTGGAGGCCAGGTTTTGGGGTATTTTTAAAGTGGAGAATCACAGGTTCATGATTAGTAAGCGCATCAAAGGTCTCAGGGAGAAGGCGGGGGAATGGGGTTGAGAGGGAAAAATAAATCAGCCATGATTGAGCGGTGGAGCAAACTTGATGGGTTGAATAGCCTAATTCTACTCCTATGTCTTATGATCTCATACCATTATAAGTCTAACAACTGCAAAATAATAATAGCCAGGAAAATATATCCAGTAACATTAGAGGAAGTTTACACCCAGGTTGAATTGTAAATCATAGTTATATTTAGTTATTTCTGACAGTTCTTGTTCATCTTTTCCTTGTATCTATACTTAAACTTTTACAGATACTTATTTCCAATTGCAGTCCAGATCGACTGCCTTTTACTTCATGTTTGAAGAACTGAACATTCAAATGCAGGCTATGAAACGATCTTGTTCTCAATTGTCATCTGAAACAGCTTGAACAAGGGTAGGAACAGCTAAAATTAATCCAGACCAGGGTTCCTGATTCTACATCTATTTAATTGTTTTTCAATAGAGCAGCAACAGTTTAAAAGAAACACGATGCAGACCTGGAAAAAGCCAACTCCGTAAATGACATTATAGGTTATGTCTTGTAGCTGTTCCTAAAATCCTGAAGGCCAGATTACAACCATGGAAAGAGGTGCGGTGAATAGAAAAGACGAGATGAAGGCGAAGAAAGGGAAACAGAAGAAAAATATTTATTTACATTTTGAGAAAATAAATCAATTGTGTGGAGCTTTTTCTCTATTTCACTGGCACGGGTTTGCAATGTATCGATGGGATTTAATTGCCTTGAGTCCAGCTGGCAGGCAAGAGAGCTCTGCCTACTGTCCACTTTCCTTATTCATGTCAATATCTAGTGCAATAAGATCTCGGCTTCCTCCAGATTTCTTGGGATGAGGTCTGATAAAATTCCCAATCCATTTGTCTATGCTGACTTGTCAGTGGTGCAATTGCTTAAATTGATAGATGACTTTAGTAAAAAGGCAGGCTGTAAAATCAATCAGATAATTCTGGGCTGCTAACAATGTCTGTGGAGTGCTTCCCTTCAGTTCCCATAACTTCCTTGTAAATATTTCACTTTGCGTCCAAATTATTTGCCAGACTGGGATTAAATTGAGGTCCATAAATTGGATGATTGACAATGGGAATTGGTATGCATTTCTTAGGTGCCACACTTATGAAAAGCGTGAAAATAAATTTGCTAGGTTTTATATTCTGCCCTGATTTGCTGATGTTCCTCCCACTGAATAACTAAAGTACTTTATTTTGTGGCAGTGAATCATTGTTAAGAGAGACTGCAGTACAATTAGCTTTCTTTGTGACTTTGCTGTTTAAGATGCTTCATAGTCATTCATCTTGTCAATAATGGTGAAAGTATTCAGTCTCCTTTCCTTCCCTTGGGGAAATTACAAGATTTAGATTGATATATCATTATTGGCAACACACAGATTTGTAACATTCCTCGAATATTGATAGTTTTTTCCCAAATTTCTCTGAGATGGTATGAGGCTTTTTTGCCCAAGGCAGATTTGGCATTTCATTTTCATAATAATGAGTTATCTATCACTTATCTCCCATCAAGTTACTGAATCGTTTCAGAAGTGGTAATGATGTCATATTAATCTGGTGGACAAGGCTAGGTGCATGTTGCGTAGTCAGCTTGTACAGAACTATTTTTTTAATCACAGTTATACAGAAGCTTTTGTCCTCATGAAGGAATAAAACTTAAATTGATATAGGTTGCTCTTGAATACATGAGCAGGTGAAGTTCAGCTTCGCAAGCCTGCTGTTCACCTAACTTTCAGCTATTTTGTATCTCAAATACATATGCCCACTTTGATTCATTTGATACTTTTAAAATGTTTATTTAATAAAACTTATCTAATTAAATTCTAAAAAATGTCAATTGATTCATTGCCTAGTCCTTTCCTCACTTCCCTCCTAAGAATGTGTCAATAGACAATAGACAATAGGTGCAGGAGTAGGTCATTCGGCCCATCGAGCCAGCACCACCATTCACTGTGATCATGGCTGACCATCCACAATCAATACCCCATTCCTGCCTTCTCCCCATATCCATTGATTCCACTATCTTTAATAGTATCTAACTCTCTCTTGAAAGCATCCAGAGAATTGGCCTCAACTGCCGTTTGAGACAGAGAATTCCACAGATTCACAACTCTCTGGGTCAAAAATCTCTGATTCACAACTCTCTGGGTTTCCTCATCTCCGTTCTAAATGGCCAACCCCTTATTCTTGAACTGTGGCCCCTGGTTCTGGACTCTCCCAACATCGGAAACATGTTTCCTGCATCTAGCGTTTCCAATCCCTTAATAATCTTATGTTTCAATAAGATACCCTCTTATCCTTCTAAATTCCAGTGTATACAAGCCCAGTTGCTCCATTCTTTCAACATATGACAGTCCCGCCATCCCGGGAATTAACCTTGTGAACCTACGCCCTCAATAGCAAGAATTTGGAGACCAAAACTGCACACAATACTCCAGGTGTGATCTCATTACAGCCCTGTACAACTGCAGAAGGACCTATTTGCTCCTATACTCATCTCCTCTCGTTATGAAGGCCAACACGCCATTAGCTTTCTTCGCTGCCTGCTTACTTTCAGTGACTGATGAACAAGGACCCCCACAGATCTCGTTGTATTTCCCCTTTTCCCAACTTGACACCATTCAGATAATAATCGACCTTCCTGTTCTTGACACCAAAGTGGATAACCTCACATTTATCCACATTAAACTATATGTGCCATGCATCTGCCCACTCAACCAACCTGTCCAACCTGTCCTATTGTTCTACAATCTCCCACGAATGGAAAGGGCTTCTTGATGTTGAATTCCTTTATCATTTGCAAGACCTCATTTAGATTAATGCTCAAACTTGTAAATTTTGAGGAAAACCTGAGCTTATGGTCTTTTTTAGTAATTAGCGCTTTAAAGCTTGGTATCAAATAACTCATATCCCAGTGTGGATGAAGAACTTCTGATAAGCACATCCAAATACCGAAGAGGTATAGAACTGCAGATGCTGGTTTATACAAAATATAGTCGAGACCTGAAACATCACCTATCCATATTCTCCAGAGATGTTGCCTGACCCATTGAGTCACCCAAATACTTTGTGTCCTCATATAGATATAGATTAGGCCCATTTCATAAGATCCCTGCATTAAGTTGCTAGCCAAAATACTCTTAATACCTTGGAAGGCAATCAAATTTTCTTCATTTATCGTAATATCTTGGAAATGACTATCTAAAGATACCAAGAATTCGGAGCGTTATCAAAGACTTTACGGTCAGGGATTTGCAAATCCATACCACTTTACTTTGGAGATTTCTTGTAAAATACCTTAATCTGTTGGAATTAGTGAAAGATTTTAAACATATTGAACACGTGTTTGCATCTTATGGATCATAACCTGAAAGTGTCAATGGAGTAGCTTTCTACGTTAGAGCACGTGGCATATAGTGACTTCATAAATATAGAATATGGAAGAGATCAGCAGTTTCCCAAAATATTTCTTATCTGTAAAATAACTTCCTGCAGACTTTTTAAAATTCTAGCAGGACTCATAAACAATTTGCACTGAGATTCATTAAGTTTATATCAGTGTCATACAGAACAGAAACAGGCCCTTCAGCTACCCATCAACGATTTATTAGCAGTTGATCTCTATACCTCGATGATTCAAGTTCTCATCTCAATACTTCATAAATGTTGTGAGTATATCTGCCTCCACCACCAGTGTATTGCAAATTCCAATCATTCTTCCTCTTAGATCGCCTCTGAAACTCTTACCTCTTCTAGTCATAAAATTGTTTGCTATGGGGATAGTTTTGTTCTATGTACAGTATCCTGTCTATGGACCTCATGATTTTATAGTTAGTATCAGACTACCTCTCAGCTTCCTCCACTCTAAGGAAAAAAACCCAACCATTTGCCATAATTGAAATGCTTCTTGCAAGGCAACATTCTAGTGATCTTCCTCTCCAGTGCAATTATGTCCTTCCTACAGTGTGGTAATCATAACTATACACTCTATGATATAAAAATCAAGCTATTCTTAACAGATTAAATGAATTAGAGATGGAAATACCGAAAAACAAGGCAGATCTATTCCAAACCATAAAGTGTTATGGCAGGTTAACATTTGACTCACCTTGGGAAGATAAGCGATCCAAGTGGATCAAAACTAAAACAAGTTTGAGAAGATGAATGATCCTATCAAGATCAGGAATGTCAATGCCTATCACAGTGAAGTATAAATAGATGAAATTATGACAAGACTGATATTTGATTAGCTGGAAACAGAAAGAAATTATTGGAAAAGTTGCACTCAAATTTAACTACTCTAACAGCAGTAACAAGATTAAACAGGAAGTGTTTTAGTTACCAGACACAAAAAGTTATTTATTTATCAGATATGTTCCAGTGACTCCTTCACTCCCAAATTTATCGGCTTGTCTTAAAATACACGAGGCATTTCATGACTCCGTTGGCTTAGCACCAGCATGTTAATTGCACATTTGGCATTGCACATCTAACTGCAATTTAACTAATGAAACTACTTCTAATTCTAAAAACATTTAAATTTGACAAAAGTACATACAAACAGACATTTGAAGGACATCAGGGAATTTTACACTGATATCAAACTCCTATGGATCTACTATTCTCCCCATCTCAATAGGAGGTTGTTGGAAAGTTAATGACCTTCATTGTATACTGATATTGAGAATCTCACAAACCATGCTGTCTATAGCACAGGAAGAGGCCGTTTTCCTCAATATATCTGTGCTGACTCTTTGACTGTGTACTATAAATCAATTCAGGCGAGGCATTATAGTTGGAGGTTTGAAGCTATAACATAAAGTGGCAAAAGTGTGGTTCTCTTAAAATCTACAAAAGAGAGTGTATCCAAGCTACATAGCCTTTCAAATCGTTTGCAATATTTAATTGGTGGCACAGTGGCACAGCAGTAGAATTGTTGCCTTACAACGTCAGAGACCTAGGCTTGATCCTGACTATATAACCATATAACCATATAACAATTACAGCACGGAAACAGGCCTTCTTGGCCCTTCCAGTCCGTGCCGATCATTTATTTTCCCCTAGTCTCATCTACCTGCACTCAGACCATACCCCTCCATTCCCTTCCCGTCCATATACCTATCCACTTTACTTTTAAATGTTAAAATCGATCCTGCCTCCACCACTTCTGCTGGAAGATCATGCCACACAGCCACCACTCTGAGTAAAGAAGTTCCCCCTCATGTTACCCCTAAACTTCTGTCCCTTAATTCTCATGTCATGCCCTCTTGTTTGAATCTTCCCTACCCTCAATGGGAAAAGCTTATCCACGTCAACTTTGTCTATCCCTTTCATCATTTTAAAGACCTCAATCAAGTCCCCCCTTAACCTTCTGTGCTCCAAAGAATAAAGACCTAACTTGTTCAACCTTTCTCTGTAACTTAGTTGCTGGAACCTAGGCAACATTCTAGTAAATCTCCTCTGTACTCTCTCTATTTTGTTGACTACGGGTGTTATCTGTATGGATTTTGTACATTGTCCCTGTGACCGCATGGGTTTTCTCTGGGTGCTCCGATTTCCTCCCACATTCTAAAGATGTGCAGGTTTGTAGAATCATTGGCTTCTGTAAATTATCCCTAGTTAGTCGGATAGAACTAGTGTTGGCATGGATCCGGTGAGCTGAAGGACCTGTTTCCATGATGTACCTCTAAACAAAATTAAACCTAAATTCCAGCACCAGAATCCCAAATAGGAATGACTTTAAAATGTGCCTAAGCATTTCAAAGCCAATGATATACTTATGAAGTGGTCTAAGGTGTGCAACATTGCACCAATTTCCACATAGCTATATCCCATAAAATATAATGAGATAATAGCAGGCTATTTGCTCTTAGTTGATGGATAAATATTAACTAGCAACATAGAAACATAGAAAATAGGTACAGGAAAAGACCATTCAGCCCTTTGAGCCAGTACCACCATTTAATATGATCATGGCTGATCATCCAAAATCAGTACCCCATTCCTGCTTTCCCCCCATATCCCTTGATTTTGTTAGCCTTAATAGCTATATCTAACTCTCTCGAACTAGGAGAAACGAGAGCATTCCTCTGCTCTTTGAGATTACCTCACGAGATTGATGACATTCATCTGAGAGGACAGGTTAATAGAAACAGTGAAGAACAGTGTATTCAATATCTATCACTGAATGCTGCTCTGAGTGTCTGCCTAGATTGTCTGCATAAATTCTGGAGTAAGTCCTGCACAAAAAGTATACTCTATTCAAATGTCAGAATGCATCAAAGTCATTACAAATAATTGTCCATTCAAAACATTAAGTATCATGCCTTATTATAATTGTATGTTTCCTGGAAATTTCTGTTTTTTTTTCTCCTTTTATCGGGTCATTGTGAGTAGAATCAAATAGAGGATTCATCAGATTGCAATAGTAGCTCGTGGAGTCATACAGCACAGAAACAGGCCCTTTGGCCCAATTCATCCAAGTTCCCATGTCAATATGTTTGGTCAATATCCCACTAAATGTTTTCTATATCCATGTACCAGTCCCCTTTTCAATATCATACACTGGACACTCTTGACCTACTCTGCTGAAGGTAAAATATAACAGTTTAACAAGCGTACTTCCCTTGTTGTTATATTATACATCTCTATATAATAGAAAGCTGTATTGGAGTGTTTGGAAGACTAGAGTGGCAATCAGCTCCATAGTCTGTCAATACTGTTCTGTTGGATATGGGCTTTGATATATTGGCTTTGACAATTTTCTATATTGCAGTGAGTTTAATCACCACCTCCTATCTCTAATCTGCCCCAGATATAGAGCTATTTAGGATATTACTAGACTAAGTGGGACCCATTGGGTCCCAGCATCACATGGGCTGGTCCCCCAACGCAATATTCCACCTCACTCACGGCTGGTGGGCTGGCAGTTTACTCACGGCTATTCCTTGAAATTCCATTTCAAGCAAGGTCACCAAATGCAAGTGCAGTTTCTTACCACTTCAAGCAGGGTGCAAGGCCACTAAATACACTGAGTCATGACCTATCCCTCCTCCATCTTGCAGAGACTGTGCCACGTCCACACTTCTGCATTTTATAGTCCCTCCCCCTCCCACCAGAAGGGGCGTGGCATTCACGGCATGATTGACAGGAGAGAGAATCTCACACTTTGTTAAACACTAATAACTCTTTTATTTTTCATTGAGGGGAAAAATTCTGAGCACCTGATGAGCGGAACGGGACTCTGAATAAGATGGCCAAAATTCACAGCCGTACGTGGTAGAATTTTTTCTAAAATCATTTTAAAGAGCAAACAGGAAGTGGTCAAGATTAGACTTTTAATTATATAGAAGGCAAGGCAACTTTAATTAGGCAAGGCAACTTTAATTAGGTAAGGCAACTTTAATTAGGCAAGGCAACTTTAATTAGGCAAGGCAACTTTAATTAGGCAAGGCAACATTAATTAGGCAAGGCAACATTAATTAGGCAAGGCAACATTAATTAGGCAAGGCAACTGTAATTAGGCAAGGCAACTTTAATTAGGCAAGGTATCACAGCTTTAGCATTTCCAAACCAAAGGCAACACAGCTTTAGCATTTCAAAACCAAAGGCAACACAGCTTTAGCATTTCCAAACCAAAGGCAACACAGCTTTAGCATTTCCAAACTAAAGGCGCCACAGCTTTAGCATTTCCAAACCAAAGGCAGCACAGCTTTAGCATTTCCAAACTATATTTTCAAACCCCATTAAGGGCACTGACAGGTCAGTAAAAACACTTACAGTTTAGTAGACATGTGTTCAGTGTTATTCACAGCTCAGACTGAGAGACGTGACCCTCTCGCTCCCCCCATCTTGCAGAGACTGATTGAGGCACTCAAAACTTCCGGGTTTTATAGTGCCTCCGGGAAGGGGCGTGGCCTTCAGAAGAGAGAATCTCAACATTTTAAAAATACTAATAACTCTTTTATTTTTCATCGATGGGAAAAATCCTCTTGTCCTGTGCAGCGGAGGGGGACTCTGAGTAAGATTGCCAAAAATCACAGCCGTAAGTTGCAGCGCTTTTTCTAAAATCAATATACAGAACAACAGGAAGTGGTCAAGATCAGTCTTTTAGTAATATAGATAGATAGTTATTCAGATCTGTAGAAAATAATGGAATAACCAGAATATGTTTTAGAAAGTGAGAAGCCAATAACATTTTGGCATGCAGATGAATCCCAGACTGAGTTAGTTTTATGATACTTGGATCTGATACAAAGTTAACATGCAGGTATTGACATGTAATTAGGAGTACAAATGGCACATTGATCTTTATTACATGAAGTGTGGAGTACACAGGTCACTGGAATAAGGCAGTCAAGCTGCAGGGGTTTTGGACTTGTTGAATCCGCTCTTATCAACTTTGGTCTCTGCAGTTCAAGATGAGTGTACTGAGCTTAGAAATGAGGAACAGTAGATGCTGGTTTAAAAAAAGAACACACATAGGGCTGGAGTAGCTCAGCCTGTCAGGCAGCATACCACGGAGAACATGGTTAGGCAACATTTTAGATTGAGACCCTCCTTCATCAAATAAGGGTTCCGACCTAAATGTGGCCTTACCTGCTGAGCTACTTCAGCACATAGTGTATCTAGCTTCTTGGGATGAGAAGGATGTCAAATGGAAAGAAATTGTATTTCAGTAGTCTATACGAGTTAAAAAGGGTTATCTGATTGAAGTATATAAAATTCTGTGAGAGACTGATGGTGTAGATGCTGATGTACAATTCTGTCAGCCAGGAGGAGGCATGATCTCAGCCTAAAGGGCACATCATGTTGGACTGAGATATTAAGATTATTTTTATACTCAGATATTCTCTAACAAAAAACTTTGTGAATGGTTAGATATATTTTGTTTAGAATTACAGTATGGAAACGGAGTCATTGGCCCACTGTGTCCATGTCGACGAGTGATCACCCGTTCACACTAGTTCCATGTTATTCCACTTTCTCATCCTCTCCCTACACACCAAGGGCAATGTTACAGAGGCCAATGAACCTGCAAATCCACACGTCTTTGGGATGTAGGAGGAAGCCAGGCTGGGACCTGAACGGGGCGTCGAAGGATGAGAAGCCGAAACCAAAAAGTGGAAGCCAAGATACTGAACTGAAACAACGCCAGAAAGTCAAATTACCAAACGGACGTGACGCCGAAAAGCCAAATAAACGAACAAACATGACACTGAAATGCCAAATAAATGAACAAACGCGACACTGAAAAGCCAAATAAATGAACAAATGTGACACCGAAAAGCCAAATAAATGAACAAACACGACGCCGAAAAGCCAAATAACCACACCGGCGCAACGCCAAAAATCTAAATAACCGAACGAGCACAACGGCGAGAAGCCAAATATGCAATGCCGAAAAGCCAAAAAACGGACATCTCCTGGATTTGTCCGAGACCTTGTCAGCGATTGGTCCAGACCGCCTAGCCCACTGAGTTCCTCCAACACGCTGTGTTTTTAATTTAATTCTGAAATTGAAGATAGACACAAAAAGCCTGAGTAACTCAGCGGGACAGGCAGCATCTCTGAATAGAAGGAATGGGCAATGTTTCGGGTAGAGACCCATCTTCAGATTATCACAAGTACTCTCTACCCGAAACGTCACCCATTCCAATTTCAGAGTTAAATAAGTGAATTGGTGGCATATGTGGAGGGAATGGATTAGGAGTTGTTTCGGGCCAGGGTTGTTCTTCAATAGGAAGGAACTGCAGATGCAGTTGTCTTTGCAAAATGCCAAATGATTCCGGGAATGCCAAGGGAGAGAGAGTGAGAAAGAGAAAGAGAGAAATAAATATGAGAAAGGGAGAGAGGGGGGGAGGGGGGGAGAGGGAGAGGGAGAGGGAGAGGGGGAGGGGGAGAGGGAGAGGGGGAGGGGGAGGGGGAGGGGGAGGGGGAGGGGGAGGGGGAGGGGGAGGGGGAGGGGGAGGGGGAGAGAGATTTCAGCCTCTTAACCCCAAGCACCGTGGTAGATCAACGCTTACAAAAATAGTCCGCTCTTTGGCAGTCCAAAAGCGGTGAAGGAAAATTAAAAATCCCCCCCACCCTCCCGTCTCCCCCGCCAGTGATGTGATGGACGCGGGGTCTGGACCAATCTCGGACAAATCCTGTTACCGGAGACGTCATGCCCGTTTTTTGGCTTTTCGGCATTGCGCCCGTTCGGTTATTTGGCTTTTTGGTGTTGCGCCGGTTTGGTTATTTGGTTTTCAGGTATTGCGTCCGTTTGGTTATTTGACTTTTAGGCATCGCGCACGTTCGGTTACTTTGCTTTTTGGCGTTGTGTCCGTTTGGTTATTTGGCTTTTCAGCGTTGTTTCCGTTTAGTATCTTGTGTTCCAGTTCTTGGCTTCGGCTTCTCGTCCTTCAACGCCCCATCCGCACACGAACCAGACCACCTGGAGGAAACCCATGTGGTCACAGGGTGAATAAATTTAATTTCCATACAGACTCCACACAGTCAGCACCCAAGATTGCTGATCGAACCAGTTTTTACGGGGCTTTGAGGCAGCAGCTCTACCAGCTGCGCCACTGTGCCACCCACTATTTTAATTTAATTAATATTTAAGATAGTTGGGTGTCACAGGAATAAATCAATCAGTGACCTTGATTTGAGGTAAAGGAACACACAATATAATGAGGATTAGCAAATATCCCATGGAGTGGTGAAACACCAATTGGTTTTAAATGGGAAATGAATGACAGAATATTGCCTGCTTGCACCACTTATTTAATGAAAGCAAATAACCTATTAATGAAGGAAAAACAAGCTCAGCAATCATGTGAGAATTGTTTCCAAACTAAAGCCCATAACACTTCAGCAGATTCAATGACCAATAAATTGTGTAAAAAGTGAATCTAATTATTAAAGACTTTCAAATCATGTAATTGTTACCCAAGGATTTTCAATTTGATTCTTTAGTCATGCATACATTTTATCATGGCATCACTTAAATTCTCAAAATGTTTAATCCTAAAGTAAAATGTTAGAAAGTGCTCAAATCACAATGTAAATTCAACAACATGTTAAAAAAAAACAAGAGGTCACATCCTTTACCATGATAAAAGGATAATATTTTCATTTCACTGATTCTATTCCTCACATTCTATTCCATTCTGGATAAAAGAATATCATTTGAAATATTGAACCCATTTTAGATGATAATCAATCACCTGTGTGCTACCTGCCTACATGCACCAATTATTATTACAATATATTACAAGGACATTTGGCCCATGGGGTTCATGCCAGTTCCCAATGGTACAATCCCATCAGTCAGTTTCCCCCCCATCTTTAATATTCCCTGCAACACCGCAATTTATTATTTTTTTTATATGTTCATCAATTCCCCTTCCGTTCTTTTGCCACTTACCTAAACTAAGGATTAATTTATAGTAATGGTTAATATGCCAACACATCCTTGGAATGTGGGAGGAAAGCAAGTTCCTGAAGTAAACTGACATGCAATAATGCTGAGTACTTGCACCTCCACACAAATAGTATTTGAGATCAGATTCAAATCCTTGAAGGTGTGAACAGCATTATTAAAGACTCACCCCGTGTCTGTCCGTTCCAGATACTCAGTGATCATGGCTTTTTTTCACATTTTAACACAGACAAACCCTGTGCTAGTTCCTCCGAGCTTGATTAACCTTTCACACTGGTGATCACCCATTCACACTGGTTCATGTTATCAATCTTCCTCATCCCTACACTTTGGGGGCAATTTACAGCAGCCAATTATCCTAAAAACCCTCACATCTTTGGGATGTGGGAGGAAACCGGAGCATCCAGAGGAAACCCACTTGGTCACAGGGAGAACGTGCAAACTACACACAGACAACACCTGTCAGGATTGAACCCGGATCTGCGCTATTGTGCTGCCTGTTCAAGCCGAATCATTCCCGAACAAGGGTCCGAACCACCCTCCTGCTGGCTATCTACCTTTATCTAGACTTGGAAGTGTGAGTGTTAAACTCCGGTTCATACAATGGCTGTTACGTAGCGCTGAGAGAATGAAACATTTCTGAGGCATTACCTCATTGTGCAAGCATATGTCCACACAGTACCTTTCAACATCTCAGCCAGGAACAATGCTTACAAAGACTGAGATTCAGCTGGGTAGCAATAAGGCAATTTTGCCTTGCTGTGGTCTGACCTTCATTCCACCTGTCAGGGTACTTCTAGTGCCTGCAAACATCGCTTCACCAATGAATTCTCATGCTAGAGAAAATGTCAAAGGCATATCGTTGACGTAGCATGGGTTGGTCAGCAGGGCATCCAGCAGGTGATAGATATTTCATCCTCTATGGTTAGCTGAAACATTAACTTCTCTCAGGGGACGAGTGAGCTGTAAGCAAGGGTGTTAGGTTTTTATCACCTTGCCACATCCTCAAACTTCAAGGAGTAATTGATGAGACACCTGTTGCCATCTTTGGTGCTGCTGGGAGAAGTGTCCTTGATTAGAACATGAAGTAATGTTACTTTATCATCGTCCATTTGACATGCTTTTTCTTCTTTGTCCCTTGGGATTGAGGATGCTTCACTTCCATTCCAGAAAGGTCAGGCAGATGTGCATTTTATGAGGTGGACCACTCCTTATTTGCGCAAGACTTCCATATGTCCTCAACGGCCTTGAAGTTCGCACTGCCATTTAATCCAAAATCTCTTTCTCCACTGTGGCGATAAACGGGACGTTCCCAGCAGTCAGTGAAGATATGCCATTTCTTCAAGTAGTCCTTGAAACATGTCCTGGAAACTTGAACATGTCCTTGAAACTTTTCCTCTGTCCAACTAGTGATCTTTTCCCATGACAGAACATGAATTTGGGAATGTGAATTATTTTGTCTGGCCAAAATTGAGTGTGATTAGTGTTCAGTATTTGGAATGTTGGCCTGGGAGAGGATAGTGAAGTTGGGTTGTTTATCCACCCAGTGAATTTGAAGGAATCTGCAGAGATAAATGTTGGTGGTATTTTTGTATTGCTTTATGGGACTTGCAGCAGATAGACCATATGACAGGCAGGGGTGTGAGGCAGTTAACTGCCTGTGCTAACTGTGACAAAATAGATATTTAAAATTAGTTTAATTATGGGTAGAAAGAAACAAATATGAAGGGACTCGGCCTTTTGCCAGTGACAGATATTTGTGAGTTGTATAACTTATTGCTATCAGATTATAAATTGTGGGAATTAATTGAAAAATCTATCTCCAAGTGTATTCAGAAATAAAAATATAACTAAATATAAGGAAGTTAAAAAGTAAATTCATACACATGGAAATTTAACCAAAACTTTCTGCTATATATCATCTTCTTATATCAAAAATAACAAATAATTTACTCTATGCAAATGAAAATATAATTTCACCTTGACAAATGCTTGAGCGATTTGGTGATCAGAATGTGTGCAGCAAAACACTTCAGATATTCTAAATTGGCCTTTGGCCTTTTTTCAGCCTAAAATTGAGTATTGTTTTACATACAAAGAAAAACTGGTAATTACTATCAATCAGTGACTAAGCAACAGATTGACGCCTTTGAAAAAGCTTATTCCTACACAGATTTTCTGCAGAGTGCAGCTCTTCTGATTAGAGTCTGTAGATTTTAAATTGTGGCTAATTAGGCTGTCATAGGTTCATTACCAGCTCTCCTGATTCAGCAATCTCTCACCTGCATGCATTTTCAAACTCATTAGCTTCCTTGTCTAAAATACCACCTGCATTAATTGTGGGTGATGCTTTGCTCCACATTATAGGTATCCTCCTGACAACCAGGTTACTTGGCTGTGCTAACCTTTGATACTGTAATGCCACCTTCTAGTTAGGTTTATGATTGGTGTCGTAGCAGAACCTGGTGCGGCAATAGTAGCTCAGCATGCTGCTGCTTTTGAGTCACTTGTTCAAGAGCTTAATAAGAGCAATATTTGCAAAGTTGAAAATCTAAAGAAGAAACAGCACCCCGAGTCATAGAGCACAGAAATAGACTCCTCGGCCCAACTTATCAATGCTGTCCCATCTAATCACATTTGGTCCATATCGCTCCAAACCTTTCCTATCCATGTACCTGTCCAAGTGTCTTTTAAGTACTGTTATAGTGTCTTTTAAATGTTGTTATAGTCATTTTGGCCACTGTGCAGCTGCTAGAAAGTAACAGAGGAGTTAAGGGCAACAATTACTTTACGAAAGGAACATGTGGGAACATGTCTGAAGAAGGGTCTCAACATGAAACCTCACCCATTCCTTCCACCAGGGATGCTGCCTGTCCCGTTGAGTTACTCCAGCATTTTGTGCCTATCTTTGATTTAAACCAGCATCTGTAGTTCTTTCCTAAACATGTGGGATTGTTGTATATTCTGTTTCACAGTGACATGACTTACTCCCAGCTCTCCACACTTGCCCACCCAGCCCATGGGTTTCTTGATCCATTGCATGGACCCAATGGGATAGATGGTGACAATTGTTTATGGTAAACTCTTTGTGGCACTTGGATGTGATGGTTTTGTTCAGCTCTGTTCCTTCCACCTAGAACATCTAGCCGAAGTGGTGTCCCTTCTACTTTCCAAGGGCATTTACCTCCATCGTCATGATCACCATTGGCATATGTTGGAAATTTGAAATGAATACAGAGATTCTTGGAAGTACTCATTCCAAAACTGGTAAGATGATGTCACATATTTAAAGTTTTTTTTAGTTGAGAGATACAGGGTGGAAACAGGCCCTATGGCCCACTGAGTCTGCGGTGACCGACACACTAGTTATCACCGATACACTAGTTCTATCCTACACCCTAGGGACAATTTACCCTATTGAGAAAAAACAATTAATGTACACACCTGCACGTCTTTGTAATGTGGGAGGAAACTGGAGCGCCGGGAGAAAACCTACACAGTCACAAGGAGGACATAATTCGTACAGACAGCACCCATTGTCAGGATCATACCTGGGTCACTGGTGCTGTAAGGCAGCAAATTTACCACTGCCATTTTCTGATGTGGCCAGTTATGATACAAACTTAGAAGGCTAATTACCTGAAATTTTTGAACTCCAATAACCAGTTAGAAAAAGAGATATGGTTCCTTGATACTGCATTGGGACTGTTGGAATAATGGATTAGGATCAAGACAGAACAGCCAGAGATGGGGCTGGACAAAGTTTTAAAATGACAGGTTCTACGAGGTAGGTGCCCAATCTGTGCTTGGTTTCAATGCAGTGGGGAGCACATTGAGAACAGTGAAGGCAGTTTATTAAACTGGAAATAGTACAAGTGAATTGCTGCATAACCTATAAGGAGTATTTGGGTCCCTGCAGGTTGAGAAAGGACGGTCCCTTTGGGTCCCTGCATGTTGAGAAAGGACGGTCCCTTTGGGTCCCTGCATGTTGAGAAAGGACGGTCCCTGCATGGTGCCTCTTTTTTGGTTACGTAGTAGGGTTTTGTAAAAAGGGGAATATTGGTAGTATTGGAAGAATCATTGTAAGAGTGATAGAGGGAATGGTCTTCAGAATGCAGAATGGGTAAGGACAAGCAAAATGTGTCCACTAATGGCATCATACTGACGTTGATGGGTATTAAGGAGAATGTAAAGGATGATGAGATGGATTGTGAGGATAAGGAGAGGGAGAGAGAGTTTAATTATCATATATACTGTCAACGGAACAATGAAACTCACACTTGCTGCAGCTTAACTGGCCCATTAATGCAATAACACACAAATAAATATGTAATGATAATAAAATTAATTATTAACTGTAATACTAGGAAACAAATGGCAAACAGAAGTCAGGCATGCAACCAAAACACAGTCCATAGAAGATCATAGTGCTGTGGTAGTATTTAATGCTGGGCATTGTTCAAGAGCCTGATGGAAGCAGCTTGAACCAGGCAGCCGTGGCTTTTGGACTCCTTGTACCTTCTTCTTGATGGTAGTTGTCAAATGAGAGCATGGTCAGGGTGGTTGGTCAACGACAGATTGTAGGTAATAATAATGCTAAGGAATTTGAAGCTTTAGACCATTTCCACTTTGGCACCATTGAAGCAGATTGGGGCACATACACCATCATTCTTCCTGAAGTTGATAACAAGCTTCTTCATCTTGCTGACATTCAGGGAGAGGTTAATGTCCTGACACCATGTCACTAAGTTCTCTATCTCCCTGCTGTGCTCTGTCTCACTATCTGACCCATCACAGCCCTGCATCTGTGCATGGGTGATCGCTGGTTGGCACTGGCTCAGTGGGTTGAAGGGCCTTTTTTCATGCTGTCTGTCTAAACTAAAAGTGCAGAGTGGAGAGCTAACAAGATCGTATCCTCTGTTGATCTATTGTGGCGATAGGCAGATTGTAGTGGATCCAGGTCTTTTGATATATGTCATAACCAACTGCTCAAAGCACTTCATCACTCTAGATGTTAATGCCACCATTTAGTCGTCATTGAGGCATGTCACCTTACTCTTCTTGGGCACCAGTGTTATTGATCAGGTGAGCAACTCAGACCTTCATAATGAGAGGTTGAAGATGTCAACAAAAACTCTAGCAAGTTGGTCCGCGCAGGCTTTAAGAACACAGCCAGGTACACCTTCCGAAGGTTTACCCTTGTGAAGGACCTCCTGACATTGGCCTGAGTGACTCGGATTACAGCATCATCAGAGCATAGAAAGTATTGAGTTCATCTGGGAGTGATGCATCACTGTCACTTGAGCTACCATTTGGTTTTGCTTTGTAGGAAATAATGGCTAGCCACATCTCTGCTTTGTTTAAGGCTGGGAGTGGGGAGGGATGGGTGTAAAGGAATGGAAGCAATAGAGCTAGGAATGGAACGTACCCAGTTGAGATTCATCATCAGTGGAGCGGTGGAAGCAATGATTAAGGAAGGGAAAAGGTCCCTATTTTCAAGATATGGTGAAAGATTGTTGGGCTGAAATGATTTCCTCCCTGCGTAGACTACCGCTGAGTACTTCCAGCGTTTTCAGTTTTAATTTGAAATTTCAGTGGACATATTGGTCTGATTTGAACATTATTTACAATTGTTTAAAACAAATCAAATGTTATTATACAGGCTTTATAGTGAGAAGCAAAGAATGTGCCCCTACCAATGCATTTTCTGAACATTGAACATTGAGGGTGTCCTATAGTAGAGACCTACACCAACATCTCTGAACAAGGACCTGACCTGGGCAAACAAACATTCACTTTCTTAACCAGTAAAATTGAAAAATCATAACATTTACCGATATGGGGGAAAAAGCAGAATGGGGTACTGATTTTGGATGATCAGCCATGATCGTATTGAATGACGGTGCTGACTTGAAGGGCCGAAAGGCCTACTCCTACACCTATTTTCTATGTGTCTATCATAAGATCATACGATAGTAGAATGAGGCCATTCAGCCCATCAAGTCTACTCCGTCATTCAATCATGGCTGATCTATCTCTCCCTGATCATGACTGATCTATCCCTCCCATTCTCCTGTCTTCTCCCCATAACGTCTGACACCCAAGATCCTTAATGAATAGCAAGAGCCAAGAGTGTTTAATTGTAATATGTATTGACAATGGAACAATAAAATTCTGACATGTATCAGCATAAGAGGCCTGTAAACACAATGCACATAGGTAATATATGATGAGAAATTAAAATCTGGGCATAGAATCTGAGCCAGGGCTAGAATATTAATGCAATCGTAACAGCTATAGGAAGCAAAATAAAGACTGGATTTTAAAACTACCCACTTTTTTAATAGCTGAAGGAATGAGACATTGGAACTGTAAAAATGAATGGCCAGTTCCAATGTGTGAGGGTGGTTATGTCTCTTCATTCTCATAATGTTGGGTATTTGGACTAAAATGAATGTCCCATTTTTCACGTGAAAAACTGAGGAGGCTGGAAATGTGTTTTTAAAGGAGAGAGTTCTGGAAAGATTCAGCAGGACAGGCCATAGAGGTGGAAAGAGTTGCATCCATGACAAAAACTGTAAGATAGATGTATAATAGTTTAGTGTTTGTCTTGTATCATGGTGGTGGATTCTGTTTTGTTTTATTGTCTTGTGAATATTATTTTAATATTTGAATACATATTTTTCTTTTTTTTTTAAAGTGGAGAGAGAATAGTTGTCAATATTTCAGGCCGATTATCATTTATAATGTAAGGGAAGTGCTTGAAATGCTAATGTTGTTTCTCTGGCAATTGATGCTGCCTGACTTGCTGAGCAAGTCTCGCATTTTTGCTATTAAAGGGCCTGTCCTACAAGCATGCAACTCTATGCAATTAGCGTGACCTAACGTGCTCGCTTGAGCCGTCCGGCGTCGCGAGGCCGGTCCCACTTCGATCACCGGAGCCGTGTGGAATTGTGCGTAGTTCGTCCCGACATCGCGCGGGGCTCCGAAAAACTGACTGTTCAAAAATTCCGCGCGGCAACGGATTGTCGGCTCGCAGTCGCCTCAACGCATTACACACCGCCTCGACATCGTGCCTCCGTGAACCTATCTGTAGGTGCCTCCGTGACCCTCTATGTGTGTAGCTCCGTGGCCCTCTGTGTGTGTGTGTGTGTGTGTGTGTGTGTGTGTGTGCCTCTGTGCCCCTCTCTGCCCTGGCGAACTTACCTTAGACTTCGCTCCAAGTTTGCCTCACTTTGGGCTGCGTTGCGCCGGTTTGGTCGCGCTTGCCACATGCAGGCGCATGCTGGTGGGAACGGCCCTGTACAGGGGATCACCCGACCTCCGCACGGCCCCCGCTTCTAGTTTGTTCGCGTTCATCGCAGGAAATCGGATGCTGGTAGGACAGGCCCTTAACTTTCCACGCAAGATTACTTTATAACTACACCACATGGTGCAGCAACTTCACATTGTTCAGCTCATTGCATTACAAAAAGTGCCGTTTACATGAAGCTGATGGCTTAACAAATGCTGCAGGGACAACAAATTTCAGACTTTTGTGTTCAACCTTGTTTCTGGCGCTTGTCTGATGCTATTGAGCAACTTGCACATAAATAATTGGTGATGTTGTTGGTTTAAAAAAGATTCTGGCTCAACATTTTACCACTGCAGTGTGGGTTTTGAAGAAACAGATTCCTCTTGCATTTGGCTTGTGTCGATCCAAAGAAACTCTGTGGTAACAAAGTGAACAACAATCCCAAAATATATTTGCACCCTATTTTTATTCATGGTAGTGTGAATTTGAGCTCTGTTTCAGATGCATCTGTCTGTATTCAAAGCTTTCTGTGAGAATCTAGATAGCTATCTATAGGTTCTGGATTTTAAAATAAGGTTAAGATCACTTGCCTATTTCATATCCCGTCCCCACTTGATTTTGAGTGGTGTTTGTGAGGTTCCTTAACAGCATCACAAACACCATGTGGTTCCATCCATTGGCATTCTGTGCAATGTCCATAAATACATTGCCTCGGGGAGGAAAAAAACTCCAATTATCCATCACCCTCATGACTTTGATGCCATATCAGCAGATTTTCACGAATCATTGAATGTTATTTCTATTAATACTCCTACAAACTTTCTGTTAACTTTATTTTAGAAGTCACAAGGCAATACAATACATTTTCCATGAACCAGTCAAGATGAATGGGAGAAACAAAGAAATGCAGATACTGGCTTCCAAAAAAGAGGACACATAGTGCTGTAGTAACTCAGTGGGTCAGGCCCAGTTCACTTTAGTTTTTGTCACTTGTACCGTGGTACAGTGAAAAGCTTTCTGTTGCGTGCTAACCAGTCAGCAGAAAGAGAATACGTGATTACAATTGATCTATTTATGGTGTATAGATACATGATAAGGGCAGGGAGCATCTGTGGAGACGATGGATAGATGATGTTTCGCATCGGGACTTTCTTTGGGCTGTTTTCCTCTGTCTGCTGCGTTATTCCAGTATTTGTGTCCAAATTGAATGGGAGCTTTGGAACTGTGGCCTGATGACTGGAAATACAACACAGGAACCAGAACCCTGGTAAGCAGGAAAGGAGGGCAGTAAACATTATCTGATTAGTCGGGCGCTGAAGTTTCTGAATTATTGGATAGTGGATTATCAAAGATTTACTGCATTAATCTTCTTAAAAGGCTTCTTGCTGTGCTAAACCCATTAAGGCCCAGAGACTTGAGGAATTCCAGGGTAGGGGTATGATTTGCCCGTACTGATTTCAAAAACCCTTCTATACTTCATCAAGCCGAATGCTGAATTTATTTTCAAGACTGAGTAAAAGCATTGATTGTACCATAAAAATATTTGGTTGAAATTAATTGCCAGCATTAGGCAATTGCTGGTGCACATTCTCAAAATAAAGGCGGGTATGATTGAGGACAGGTCTGCGACTATTAGAAGGAACCACATCTTGGTTGAGGCTCAAGAATCAGGAGTGTGATTCGGGAGTGATCGGGTTCTTGGTTTTTGGTTACTTGGTCCTCCAAAATATTCCAACTCTAATTTAAACTGCAGGTGGTGAAGGGAGGGGTTTAGCCAGAGAGGGTTATTAGGAAGAAAGTACCACTTTAAATTTAGTTGCATCTTGCTGGGCAACCGTGGCTTGGTGGAGATTATTCCATGCTTTAATAGTGTGTGGAAAGAACAAATTGCTGTACTCCTCTGACTTTGAGGCTGGGACCACAAATTGGATCTAATGTCCTAGTCTGCTCCTAATTGAACTGGGTAGATTAATTAAGGTTTTAGTTGATTAGTGGGGATTAGTCGTTGGGGTGGGGATCAGTCGTTGGGGATGAGATTAGGAGTTGGGGAGGTAAACATGCTAGTCAGAGGGAAAGATCAGAAATTATGGGATGAGGCTGATTACAATTGGTGGGGTCAAGAGGTTTATGGTAGAATTAGAGGAGGGCTTGTTTGGTGGTTAGGGGTATTTGATAGCTGGGGAGTATATTTGATGGTTGGGGGCTTTGCCTGTCAGCCTGTCGGCTCTATAGTTTATGTCTGGGGATTGGTAGGAAGTAGGAGATGTTCACGTTTGGAAAGTGAATTGGCAGTCGGAGGTAAGTTTAGTCAACTGATGGGGGGCAGTGCTGGTGGCAGATGGGCTGCATCAGGTTGGATGGTCAATTCCATAGGTGGGTGAAATTGTTATTGGGTTGCCAAATGTTGGGTGGTAGAGGTGATTGAGCAAGGGTTATATTTTAGAAGGCTGTTAGGCTTTCTAGGCACGTGGTGGTGGGGATTGGGAGTGGTTTTATGAAGAGCAGAAAGCTTGATAAATGCCTAGCTTTAAAGGTGGCCTAGCTTTGTGAGTTGAGTTCCCAGTGTCAATTCAGAACCAGCTCAGAATAAGAGTCGGGTCAAGAATGATTTAGATTCATACGTTTTGTTTTTTTAGTTTTGAGGTACAGCGCAGAAACAGGCCCTTTGGTCCCCTCGAGCCTGTGTCAACCAGTGATCCCTGCGCACTAACACAATCTTACATACACTAGAAACAAGTTACAATTTTACCAAGTCAATTATCCCGCAAGCCAGTACATCTTTGTGGTGTTGGAGAAAGCTGTAGCTCCCAGAGAAAGCCTGTGGAGGTCACTGGGAGAACGTACAAACTCCGTACAGACAGCACCCGTAGTCAAGATGAAACCCGCGTCTCTGGTGCTGCCAGGTAGTAACTCTACTGCTGCACCCGTGTGGCGCAGAAATATCCCAAAATGGAAGAATGAAATTCTTACATGCAGCAGCACAACAGATATGTAAACATGGTACTCGAAGATGGACGCAAAAAGCTGGAGTAACTCAGCAGGACAGGCAGCATCTCTGGAGAGAAGGAATTGGTGACATTTCGGGTCAAGACCCTTCTTCTTGTCTGAAGAAGGGTCTCGATCAGAAACGTCACCCCATTCCTTCGCTCCAGAGATACTGCCTGTCCTGCTGAGTTACTCCAGCTTTTTGTGTCTATCTTTGGTTTAAACCAACTTATACCTTCTAGTACATGTACCTATCTTCTTGTAGCAATGCATCTGTACATACTGTTTTTAAGAACATGGTATTCTGTCCCTAAACGTGGTACTCTGTCCCTTTGAGTGCCTTTGAGTCACACTGCAGCAGCTTTCTTCGGAGGTGTGGAAGCAGCCTTCTGCATGATTGGTGTGTGGATGGTGTAACTCTTTAGTTGTGAACATACATGGCTGAAGTGGCATCTTCCAGACTGAGGTTATATGTATCCAGGGGTCAGTACATCACATCAAAATAAGATCGCCAACTGCAACTTGACAAAGTTTTGATTTTCATCATATATTGTTCGCACTTCAAAATGCAACCGAGTTCCCAGACAATTTTGCAGGAAGAATTGTGCCTTTTAAACTGAGCTGTTTTATTTTTCTGAAATTCAGCTTTGGACCTACTTTAGCAATAGGCTCTGTCTTAGATTAATTACCCTGATCTAATTCATTTAGGATAGGACAGCTGTGGTACGTGGGTTGCCCACTGATGTATCGTGTTAAATGACTGCCATCTGTCATCGTAGCATATCAGCATGGATTCAGTGTCAACCACTTCATTGACTCTGCAGAGATGTGAAGTGCTGGTACAATGTTTACTACCATCGCTAATTTAATATCTACACATCTAATAACCTGATTGCTGTCAGTCCCTGTACAATGATACATGATACACAGCACAAGGCAAGATAGAAGACATTAACCGGACGAGAGTTCAGAGCATTCTGTAAAAGCTAATTAGAAATCTGTTCAGCAAATTCATGATCCCAGGCCATCCATGGTCACACTTTCCTTTTTAAAAACATGTGTCATTTTATTACCTCTTCAGTCTTTCCATTTGTTGTCAGAGATGATCTGGATCAAGGTTTCAGATGCAATTGCCTTCATGAGGACAGTATCAGTTAATAAATGGTACTATTGTGTAGTGGGATAAGACTTTTTATCAATCTATTCCTCTCCCATATCGATAACACATCACCTGGAGTGACAGGGATGACATTGTGCAAGGTCTTCATAAACCAAGAATAAAAATGTACAGATGCCTTCTGAAGTGCAATGCATCCAGTACTCCTCCAATCTATAAACCACCCAGGGTACATTATTCATCAATCAACTTACTTTTGAGCTGCTGTATGTTCTCCTCTGCCACTTGGTTCAATTTTCCTAGCTATAGTTTGATGAAACATCTTGCTAATTGACCGATAAAGCTGCAGACAAAAAAGCCATTTGTCCGTGTGGTGCCATTTAGGCATTAAATTGGCTGATTGATTATAAATTGGCATCTGATGCATGGGCAAATCGCATGTCCCCACATTGAGAAGGACGTCTGCAAATTTGATGATTTTGCACATCAGAAGAACACAGAATATATTGATTGTGACCTTACCTGTGCGTAATACTGATCTGATGTCAGTGTTGCGAAATTAGTGATCATATCAGTCATCACCAACATAGAATGTCATGAAGATCGAAGAGGGGCTCAATCAGGATCACTCGGGAATATTAGAGAAGGCTGTATGGCCAGCAACCCTTTTTACAATTTGCAGATATCAGCACAGACCTGTAACAAAATTTCATAAACTTTTGCAGATACTCCCCTGATATTTTTGATTATCGAAGTCCTTCCAACATCTGGTCTTGACTCCGTATCACTTGCTGCTTGTGGAAGAAAAATAATTACATATCTACCCTCCTTTGGCTGAAGAAATGTTTCCTAACTTCAATTTTGAAGATGACATCTTTCAGATGAGTTGCTCAATCAATGTTCTCGCAGATGAATGCAAGCAATCTTACATTACCTACTTTGAAAAAGATCAAAGGTCTGAAGAAGGGTCTCAACCCAAAACATCACCTATTCCTTCTCTCCAGAGATGCTGCCCGATCCGCTGAGTTCCTCCAGCTATTTGTGTCTATCTTCGGTTTGAACCAGCATCTGCAGTTCCTTCTAACAAGACTTTTCTGAGCATTCTGTTCCATGTTTGTTCCTTAATCAACATCATTAAAACCATATTATCTGGTCACTGTCATTCTTTTGACCATTCTGTTGTTGTGGAAGCTTGATATTTTGTACCCCATCAGCTGTGCTTGGATTGTCAGCTAGTTCGTAGCCAGCTAGCAGTTTTCAATAAAGAAATGCATACTGTTTGCAGCTGCCTCTATAACAGATGTTGAGAAGATATAACCTTGAAGTAAAAGAACCAAAAGTAGAGTGGGAGAGTTTTGTTTTCTGCAGGATGATGCTGTGATATGGTGCATACTGCTTAATATAGTGAAAATTAATTTTACATTTCAAAAGGGAATTAAATAATTGAAGAGGAAGAATTACCTGGGCAATGAGGAATATAATGAATGGAATAGGCCTTTTGAAGAGTTAGCATAGCCATGAAGGTATGAATGCTCTTCCACACTAGGTTACCTCATGGGTATAGGATCTGCATCACCAGGTTTGGGAACAGCTACTTTCCTACAACAACCATGTCCTTTAGCCAAACAGCAGAACACTAATTGTACCTCGACAATGGAACACTAGGGACCATCTCTTGCACCACCTTGAATATAATAATATTATGCAGTCTTTCTGTTTTTAATTTTATGTGCAATTTATGCATAATATATTTATGATTTGATTTGGGAGTTTGTGTGCATGTGATGCTGCTGTAACAAGATTTTCAGATCACAATGTTGTGATAAGGTTAGAGGAGGTGCATTGAACCTCTGTCTCATCTCGAATGACTGCTGTGCTCCCAGGTTGGAGGTGAGGATGGAATTATAGGGACAGGTGTTACATCTCCTGCTTTTGAAATGGGAAGAGGACTTAAAATGGTTTTGCTTTGCCGTCACATCAAACTAACTAGTCATTGGATTCCATTCTTAGCTGCATCTCCAGCCAAAGATAGAATGTCAGCTGCACACTCACATTTTCAATCTCAGAGAATAGAATTCCTAACAATAATAAATGCTGTGCTAATATCATTTTCATGTTATTTTCTGGCTTAAGCAGTAGTATATAATTAAGCATCTGCATTTACCAGTAAAATAAATTAGCTCAATATGTTCAGTTGCAGTATGTTCGATCTGAGCATGCATTCACATTTTCCTGCAGTTATGGGGTTAAGATAGTTAATTACTACTGAGATAGTTAATTACTACTGAGCACTAACTCAGGCCAGTAAGTCAATGGGTTAGTCAATGTCTGCAGGGAAAACAAAACAGGTTGACACATCAGACAATGACCCTTTTATGCAATGAAAGGGAGAAAAAAAAGGATAAGCTTGCATTTTAATGTAATTAAAATAAAGGGAAAGGGAACTAAAGAGACTAAGGTGAAGTCACCAACACAATTAGGAATCAGAAGAGACAATGAGTGCATATAGTCAGAGTCATATAGCATGGAAACAAGCCCTTCGGCCCAACTCATCCTTGCTGACCAAGATACCCCATCTCTGCCTACTTAGCCTATATCCATCTAAATCCTTTGGCCCATAACCTTCTAAATCTTTCCTAGCCATGTATCTGTCCAAGTGTTTTTTAAATGCTGAGGTGACCTTTACATCTGACATTGGAAATGGACAAACACTTTACATCTGAGCATTGGAAATGGGCAACCTTTAAGGAACAAGTATGTTGAGAGGCATACCCAAGTGAGAACAACAAATACAAAACTGCACGTTCAAGGTACTTAGCAAAGTAGGCAGCAACTGTGGAGAGAGAAAAATCATTGATCCGAAACATTAACTCTCTTTGTCTCACCAGAGATCCTAACCAGCTTGCTCAACATCTGCAGTGCTTTTTGTTTTTATAATGCCCAGGAGAGTACCTATTTGATGAAGATCAAGCATTATCACTGAACCTTTATCACCAAACACCATCTTCACCCAATTGGTTTGTGGAATCCTGATGTGCACGAAATGAGTTTCACAAATGCCTACTTGACAACCTTGTAGCAAATTGCTTCAAGCATACCCTGAGAGATATGATCAGGAACTGCATACATATAAAATATTAATTGCTTCATCTGTGTCACAAGGATCATTAATGTAAAATTGTCACCAAGAGATTGAAGGGGGGGGGGGGGGAGGGGGAGAGAACTTGGCGAAGCATAGCCCTCTCTGCCCCTTGAAGCAGGCACCATTACATCGATAGGGATATTAAAAATTTATAGCAGCAGAAGAGAAATGAAAGCCTGGAGTGGTACGAGTCAGTGATCATTGCACAGACACAAAGCTGGCACAGATATAATGGGCCAAATGGCCTTGTGCAATGCTGTGAATATTCTTGTTTTTTAGATTTGTGCTAAGCCTCACTCTCTAGTGTCATAAACTGGTCCTTCAGCCCAACTCATCCATGCTGTTCACTGTTTGGATATATCACAGTAGGTCGGCACAGTGGTAAAGTTGCTACCTTACAGCGTGGGGGACCCAGGTTTGATCCTGACTATGGGTTCTATCTGTACAGACATGGGAAATTCTCACTGTGACTGCGTGAGTTTTCTCTGGGTTCAATGGTTTCCTCCAATATTCGAAAGATCTACAGGTTTGTAAGTTCATTGGCTTCTGTAAATTTCCCCTAATGTGTAGGATGTGAACCTGGAATAACATTGAACTAGTGTACGGATGATTGTTGGTTGGCACAGACTTGCTGAGCCTAAGAGCCCGAGTCCACAGTGTCCCTAGACTAAACACAAATTAGTTGTTCAGTCTGAAGAATAGTCTTGACTCGAAACGTCACCCATTCCTTCTCTCTAGAGATGCTGCCTGACCACTAAGTTACTCCAGCTTTTTGTGTCTATCTTCAGTTTAAACCAGCATCTGCAGTTCCTTTTTACAAGTTATTATATATATATGTTTTGCATGAAACTATTACAACTATC
Organism: Raja brachyura; assembly: GCA_963514005.1. The sequence goes on along the minus strand of OY740782.1, from coordinate 99,825,026 downwards.
AATCCTCTGTATTATCTGAAAATGAGTTATGAATTGTATTAGTGTGACTTGGAATTTACATCAGTTGCAGCTTCATGAGGATTACTTGACAACACTATAAGGAATATTCCTGCTATTTAACACATGGGTCCGAAGCACATTTCATGGTTGAGTTACTTATCCCACGAAGGGGCTCTGCATTCTGAGCAGTAGCTCCAACGTAAGACATGAAAGAAGGTGAACTCGGGAGGGAGGTGTGATTAGATGGGAGGAGAATCATCAATGGTGGATGGTGTAGTTGGGGTGGTTGGGAGAGGGAATGTGATTATTTCTCTATCATAGGAAAATTTCAACCTAAACCAAAATCCAGCAAAGTCCGATCAAGGATAGTCTGAGGGTCAACAATGAGGTAAATAGTAGTTCAGCACTGTTCTCTGATTGTGGTAGGATGATTCAGTTGCTTGATAACAGCTTGGAAGAAATTATCCCTGAATCTGTCCTATGATGGTATAATGGGTGGAGCAATGGATGATGGAGAGTCTACACCCATTGGATTCTATATACTGCAATGACTAGAAAACCTCTGAATGCAATTTGATATTGAGATGGATGAAATCGAGATGTGTAGCTTTTCATTGGGTTCACAAATGGGGTCAAGTGCACATACACACTTGATCAAGAAGAACATCTAATTCTGTCTTACGGGATTCTGGGAATCTGAATGAAAATAAAATACAAGGTTTTGGTTGCTGTGAGAGGAGATGAAAGAATAAGGGTGCCTGCTTAATCTATCTGTATGAGAGGATACTTTAGGGGTGAGAGAGAAATTTGGTGAAAAGAAAAAGTGTGAGGTGAGCAGACACCCAGATGCCCTTATCATTGTTTGCTTCATTCTGCCGGAAGCATTGGGTACTATTCTTCCATCTTTCAAGCACTTACATCTCGTAGCCCAGAGACATGCCTGAAAAAAAAAAAAACGCTTCTTACATATCATTATTGTACCCTTAAAACATTGTGGGCCAAAGGGCTTGTTCCTATGCTCTACTTTTCTGTGTTCTAAGTGGACTGGATACTACTGTAGCGTTGGTAAGTTTTACTTCCATTCACAGCTAAGGGCGTAAGGTCATAATGAATAGGAGTAGAATTAGGCCATTCGGCCCATCATGTCTACTCTGCCATTCAATCATGGCCAATCGATCTCTCCCTCCTAACCACATTCTCTTGACTTCTCTCCATAACCTCTGACATCTGTACTAATCAAGAATCCATCTATCTCTGCCTTAAAAATATCCACTGACGTGGCCTCCACAGCGTTCTGTAGCAAAGAATGCCACAGATTCACCACCTTCCCACTAAATAAATTACTCCTCATCTCCTTCCTAAAAGAATGTCCTTTAATTCTGAATAGGGTGTTAATTTTAACTCTCTTTCACAGAAACCATCTACATGCAGAGTCAATATAACATGTTGCCTTTTATGTGACCCCCCCAATACTGATGCATATGCTCAGGCTGAGGCTCTTTTGTCCCTTATGGACCCTTCATCACTCCAGATCAGTTCAATTACACGTTTGCCACATATCATTAAACGGATAGTGAGCTGCTTCATCAATAAAGTGACATTACTGCTCCTATTTTGATGGTAAATATTAAAAGCCATAAAATCAGCGCGAAAAAAAGCTACTTTTCACCAAGTTTATAAGTATACACTGTCATGATTGGATAATGATTACTAAGTTCCCGGCAAACTGCATTATGCAAATTGTTTTCCTTGTTAGAAAAGTGTGCTTATAATTTATTGACTAGAAACACCCAGTTAACGCAAGATTCTTGACTCTGGATCGATAGTAAATAGTTAAAAAGGTAAACAATGATCAGACTCAATTAAGAATCTGACTCAGATAGCCAAAGAGCATCTTGCTTGAGCAAACACACTGTAAATAATTAATTAATCTCCTGTTCTCTGTACAATGGTGCAATTTAGGCTTTTTTTTTTTGGAGTCCCTAACCATGAGGTGGTAAAGCAGAATCAAAAAACCAGTGAACGCAGTAATTGATTTCTTTGAACAAATCCCTCAGAAATCTGTTAGTCCCATTTTAATTATTTCCTTTTTTCAAAATTCTTGCTGCAGCAAACCTGCCTTATCCTCTTTGCATCGCCAACACTGCTGTATCTTTCTTGCTGCTGCACCACTTACGCATCCGGGCAGAGTTTCGCACTGCAGCCAGTTCAGTCTTCATATCATCTGCTCCATCTCCCTTTTGCACCGGAGTCGGCCTGAGATCTGGGGAAAGTTTCCTGAAGATGGACAGGGCGTTAGGATCCAGTAGTCATCCACATGGCTATTCTTGATCAGGGCACGGCCATCAAACTAATGACACCCCAAGACAAGGAAGGAGAGTATCCTATGTTCTATGCCTAGCAATAGACACACAAATCTGGAGTAACTCAGCGGAGTCGGACAGCATCTCTGGAGAAAAGGAATAGGCGATGTTTCAGTTCGAGACCCTTTTTTAGACTGAGAGTCAGGGGAATCATTATGCCTAGCAAAATGTTTAACACTTAATTTGTAAATATCTTCATGGAAGGGCCAATATTTAGAACTAAACATGGTGGGAGGCATAAGGAGGGATAAACTAGAAGAACAACAACTCACATTCTGCTTGGGTAGGTTGCAGCCCAACAGTGTTAACATTGAATTAACCAATTTTAGGTAACTAACCAACAATTCCTCCCTCTCACCACCACAAAACATTCTACTCCACTCTTCCCCCACTTTTTTTCCCCTCTCCTCCCTGCCCCACCTGGATGCGTACCCATTTCCCCCACTATCCTGCCCCCCTACTTCTTCCCCCTATCTCCTTTCACCTATATCCCTTTGGCTTTGTATTTCACACCTGTGATTTCACAGCCTTTTGTCTTCTTTTCATCTGTGGCTTTGTCCATTTGTCCAAAAATCTGCCAACAACCCCTCCCCCTTCATCTATATCCCCCTATCACTTGCCAAGCGTTGTCCCACCCCCCACTTCTTTTCCAGCTTTCCCTTCCCCATCCTATAGAAACATCGAAAATAGGTGCAGGAGTAGGCCATCATTTGGCCCATCGAACCAGCAACGCCATTCAATATGATCATGGCAGATCATCCAAAATCAGTACCCCGTTCCTGCTTTTTCCCCATATCCCTTGATTCCCTTGGTCCTAAGAGCTAAATCTAACTCTCACTTGAAATCATCCAGTGAATTGGCCTCCACTGTCTTCTGTGGCAGAGAATTCAACAGATTCACAACTGGGTGAAAACGTTTTCCCTCATCTCAGTCATAAATGGCCTATCCCTTATTCTTAAACTGTGACCCCCTAGTTCTAGACTCCCCCAACATCGGGAACATTTTTCCTGTATCTACTCTGTCCAATCCTCTAAGAATTTTATATGTTTCCGTAAGAACCTTATCTTTCTAAATTCTAAAATTGCACACAATACTTCAGGTGCAATCCTGAGCCAAAATGTTACCAATCCATGTTCTCCAGAAATGCTGCTTGACCCGCTAAATTAGTCCAGAATTTTGTATATGTAATTGTAAACCAGCGTCTACAGTTCCTTGTTTAGTTTACTTCAATTTAGTTTAAAGATACAGCATGGAAACAGGTCTGCACGGATCAGCGATCTCTGCACATTAACACTACCCTACACACACAATTATAAATTTATACCAAGTCAATTAACCTACAAACCTGTAAGTTTTTGGAGTGTGGGAGGTAACCAAAGATCTCGGAGAAATCCCATGCAGGTCACGGGGAGAAAGTACAAATTCCGTACAGATGAACACCTGTAGTCAGGATCGAAACCAGGTCTCTGGTGCTGTAAGGTGTTCTACCGCTACGCCACTGTGCCGCCTTAACCGGTGTCTGCAGTTTCTTATGTTTATAATTTAACACGGCATGGACTGTCGGAATGAGTAGTACATTAGCAGTTGTGGTAGTCGCCAGGTTTGGGCTGAGGTTTTGCTAACGCTGAAGTGACTGGGTTGGGAGTGAGCACTTGGCTGCAAAGAGCTGCAGTAATTATATGGCCCACATTCTGCCACTGGTCAGTTGCTGAAGTTGGCATAATGTATTCAGCATAAGCTTTGCTGATGTGTTCATGAAAGGTGCAAAATAAGTCCTGCAATTAATGACAATGAAAAATATTGCTGATGCTGGAAATCCAAATAAAAGTTGGAAATGCAAGAAACACTCAGCATATCAAGTGGCATCTTTGGAAAGAGAAACAGTGGTAATGTTTTATATGTTTAAGACACAACATCAGAAATGATGTCCTGCATTGCACTGCAACTTACAAATCAAAGCAATTTTAATGTTAAAGTAATTGAGGCTGCTACATGCCCTTTCACAGTCAACCTCCTTCACAACCTCTCTCTCCCCCAATCCTTCTCCCGCCGATCTCTGTGAAAGTGGCATCAGGTAAAGTTTGCACGTTAATGTGTTAGCTACAGTTCACCCTGTATCTGTCTACCACCCCTAAATGTGGCTGTAGAAAAACATGTACACAACTCTCACTGCCAGCTCCCATCATGTCCTTAGATTCACAAAATCTGATCCGCTGATCAATCTATAGCCTTCTAAACTTGACAATGCGTTGAAATTGTTAAAATAGAATGACAGAAAACAGCCATTTGATTTGTATTCAGGAAGCCACATCATCATTCATTCTGGGCATACAAGGCTTGTCCCTTAAGAGATTTATTTTTTGTATTGAAGTGTCACCTCTTTTGTCTGTTTTTGAAAATTGGATTCTGGCTGCCATATCTACTTCAGATATTTATCTTTCTGGGACAAGAGGTTGGTTCTCCAAGAGTGAAGTTTTAAGTGTCTGACAATGCTTTATGGATCCTCACATAGCAACATATGTGTTAGTGATTATCTTGCAGAGTGATAATAATTTCAAATTTTAATTTTACAACAATTTGAAATAATATGTACTTGATTATTTTCCACCTATCTTTAATCTTTCTAAGCATTTACAATTCAACACCATTCCTAGTAATTGCTGTTCAGTCAGTTGTAATTTCTAAACGCATAATTGTAGAGCAAAAAAGCTTTTCTGAAATAGGAGTAACATTCGAATAGCCAGGAAATCTGATTTAAATCATTTTGAAAAATGTAAAGTGCACATGTACAGAGGACAAAATGATCTTCAGATTCGGTAAAGGAAAGTATTGCTACTGGGCTTAATAGCCAAAGCCATAGCAACAAAGTTAAGCCTATTTTGAAAGGTTTACTTTTGCAGAGGCTGACAATGCCTTGCAGTTTAATGTATTATTCTCAGACAAAGAGAATGGTGCCAAAGTTGCATGAAGGATAAGACGAATGGACAAATGGATGGGATGGAAGTACAGAGTACGGGATTAGCAAGTTACATGCTCAAAAACATGGGACTCAGGTGGATGTCATTTGGGTGTCACTGACGGAGCCATCATTTATTGACCATCCTTGTCATCCCTGAACTGAGAAACTTGCTGGCCCATTTCACAGGGAAGATACAAGTCAACCATAAACCAAACATAGTACGAATGACAGATTTCTAACTATGTGGGACATAGAAAAACAAATGGGGATTTACTATAACCTGGTCAACAAGAGAGTTTTATTGTCATACTAGACCAAGTGCAGACCCGTTGGGTCTGTTCCCCCAACATGCGGTTGCAAGGGGGGGGGGCGGGGCAGCATGTCCCTGAGGGTGGGTGAGGGGGGAAGAGAGGGGTAGGGGAAGGGGAAGGGGAGTGGAGAGGAGAGGGGAAGGGGAGAGGAGAGAGGTTAGGGAGAAGAGGGGAGGAAAGGGAAGGGGAGGGGAGAGGAGAGGGGGAGGAAGAGGGGTAGGGGAGAAGTGGAGAGAGAGTGGAGGGAGAGAGAGAGAGGAGGGACAGAGAGAGAAAGGAGAGGGAAAGAGGTGGGGAGGGGAGGGAGAGGGGCAGATTGGGGAGTGAGGGGGAGAGGGGTAGCAGGGAGTGGTGCAAGAGCGAGGGGAAGAGGTGGGGGGAGATGGGGTGAAGAAGGGTGGGTGAGAGAGGGGGTGGGAGGGGTGAGGAGAGAGGGAGATTGAGAGAGGGGAGAGGGAGAAGGAGAGGGGGGTGGGGGAGGGTGTGAGAAGGTTCAGGGAGGGGGTGAGAGAGGGGTGGGGGAGGGTTTGGGAGGGGGAAGAGAAGGAGGAGGGGAAGTGGAGAGAGGGGGAAGAGTGTGGAGGGAGGGGGTGAGGGGTAGGGAGAGGGGTAGGGGAGAGAGAGGGAAGAGTGTGGAGGGAGGGGGGGAGTGGTAGGGGGAGGGGGAATAGTGGGGAGGGAGGAGAGTGCGGAGAGAGGGAGAAGAATGGGGAGGGAGGGAAGGGTGGAGGGGAGAGAGGGGTGGGGAGAGAGAAGTGGAAGTGGGGAGGGAGGGTGAGAGGTGTAGGGGAGAGTGGTGGAAGTGGGAGAGAGAGAGGGGGAAGGGGGAGTGGTGGAAGGGGGAGAGAGGAGTAGGGGAAAGGGGTGGGGGTGGGGGAGATAGGGAGGGAGGGGAGAGAGAGGGTGGGGGAGGGAGAGAAGTGGGGTGGGAGATGGGAGGGGGAAGACTCAAGAACAGTTTCTTTCCAAAATCCATCATCTCCCTGAACTCACACATGCATTGACTTCACAGCCTAACCCCCGGACTTTCATCTATCCACCTACTGTAGTTTGTACTGTAACTGTAACCCATACTGGATATAGGAATCCTATTATCCATTCTATTTATAGATATGTATATAGCGCTGCAGAAACTGTGCACCTTATCCCCCCCCCCCTTTTTGTCTTGTTTTTGCACTGAGTAGGAGCAGTTTTTAATCTCACACTGTATACTGAAAATAAAAGGCATTCTGATTCTGAAGGGAGAGAGAAGTGGAAGTGGGGAGGGAGGGGGAGAGAGGTAGGGAGAGTGGTGGAAGTTGGAGAGAGGGAGGGGAGGGGGGTTGGGGAATGGTGGAAGGGAGAGAGGGGTAGGGAAAAAGGGGTGCGGGGAGAGAGGGGAGGGAGGGGGAAGGGAGGTGGAGAGAAGTGGAAGAGTGGGGGGAGGGGTAGGGGGAAGGGGGTGGGAGGGAGTGGTGGAAGAGGGACAGGGGTAGGGGAGGGGGTGGGGAGGGAGGGAAGAGGCATGGGGAGAGAGGGAAGGGGCATGGGGAGAGAGGGAAGGGGGTGGGAGGAGGAGGGGAGTGAGGGGAGTAGAGAGGGGTGGGGGAAGGGGAGGGGAGAGGGGAAGAGGGGGAGGTGAGAACAGAGGGGTGGTGGAGAAGAGGGGAGGGAAGGGAGGGATGGCAGGGAGTGGAGAGGGGGAGGACAAGGGGAGGGGAGGTGGAGAGAGAGTGGAGGGGGAGAGAGAGGGGAAGAGTGGGGACGGAGCGGGAGTGGGGTAGCAGGGAGTGGTGCAAGAGAGAGGGGAGGGGTTGGGGGGAGATGGGAATGAAGAGGGGTGGGGGAGGAGGGAGCCAGGGGGTGGGAGGGGAGGAAGGAGGGGTGACGAGAAGGGAGATGGAGGGGAGAGAGAGAGGGGAAGGGGAGGAGATGGGGAGAGTGGGGCAGGGAAGATGGGGAGAGAGTGGGGAGGGGGAGGAGAGGGGAGGGGAGGAGAGGGGAGGGGGGCAGGAGAGGGGGGGATGAGGATGGGGAGGGGAGGAGAGCGGGGAGGGTAAAGGAGGAGACAGGTGTAGGGGAAGGGGGTGGTAGAGGGAGGAGGGGGTGGGTGAGGGGGTAGAGAGGGGTGGGGGAGGGGAGAGGAGTGGGGAGGGTGGGGGAGGTGAGTGCAGAGGGGTGGGGGAGAAGAAGGGAGGAAAGGGAGAGGGGGAGGAAGAGGGGGAGGGGAGAGGTGGAGATAGAGTGTAGGGGGAGAGAGAGGGGAGGGAGAGAGTGGAGGGGGAGAGAGAGGAGGGGAGAGAGGAGGGGAGAGAGAGAAGGGGAGAGAGGTGGGGAGGGGGAGGGAGAGGGGAAGAGTGAGGAGTGAGGGGGAGAGGGGTAGCAGGGAGTGGTGCAAGAGAGAGGGGAAGGGGGTGGGGGTGATGGGGGGAGATGGGGGTGAAGGGTGGGGAGTGGGGAGAGAGGGGGTGGGAGGGGAGGAGGGAATGGGGTGAGGAGAGTGGGAAATGGAGAGGGGGAGAGAGGGGGAAGGGGAGGAGCAGAGGTGGTGGGGAGGGGGTGAGAGAGGGGTGGGGAAGGTGAGAGAGGGAGGAAGGGGGAGGAGGGAGGGGAGGGAGGAAGGAGGGGGAAGGGGGGAAGGGGGGAGTGGGGGAAGAGTGCGGAGGGAGGGGGAGAGGGGTACGCCCACAATGCCGGCACACACACACAAAGTTTTAATATATAGATATATATATATATATGTTACGGGTCCCAAGGTTGGGCACCGTAAAGCAGATAGATAACCTGTATAAAAGCAGGTGTGAGAAGGCAAATGAGGACACAGTGCATCTTAATTCATCCCCAGGTTGCTTCTGCTGAGATGGGGGGGAGTGCCTTGCTGTTTCCAGTCCCCGCAGCAACTGGAGTAACACAGAGGTTCCCCCTCACTGCTGCACCTTATAAACTGCCAATACACCATCACATAAATTAAATCAATGTGGGCACACCGTCTTAGATGCGCCACACGCTCCCCAACAACAAAAGTGGCTCCTGACACTTATTTCAAATCGCAAGTGTCCATTGAAAATAATCAACAATCTTTCACAGACTCAAAAATATTTACAATATTCAAAATCTTCAACTATAAAAAAATATATGACTCTAATTTGATTACATCACCACTGCTCATTCCCAATAACCCTGTACCGTACATGGCAAGTATGAATATTGGACCATGGGTGCACACTGGAATGATGGCCTGTACAGTGGGTGAGTATAGGGCATGAGGTACGTGCCAATAGTGTTCACAGCAGGAAATGGTTGATAGGTCGGATGACCAAGAGATGAGTAGGTGAGCCTTTGGACTGGCCGTCTTTCCCTTGTGGACCGTCTCAGTGTAACAGGTTCAGAAGGTGAGAGAGAGTGATGCTCGAGATCTGCAACAATCTTCTCATCTTGTTCAGTGTCATGGGGAATGTCCTGATCATCCTCCTGTTGTGGTTCGCCTTCATCTGTTGAGTGTCTTTTCCATTGATCCTGTGGCTGTATTTCAGCTTCTGGTGGCCTCAAGTCCATTTCAGGTGATATTTGGACCACCATCCGTTCTTGACTTCTTTCATGTTTTCCGACTGATATGAATGAATCTTTATCCCTTTGTCGGGTCACTCGAGTGGGTGTTCTTTGTGCTTGCTCATGTTGGATTCTGGCAGGTTTACTAGGAGTCTGAGCCGGCATTCTCTCAGGCGTAGCTGCTGTCCTTGGCTCAGCCCGACTTAGGGGTATCCTCAACCAATAACCTCCTCCTGACTCATCATCCGAGTCAGATGTCTCTGCATTCTCGGTTCTGTCTCTTATGTCACTCCTTCTCAGCTGAGGTTTCCTTTTCGTCTGTGGCTTTGAAGTTGGTTTGGTCTGCTGCGATGGGAATTCCACTGGTAAATCATTGACCAGTAAAAGCAGGTTTCTATGCAGCGTCCTCAGTCTCCCTTTGCCATCGTTTTCTGGATGAATAACATACACTGGGTTGTCTGAGACTTGCTCTTTCACTACATATATCCTCTTTTCCCAGTAGGAACGTAGTTTCCCAGGCCCACCTCGCTCTCCCAGATTTCTAACCAACACTCTATCCCCAGGCTTCAGGACCACTCCTCTCACCTTCTGATCATAGTAGGACTTTCCTTTTGCACTTGAAGCCAGACTGTTGTTGTTAGCAATGCGGTATGCTTCCGCCATCCTTTTTTGCCACTTCTCAGCATAACCTTTGTGCGTCACTGGATCTATTTCTTCAGCCAACCCAAACAAGAGATCCACAGGAAGGCGAGGGTGTCGACCATAGAGAAGATAGTGAGGGGAATAGCCAGTGGACTCATGGCGTGTGCAGTTATACGCATGTACAACCTGTGGGAGATGTTCTTTCCATATCTCCTTTTCTATGTCTGTCAGAGTTCACAGCATCTGCAGCAAGGTTCGATTGAATCACTCTGCTGGATTACTTTGCGGGTGATATGGAGATGTTCGGGAATGTCCTACTCCAGAGAGCTGGCCAAGGATTCGAAACAGTTCATTCTCGAATTCACGTCCTTGGTCATGATGGAGCTTGTTTGGGAATCCGAAACGTGGTACAAAGTCATTGTAAATCCGTTCTGCTGCCGTCCGGCCAGACTTGTTTTTTGTAGGGTAGGCCTGAGCAAACCTTGTAAAATGGTCAATTACTACTAGGATGTACTCATAACCGCCTTTGCTCTTTTCCAGGTGTAAGAAGTCGATACAAACCATTTCTAGGGGTGAGTTAGACTTCAGACCGCTCACTGGTGCACGCACATGCACTGTAGGCTTCTTCTGTTTGATGCAACTGCACTTCTTTGTTACATAGTCCTCGACACACCTTTTCATGTAGGGCCAGTAAAACCTCTCCCTGGCGAGGTGAAGAACTCTCTCCATGCCCACATGTCCCATGTTGTCGTGGAGGTGCTTTAATACCACAGGGTGGTATTTCAGAGGTAGTACTAATTGTTTCCTACTTGTTGTTCTTCGGTACAGCAACCCATCTAATTGTTTCCTACTTGTTGTTCTTCGGTACAGCAACCCATCCTCGATGTGCAACCTGCTCCACTCATGCAGAAGCTTGCATGCGCTTCCTCTCACAGTCCTTCTGATGTTGTCTGTCAATTTACTGTTCATCTCTTTGAGCTTTAAGATCTTTCCTATCTCGGGATCCTCTCTTTGAGCTTGGACCAAGTCATCATGACTAATGCTGTGTAGAGGGGCGCGGGGCTGTAGGACAACATCTTGAGAGGAGACAGCGAGAGCGGCTATCCATGCCACATCTTTCCTCTGGGCTGCTTGACTTCCTTCCCAAGCTGCATTCACTACATCCTGCGACAACTCCTCTGTGCATGTTGACATGTACTGGTCAATATCAAGAGGGACTCGGGACAGAGTATCTGCGTCCGTGTTGACTCTTCCTGGTCTGTACCTTATGTCAAAATGGAAGTCTGACAGTTCTCCCACCCACCGGTGACCAACCGCATTGAGTTTGGCAGTGCTCATGATGTAAGTAAGTGGGTTGTTGTCAGTGAAGATGGTAAAGTGTGGAGCATAATAGAGGTAGTCCCTAAATTTCTCGCACACTGCCCACTTAAGTGCAAGGAACTCCAACTTGCCACTATGCATATGGTAGTTCCTCTCTGCAGCTGTCAAAGTCCGTGACCCATACCCAATGACTCGTAGCTTTCCCTCCTGTTGCTGGTAGAGAACAGCTCCTAGACCTTGCTCTGATGCATCGGTATGCAAGACGAAAGGCCTGTCGAAGTTTGGGTATGCCAAAACCGGTGGATGTGTCAACATGTCAATCAGTCTCTTGAGTACACTTTGATGTTCAGCAGTCCACTGTATGGGTGCCCTGGATGACAGTTGGGGTCCCTTGGCTTTACCTTGTCGCGACTGGACTTGAATTGAGGATTTCCCTTGGAGCATCTCATACAATGGCTTTGCTATCTTTGAGAAGTTTTGAACGTATGTCCTGTAGTAACTGAGAAAACCGAGAACCCTTCTCAAATCACCTACCGTCTGTGGTGTTTTGTCTTTCAAAGCCAGCACAGCATTCAGGTCCTTGGGATCAACTCGAATACCGTTAGCAGAGACAAGGCGGCCAACATAGCGAACCTCTTGCTTGAACAACTCACACTTTTCAGATCGGAGCTTTACCCCTTGATGTTGCAAAGCTTGGAGAACCTTGCGGACCACTTCCACATGATCTTCAAATGACCGCGAGTAGCAGAGGATGTCATCGAGGTAGGGTATACAGCACTCATCCCTCAGCGAACTCAACATCTCCTCCATACTTCTCTGGAATGCTGCTGGCGCGTTTGATAGGCCAAACGGGATCCTTACCCACTCATAAAACCCCCAGGGTGTGATGAAAGCAGTGAGATGACGTGAACTTTCAGCCACGAAACCCTGGTGGTAGGCCTTACCCTGGTCAAGGATGCTAAACCACGAGTAACCACCCAAGGTGTCCAGCAAGTCTCGTATTCGAGGCAGTGGGTGTCTATCCGGCACCGTTTTCTGATTCAATAGACGATAATCTATGCAGAGGCGCAGCGTACCGTCTTTCTTCCGCGCACACACAACTGGAGCGGCATAGGAGGACCTAGATTTCACAATCCATCCCTTGACAAGGAGGTCTTGAACATATTCCTTTACTTCTCTCAACAGCGGTTTTGGGATGGATGTGTACGCTCTCTGCACAGGAATGTCATCTTTCAGATTTATCACCATTTGCAGGCTTGGGTTGCATCCAATATCATTTTCATCTCTGGCAAAGGCTTTTGACTCCTCAAATAACATTTTCCTGACAACCTCTTGCTGATTTTCCTCCAGGTGATCAAGGTTCACGAGCGGATGCCACAGTGATGGAGTTGGTTGATGAAGTTGAGAGGTGACCTCGTTGACTGTTGTCATGGATGCCACTTTTCTTGGAGGGTCAGCTTCCACAACCCTTTCAATATGCTGTAAGGTGCCCAGGGCTGTCTTACGTGGCAAGATAATGTCATGGCTGGTGTTGTTGCCAACAGCAATGGTGACATACGGTTTTAAAGGATTCTGCATTTCAACCAAACCTGCTCCTAGATCTAGCTGATCCAAAGGCTGACTGCCTTCGTCTGATTCGAACAATACCAGACGGCCATAGGAGTTCATGGTTGGGGGAACCCGGCATCTCACCCAGCTGACTTGTCCAGCTGGAACGACCACGTCCTTTGCACCAGTTCTTAGGCATCCTTGTGGCATACTTGGCTCCACTGTCTGAATAAAACTCACCACTGCTTCGGCTTTCTCACTTGAAACACCAATGGCATTCTGAAACAACTGTATCAGAGTAGGTACTAACCTTTCTGGCTGTCCCTCAACAAGCTGCTCAAGAACATTAAAACCAATCAACGGTCTTTCCATGGTCAAGCTGCTAACTAAGAATGGGACACTGATGGCAAGACTTGGGTCCTCATTCCCAGGTAGGTTGGTCATTATAGGAACCCATCCATCAAAAGGAATGAGCTCTCCATTGACTGCATAAACCTTTAGCTCATCCAGTTCCTCAATGATCTCAGACATTGGTCGAATGTTTAGATCAGGCAGGTGTAGATCTTTCCAGGCACGGCTGATAATACTAACTTGTGCGCCCGAGTCAAGCAATGCAGTTACCGCCAAACCACTTAGATTACATTGTATCAGAGCCTTCTTTCCTATCATGTTGGCGACAGCTTTACGTTTGGTACATTGTGGTTCAAAAGAGAACTGAGAAGATGATTTGCTTTGTTTGTCATTGTACTGTGTGCTCGCTACTTCTGAAGTGGTGGACAAAGGAAGATCTGTATTGTTGTCATCACAATCAGTTTGAGTTTGGGGACGTTTCTCAGATCCGATCACTGGGCGCCCCCCTGCAGCGACCGGTGCAAATTTCCCTGACTCTTCTGTTTCTTTAAGCAGCCAACAGCTCTGTGGCCTTCCTCCCCACACGAGAAACAATGGTTACAGTCTGGGCGGTTTTATTCAACACATTTTGGACAACCGTATGATTTATCTCTCCTGGGTCTCATTTTATTTTGAGAATATTGGTTCATCACATCTGTTGGTTGTGGATTAATTTGTCGTTTCATGGCCTCAATCATACTTGTGAGCTCATCTACCTTGGCTGTAAGCTCTTTAATTGGGTCTGTCTTTACTTTTGGCGCCACACTCTCTTGCTTGCTACCCTGCTCTTTTGCTGTATTCGGCTCAAACTGTGCACCATGTGCATGAACTGCAGCCTGCCGACGAAAAGGACCTATCCTCTTTTGTCTCTCACTTTCTTCACTGGTGATTTTCATTACCTGGCGCAATATTGTCTCATCACTTACTTCACCACTGGACAAGAGAGGTTTTATTTCTCTGCGTAGGTCGCTGTGTTTGTAGCCTAATCCCTGGTAAACTGTATGTAGGAAGCCATCTTGAACAGTGGCTGCACTGTATTTTATACCTGCGTCTGACAGTTTTGATGTGAATAGGACACGTTGCTTCAAACCTATGACACGATAGAGGAATTGTTGTGGTGTCTCGTTCTCCTCCTGCTTGGCACATATTAACTCTTGAAATAACTCTGCACTGCTTTTTTCTCTTAGGTGAGCCTGGAGAAATCCCTTGAGTTCCATCACAGTCAAGTCATCCTTGTTCATTAGCATCTCTTTAAAAATTCCAGGTTTCATTATCCGGAGCACACCACGAACTATCTCTGCATCATGGAAGCCTTCTTTGATCCCTTCTTCTATTTGCTTACAGACATTGCTATAACTGATGTCTGACGAATGATCACCAACCTGGCCCCCTTGTACCTTAAACTCCCTTCTCTGGAGATAGGCGAGATCTCTTATGGGAATCATCCCCTCTCGATTGGGTTGAACAACTGTCGGGTTGTGGTATGATGAGTCACTTCGAGACTTATTAGCCTGTGCTGCTACTGGCGGACAGTCTTCTGGTGACTGAGTTGTCGGTACCATAATGCTTTGTTTCAGTCTTTTACCAAGCTCCTCATAGCTAGTGAGCATTTCGAGTAACTCTACGTTTGTGGAGTCAGATACAGCAGTAGGTAGTACTGGGTCAGTGGTGAAAGCATCACTGTTTGGCAAAGTAGAACTGACTTGGAACATTTGGTTAGTAGTATCTCCATGAGCACCTATGGGTTGTGTTTCTAGCTCTGGCAAACACAATACTTTTCGGGTCTTTACAATATCATCAATAGCATCTTTCAAACCCAACAATTCAGACATTCCACTGTCTTCTGACTCTAACAAATGCTTACTGTACATGAATGAACTGATTTTGTCGAGGCAGCCTTCATGGTCTCCTTCATGGAGTTCAGACAGGTCCCAATCTGACGTTGAACCCATCTCTTTGGCGATGTGAAAAAGCTCTGCAGCTGACAAGGTGAGCAGTGACTTCCGAATGTCCCACACTAGGCTCTTCCTCCCACTCTCTGACATGGCAGCAGCGTTTCACCGTCCTTCACGATGGATCACAGTTCAGCAATGGCACAGTCTCTGCTCCGACTCACCGCTCTCGGCACTCAGCTCGAATCAGCCCTGTCTCGGTCTCGGTCTCAGGTGTCATTAGTTGATCAGCTCCACTCCAACCACGAAGTGGCGCCGATCCCGGACGAGCCCCCACGATCTGTTACGGGTCCCAAGGTTGGGCACCGTAAAGCAGATAGATAACCTGTATAAAAGCAGGTGTGAGAAGGCAAATGAGGACACAGTGCATCTTAATTCATCCCCAGGTTGCTTCTGCTGAGATGGGGGGGGAGTGCCTTGCTGTTTCCAGTCCCCGCAGCAACTGGAGTAACACAGAGGTTCCCCCTCACTGCTGCACCTTATAAACTGCCAATACACCATCACATAAATTAAATCAATGTGGGCACACCGTCTTAGATGCGCCACATATATATATATACACACACACACACACACACACACACAGACTCAAAAAACAACCAATAGTAGTCCAATAATAATGATAATAATAATGGTCCATTGTAGTTCAGACCTTATTTGAGGTCTAATAGCTTGATGGCTGTAGGAAAGCAGCTGTTCCTGAACCTGGACGTTAGTGTTTTCTAGGCTCCTGTACCTTTTTCCCGATGCCAGGGGTGAAATGAGTGTATGGCCTGGATGGTGTGGGTTTCTGATGATGTTGGTTGCCACTTTTGAGGCAGCAACACCGATAAATCCATTCGATGGTTGGGAGGTCAGAGCCGGTGATGGACTGGGCAGTATTCACAACTCTTTTCCGCTCCCGGGCATTCAAGTTGCTAAACCAGACCATGATGCAACCAATAAATGTGCTTTCTCCTGTACACCTGTAGAAGTTCAAGAGAATTCTCTCTGACATACCGAATCTCCGTAATCTTTTCAGGAAGTAGACGCGTTAATGTGCTTTATTTATAATTGCATCAGTGTTCTGGGTCCAGGAAAGATCTTTGGAAATATGCACTCCAAGCAATTTGAAGTTTTTTACTCTCTCCACCATCGTCCCGTTGATATAAACTGGATTGGGGGTCCTCATCTTTCCTCGTCCAAAGTCCACAATCAGTTCATTGGTTTTACTGATATTGAGAACCAGGTTGTTGTGCTGGCATCATTTGGTCAATTGGTCGATCTCACTGACTCATCACCATCTGTAATTCATCCAACAATGGTGGTGTCATCGGCAAACTTGTAAATGGAGTTCACACTGTGTACGGCTACACAGTCATGAGTATAGAGTGAGTAGAGCAGGGGGCTGAGCACACAGTCTTGAGGCGCTCCTGCACTGATTGTTAATAAGGAAGAAGT
Organism: Raja brachyura; assembly: GCA_963514005.1. The sequence continues at coordinate 99,808,573 of OY740782.1, read as the reverse complement.
ATTTCTGCCAATTCGAGCAGACTGTGGTCTGTGGATGAGGAAGTCGAGGATCCAATTGTTTTTAATTTTTTATTTTTTACTAATCAAAAATATTAATTCAAATATTAAAGTAACATCTACAATAAAACAAAACAGAACCCACCACCATAATACAAGACAAACAATATACTATTATACAAATATCTTACAATCCTTGTCAAGATTGCTTTCAACCCCCCGCGGCACCTGTGGACGGCGCGTAGTCCCTCTCTAACACCACCCGGGCATGGACATAACCCCGGAAAAGGGGCAGGCAGCTGGTTCGGGCAGAGCCCTCTTCTGCCTGCCACCATGACTCGTGGATGGCCAGCTTGACCAGGCCTAGGAGCAACCCAACCAGGACATCCTCGGCCCTACCCTCTCCCCCTATGCACAGGGTGTCCAAAGATGAAGATGATGGGTGAAAAGTGCAGCCAGAAGGCAAAGAGCAGCCTCTTTAGATAATGGAACAGGGGCATGGGAGGGAACCAGCTTTTTTTTAATATCATAAAATGTATTCAATTATTAAAAATAATATTTACCATACAATAAAATAAACCAGAACCCACTACCATAATACAAGACAAACAAATATACTAAATAAACTATTATACAACTATGTTATAATCCTTGGCAAGGATACATTCAACCCCTTGCGGTGTCCAGCAGTCCTGGAAATCCCCCAGGGTGCCTGTGGCAGCGCATGGTCCCCCCCTAACACCACCCCGACGCCAGTCAGTTGGTCTGCACAGGTTTTGAGAACTCAACCGGGTATACCATCATGTCCAGGCGCTTTCCGAGGGTTCACCCCCCTGAGTACATTAATACAGTAGTCTACAGATAATATAATGGGCAGACAAAAAAAAGTTAAATATATAAAAAATACTAACATAGTGTAAAAACAAAACATAGCCTGATTGTTGTCGGTAAGAAGTTGCTCCTGAACCTGGACGTTACGGTTTTCAGGCTCCTATACATTCTTCCCAATAGCAGGAGTGAAATGAGTGCATGGCTGCAGTGGTGTGCGTCCCAGATGATGCTGGTTGCCTTTTTGAGCAGCGCTTCTTATAAATCCTTTCGATGGTAGTGAGGTCAGTACCTGTGATGGACTGGGCAGTGTTCACCACTTTTTGTAATCTCCTTCACTCTTGGGTGTTTAAGTTGCTGATCCAGATCATAATGCAACCAGTCAATATGCTCTCTGCCACACACCTATAGACATTTAAAAGAGTGTTTTTTATATTAATCTTTTATTCCAGAAGTATTTAACATTGGCATTTAAATAAACGCAGGGATCATGTGCAGGCAGCTGAAATTAGTTTACCTTGGCATCATGTTCAGTACAGACATCGTGGTCTGAAGTGCTTGTGCTGTAAGTTTCTATGTTCTAAGTTCTTGAATTTAAATTCCCTTATGGGTTCAGTTTTGTCCCCAATCCGATGATTCAGATCTCTTAATCCTGTTCCAGTAAGTCAGCCATGATGCTATTGTATCTGCCAGCCAGGAAATAGGAATACAAACACCAGAGGCTCTGGCCATAATCCTTCAGTCCCCTGTGTGTATGGCAACCAGATAAATAACTGCAGGATTGACGAAGCTGCATACCTATTCATTACATTGGAAAAGTAAAAACTGTAGCCCAGTCACCAAAACATCCGGTGGCGCTGTTACTGGCTGCCTCCGCCTTCAGGTTTTTATTTTTTGTTATGTTTAAAGTATGTTCTTCAGGTTTTTTTGGTGTTTTATGTGGGGGGAAGAGGGTATGGTGAGGGGGAAACCGTCCTTCAGTCACTTCCTGGCGAGGATGCGACTATTATCTGAGCCGCGCCCCCGCCCCCCCTCCTCGCAACTGGACTGATGTAGCCTTTCCTACCGGGACCGACCGGATCTTCAGCAGCAGCGGCGCAGCGCTGGATACATCGTGGAGCGGGTGATGCCTCACCTGGGATCGTCGTTTGGAGCTCTGGGGTGTTGGGCCTGTTGCATTGACATCACGGAGCTGTAGTTTGCAGAGCTCCCAAGGCGGACGGCGCTGACTAACATTGCGGAATCCTGGGACCCTTTGTCGGGGGTCACCAGCGTGAATCTCTGCCCAGCTGTGGACTGTGGACTTTGGGAGCCACGGACTCCGGTGGGAGGTGGCCGATTCAGAGGTCCAGGCAGCTGAGGTTGTTCTACCTTTCGACATCGGGGTTCCATTGTTCCCGGCAAGAGGACCTGAACATCGGGCCGCCCATAGCGGCAACTGCGGGGGGCTCGGGAGGCCACGAACATGGGTGAACATTGGGGAACATTTGAGGACATTGACTGGACTTTGGGTCCTTCCCTCACAGTGGGGAACTTTGGTGCCATTGTGGGGATGTTTGTGTTGTGGACTACTGTATTCTGTGTTTTGTTTTTTTTTTAATTGTATGACTAAGGAAAATAGTATTTTGTTGTCTCTTAATTGAAGATAATGACAATAAATTGAATCCAAACAAATCCAATTCGAAAAATGCCAGAAAAATGTCCAATATGAGGGAGCCATTGTGAGATTATTATCTGCAATAACATTGGTCTTTACGTGGAAAAGAAAGACTGATTTAATGTATGACAGCTAACATGCAATGGCAAAAAGTAAACTTGAATGACTTACAGTCATAGAGTCACATAGTTATACAGCACGGAAACATGCACTTCGGGCCAAATCATCCATGCCATCCAAGATGCCCCATCTAGATGAGTCCCATTTGCCTGCATTTGGCCAATGTCCCTCAAAACCTTTCCTATCCAAGTACCTGTCCAAGTGTCTTTTAAATGCTGTTACTGTACCTGCCTTAACTAGCACCTCTGGCTGCTTGGTTTACATACCCACCGCCCTCTGATTTCATTAATAAAAATACAGAATTACTCGAAGTTAGTGCTATTGCCTCTGTGCATCGGAACCATCATAGTGCATGGATTGACCTAACCTCAAATTCCATGTTAGTCAAAGCCTGTCCTCGTGAAATTCAGATTGATTGATTGATACTGCAACTTACTTGGAATTTTGTGAATCATGTTTTTGCAAGCCCAACCTTTACTCCTAGTCTAGTTGGTATATTTTACAAATGCCAGCAGTGAATTAATTTAACTCAACCAGTTGCCCAGCTAAGTCACTCATACCTGCCTCCATAATATGCAATATAAAGGCAACTGACTGCACTAGGCTCTGCACTTTAATGAGCAGGGCCATCATATGTAATCAATCACTTCTCAGCTTGGCAATGCCTAATTATTCATTCGTTTCGTCTGTATCATTAACTTTTCTGCAGCCAGAGTGCTGCACAAGATGTTTAATGCGTCAAAAAGAGTTTTGCTGTCCAACGAGAGCAGTTCTTGTGATTTTAAAGAATAATTTTGTGAAAGTTACCTACAACTCAGGTGAATGATATATCTTCTCATTAAATTGAATCAGTCACTCTTCAAAAGTCTCTTTTGGAAATTCTAAAGGGGCTGTCCCACTGCAGCCCTAATCCGCGAGTTCAGACGAGTTTGCCCTCGACTCATACTCGCAGCATGGTCGACATGAGGGCCTAAGAGGTCTTTCTAACTCTCGTTCATGCTCGAGAGTAGTCCCCGCATACTCGAGGCCTCAGCTAGGTCCCGGTGTATTTTTCAACATGCTGAAAAATACCCACGAGTAAAAAAAGGTCGCCATGGAAAAAATCGATACTTTTTTTACTCGTAGGTTTAGTCAAAGTAGGTCATTGTAGGTCGGCATGCTATTCGTAGGTAATGGAGGGTAGTCGAAGGTAATCAAAGGTCATCAAAGGTAGTCAAAGGTAGTCGTAGATAGTCTTCAACGTTGTCGAAGGGAGATCGAAGGAGGTCGTCTTCACTCATCACTATTCGGTGTCCAATTTTCCCAAAGCTAGTCAAAGCTAGTCTTCAACATAGTCGAAGGAGGTTGAAGGAGGTCTTCTACATAGTCGAAGTAGGTCTTCAACATGACATTTTTTGCAAACTCTTCTAAACTCTTCTAAACTCGCGAATCAGGTCGCCGCAGTGGGACAGGCCCTTTACCTTCTATTTCAAGATTGTGATTTACCACAGCATGATGGTGGCATGGTGGCACAGCTTACAGCGCTTGCAGCACCAGGGATCCATGTTCAATCCCAACCACGGGTGCTGTCTGTATGGAGTTTGTTCGTTTTCCTTGTGACCCCGTGGGTTTTCGGTTTCCTCCCACACTCCAAAGATGTACAGGTTTGTAGGTTAATTGGCTTTGTATAAAAATTCAGACTTGGCGTGCCGAAGGGCTTGTTTCCGCACTGTATCTCTAAACTGAACTAAACACAGCAGAAAAAGGTGGAACTAACTATAAGATGCGAAACAAACCATCAAAGGAAAATTGTAGGCAAACAAAACTCCTTCTTCCCATTTGCTGTATTTATTCTACTTAGCTTTGACTTTCAGTCTGTCTTGGCCTACGTGATCTCCTGGTTGCCAAACACTTTAACTCCCCTTCCGATTCCCATACTGACCTTTTTATCCTGGGCCTCCTCTACTGTCAGAGTGAGGCCACACCCAAATTGGAAGAACAGCATCCTATATTTCACTTGGTCAGCTTACAACCCAGTGGTATGAATATTGATTTCTCTCATTTCAAGTCCCTCTCTCCGTCCCTCCCCCACCCTGGTCGTCCTACTAATGTCACTGCCTTTCTGCTTAGTTTCACTGTTTGTATCCACTCATTATCACCTTCTCCACAGCCAACAATGTACCATTGTGGGCTCCACTGTTCCATGCTCATCGTTGCTGGCTTTGATTTGTTCACCTATTCCTTTTCTTCAGAGATGCTGCCTGACCCTCTGAGCCACTTCAGCATTTTGTGTCTATCTTTGGTGTAAACTAGCATCTGCAATTCCTTCTGACATTGATTGTATTTATGTTTGGTATATCTGATTTGTCTGGTTAGCATGCAAAACAATGCTTTTCACTGTTTATCGGCGCACATGACAATAATAAATGTAAATCTGTTGTGCTTATCAATTACCTTAAATTGAAACAGTGTTTTCACTAGGTATATATATGCACGCACGCACACACACACACACACACACACACACACACACACACACACACACACACACACACACACACACACACACACACACACACACACATTAAGTTACTAGGGTTACATTTTTAATGGTGCTTCAGTCTCTGAGTGGTATTGGACAGTGGTAGATACTGTGGCTTTAGTGGAAATCAAGATAACAACTAGCCTGAGCTTTTGTGCTACAGGCACATCACAAGCAGATGATTGAAGATGTTCCCTGTTTGAAAGTAGAAAAAATAATCTTCATAATTTACAGACATATTACAAACATGTACAGAAACAATGTTAGCCTGGAAAATACAACTGGTTATCTTAATTAATCAACTGTTAACCATCCTTTTGTTTGCTTTTTAGTGGAAATGTGAACCTATTAAGACAACTGAATGAACATTTCCAAATTACCTAATGAAACAGTCCATTTAGTCTATGCCACAAATAGAGCAAATCCATATCTAACAGTTTTTTTCCCCTGTAACATATTCCCCTCCCATGCCCTATCAACAGCCCCCAGATTCTACCGCCCACAAATGAACCTACCAACCCGCATGCTGTTGGGATGTAAGGGGAAACCACCCCAATCCTACATCAGGGATATTTTCTTCTCAGCATTTAAGGGAAGTTTTTTTTTTATTGAATATTTTTTTATTAGAAGTATAAGTACAAGTATAAGTACATATTAAAACAACATTCTTGATAAAGAGATAGGTAGTAATTACCATCTTTTCTTATATATACTTCTAAACATTTTATTATAGTTTTTTTTATAGTGAAAAGTAGGAAAATGTGAAAAATGATTAACATAAAGATAGTTATAAAATAACCAAAAGAAAAAAGTAAATAAAATAACAGTGGTATATTATACAAACAGTATTTATATAGTAATATATCCATGATCAATAATGTATTATTCTTCGTCCAATCCTTCGTTCAGGTCTCGGTCAGGTCCTCAAACCGAGTCATATTGATCCCTTAAGATATTCAAGGAATGGAGACCAAATCACATTAAATTGGTCTAACTTGCCTAAAAGTGCAAGTCTTATTCTTTCCAAGTGTAAAGTCTCCGCCATTCCTGAAATCCACAATCTGATTGTAGGGGGTGTGGGGCCTTTCCAAAATTGTAAAATTAATTTTTTACCAATTATTAAACTATAATCTATAAAAGTTCTTTGTGCTGTCATGAATAATTGATCCTTTTCTAATATTCCCAATATTATTAATTTTGGATCTGGAGCTAGATTCTTATTTACAACATTCGAGATTACCTTAAATATTTCCAACCAAAAATTAGTAATTTTTATACAAGTTGTAAAAGAATGTGTTAAATTAGCTTCTGGGTATTGGCATTTGTCACATATAGGAGATACATTAGAAAACATTCTATGTAATTTAGATTTTGAAAAATGCAATCTATGTAAAACTTTGAATTGTATCAGAGAATGTCTAGAATTTAATGAACAATTATGTATATATCGTAAACTTTCATCCCAGATATCAGATTCAATTGTTTTACCTATTTCATTTTCCCATAGTTGTCTGTACTTTTCTGTATTTGGTATATCATTTTCTAATAAAATATTATAAATGTATGATATTAATTTTTCCGTGTTTGGGTGTTTATTTAAGCATTCGTCTAGAATTCCCGTCTTTCTCTTTTTATATTCCTGTGTAGTTGTTTTAATGTAGTCTGTTATTTGTAGATATCTGAAGTAGTGTTTAGAGTGTAGTCCATATATTTCCTGTATTTCTTTAAATGAAAGATAAAGATTGTCCCTGTAAAGGTCACTGATCTTATTAATTCCTTGATTTTTCCATTGTAAGAATCCTGAATTTTCCAGGGATGGTTTAAAACTTACATTATTAACAATGGGAAGAACTAATGGGATATCTTCTAGTTTTAATGTTCTTTTTAACTGTTTCCAAATATTAATTCCACTATTGATTATTGGGTTTTCTCGATAAGTTTTCTTAAATATTTTAATTTTAGAGAATAATATGGAACTGATTTCATACGGTAAGCAGTCTTCCTTTTCCATAAGTAACCAGTTTGGATTTTCATCAAGTTCCACCCACCAGAAGTTCATATTCTTAATATTAACTGACCAGTAATAAAATATAAAATTAGGTAATGTTAGACCTCCATTAATTTTTGATTTGCATAAATATTTTTTATTTATTCTATGGCTCCTATAGTCCCAAACAAAATTAGTGACTATAGAGTCAACCTTTTAAAAAAAAATTCTTAGAAAGATATATCGGGATCATTTGAAATAAATATAATAACTGTGGGAGAAAAATCATTTTTATCGCATTAATTCTACCTATCATTGAGATAGGTAGAGTTCTCCAATATAGAATATTCTTAGATAATTTATTTAGTAGAGGTAAAAAATTATGTTTAAATAAAGAATCATTTTTTTTTGTAACGTGAGTTCCTAAGTACTTAATCTGTTCATTGACAATCTTAAAAGGAAATTGTTTTAATACAGTTAAATTATCTTGTGTTAATGGCATGAGTTCACTTTTATTCCAATTGATTCTGTATCCAGAAAATGAGCCAAATTGAGTTATTAAATTCAATAAATTAGGTATGCTAATTTCAGGTTTTGTAATATATAATAATACGTCATCTGCATATAGAGAAATTTTATTTCTTGTTTCGTTAGTTTCATATCCAAAAATTTCAGGATGTAATCTTACCCGAGTAGCTAATGGTTCTATAGCCAACGCAAATAATAATGATGATAGGCGACAACCTTGTCTGCATCCTCGAAATAAATTAAATTTGGTGGATATCATTTGGTTAGTTAAGATTCTAGCAGTTGGATTAGTATATAGTAATTTGATCCATTTTATAAACTTGTCTCCCAAATTGAACTTTTCCATAACCGCAAACAAATATGGCCATTCAACTTGATCAAAAGCTTTCTCTGCGTCTAACGATATTATTACTAAGTCTTTATTATAACTCCTTTTCAAGTATATAATATTAAACAATCATCTCAAGTTATATGATGAGTATCGTTTTGGTATAAATCCTGTTTGATCTGGGTGTATTATTTTATTAATCACTACACTTAATCTTTTAGCTAATATTTTAGTTAATATCTTTTGATCCGTATTTAAGAGAGCTATAGCTCTATATGATCCCGGATCATCTAGGTCTTTATCCATTTTTGGTATGAGTGTTATAATAGATTCGTTTAGTGTTTCTGGTAAACTCTGTTGTGCATATATATATTCGTAAAGTATCTTCAAATAAGGAGTTATCAGATCCTTGTATGATTTATAAAATTCCGAACCAATACCATCTGGCCCTGGAGTTTTCCCGTTTTTTAATAATTTAATAGAATCCTCAATATCTTTAACTGTTATTTCAGCATTTAATAGTTTTGTATCATCTGAATCCAATCCTATTAAATTACAGTCGTTTAAGAATGTATTAATTCCTATCTGATTTTCAGTCATTTTGGATGAATATAAATCTTTATAATATTTTAAAAATCTCTCATTAATATCGTTATTTTGTGTTAAGAATTCACCATTTTCTGATTTAATCCGATGTATTATTTTTTCTCCCTCTATTTTTCGTAATTGGCGGGCCAGTAATTTTTGTGGTTTGTCTCCAAATTCAAATTGTGTTTGTTTTGCATTTTGATATAATTTAACCACTTGGTCAGCATATATCTTATTTAATTTATATTTTAGTGCAGTAATTTTATTATGTTTTATCATTGTAGGGTTGAGAGCATTTTCTATATCTAATTGTTTTATCTCCGTTTCCAGAATATGTTGTTCCTTCCGCTTTTCTTTATTATAAAATGCTTGTGAAGATATCATAATTCCACGAGTAAAAGCCTTAAAAGTTTCCCATAGTAGGGATGGAGATTTTTCTGGTTTATCATTTATTTCAAAAAAAGTCTTAATCTGCTTTATAATATATTCATTGGTTGATTTATCCTTCAAAATTTGTGGATTAAGTCTCCATTGTCCTCGTTTTTTCATGTTATCATTAAATTTAATATTAAATGTTAATGGAGCGTGATCTGAAATAATAATGTTGTGGTATTTAGAGTTGTAGATGTATGGAATAAGCTTTATATCTACAAGGAAATAGTCAATTCTAGAATATGTTTTATGTACCGAGGAGTAGAATGAGTAATCTCGTCCTGTTGGGTGTTCAATTCTCCAAACATCTCTAACTTTACTAGTATCAATGTATGCATTTATTAAATCACTGGAGTGTGATTTAAATTTCCTCTGTCCTGACGATCTATCTAAATAAGGATCTAAAGTACAATTTAAATCTCCTCCAATTATTAAATTATGTTGTGCGTGATCAGGAATTGTATTAAATATTTTCTTTAAAAAAATTGGACTGTCAAAATTTGGGCCATATATATTGGCTAATATTACTTTTTGAGCATATAATTCTCCCGTTACAATAATGAATCTTCCATCTTTATCAATTATAGTTGATGTATGCTTAAATAAAGTACCTTTACGTATCAATATTGCTACGCCTCTGGATTTATGAGTAAAAGAGGAATGATATATTTTGTCAATCCATTTAGCCTTTAATCTATGCTCGGCATCTTTTTTTAAATGTGTCTCTTGAAGAAACGCAAATTCAATTTTGAGTGCTTGCAAATGTGCCAATACTTTGCCTCTTTTAATAGGTTCATTAAGACCTTTAACATTCCAACTGCCGAAGATTATTCCCTCATTCCCCAAATTCTTTTTTAAGTCCTGCATTTTATTTAAGGTGGTCTATAATGGTTCAAGTGTCTCAGCTCGACATACCCAACCTTACCCCCGAACTCTGAATGGACGAGTTTCAAGATTTTCAAATATCTCGCACGAATATAACTTTTCTGATTGCGAGTCCACTGTGATATAAAAAGATAAAAACATGAAATAATATAAAAAAACAGAAAGTAGAATAGAGGGTTAGTAAATAGTGAAAAGTAGGAAAAAAACTACAGCTATAGTAGGTGCAGTTAGTGAAAGCCATACTAGCATGGCTAGCCATCTACGGACTTCCAGTGTAGATGATGTTAACTCGCCAGCTCCATAAGTCCTTAACAGTATTATCTTACAAAAGGTATTTTAACGGGAATATATAGTTCTAAAATGTTTCATCAATCCTATAACATATTTAAATGCAAAGATCAAGGAAATCTTAACTATTATAGGTATAATCAAATGTATGGTCTTAGGGAATATATTTACTAATTACTATTTATTTAAATTTTACGTAGATTAGTATTAATTATTGATGAGTAAAGTATATATATGTGCGAAGTAATAAGGAAATTGCTTATACTTAAGCCTTAGTCATTAGTATTTATTATTGTTTTAGTTAGTAACAATACTGCGGGTTAAGTTTTAGTATATTAGTATTTTTTTATGTGTTAATTATTTCTATTAGTATTGTTATTATTCTAATTAATAATATCCATAAGAGAAAATCCAGTCCACGTCTTTGGTGTAGGGACCCAGTCCACTCATTTCTTCATCTTTCTTGATTGTAGCCAGTCTATAACCAGTCCATAATCCGGTAATCCTTTAAACCAAATGTGAACATACAGTTTATTCATTAATATAGTTCAGAAGTGAAATATTATTCAGTCTTCTTCTTGATTCTTAATCCTCTGCGCAAAGTCCAGTGCATTCTGTGGGTTCTTGAAGAAGTGATCTTGATTGTCATGGGTCACCCTCAAGGTAGCGGGGTATCTCAGGGTATACTTTACATCCTTCAATTCTCTCAGAATTCTTTTAGTCTCCCTGAATGCGTTTCGTTTCTTGGAAACCTCAGCAGGATAATCTCGGTAAATACTGATCCGTGCTCCATCAAAAGTAAGATTTTTACTTCTTACAATCTTACCCATCATTTCTTCCAGTACGTGATCATGCTGTACTTTTATTATCATTTGTCTTGGGGGAGCACCAAGTCCTGTAAAGCGCCTCTTCACTCTATGTGCACGAGCCAGTAATGGTTTCTGATCCAAGGTTAAAACTTGTTGCAGTAAATCTGCTGTAAATTCTCGAGGGTTATTCCCTTCCTTGCCTTCCGGAATACCCACAATCCTAAGGTTCTGCCTTCTTTGGTGGCCTTCCAACTCCGTGCATTTTTCTGTTATCTTGTCCAGAAGTTCAGATAAGCGTTGTATATCTCTGTCTGAGTTCCGAGCCGATGTTTCGGCTAAGTCTTTAATAATGCTTATATCTGTCGAGTGTAGATTTAATGCTTCTTCCACTTCAGACAGCTTGTCTTTCACCAGGCCTTCGATTTTAATTTTCATCTGTTTGGTGTGCTCCTTTAATTTGTCCGTAATCTCTTTTTTCAGTGCTTGAGCAGAGTCAGTGATTTCAGTCTTCAAGCCTTTTATTTCAGTTTTCAAATCTTTCACTTCTTCATTCATTCTTTCAACTTCCTTCTTAATATTCAACTTTTTCATATCTTTCTTTAAATTCAATATTTCAGTTTTGATACTTACCATCTCTTTTTCAATAAGAGTTTTCAATCCTTCCATCTGCTTCATTTTAAATTCTTCAGCTCCAGAAGGTTTTTTTCCTGCGATGTCTTCCTGGGATCGGGTTCTACCCGATACAGGGGCTTCAGAGCAGCCTACCGGATCCCGGGAGGTCGGTAGCCTGGATTTCCCTTTTTCTTCGGGTGTCCGTTGCATGTTGTCGCAGGGCTGATGACGTCACTCACCAGATCAGTACTGAGACTTCAGACGGCAGGTAAGTCTTTTTTCAGCGTTTTTTACCCCGTTTTCTTCAACCTTCTTATGGAGCTGGCTGGCAGGGCGTCTTCACCTCATGATGGCGCCACCGGAAGTCAAAGGGAAGTTTTAATTGAAATGTATATTTCAAGTTTAGATGCCAAGAGTCAAGAGTGTTTAAATGTCAGATGCACCAGGACCAGAGCAATGACATTCTTACTTGCAGCTTCTTTACAAGCATGGAATGAAAACTTCCCTTATTGTTGAGTCTGGGGACTAATCATTTCCTTTAATTATAAGAAAATAGACCGGTCAATTAAACAATAAAAATTGTCAGCAAGTAATTGAAAATAGATTGTTAATTCCAATTCTTTATTAACAATTGATTTGGGGAATATTCTCCATAGGGAACAGGTACCTTTATATTGAAGACAAATGTGTTTGTTCCTTGGTTCATTTTGTGGTTATTTGTGATGAATGTGCTCAACTTTACACAATCTTATCATTATCCATCTGGAGCAGTATTTTTAGTTACTAAATTGTAAAAGTCACTTGAAATCTTCCTCTTGAGAACAAAAGGAAACAATTAAACTTTAGTTCCATTAACCATCTTCACCTTCCTAGACAGTAGAGGATTAATTAATCCCATCTCAGTTTTCTGGCTTCTGAAGTGACTGTGAGGTGAATCTGAAGAAGGATCTCAACCTGAAACATTATCTTCCATTCCCTCCACAGATGCTACCTGACCTGCTGAGGTCCTCCAGCACTTTGTGTTGTCTTGAACTAATTAACTGGTCCTATGGAGGATCCATAGTCTCTGCATATGTTAGGTAGCTGGAATTTAGTGCGATGGGTGGGGAAGATTGCTGGAATGTGGTGCACTCCTTCCATAGTTTGTGCATGGCCTCTGCAAACCCCTGTAGGAGAAGACTTCTTGAAGTAATGGCAATCTAGATGAAAACGACCTGGAGAATATAACTGTTGGAGAAGGTGATGCATGAGGTTTCACAGTGGATGTTCTGTCAATCTTGGATTGATACAGATTGTGGAGGTGCAACTCATCAGTGCTTTGAGCAAATACTCTGATGTCTGATTTAAAAGCTAGCAACTCTTGTTGTGTTGGCTCAGACATAATCTTGTACGAGATTGACATTCAAGACCTATCTCTTCAGTCTCATGGGACAGAATGCAGGCATAGTGTATTCGTCCACAAGTCTTAGATCTGTACTGAATTCCTGGCATAGGATGTTTCTCTGTGGCTTGTTAAAAGGACTGTAGTAATTCAGAACATGGCAGATCCATATTTTATTAATGACAGCATTCACAAGATGGTGACAAGTAGAACCAACATATCTGAGGATTGTTGCAGTTGAATGTTCGTGTTTCAGTGCCAGTGAGCAGTAATTAAAGTTAATTGCTTGGCTACTGGCTGCACACTAGAGTCCGATGCTTTAAACAAAAATACAGCAGATAACAAAGAAGGGAACCCTACTAAAATATAATGTGAAAACACACGCTCCCTGGCATCCCTCCCAAACCCCAGCCAGTATTTATCTGTGTATCTTCAGTTAACCCACTTCCACCCATCCGATCCTCACTGGCGCCTTGTGCAATTTGCATCTGCTGTCACATGGCAATAAAGATTCATACCGCTGCAAGTATTCATCAGCCTCTGAAGGATGACAAGAACCACACTTCTGCCTGAAGCACTTGAAACACATCGCACTGATGCTGCCTCATGTAGCACGATCCTGTTAAAGCACAAGGATCGCTGCTTGGAGCCACATTATCATCCCATGGTGTTCTTTCTCAGATTCTGAGAAAAGCAAATCAAGAACTCTGCCTGGAAAGATTAGCTTTGAATTATCGTACCACGTTCCATTATGTACTCTTGCAAAGGTACATAATTGAGGGATTAACAATCGCAGCATCAGGTTAATGGATATAAACTGGCTAAAACACAAACTAAATGTATCAATTAAACCATATATTACATTAACTAATATATAACAAACTTTTACAAGTGAACAATAAATGAAGGAAATATTACCTTCTCAAATATAGTTATATAAAAGGTATACAAGAAATCCATTATGAACCTATGAACGTGCCATCTTTTAAAACAATAAATGTCATGAATAAATTCAGGGTTCTGATTTATCCAATTCAAGTAGTATTTTTTCACGAAGTTCCATTATTATCAGGCTGAATCATATGAATCATATTATTGTGGCAATTCAATGGCTATGTCACCAGGCATAGTGGCTTGAAAATCTGAGGCCTCCCTCATCCTGAAATACTGAAAATCAAATAAGAAAATCATATTTTGCCAAGGTCACACCATATATGAGATCATTGAATCAAGAAGTGGAACTTTGCCCAGTCCGCCATTGGTTCTGACCTTCCAACCATCAAAGAGGATCTACAGGAAGCATTGCCTTATGAATGCAGCTAACATTATCAAAGACCTGCTCCACCCTGGCTATGCTCTCATCTCACTGTGAGCACCAGGAAGAAGGTAGAGGAGCATGAGAACTGGCACCCCCACCCCCACTCCCCACTACTCTCTCCCCCCTCTTCCCCAACAGGTTCAAGAACAGCTTCTTCTCATTAGGCTTTTGTGAACCACACTGCACAACCCTAAAGGAAACCATATCTCAGCACTGAACTTTGTATAAGGTTGCATTACACACTTTGGCATGTATTACTTTGATCTGGTAGTGTAGCAATGTTACAAAATTTTGAGATTTTAAAAATCAAGTCTGCAATTTATCCCATCAGATAAAGCATAAAAGGAAGTTTAAGTTGACACCTAATTCACTTTCATATCTTCAGTATTAAGAAAGTTGTGGCCATTTTCATACTCGGAAATTAGCATCTTGTTCCCCATTGCCTTTCAATTGACTTAACTCAAAAGCTGTGATCTGGAACAGTTAAAAGCCCATAACTTTCTTAAAAATTAAGAGAACTCAATGAAATTTTCAGTTATTATAGATTGAAGCATTCTGAAACAAATATGAAACAATCTTACTTGGATGACCTGAAATTAAAGCATATAATTAGTTAGTTATCTAATTGTAGCTAATTACAAAATTCAATGAGTAGATCTAAACATCTATCCATTTCTTAAGAAAAGATAAACTTTTTTTAAATTGCCTAAGTGTCCAAATAACATTCACACAATAATCCACAATATAACATAATTTTAAATCTCATTTTCATGAATTTCTGGGCCAAATGGAAGGAATTTAGTGTTTAATGCCTGTAAATTAATGGCCATTTAAATCAACTAGCGAGTGGGTTTTAGTGGAATGCGGTGGATTGGAACGTTGCGGTTTGCGGTGAAGTCGGGAGGAAAAATACAGCCGGTTCATACATTTTTTTGGACCTCATTTCGCAACATGAAAATGTTATTAAAGCCTCCCGAAAAAAACAACTTTTAATATAAAAATAAACTATTTACCTTTTTTTCTCCCCAACGCAAAATCCTTCCGGTTGTCGGTGCTCACGGCTTTTGAAGGTGATTTTTAAATTACTCTAGTTAATAAATAATTTAGAGTAATTGAAAAATACCTTAATTCATGAAATGTCGGAGCGATTTTTCTTCCACAATGAAATCGCCCGACATTGATT
Source organism: Raja brachyura (assembly GCA_963514005.1). Next base: position 99,793,111 of record OY740782.1, on the reverse strand, counting down.
GATTTTCCCTGCCTGTGGAAAAACATCACTTTAAGCCCGCCCCGCTCTGAAAGGCGCCAAAGTCACGCACACGGGGAGCGGCAGAACTGCAGCGCTGCTCAAGGTAAGTTTTGTAACATACCTACCTAGTGTAACTGATAATTTATTGTACATTTATTTGTTATGTTGTTGCTGCGACAAGTATGAATGTCATTGTTCCAGTCCCAGTGCATATGGCACTTCATAGAATCATAGAAAATAGGTGCAGGAGTAGGCCATTTGGGCCTTCGAGCCTGCACCGCCATTCAATATGATCATGGCTGATCATCCAACTCAGTATCCTGTACCTGCCATCTCTCCATACCCCCTGATCCCTTTAGCCACAAGGGCCACATCTAGCTCCCTCTTAAATATAGCCAATGAACTGGCCTCAACTACTTTCTGTGGCAGAGAATTCCACAGACCCACCACTCTCTGTGTGAAAAAAGATCTTTTTATCTCGGTCCTAAAAGACTTCCCCCTTATCCTTAAACTGTCACCCCTCATTCTGGAGTTCCCCAACAGATGTTGCATTTAATTCCCTCATCCACATCATTAATATATATTGTAAATAGCTGGGGTCCCAACACTGAGCCTTGCGGTACCCCACTAGTCACTGCCTGCCATTTTGAAAAGTACCCGTTTACTCCTACTCTTTGCTTCCTGTCTGCCAGTCAGTTCTCTATCCACATCAATACTGAACCCCCCCAATACCATGTGCTTTAAGTTTGTATGCTAATCTCTTATGTGGGACCTTGTCAAAAGCCTTCTGAAAGTCCAGATATAACACATCCACAGGTCCTCCCTTATCCACTATACTAGTTACAACCTCAAAAAATTCTATAAGATTCGTCAGACATGATTTACCTTTCATAAATCCATGCTGACTTTGTCCAATGATTTCACCGCTTTCCAAATGTGCTGCTATCCCATCTTTAATAACTGACTCTAGCATTTCCCCCACTACCGATGTTAGACTAATTGGTCTGTAATACCCCATTTTCTCTCTCCCTCCCTTTTTAAAAAGTGGGGTTACATTAGCTACCCTCCAATCCTCAGGAACTACTCCAGAATCTTTAGAGTTTTGAAAAAATATCACTAATGCATCCACTATTTCTGGGGCTAGTTCCTTAAGTACTCTGGGATGCAGCCTATCTGGCCCTGGGGATTTATCGGCCTTTAATCCATTCAATTTACCTAACACCACTTCCCGGCTAACCTGGATTCACTCAGTTCCTCCATCTCATTTGACCCCCGGTCCCCTGCTATTTCCGGCAGATTATTTATGTCTTCCTTTGTGACGACAGAACCAAAGTAGTTATTCAATTGGTCTGCCATGTCCTTGTTCCCCATGATCAATTCACAAGTTTCTGACTGCTCGAGACCTACATTTGTTTTAACTAACCTTATCTCTTCACATATCTATAAAAACTTTTGCAGTCCATTTTTATGTTCCTTTCATACTCTATTTCCCTTTCCGAATTAAGCACTGTGTCCTCCTCTGCTAGACTCTGAATTTCTTCCAGTTCTCTGGTAGTCTGCTTTTTCTGGCTAATTTGTATGCTTCATCTTCAGTTTTGATACTTTCCCTGATTTCCCTTGTTATCCATGGATGCACTACCTTCCCTGATTTATTCTTTTGCCAAACTGGGATGAACAATTGTTATAGTTCATCCATGCAGTCTTTAAATGCCTTCCATTGCATATCCACCGTCAACCCTTTAAGAATCACTTGCCAGTCTATCTTGGCCAATTCACGTCTCATACCCTCAAAGTTACCTTTCTTTAAGTTCAGAACTCTTGTTTCTGAATTAACAATGTCACTTTCCATCCTAATGAAGAACTCAACCATATTATGGTCACTCTTGCCCAAGGGGCCACGCACAACAAGACTGCTAACTAACCCTTCCTCACTACTCAGTACCCAGTCTAGAATAGCCTACTCTCTCGTTGGTTCCTCTACATGTTGGTTTAGAAAATGATCCCGCATACATTCCAAGCAATCCTCTTCCCCAGCCCCCTGCCAATTTGATTCACCCAATCTATATGTAGATTGAAGTCACCCATTATAACTGTTTTACCCTAGTTGCACGCATTTCTAATTTCATGTTTGATGCCATCCCCAACACCACTACTACTGTTAGGTGGCCTGTACACAACTCCCACTAGCGTTTTCTGCCCCTTAGTGTTTTGCAGCTCTACTCATATCAATTCCACATCCTCCAAGCTAATGTCCTTCCTTTCCATTGTGTTAATCTCCTCTCTAACCAGCAACTCTACTCCACCTCCTTTTCCTTTCTGTCTATCCCTCCTGAATATTGAATATCCCTGGATGTGCAGCTCCCAACCTTGGTCACCCTGGAGCCATGTCTCTGTGATCCCAACTATATCATATTCATTAATAACTATCTGCACATTCAACTCATCCACCTTATTATGAATGCTCCTTGCATTGAGACACAAAGCCTTCAGGCTTGTTTTTACAAAGCTCTTACCACTTATACAATTATGTTGAAAAGTGTGTAGCGGCACCATACGTGGTGAATAAAGGAGAGACGTCAGGTTGGTGCAAACGGTTCTTTATTCGGTAGTCACACGTTACGTGGGTGCACTAACTATATTAATGAGTTGTTGTAGCTGAGCGAGGTTGTTCCCTTGGGCTCAGCTACCGGTTAACCCTTTTAGGTCTTGAGGTGAGAGAGCTTATGTACCAGGACACTCCCTCTAGCCCATGACATCAAGTGCCCGCCCTCGTATCTCCTGACGAGGGTTCGAGCTTAAGTGGCCCGGGTTTAGGCTGACGCCACAGGACCCCCCCCCCCCCAGAACTGGAGGATGGAATAGCAAGGTCAAGGGAGGCTCCTGCATGTAGGTCTGGGACACCCCTGGCGTGGGTTAGGACGGAGCTCTCCACGGGCGCAGTGACGCTCTACATGTGAGATCCCGATGTACTGAGGGGTGCGACGAGACTGAAGAGACACGGTTGCATCTCCTTGACCAGCTAAGGGAGAGTGTCCCGTGACACACGGCCCCCAACAACTATGGGGGAAAAAACTAAATAAAATATACAAACTAATTTCTGAACCGTGCGTGGAAATGCAGTGAACACAAAAATGAACAGTAAAAAGACAAATCACAGTGCAATCAGTGTCCAGTATCCAAAGTTCAAATTGTCCAGTGTTCATAGTGCAGGAACAGCATCCAGCTGGAAGGTGGCGCTGTGGATGGCGGTGAGGCTGCAGTGATGGCATCCGGCCAGAAGGTGGTGCTGTGGATGACTGTGAGGCTGCAGTGACGGCATTCGATCGTAAGGTGGCGCTGTGGTTGGCGGTGAGGCTGCAGTGATGGCAGCCGAACGGACGGTAGCGCTGTTGCCGGTAGTCAAGCTGCAGGGACGGCATCCGGCCAGAAAGTGGCGCTGTGGTTGGCGGCCAGGTAAGTTCGTAGTTCACTTACGGCTGGCCGCAGCCATTTTTGTAGTCAGTAGGCCACCTGTTTCAAGATGGTGCGGCGGCCATCTTACCGGCCGGGTGAAGCGGACTTCACCAGTAATTGAAGACCGGTGAGGAGCAGAAGGGCGCCTTCGGCGGTCGCCCCAGGTAAGCCGATTTTATCAGGTGGCTAGGCCGTGGTCAGTGGTCGGTGGGGCCAGGCGTGGTGCAGGTCAGGACATGGAGCCGCGGCCGCGGCGAGGCCTGTTGTGGTGCTGGGTCTGGAGCAGTGAGCCTGGTGTGGTATGGGTGAGGTGAGGCCGGTGCAGGGCCTGGAACCATGGCCACAGTGAGGCCGGGTCCGGTGCAGGGCCTAGAGACACGGCAAGGCCTGGTGCAGTGCAGGGGCTGCAACCAGGGGGAAGCTCAGTGCGGTGCAGGGCCCGGAGCAGTGTTCACGGTGAGTTGCAGTGCAAGGCCCAGAGCCGGAGTCCATTGTTGGGAATGGGACAGCGACAGGTACTCTCTCTGCTCCCAGAGCCGTCGGGCGTGTGTCGGGGTTGCTGTGGGCAGGAGGCTGCTGCTAAAACCTCTCCGCTCCGGTGGTCGGCTCCGGGCAGGTCATGCGGAGGAGCTCGGCGGCCGTTACACAAGGCCTGGAGCAGTGTGGAGTTTGGAAGCGGGGCCTGCCCCGTTGTTGCTGAGCGGGTGAGCGGCGGCAGCTTCTCAGCTCCGGTGAGCAGCAGCTGGTGGGGAAGAGGCGGCATACCTCACTGCAGGGCTTGGTTGGCGGCAGCGTAGTTCTGCAGCGCTGGGCCGCCGGCTGCAGACATCAGGTCTCCCGAGGCTGCGTGCGTCAGGTGTCCAAATTTCAATTCGGACAGTCGGGGGTCATCAATGTAGCGGCACCATACGTGGTGAATAAAGGTGAGACATCAGGTTGGTGCAAACGGTTCTTTATTCGTAGTCACACATTACGTGGGTGCGCTAACTATATTAATGTGTTGTTGTAGCTGAGCGAGGTTGTTCCCTCGGGCTCAGCTATCGGTTAACTCTTTTAGGTCTCGAGGTGAGAGAGCTTATGTACCAGGACACTCCCTCTAGCCCATGACGTCAAGTGCCCACCCTCGTATCCCCTGACGAGGCTTCAAGCTTAAGTGGCCCGTGTTTAGGCTGACACCACAAGTGTCCCTTTTTGATTTTTGCCCTGGATTTTTCTGCCTGCCACTTTTACTTTTCACCTTGCTACCTATTGCTTCTACCCTCATCTTACATCCCTCTGTCTCTCTGCTCATGCTCCCATCCCCCTGCCACATTAGTTTAAATCCTCCCTGACAGCACTAGCAAACATTCCCCCAAGGACATTGGTGACCTTCAAGCCCAGGTGCAGACCGTCCTGTTTGTACTGGTCCCACCTCCCCCAGAACTGGTTCCAATGCCCGAGAAATTTGAATCCCTCCCCCTTGCACCATTTTTCAAGCCAAGTATTCATCTGCAATATCCTCCTATTTCTACTCTGACCCACACGTGGCAACAGTAGGAGTCCAGAGATTATTACCTTTGAGGTCCGACTTTTAAGTTTATCTCCTAGCTCCCTAAATTCGCCTTGTAGGACCTCATCCCATTTTTTACCTATATCGTTGGTGCCAATGTGCACCATGACAGCTGGCTGTTCACCCTCCCCCTCCAGAATGTTCTGCAGCCGTTCAGTGACATCCTTGACCCTTGCACCAAGGAGGCAACATACCATCCTGGAGTCTCATTTGCGGCCGCAGAAACGCTTATCTATTCCCCTTACTATTAAATCCCCTATTACAATAGCCCTTCCACTCTTCTTTCTCCCCCCCCCCCCCCCCCCCCCTGTGCTGCAGAGCCACCAATGGTGCCATGAACTTGGCTGCTGCTGCCTTCCCCTGATGAGACATCTCCCCCAACAGTATCCAAAATGGTATATCTGTTTAGGAGGGAGATGACCGCAGGGGACTCCTGCACTACCTGCCTACTGCTACGCTGGCTAATGGCCACCCATTCCCTATCTGGCCGCTTAACCTGCGGTGTGACCAACTCACTGTACGTGCTATTCACGAGCTTCTCAGCATCGTGGATGCTCCAGTATGAATCCAGCCGCAGCTCCATTCGTTCAATGCGGTCTGCCAGTAGCTGCAGCTGGACACACTTCCTGCAAATGTAGTCACCAGGGACACCAACAATATCCCTGATCTCCCACATGTTGCAGGATGAGCACACCATGGGGCCGATCTCAAATGACATGGCTTGCCCCCGAATTAAATCAGCTCACACTATAAAAATCTTAATCCATTAAACTAACCTTTACTAAAAAGCACTGTACCCTGTAGCTCACTGAACCCTTTAACAGAGGCCCAGGAGACGTTGGAGCAAGAGGAGGAGTCTCCGGGTGGTGTGTTTAAAAATCGAGTGCGGGGCTTTGTTTTAACAGAGGCCCGGGAGACGTTGGAGCAAGAGGAGGAGTTACCCAAACCTGTAACGTTCCACACAAGTGGTCTGGTGGAAACTGCTGATTGGTGGAAGCAGCTGGTTGGGTGCAACCCCTGGTTTGCATTAAAGGTAAGGTGAGTTAAAGGTAAAGTGAGCTAAAGGGTTCAGTGAGCTAAAGGGCTCACTTAAACACTCTTGACTCTTGAATATAACATTTCATACAAGAAGTGCAATAAAAACATACAACTTTATACGATAAATCAGGAAATGATAGACCAAGCGCATCGGGGGGATGGCAGATGGTTAAAAGTATGGCAACTTGGTGAATTTAAAGAATCTAAAGAAGAGGGAAAAGTGAATAGAAAAATGAGCAAGAACATATTAGAACACTGCTTTGTTATGCTGAAAGTAAAATGAGATTTACAGTTTTGTGGTGAATGGGTCAAAGAACATATGGAAGGTTAAAATGGGTAGTACATGCTTCCCAATACTACATGTGCCCAGATGCCTAAATGTGTATATACAAGGAATGGCAAATGGTGGTGTACAAAAAAGACACCAAGCGATTGTAAGTAAATTGTCTTCTGTAAATTGTCCCTAGGGTGTGGTATAAAACTAGTGTATGGGTGATCGTTGGTCGGTGTGGACTTAGTGGGCTGAAGGGCCTGTTTCCACGCTGTATCCATGAACTAAACTAAGTGCTGGAGTAACTCAGTGGGTCAGGCAGCATCACTGGAGTACATGGATAGGTGGCGTTTTGGGTCAGGACCTTAACTCAGCAGGTCAGGCAACAACTCTGGAGAACGTGAATAGGTGACATTTCGTGATGAGACCCTTCTTCAGGTTCCTGACCTGAAACATCCCTTATCCATGTTCTCCAGAGATGCTGCCTGTCCCACCGAGTTACTCCACCACTTTATGTCTTTTTTTTTGCCTGAGTGTGAATATTTGACATGCACAGAGGATGCAGAGCAATACATCTGATGCAGATTTCTGGCAACATGTCCCTAGTCATGCTTAAAAAGTAGATTTCTAAACAAAAGTCTCACTTTTAAACAAGAACAGCAAACAATTCAGACGTTATCTTAAATATGAGGGGCAATTTATTGTGGCCAGAACCCAAATGAAATTTCTTGCACCTTATTCAAACCTTCCCTGCTGGATAAAGGTTTTACACAATGGAAAAACTATGGAATCAAAAAGATGGAACACCTTTATAAGAAAGGCACTTTTCTTTTATTTCAGGAATTACAACAGATTTATGGATTACACTCAAATATTTTTTTTCGATATCTACAACTCAGAGATTATGTTAAATCAAATACACAAGATTAAAGGAATAAGGAACCAGAAATCCTTGATGAATGTTTGAGTAAGCATCCTAATACAGAAAAACTAACAACTTATATTTATAATATCCTTTTAGATAGCGAGATACCAACGACGGAATCATTTAGACATACATGGGAAAATGAAATAAACCAACCCATAACAAAAGATATATGGGACAAAAGTTTACAATATATACACCAATGCTCGTTAAATACCAGACATGCTTTAATACAATTTAAAGTATTACATAGATTACATTACTCAAAAGTTAAATTGAATAGAATCTTCCCACAAGTCTCCTCTATCTGCGATAAATGTCAGCATCCAGAGGCTAATTGTGTAAAACTTGCAACATACTTTTGCAAATTGTGTAAAAATTAAGAATTTCTGGATTGAGATTTTTAGAATAACTTCTGAAGTTATTAATACTAAATTGGATCCGGACTCAAAATTAATAATACTTGGAATATCAGAACAAAGTTTAACACTTACAACAAGTCAAAGGAATTTCCTAGATTATAGTGTAATAATTGGGAAGAAATTAATATTAAAATTTTGGAAAGGCCCTATATCCCCCACAATTAAAATGTGGATTACGGAAATGTCGGAGACCCTACACCTGGAAAGAATTAGATTTGCCCTAATGGACAAACAGGAAGTTTTCGTTAGAATATGGTCTCCTTTCATTGATTATTTAAAGGGGTAGATTGGTTCAGCGGGGAACCCTAACTGAAACTTCGACTCAGGATTAGATGAAAAGTTATATTCTATATTCCTTGATCTTATCTCCAATGATGTATTAATGGTAAATTATTCCATTCTTTAGGATTTCTTTTTGATTTTTACTTTATTTTTCTCTCTGTTTTTCTCTCTCTTTATAAAAAAATAATTAGAGCCAATATGATTCATTTGATAATATTAATAATGTATGATTGCTGTACACGAAATATTGCTATCATAATATGTGTTTGCTAATTCACTGCTTACCTACTCTAATAAAAATATATATTAAAAAAAAAATGAAATTTCTTGCACGTGGTTGTAATCATACAGACATGCTTTTGGAAAATCTGAAGATTGCTGAGAATGAAGATGTCTCTGTAAACACAGAATGGCTTAATCGCTCTTCTTTTTATTCCTCTAACAAGGTACATGATGTGCATAAAATGTTCTCATCATATTTAACAGTCTGCTTTAGCTTTGAATCCCCGCACAGATTATTTTTCTGCTACCCACCAATCCTCTGCTTCTGTTCATTGCATCTTTCCCTCTCACATTCCATCAGCCGGCATAAAAATCCTTTAAAAATTATCCTGTTTTGGGAGCAGTCGAGAGGGAATCCACCTTGTAGAGGTGTATAATATATCATGAGGGGAGTAGATGAAGGTGAATGCACAGAGTCTTTTACCCAGAGTAGGGCAATCAAGAAACAGAGGGCATAGGTTTAAGGTGAGAGGGAAAGATTTAATGGAAATCTGAAGGAATTGTTTTCACACAGAGAATGAGCTGCTGTGGGAGGTAGTTGAGGCAGAAACTATAGCACCATTTAAAAGACATTTGGACAGGTACCTGACCGCGGTCTACATTCCACCCCAGGCAGACGACCGTCTGGCACTGGAGGAGCTGCACGCCATGGTCAACAAGCACCAGACGACTTACCCCGAGGCATTTACCACTGTAGCCGGGACTTCAACAAAGCCAACCTGAAGAAATCGCTAACTTCCACCAACATGTCTCCTGCAGCACCAGAGGATCAAACACCCTCAACCACTGCTACACGACCATCAAAGACGCCTATCGCTCTATCCCTTGCTCTCACTTCGGAAAATCCGATCATTCAGCGGTGCTGCTTCTTCCTGGCAGCAACTGAAGAAAGCACCCCCAGAGGTGAGGACTGTACAGAGCTGGTCGGGCGGGGGGGGGGGGGGGGGGGGGGGGAACAGGGGAACAACTCCAGGACCACTTGGAATATGTAGACTGGGCAATGTTCAAGGACTCGGCAATGGACCTGAATGAATACGCCACAGTCGTTACAGACTTCATAAGGAAATGTGTGGAGGACTGCATTCCAACAATAACCTTCCGAGTGTTTCCTAACCAGAAGCCTTGGATAAACCGTGAGATCCGCGTTCTTCTGAAGACCAGATCCCGGGCATTCAGGTCTGGCGATGCAGAGGTCTATAAGTCCAGATATGACCTTGGTAAGGCCATCAAAAAGGCCAAAGGTGACCTGCTCTAAGCTGGAGGATGAGACGGATGTTCGGCAACTCTGGCGGGGCTTGAATGCAATCACCTCCTACAAGGCAAAATCAGGAGGTGGCTCAAACGATAGCGAAGCATCACTCCCTGACGAGCTCAATGCGTTCTGTGCATGGTTCGATAGGGAGAACACTGATGTGCCTTCCCGAGCCCCTCTTTGCCTTGACCGTGTTACGGTCATAGTCACAGAGGCCGACGTCAGAAGATCCTTCAAGGGGGTGAACCCCCAGAAACGCCTGGACCTGATGGTATACCCGGTTGAGTTCTCAAGACCTGTGCAGACCAACTGGTGGGAGTTTTTGCAGACATTTTCAACCTCTTACTTCTGAGGTCTGAGGTTCCGACCTGCTTTAAGAGGGCATCAATAATACCGGCGCCCAAGAAGAGTAAGGTGACGTGCCTCAATGACTATCGACCAGTGGCACTAACATCTGTGGTGATGAAGTGCTTTGAGAGGTTGGTTATGGTGCACATCAACTCCTACCTCGACAAAAACCTCAACCAACTGCAGTTCGCATACCGCCACAACAGGTCAACGTGAGATAGAATTTCACTGGCTCTCCACTCCTCACTAGACCATTTGGACAATAAAAACACCTACGTCAGACTGTTGTTTATAGATAACAGCTCGGTGTTTAATACCATCATCTCTTCCAAGGTGGTTAACAAGCTCACAGAACTGGGCCTCTGCGCATCCCTGTGCAATTGGATCGTCAACTTCCTTATCCACAGACCACAGTCTGTTTGAATTGGAGGAACCACTTCATCCTAAGTAACAATTAGTACAGGAGCACCTCAAGCCCCCTGCTCAAGCGTGCTCAGCCCCCTGCTTTACTCACTCTATACCCATGACTGCGTAGCCGGTCATTGTGCGAACTCCATCATCAAGTTCGCCAATGACACCACTGTGGTTGGACAAATCACAGATGGGGACGAGTCGGAGTATAGAAGTGAGATCAACCGACTGGCCAAATGGTGCCAGCACAAAAACCTGGCTCTCAACATCAGTAAGACCAAGGAATTGATTGTGGACTTTAGTAGGGGAAGGATGAGGACCCACAATCCTGTTTATATCAACAGGACGATTGTGGAGAGGATAACTTCAAATTCCTGGGCGTGCATATATCAGAAGCTCTTTCCTGAACCCAGCAATTGTAAAGAAGGCACATGTGCGACACTACTTTCTGAGAAGATTACGGAGATTCGACATGTTGAAGAGGATTCTCCTAAACTTCTACAGGTGCACGGTAGAGAATTGCCGTTCGACTGGTTGCATCGCGGCCTGGTTCGGCAACATGAACATCCAGGAGTGAAAAAGACTACAAAAAGTTGTGACCACTGCCCCAGTCCATCACCGGTTTTGACCAACCCACTGTTGAAGGGATCTATCATAATTGCTGCCTCAAAAAGGGCCCACACCATCCTGGCCACACGCTTATTTCACCACTGCCATCAGGAATAAGTTACAGGAGCCTGAAGATTGTAACGTCCAGGTTCAGGAACAGTTTCTTCCCCAGAGCCATCAGGCTATTAAACACAATGAATAAGCTATGAGCTCTGAACTGCAAAATACTATTATTATATGTTATTTGCACTATATTTGTTATTTATTGAACTTTTTCTTTTTTTCCCATTAATATACAATATTTACATATTCACATATTCTGTTGTGCTGCAGCAAGTAAGAATTTCATTGTCCCGTCCAGGACATATGACAATAAAACACTCTTGACTTGACCGATACAGGCCAATGGGACTAGTGTAGGTGGGGAACCTTTGTCACCATGGGCAACTGGGCAGAAGGTCCTGCTTTTATCCTGTTTGACTATGACTCTGTTACCTGGATTGCACCATGGCTTATTTAATGATGAGCAGAGGAGAGGAGGGTAGTTATCTCCAGGGCTGGTTCAATACTTTTACCTCAACCAGCACAGCAGGAATCTGATGATCCTGTGATTATAACACAGTTGTTCATGGGAGCTTGCTGTGTGCAATTTGGCTGTGATGATTCCTACATTAAAACCGTGACTACATTTCCAACTTACTCATTGGCTGTAAATTGCATAGGGATGTCTTGAAGTGGCGAAAGACCACTGTCTATTTTGTCAGTAATCTGCCTCTATCCCAGTGTCTGTTCACACTTGAAATACATCAAAACTACCCTCTCATACCCAAGCTAATTTAACACACTATCCGCTCTCCCACTGTGTTTATCTTTCCATCAGACACATTCAATCTGTTAGAGTATGAAGTTACTACTGAGCTTCCATACTTGCTTGATCTCATTGCATAACTGAAATTGGCCATGAAATGTACCTGCCTTTGGTAATAAAGAGTGATTAACAGTTTTTGTAAGGGTTTAAAGATTAGAAATAATCTTTAACATTTGACACCACACCTTGCGTTGTGTGGTGTCAAAAATTGGTCGCCATGGAGAAAATCGATAATTCTGTAGTCGTAGGTGCAGATGTAGTGGGGTCACCATGTAGTTATGGGTAGTTGAGGTAGTCATAGGTAGTTTTAGTTAATCGCCTTTGCTGACCGTGCATTTTCATTGGCTCATTGGGGGAAAAAAATGTAAGCAGTAGATTTCAGAACCAAGGATAACCGGCTGGTAATTTTAAAATGTCCGCCAAATTTCACAGCTGTGTATCTCTGGCTTATTAAAATTTGTCTGGCAACGTTAAAAGTTTAAAGTCTCCACTCCTTCTACCCCCTTCTCCCCCCTTCTCACCCCTTCTCCCCCCCTCACCCCCCCTGTTCTCCCCTCTTTTAAAGGACTTATCGTACACTGTGTTAGCCATCTTAATTACAGCGCCAACCTTCCTGTTCCTCACGGTGTGTGTCTGTATCACCTTGGCTTTGTACCGTGTGAATTTCAGACAGTGCTCCCCTGCTTCAAAGTCAAACAAACGTTATTGTCATTTAGAAATACATTGATATATGCAGTTTCAAATGAAATTACGTTGCATTTGGCTCCCTGTGCAACACGATAAATTAACAGAAGGATAGACATGGATAAAATGGATAAAAAGAATAAAAGGATAAATAGACAATGGTGGCAGCCCATTACATGGCATTCAGGAGTTTGATGGCTCGTGGGAAGAAGCTGTTGCAGAACCTTGATGTTCTGCTCCTTATGCTGCGATATCTTTTTCCCGAGGGCAGCAGAGTGAACAGTCCGTGATGGAGATGTGTGGGGTCTTTTATAATACTGCTGGCCTTAGACACGCAACGTTTGGTCGTAATATTCCCGATTGAGGGGAGAGAGGTCCCGATGATTTTTTCCGCTGTCCTCACTACTCTCTGCACAGACTTCCAGTCAGAGGCTCTACAGTCCCCAAACCAGACAGAGATACAGCTGGTCAGAATACTCTCTATGGTGCCCCTGTAGAAAGTAGTGAGGATGGGATGGGGGAGGTGAGCTCTTCTCATCCGGCGCAGAAAGTGCAACCACTGCTGCGCTCTCTTAACTGTTGATGAGATGTTATTCGACTAGGTCAGACTGTTAGTGATCTGCACCTCCAGGAACTTTGTGCTACTGACCACATCCACATCGCTGTCATTGATGAGATGTGATATGGGACTGTGCCGGATTTTCCTGAAGTCGACGATAACCTCCTTTGTTTTTTCGACATTCAGGATCAGGTTGTTCGTATTGCACCAGTCCACCAGTTGTTTCACCTCCTCCCTGTAAGCCAGCTCATTGTCGTCCCTGATGAGGCCCACCACTGTTGTGTCATCTGCGTACTTCATGATGTGGTTTGTACTAAACCTGGCACAACAGTCGTGAGTCATCAGGGTGAAAAGCAGTGGACTCAGGACACAGCCCTGAGGGGAGCCGGTGCTCAGAGAGATGGTGTTGGAGGTGTTATTTCCAACCCTCACAGACTGGGGTCTGTCAGTGAGGAAGTCCAGTAGCCAGTTACACATGGGGGTGCCGAGGCCCAATGGAACCAGTTTGCTTATCAGGTGCTCGGGGATAATGGTGTTGAATGCTGAACTGAAATCCACGAACAGCATTCGCACATAGGTGTTTTTCTCCTCTAAATGTTCCAGGCTCAGATGGAGTACGGAGGATATAGCATCCTCTGTGGAGCGGTTTGGCCTGTAAGCAAACTGGTATGGGTGGAGGGGAGTCTGGAGGTAATGTGGTCCCTGACCAGCCTCTCGAAGCACTTCATCATTATGGGGGTGAGTGCTACAGGGCGGTAGTCATTGAGACATTGTATGTTGGATTTTTTTGGCACTGGTATGATGGTGGCAGTCTTGAAACATAATGGGACAACAGCCTGGTTCAGCGAGGTGTTAAATATGTCCGTAAGGACACGTGCCAGCTGATCAACACATTCCCTGAGCACCCGCCCTGGTATGTTATCAGGGCCTGCCGCCTTTTGTGCGTTCACTCCATTTAGGGTCCTCCGTACATCCACTATGTCAAGACTGAGTGCCATTTCATCACAATGAGGAATACCTTTGCTTGCAGGTGTGTTATTTAATGCCTCAAACCGACCAAAATAGTTGTTGAGTTCATTGAGGAATTCAATGTTGTCATCACAGGGTGGTGAAGCAGTCTTATAGTCCGTGATTGATTTGATTCCCTGCCACATGCGCCTGGTGTTCTTGGGGTCATGGAAGAAGCTCTGGATTTTATGACCATGGGCACGCTTGGCCAGCCTGATGCCTCGGTTCAGGTTGGCTCTTGCGGATCTGAGTGCCACCACGTCGCCGGATTTAAACGCGGCATTACATGCTCTCAGCATTCTACGTACCTCTGTGGTCATCCAGGGTTTCTGGTTGGCCCGTACAGTGATGGTCTTGGTGACACAGCCATCCTCTATGCACTTCTCCATGTAAGCAGACACGGACGCAGCATACTCCTCCAGGTTGATGTGTTGGCTGACAGTTGCAGCCTTCTTGAACATGTCCCAGTCCATGCATTCAAAACAGTCCTGTAGTGTTGTCATAGCTCCCTCTGGCCAGACCCTAACCTGCTTCACAGTAGGTTTTTCTCTGGTAAGCAGGGGCCTGTATGCAGGAATTAGCATCACAGAGATATGGTCTGAGGAGCCAAGGTGCGGGCGGGGGACTGCCTTGAATGCCTTCTTGATGTTAGTATAAGCTAGGTCCAGTGTATTGATTCCCCTGGTTGCAAAGTCTACATGCTGGTAGTAATGTGGGAGAACAGTCTTCATGTTGGCCTGGTTAAAATCCCCAGCAACAATGAAGACACCATCTGGATGTGTAGATTGTAGGTCACTAATGGAACAATAAAGAGCATTCAGGGCCTCCTTAGTGTTTGCACTGGGTGGGATGTACACGGCTGTGATGGTTATAATGGTGAATTCCCTGGGCAGATAGAAGGGTCTGCATTTTATTGTCAAAAACTCAATGTCTGGGGAGCAATAATTTGACACCTCTGTGGCATTATTACACCAGCTGTTATTAGTGTAAATGCACACACCACCACCCCGGGATTTTCCACTGAGAGCGTAGCTCTGGCCCCCGCCTTTGCTCTGTGTGTGTGTGTGTGTGTGTGTGTGTGTGTGTGTGTGTGTGTGTGTGTGTGTGTGTGTGTGTGTGTGTGTGTGTGTGTGTGTGTGTGTGTGTGTGTGTGTGTGTGTGTGTGTGTGTGTGTGCGCGTGTCTCTCTGACACTCGCTGTTCCAGTTCCTGGTTTTTCAGGCGACTGCCGGCCACTTGACAGTCCGCTGAAAAATCGCCTAAGTGGGACAGGCCCATAAGAAGGAACTGCAGATGTTGGTTTACATCGCAGATAGAAACAAAATGCTGGAGTAACTCACGATGATCAGTTTCACAGGTTTTGCTCAGGATTCCAACACCAGCACCTCCGGCAGTGTCTCTCCTGTGGTACTTTTAGCTGCCACTCTCAATATTCTACAACCATTGTTTTGGTTGGAGGCTTCCACTTGGGCTGGCATATTGTTGCAACACCTGAAGAACAACCACATGCATTAAAATTCTGAAAAGCCCCCAGGCTGAAGTGTTTGAAGGAGACGAAACCAGACTAAATAACTCAAACTTCATTTAAGTTTTGCTGCAGACCAACTTTTTAACCACAGTTTGGGCCGTGTGAATGGTGTGAAGAATACAATACACAAAATTCGATCAAAAACCTAGCCATTCACAGTTCCCGATCTTCCTTCACCTACACCACCACTTGGTGGCCAGCGAGTGTGGGTTGGAAACAAAGTATTGCTTAGAGCTGGAAAGAATGTTTAGTTTAGAGATATTGCATGGAAACAGGCCTTTCAGCCTATCAAGTTTGCACTGGCCATCAATCACCCGTTCACACAAGTTCTATGTTATCCCACCTTCTCGTCCACACTCTACAAACCAGGGCCAATTTACAGAGGCCAAATCTACAATCTACAAGTCTACAAACCCGCACGTGTTTGGGATGTGGGAGGAAACCAGAGGACCTAGAGGAAACCATGTGGTCACGGGGAGAATGTGCAAAGACCACATAGACAACACCCATGATCAGGATTGAACCCGGGTCTCTGGCATTGTGAGGCAGCAACTCCACCAGATGCACCATTGTGCTACTGTTCAATCCAGTGTACCAAGGGCATCTCACTTCCTGAATGCAATCCGGGCCACATGTGAAATGGGGTGCAAGATCTCGTCTAAACTCATCTTTATTGAATCTTGCATTCTTTTAAGGTTTTTTTTAATCACATTCCTTCAAACATTGCAAGCTGGCTGTATGTTGTGTAAAGTGCCCATGATGTTGGAATCTGCAGAGATGAGAAGTAATGTTTCCCGTGC
The DNA here is from genome assembly GCA_963514005.1 of Raja brachyura. Next base: position 99,776,823 of record OY740782.1, on the reverse strand, counting down.
TGGCTACATCATGTAAAAATATAAATTAGCAGATAAAACACTTGACATTAAGTTCCATTCCCACTTTTGCACCTACATTTAGAGGTTACTAGACTAAGTGGGACCTGTTGGGTCCCAGTCACATGGGAGGTCTGGTCCCCCAATGCAGCCCATTCCCCAATGCAATATTCCACCACTCACCTGACCCCCAACGCAACCTGTTCCCCCAACGCAATATTCCACCACTCACGCATAGCCCCTAATTGCGCAGGTGTGGCTAATTTCCCCTCACCCCCAGCACTCCCCCCCTCCTATTCATGTGTGGGATGGGAGGAGTGGAATGAAGGGGGTGAGTGGGGGCAGATGGAGGAGGGGGGAGTGCTGCTGTGGCCAGGACGCTCCCACCGCCCCCTGCCTGAAGTCGTTCCATCCCCAGCTGGAGGACGCTCCCCACCGGTCCCCACTGGCTTCAGGCGGTGACCGGTGGGGAGCATCCTGAAGCTGGGGATGCGGACGGCTTCTGGCGGGGGCTGGTGGGGAGCATCCTGCAGCTGGGGATGGGCTTCAGGCGGGGGCCGGTGAGGGGGCTGTCAGGGGCCAGTGGGGATGGGAGCTCTTTGCGACTCTCTGGCGGCGCAGCCATTCCCGCCCATTGGGTTCCCATTGCAGAACACACAGGTTTTACTATGTAGGCACAGCTGACGGGCACGGCACGTGGAAAAGGGATTTATTAAAGCATAAAATGTGAATAACTTTTAAAATATAACAACAATTTAAACGTTAAAGATGAGATTTATTCAGTCCATTCTTTCTTGTTGTGTGTCTTGTTGCATTCTGCTGCAGGCTTTGGGATGGACAGCTTCAGGACCGACGGATGGCTTTGGACCGATGGATGGTTTTGGGACGGCTTCGGGAGGGATAGATAGATAGATAGATAGATAGATAGAGATAGATAGATAGACAGACAGACAGACAGACAGACAGACAGACAGACAGACAGACAGACAGACAGACAGACAGACAGACAGACAGACAGATAGATAGATAGATAGATAGATAGATAGATAGATAGATAGATAGATAGATAGATAGATAGATAGATAGATAGATAGATAGATAGATAGATAGATAGATAGATAGATAGATAGATATTAGCAGAAGCACTCAGTAACACGGTGAATGGTTAGTGTTGCTCCCACACAGCTCCAATTACATGTAAACCATGTTGGTACCCTTTGGGTTTTATTGTTTCCTTCCATGTGCCAAAGGTTTGCTGCTTGAAAGATAAATAGTTTATTATTAATTACCTCTATTGATAGGCGGTGATATGGAGTTGATGTTTGGTGCTGAACCATGTGTGCGTGCAAAGGACCTGTTTTTGCGCTGTATGACTCTCCCTATAAACAAATTAAGGTGCAGTTCTTTTCATAAATTGTGTTTATGAATCAGAGAACATTGGGTTCTTACAGGCCTGATTCCTCTTTCCTTGTCTGGAAAGGACATCTTGGATGAAGGTCTGTGGACTTACAAGTGGACAGAAGATGATGATAAAGTTTTACCCCAAGAGGAATTTTTCAAGCCTTTATAGAACATAAACCCTAGGTTTAACATTATTCTGACATTGCTGAAGTGGAAACAGGCTGTGGTTTAAGATCTTAACTGTCAAACCAAAGACCATTAATTTCTAAATATGGTACAGTAATGCAATTTAGTTCAATCTCTGACAGAGAATTGTTCTTACGTGGAAGCACATTAGATTAGAAAATAAATGTCATGTAAACAGATGTAAAGTGTTTTGTATAAATAAACTTTGTTTGCTAGGATGGATTCATCCTCAGTAATGTATTAGACAGCATCATAGAGTCATAGAGCATGGAAACAGGTCCTTAGGACCAATCTATTCATGCTAACCAAGATAGGCATTTAAACAAGCCCAATTTCCTGTGTTTTTACCTGGACAAATGTCTTTTATATGTAGAAAAGACACAAATGCTGGAGGAGAAACAAGGAATTGTAGATGCTGGTTTATACCAAAGAAAGACACAATGTGCTGGAGTAACTCAGTTTGTCAGGCAGCATCTCTGGAGAAAAGGATAGATGATGTTTCAGACTGAAAGCAGGGGGTGAGGGTTGAAGGGTTGAAGGGCTAGAGCAGGACCAGTCAGGGCCAGCCACAAATGACCTCAGGGATGGCAGTGCCTGGTACGGCCATTGTTGGCTGGGAAAAGTATGATCTCAAGGTCCACTAGGGGCGCTGCACTGACAGCAGCCTCTGCCTGCAGCCCATTTGTTTTTCCTCTTTTTTTTATTTTCAGTTCGTTAAAAGTGTTTTTGGGGAATCTTTAACTTTTCTATATGGGGGAGGGGGGCAGGGTAAGGGGGAAACTGTTTCCCAGTCACTTCCTGGCGGGGACGCGACAATTTCTCCGAGTCGCGTCCTCGCCCCCCACCTCGCGGCCTACCTCCTGGATCTGAGCGGCCTTTCCTGCCAGGGACCGGGAACCGGACCAGAGCTGCAACAGCGGCGGTGCTGGAGTCACCGCGGAGCGGGCGATGCCTACCTGGGTCGCCGTTTGGAGCTTCGCAGCGTTGGGCTGCTGCTCGAACATCGTGGAGCTCTGGTTGGGACATCTTCCAACGCGGGCGGCGCTGACCATCATCGTGGAGTCCTGGGGCCCTTTGCTGAGGGCCTCCAGCGTTGAATCTCCACCCGGCGCGGCCTGCGGACTTTGGGAGCCGCAGACTCCAGTAGGAGGGGGCCGACTCAGGGTCCAGGCCGCTGAGGACGTCCCCCAGCCCCGATGGCGGACTTACATCACCCCGGGGAGCGGGCCTGGACATCGGGCCACCCGGAGCGGCGACAGCGGAGGGCTGGGGGAGGCCCCGACCATGGGTGAACATTGGGGAACATCGGGAAGAGATTGACTTTGGTGCCTTCCTTCACTGGGAAATTTTGATTCTGCTGTGAGGGGATGTTTTATGTTGAATTTCTGTCTACTCTGTGTTGTGTTCTTTATTTTTGGCTGTATGGTGACTTCATTTCACTGTGCCAATTGGCACATGTGACAAATAAAATCTATCTATATCTATCTGTATCTGTAGAGGAAAACAATGTGGAGAACTGTAGAACTGGTAAAATGACGGGTGGAGGTAGGGGAAAGGGGGAGGAGGGGGGAAGTGGAGGAAGTAGGTTACTTAAAATTAGAGAATCCAATGTTCATACCGCAGGGTTGTAAACTATCCAAGTGGAATATATGCTGCTGTTCCTCCAATTTGCATGTGGCCTCACTCTGGCATTGGAGGAGGCCCAGGCAAGAAAGTTCAGAGTGAGAAGGGGAGTTAATATGGTTGGCAACTGGGAGTTTGTCTAGTTCAAGACGGACTGAGCGAAGGTGTTCAGAAAAACATTCGCCCAATCTGCGCAAGGTCTCACCGATATATAGGAGCCCATACCATGAACAATGGATACAGTAGATGAGGTTGGAGGATGTGCAAGGGAAATTCTGTCCAACCTGAAATGACTGTAGGAGTCCCTGGATGAAGTCAAGGGAGGAGGTATAAGGACTGGTGTTGCATCTCCTGTGGTTGCAGGGGAAAGTACCTGGGGAGAGGGTGATTTGGGTGGGAAGGGATGAGTGAACCAAGGAGTTGTGGAAGGTGGAAAGAAGTGGAGATGTGAAGATATGATTAATGGTGGGATCCCTTAGGAAGTGACAGAATGTCAGAGGATGATGTTTTGGATGCAGAGGCTGATGGGGAGAAAGGTGAGAACCAGGGGAACTCTGGTTCTCCATGTTGCTTCTGGGGAGTGAGGACACAGAGGAGACATGTGTGAGGCCTCATCTTTTCTGCCCGTCTGAAGAAGGGTCTCGACCCGACACATCACCCATTCCTTCTCTCCAGAAATGCTGCCTGTCCTGCTGAGTTACTCCAGCATTTTGTGTCTATTTTCTGCACTCTTTCCAGCTTAATGATTTCTTTCCTATAGCAGGGTGACCAAAACTGAACACAATGCTCCAGATGCAACTTCTCCAATCTATACTCAATCTATACACAACTTATCTATACTCAATTCCCTGACTGATGAAAGCCAGTATGTCCAAAGCCTTCTTCACCACCCTGTCCACATGTGATGCCACTTCAGTGAATTATGTTCTTCTATTTCCTAGTCCTTCTTTTCTACAACGCCCCCCAGTCCCTACCATCGACTGTGAAAGTCCTAGCCTGGTTTGACTTCCCAAAAAACAATATCTTGCATTTATCTAAATTATATCCAATTTGCCATTCCTCTACACAACTTATCTATGCCGCGTAGAATCCCATTTTATTTCTAAACTCCACCCATGCAGCCCCGCTGGAAGATCCCTCACTAATTTCATCTTGGACTACTGCAATAATGGTTGGAGCAGGTTATGAACTTCAGTAATACCACCAGGGGCGCCGTATGATTGGTAGCCACGCCAACAGTCTTTTTTTTCATCTTATTTTATTATTTTTAGAAACATAGAAACATAGAAACATAGAAAATACGTGCAGGTGGAGGCCATTCAGCCCTTCCAGCCAGCACCACCATTCGTTGTGATCATGGCTGATCGTCCCCAATCAATAACCCGTACCTGCCTTCTCCCCATATCCCTTATAGAAACGTAGAAAATAGTGTGTTTTAAAAGTTTGTGTTAATATTTTCTGGTTTGTTTTATGTGGGGAGTGGAGGAGGGAGTCGGGGAAAACTTTTTTTCAATCTCTTACCTTGCCGGAGATGCGCTTGTTTTTTGGATCATATCTCCGGTCAATCTGCCGCCTACAATCATGGAGCTGGAGGCCTTGCTCAGGACTGGCTTTGAGCCCCACTGCGGGGCGTGGACTTAACATCGGAGCCAATCCCTTGCCTGGGATCACTCCAACCTCAGTGTGCAGACTTTACCATCGAGAGCTCGCAGTCTCAGGAGAGGCCAAGTCATGAGCTCCAACGACACAGAAGGTTCTACAAGCCCCGACCCGGGGTCAGATAGCTCGGCGCGGGGAGCTGACATCCCCCCAATGTGGGAGCTTGATCGCCCTGATGAGGGAGCCCGCCGCCGGCTACGGGAGTAAGATTGTCCCGTCAACAGAAGGCTCGAGGCCCCTCGACCGAGGGAGAACAAAGAAGCAAAGGGATTTAATTTTTTTTCCCCTTCCATCACAGTGAGGAATGTGGACGAGTCACTGTGGTGGATGTTTATGTTAAAATCTATTTTGTGTGTTCTGTTGGTTTTTATTTGTATGATTGGCTTGGCAAATGAAATTCCTCGTATGTCGCAAAACATACTTGGCTAATAAAGTATTATTGTATTGTATTGTATTGTAAGCAGTTTGTTAATTAAGTACAAATATCTCATCTGCTTATGGGTACAATTGGTTTGTGAAACATCTGTGATGTCAGGCAAAGTGTCAGGATTTTGATTCTGAGAGGAAGATAATGCTTGTGCAATGCATGCAATTGTCAGCAAAAACCAATAAGCAGCTAACCAGGAAATAGTTGATCATCCTTTCAATTGCCTCTGGTAGAAGACCCTCCCAATTGCTGAATTTTCAATAAAAAAGGACAGTAGTTAATCTTCAAAATGGCATCATGGTAGTGATAAAATGATAAAATGATTTGTGTCTCAGATCTCTTTCAGCTGATGACAGTGATACATGCGCCCTCACACCTCGGCTGGGAGACTTACACTATAGGTAAACAACATGCCTGCATTGCTTTGAATTTTTAAACTGAAATGGCATTCAGTACAGATTCAGATTCAATTTTAATTGTCATTGTCAGTGTACAGTACAGAGACAACGAAATGCATTATGATTGATCGCCCCGATGAGGGAGCCCGCCGCCGGCTACGGGAGTAAGATTGTCCCGTCAGTAATTCCCAAAATCAGGCTGAAGGGAGCTCCTTTGTTGTTTTTTGGGGATATTTTAGAAAGATTACACTATAATGCAGGAATCTTGTATTTTACTTTGCATTGGAAGTTTCAGTCCCATTCCGTTTTCTGTGTAATACAATGTTTTCATATCTTCTCCTTTCTTTATCTTCACTAACTCAATGTGATCTGCAATTGACTTCCAAAAAAGAAGTATCTTACACTGATCTAAATAATTGATATTCAATCAGACACTCTACATTGAGGTTCCCAACATTGCTGCTCAGATTAGCTTCTGAATATAACTTGGATTTTGCCTCCTTTTTTGACACAAAATGCTGGAGTAACTCAGTGGGTCAAGCAGCACCTCTGGAATAGGAATAGGTGACATTTCTGACCAAGACCCTTCGTTTTGCCTCGTTTTACCTGCGTGGTGCTGTCTGTCTGGAGTTTGTACATCCCCCCATGGCGGCTTCATGCTGGCATTCCAATTTCTCCTCACATGCCAATGTTGGTAGGTTAATTGATGTTGTAAGTCACTGCTGCTGTGTACAGGAGACAAGAATTGACGTGAAAAATAATTGGTTACCAGGAATTTAGAGCAAGAATTGGATTGATGGAATTGCTCTACGAGCTGTCATCACATGAAGGGGCTTAACAATCTCCATCTGTACTCTAGGAAAAGTTGAATCCTCCCAGCGCATCTCCATGAGTAGGCTATTATTTCATTCTTCCTCTTGTCTTGCATTAACAAAAACGCTTTTACCAGTTCCTTCCTACACTGTGTTTACAAATTCTGTTGCGCCGCTGCATTCACGGTTGCAATTTGAAGAGTGAACGTTTGTTTCACTGCGTATGTTTGCTCCCGCTTCTGTTCACAACACTGAAAACCCCTTTGCTGTTGCTCACATCCAATGGTATTTACTAGTTCCAAAGTGACATCCGAAGTCCTATCACATGGCTCACTCTTAATTTTAAACTTACCTCTGCATATTGTGTTGAACTCCATTCTTTAAAATTCTTTTTTTTCATTTAGTTTGCCAACTTATAGGTGTTCAGCAAGGTTCTATCATGCTCTTCTGCTCAGCCCGCCAAAAGTACACCTCTGCTCAGTCCACTTAAACCTACCTGACTTCCGGGTTGCTAAATACTTTAACTCTCCCTCCCATTCCCACACTGCCGTTCTGTCTTGCACCTCCTCCATTGTCAGAGTGAGGCCCAGCGCAAATTGGAGGAACAGCACCTCATATTTTGCTTGGGCAGCTTAAACCCCAGCGGTATGAACATTGACTTCTCTAACTTCGTAACCCTTTTTTCCCTCTCCCCCTTCCCAATTCTCCGACCTGTCTGGCTGTCCCACGATTACATTTTATTTCTGTTTGTTTGGTTATTATTTTCTCCTAACAATGATCTATTCTATGGTTTCCTTGAGTGGCATCTCTTATGATGTCTCATTTTCACATCTCGTCCTTCCCTATCCCTGTGTTTCCCTCCCTCCTGACTCTCAGTGTGAAGAAGCGTCATGACACAAAACGTCCTCTATCCCTTCTATCCAGAGATGCTGCCTGTCCCGCTGAGTTACTCCAGCATTTTATGTTCTATCATGCTTAGTGAGGATCAGGAGGCAGGGGGAATAGATGAGCCAGGTTCAATAGTGGCTATTATAAAAGTAACTGAAAGGCCGTGGGAAATGTCTGGGAGAGTGAGTTGATTTTGCATGGATCTCCCACAGACTTAATCCTGTTTGGCAATGTTGTTGAGTTAACAAGGTAGCAAACAAATGGATGTTATTCCATTGAAATGTACTTTGGATTTTTGTGAATTTTAAGTGTGGATTGGTCATTGGCTGTGTTGTAAAACCCCATGGTAGACACAAAATGCTGGAGTAACTCAGCAGGACAGGCAGCATCTCTGGAGAGATGGAATGTGTGGTGTTTCAGGTCGAGACCCTTCTTCAGACTTCAAACCCCATCACTTACATGGAGATCATTGCTGTAAATAGAGGTTGAATTTCTTGCAGAAAATTGCAGTGGTTCAGGTCCAGTTCAAACAATATCACTGGGACAAGAGTGACTTATTGTGCAGCAGCTTGTAAGAAGTCATAGGCTTCTTTCACTGTATTGAATTATTTCACCAAACAAGAAAAGAACTGCAGGGCAAAAGAAAACTCAGTATTCAAAGTAAAAACAGAGACTGCTGGAAACACTCAGCCAGTTGGGCGATATCTGTGGAAAGAGAAATGGAGTTAATATTTCAGGCCCTCTGCTGAGTATTTTGTGTTGAAGATAGACACTAAAAGCTGGAGTAACTCAGTGGGTCAGACAGCATTTCTGGAGAAAAAGAATAGATGATGTTTCTGGTCGAGACCCTTCTTCACATTTTTGAGTTTGTCTATATGTATTTTTCTGACTTCCAGCTCCTGCTGAATTTTGAAGGGGAACCACAGCTTTGCCTGGAGTTAAGGGCCTGTCACACTTAGGCGACTCTTTAGGCGAGTGCAGGAGACTCTGCGCTGGCCACATGATCGCCACATGGTGTCGCCACATGGTCGCCACATGTTCTCTGGTGGTCTCTGGTGAGTCTCCTTCATGGTCACGAGGAGTTCCTGCATTCTGGGAACTAGTCGCGGCCTCAGTGTGGTTGCCACAAATTTTTCAACAAAAGTATCGATTTTCTCCATGCCGACCAATTTTTGGTCGCAGAAAATCGATCCTTTTGTAGTCATAGGTGCAGTTGTAGTGGGGTCGCCATGTAGTTATAGGTCATCGAGCTAGTCGTAGGTAGTTTTAGTTCATCGCCTTTGCTGACCGGGCATTCTCATTGGCTCATTAAAAACATAAGCACGAGTTTTCGGAACCAAGGAGAACCTACCAGTAATATTAAATGCCCGCCAAACTTCACAGCTGTGTATTTCTGGCTTATTAAAAGTTGTCTGGCTTCTTAAAAGTGTCTCTACTCCTTCTCCCCCCTTCTCCCGCCTTCTCCCCACTTCTCCCCTTTCTCCCCCTTTCTCCCCTTTCTCCCCCCATTTCCCTCCTTCTGCACTCCCCCTCTCCCCCCCCCCCCTCTTTTAAAGGACCTACCGTACACTGTACTAGCCGTCTTAACCTTCCTATTCATCGCGGTATCATCTTGGCTTTGCATCGTGTGAATTTCAGACAGCGCTCCCCCACTTTCACTGGCCCCCGCCTTTGCGATGTGTTTGTGTGTGTGTGTTTGTGTGTATGTGTGTTCCACTCTGACACTCGCCGTTCCAAGTCCCGGTTTCTCAGCGAGTGCCGCGAACTTGACAGTCGCTGGCAGTCCACTGAAAAATCACCCAAATGGGACAGGCCCTTTAGTCACCTTCCCTAACTGAGTGGCAGGATCTCATGCACAGCCATTGAGTCTGGGGTAGGGCCTCAATGGCCATCAAGGCTATTTAGGTAGAGAGCGCTGCTTATGCTTAGATGGAAAACTGCTCAATGCTTTGCTGATCAGCTAGGATCTTGCCTTCTTGTTGGAGATTACACATGGTAGTGCACTGCATGAAACAGTGCTTTCCCAATGGAATATGACGTGTGTTTGGGTGACTCACTGCACTGATATTTGCCCAACCTCCTTCAGCTCTTTTATCAACGAGCTCCCCTCTATAATATGATCAGAAATGGGTTGCATACAGAAGACAACACTTTATTTAATCACTCAACATGCAACATCATAAAATAAAGTAGGTAGACACAAAATCGAGATGTTGCCTGTCCTGCTGAGTTACTCCAGCTTTTTGTGTCTATCTTCAGTTTAAACCAGCATCTGCAGTTTCTTCCTGCGCATAAAATAAAGTAGTTTGAGTCTGCAGTCGATGAAGTCTGGGTGACAGTCAGGCCTTGGCTGACGTGACAGCGTCCCCCTCCCTATCCCCCATCCCCCCTCCCCCACCGCCCTATGTGACATTTCTGGCTGGGCAGTCTTTGAAAAAGAAGAAGGGTTGAAACCAAAACATCACCAATCCATGTACTCCAGAGATGCTGCCTGACCCCCTGAATTACTCCAGCACTTTGTGTCTTGCCCCGAGAGAAAATTGCTTTTACCTTTTCTTGTTCAACAAACTGAAAAAGTTTCCTCCAATACTCTTTCTGAAGCTGGTTGTATTTTGGTAAGAAATGAACTTTTTAAAATATGGACTGTTATGGCTATTTTGATAAGTTCCTCATTGTTATTCATTGAAGAATACCAGAGTAGTTAGTAGGGGAGATTACTGCATATTGGAACCAAAAAGTTCAAGAACATTTCTTAAGGTAGTGTCATTTTAAATTATCATTATTAATGATAGCCATGAATATTTATTAAAAAAAGCGATCAGATATGCATTTGTAGATTCAAAGGTAGCCTTAGGAAATCCCTCTTTGACACGAATAAAGAGCCCCTATTAAGCTTTGAATCAAATTTGAAATAAACTACCAAAGCAATCCAAATTGGGTCAGTTTAGTCAATATGCAAAAAAAATGCCTGCTGTTTGATGTAATCTGATGACATGGCTTTTATAAAAAATGTTTCATTTTGCATATACATTGGTAGCTTGTCAGTTATTGTGTGATGTTCAGATGTGAAGGGTCAGATAGAGTCTGGTTCCTGTTGTCAGTAGTTGCATGTTCTTTGACTTCACCCCAATGCTAAGATGCACTTTACAAATCGTAGCAAATTAGTCTGAAATTAGTTCCTCACCTGAAACATCATCCATCTATTCTCTCCTCTAATGCTGCTGACCCATTGGGTTATTCCAGTGCTCTGTGTTTTGCTCAAGATTTCACCATCTGCAGTTCCTTGTATCTCCTTACCAAAACCTTGTTTAGTGCAAAATGAACATTTGTGGCTTCACTCTCATTGATTTTAAAATGTCCTAGATTGTGTAGTTGCATCGATGGAGAACCTGACAGAAATTTCGAGACTCCGGTACTTGCATTAACACAGAGTCCTGAATGGACTGTCAGTAATTCAGAATTCCTTCTCCACCTGTCATATTCAGCAGACTTCTTCAGCATAAACACAGGATATTATTTGCATTGATGAGGTTTCATGCAAGATATGCTGAAAATATTTCATTTTATTGTACAAGATGCAGGTGATTCTTTTTAATTGATCTTGAAAATAGATTAGGTACAGAGAGGCACTATGTTATACAATGTGGAAACAGGCCCTTCAGCTCACTGGATCTTTATTGACTATAAAGTACCTATCGATGCTAATATTGTGTATTGTGTATACATTTATTACATCTTTATTTTGTGAGTTGTAAAATGTTCACAATAATAACTCAAAAAAACATGCCATTTTTGGTTTGCTGTTTGTGACAATTCTTTAATGTGTTTGGTTGGTGGCTACTAGGTGCCAGAAATCAATTAAATATACAACTAATGATCAGGAGGGAAGGCAGACTTGGTGAACTGTAGCACTGGGCAAGCTTACACTGATGTCTAACTGATGGTTCCATAGGGATTAACGGGCATATTCCAGGCTCACATTTTGCTGACACATCTGAATTTTTGCTCCACTCCCAGGTTTACTTCTCCTTCCAGGAGCATTTGTTATTAACTAAACTGAATATCCCAATACACTTTGATATATGCCAAAGATGCCACATCCAACATGGCCCCTTTCACCATAAATGAGGTCACCAACTAATGATTCTCAGTTCAGAATCACTAAACCTAGTTTAGTTTAGAGATACAGCATTGAAACAGGTTATTTGGCCCACCTAGTGCATGTCAATCAATAATCATCCGTTCACACTAGTTCAATGCTATCCCACTTTTTCATCCATTCCCTACATATTAGGGACAATTTTACAGAGGCCAATTAACATACAAACAAGCACGACTTCGGGATGTTGGAGGAAAGTGGAGCACTCAGAGGAATCCCGTTTAGTCACAGGGAGAACATGCAAACTCCGCACAGCCAGCACCTGACGTCAGGATCGAACATGGGTCTCTGATGTTGTGAGGTAGCAGCTTTACTTGCTGTGCCATTGTGTTGCTTTAGCTTTATCTTTCATGAATATTGATGGCCTATAATTTAACTTAATTTTACTGATATTTTTGCTCAGGATATCAGGACATCTGTGGGTGGAGTCTAACTCCACAGCGGAGTAAATGGACACAGCTTCCCGCAATGTACACAGCAGTAGTGTAGTGCTTTGGGAACTGTGTAGTCTCAAAATATTAGTGTATAGTGCATTCAGAAAGTCTTCAGACCCCTTAACTTTTTCCATATTTTGTTACATTACAGCCTTATCTAAAATGGATTAAATTATTTTTTTGAATCATTAATCTACACACAATACCCCATAATTCTTTGTAGGCGTGAATGGTCAGAACAGCCGTTGGAGATGCCAAAAGAATAGTCTACCACAGGGCAGTGTCCTTGCCCCAATGTTGTTCAATATATACACCAATGACCAACCCAACAACTAGGTTGTTTCTGTATGCCGATGACTTATGCATCGCAATGCAATCCTCAGATTGAGACCGTACTAGAGGCTGCTCTGCAGAATATGACAACATATTACCAACAGAACTCCCTGTGCCCAAACCCAACAAAAATGCAAAGCACAGCATCCACCTCCAGAACCGGGATGCGAAAAGTCAACTGCAGGTTGGTTTGGAACACTACAAAGCCCCAAGGTACCTAGGTGTGGTCTTGATCGTACGTTATCATATCGCCAACATGTTGAGAAAACCAAGGCAATGTCATCGAAAAATTGGCAAGCAGCTCATTTGGAAGTGACCCAACTACAATCCGCACTGCAGCCCTGTTTCTCATTGACAAAATATTCAAGCCCCATCTGGAGCCACTCTAAACATGCACACAAGGTGGACTCTGCATTGAACACTGCCTGCAGGAAAAACACAGGATGCCTGAAGCCGACAAAGGTTGAACAACTGTATGAGCTGGCAGGCATAGATGAACTATCTCGAAGACGTGATCGGGGAGCTGCAGTAGAACGCTTCAATGCGGACACAGACCCCCGTCACCCCTTGCACAATCACCAACATGCCAACAAACGCTTGTTGAGTTAGGACAGCTTAATTACAGCGCCAACCTTCCTGTTCATCGAGGTGTGTGTTTGTATCAGCTTGGCTTTGCACCGTGTGAATTTCAGACAGAGCTCCCCCGCTTGCCCTGGCCCCCGCCTTTGCGATATGTTTGTGTGAGTGTGTGTATTCCACTCTGACAGTCACCGTTCCAGTTCCCGTTTTTTCAGGCAGCCGGCAGTCCTCTGAAAAATCAACTAATTGGGACAGGCTCATAAGCTCAATTGTGAGTGTCATAGTAAGCAATCAGTAGTATTTCAGCTATTTATTTTAAATTATTTTGCAAACATTTCTAAACAACTGTTTACACTTCTTCATTCTGGGTTATTGTGTGTAGATTGATTATAAAAAAATGAATATAATCAATTTTAAAATAAGGCTGTAACTTAAAATGCGGAAAAAGTGAAGGGGTCTGAATACTTTTTGAATGCACTGTAGCTGCTGGTTCATAATTATGGGATTGGGTGGGGTGGAGGGGTGGTTGGTATGGGGTAGAGGGTAGGATAGGTCGATTGGTAGGTGCAAAGCAACCTGGCCCATTCTGTTTTTCTTCTGCAAATTGGGTCAATTTCCACTTTAAGAATGTTGAGTATGGTTCTGACTTTGCCCAGTTTCTCAGGTATGGCAATAAAGTAAAACAACAATTGTTTACTTCATGCCTAACAGCAAGTCTATAATTAATCACAGATGCAAGGATTCAACACACACAATTTACAATTCCCACATAACAGAGAGTCTTTAGACTTTACACTTTAGAGATGCATTGCAGAAACATGCCTTGCGACTCACAAAGTCTGCGCTGACCAGCAATCATCCCATACATGAGCACTTTCCTACACACTAGGGACAATTTACAGAAGCCAATTAACCTAAAAACCTGTACGTCATTCGAATGTGGGAGGAAACTGGAGCTGCGTCTCTATTCCTTGGAGGGCAGGAGGATGAGGGGTGTTCTTATAGAGGTGCATAAAATCATGAGAGGACTAGATCGGGTACATGCACAGAGTCTCTTGCCCAGAGTAGGTGAATCGAGGATCAGACATAGGTTTAAGGCGAAGGGGAAAAGATTGAATAGGAATCTGAGGGGTAACTTTTTCACACAAAGGGTGGTTGGTGTTTGGAAGAAACTGCCAGTGGAGGTAGTTTAGGTAGGGACTATCCCAACATTTAAGAAACAATTATACAGGTACAAGGATAGGACATGTTCGGATGGATATAGACTAAACGGGGCAGGTGGAACTAGTGTATCTGGGGCATGTTGGCCAGTGTGGGGAAGTTGGGCCGAAGGGCCTGTTTCCACACTGTACCACTCTATGACTCTATGACTCTATGACACCCAGCTAAAACCCACGTGGTCACAGGTAGAATGTACAAACTCCATACAGATAGCACACATACTAGTCAGGATTGAACCTGGGTCTGTGGTGCTGTAAGGCAGCAACTCTACCACTCAGTGACCGTGCCTCCGTGGGCACTGTATCTTTCTGAGCATCATTCATTGAGGTCAGAGACAAGTACTCATCACTTTTTTGCTGACATGATATTTACGATATAAGATGCTCAGTCCTGATCTGATGTAACAATTTGGAGGCAACTACTGTCGCACACTTCCCCACTAGGGTTTCTTGTGCGCTGGCAGCCCTCAACTCTGTCCCTATCCATATTCATCCCTTTATTTGTCATGCTGCACATTTGATACGGGATAAACAATAATTGAGAAGTGGAAGCTGTTGACATTGATCCCTCTTCTTGGCAATATCTTTGATCTTGTGTTTAATCATGAGATGAGCTTTTCCTACGACCCATCCCTCTCCAAGGTTCTCTGCTGCCTTCTCCATAATGTTGCCTTGCTCTTTCCGTTTTGATTTATCTGACACCAATTTCCTCTCCTAAACCTTATTGAAAATGCAGATGCTCATATTTGAAATTCCCCCAGGATCCTTTCATGTACCACCTTGTACATGCTTATCTCACTGAGCCTTGGCAAGGCCAGCAGCATAATCAATCAAGGACAAGTTGCACCCTGGCCACACCCTCCTCCCCTCTCCCATCAGGCAAATGGTATAGAAGTGTGAAAACGCTCACCTTCTTCCCAGCTGAATCATCATACCACAACCGGAGAGAAGTCCTCAGCTACCATCTACCTCTTTGGGACCCTCAGACTACCATTGATCGGATTTTGCTGGCTTTATCTTGCACTAAACATTATTCCCCCAATCATGTGATTTGTACATTGTATATGGCTCAATTGTAATCAGGTATTGCCTTTCTGCTGACTGGATAGCACGCAACAAAGGCTTTTCACTTGGTACACATGACAATAAACTAAACCAACTGACTAACCAACAACAGCTCCAAGTGCAAGAACAACTTGGTTTTTAAATCCTAATCACAGTTTTCAAATTGATCTAAGGTCTCCTTCTCCTTCTCTAACTTTGTTCTATCTTGAAAGCTATCCTTTTCCCCCACTTGTGGTTTGGTACATTGTTCCAATACTGCATAATTTGTCACCGTGTTTACCGTTGCATTGTGAATCCACACTCATCACCAAACCTGGCAAGAGGATATTCTGGGAGACCTTGGAGATGAGATCATAACCACATTCAAAAAAGGAACCAAGTCTGACAATGGTAACTCCAGATATCTATCCGACTTCCACCACAGGGAGAGTAGTCATTGCTCTCTCCTCCCAGTGGCTTCTCAAATCACAGTGTGGGTTATGTTTATTCATCAACGCAATGAATGTGATCATTATTCCAAAACCATTGCAGAGAGCACCACCAGACACCACAAAGCCTTTACTTGATGGTATCAAATGCCTTTTCTGGCCTTTGACACCATCAAGCAATAGTAGGTGTGGAACTTCCTCTTCATATTCAGCTCACCTTTGAACTTCAACTTCACCTTTCAAATTGTTACAGACCAAGTCTATGTCATGATGTTGATTAATGGACCCATTCTCCGTGAAGGCTGCTGTCAAACATAGCTGTGTGATAACCTCAATGTTTTTTTTCCAATTTTTCTTGATGTATTGTTGAATCTCATCTTCATAAACTTCCCATGGGAGTGGAGAAAATCTTTAGGACTAATGGAAACCGAATCAACCTTTGCTTCGAACCAAGGTTGCCCAAACATTGTTGGTGGAGTTGATAGTTGGACTGGTGCTTGCTCAAAGTATGAAATACATCATCATCCATACTTTCACCTCGAGAGGGAGGGCCATACATTAAACATCTGCAAGACAAAGGTTTTTTTACCAGTCAACCCCATTTACCCTGAAGGGTCACGGCCCGAAACGTCACCCATTCCTTGTCTCCAGAGATGCTGCCTGTTCCGCTGAGTTACTCCAGCTTTTTGTGTCCATCTTCGTTTAAAACAGATTACTGATTATCTGGTGTTATGTGCGTGGGAGCTTGTTGTATGCGTTACGCAGGCAACCAGATGGCATTACTGTGTTTAAACAATAAATAAGATGTGCTTCTTCTTGTCAGGGGGGGGGGGAGTGGGAGGAGATAAAATTGTTTGTTGTCATGCACACTTCTCATCGGCCCACCAGGGAATTTGTGTCCTCCCCCATGTTTTAAAAGCGATTTACTATGGCTGCCAATGCCCTGAGCCGTCTGTCCCTGCGGCCGGGGGGTGAATCACTCGGTGTGGGTGTTGGGGGGTGGATCAGCCCGTGTGGATGTTTGGGTCCGGTGGCGGTGCATCGTGGTCAGTGACTCTGGTTGGCGGAGGGACCAGACTGCCCCCAACTCTGCTCCACTCGGCCCCGTGTGTGATGGGCTGCTGACCCGCAGCCCAGCACAGTGCAGCCACACAGGGGAGACGAGGCGGAGGGCGGCTGTGGCAGCATGGGGGCTGTCCCAAAGGATGCGCTCCTTCGGCCACTTACAACTTGGTGCTCGGGTTCAGAGTGCCTAGTAACCCTCCAGCCCAGGGCAGTCTTGTGGGCGAAAATGACCTTTACCTCCATCTCCCCTGGCCAGTGATGTGAAGGACACGGGAATCTGGACCAATCGCTGACAAGTCTGCCCCCCCGGCGACATCATGTCTGTGATTTGGCTTTTTGAAAGCGTGATTTGGCTTTTGTCGTGTCTGCAAGCCAAACCCGCTGATTGGAAAGTTTACCGGCTACACTTGAATTGTGCATGACCCATTTTGTTTTATGTGCTCATATATGCACAAGCATGTACAAGTAAAATAAGAAATGCACATACCTTATACTGGCGTTTTACAATTTTACGTCCACTAACCACTCCATATATGCTTTGCTTCTTTAAGAGGAAGGATGTAGATTAACCCTTATTAATCTATGCCATTTATAATCTCCACTACACATATATGCATGCCACCCATTACATGGTATTATGGTACTACACGGTACTACACTAACAAGGTCAGCCAGCTCTCAGAAGCCACGCCATGCTGGGTATGAATGGCTGGCAGTTTAAATGTTCTGGATTACTTATGGAATAAAGACTAATCTTTCACTATGTATGTTGTCTGGATCATTTACAAACAGTCTTCACCAACTTGCAATCTCTCTACAACATTCTATCCCTCCATTTCATTCTGTAACAATGCTTACCATGGCCCACAAGATCTCTCTCCCTTCTGTACTCTTGAACTGCAATGTGGTGCTGCAGGGTTACCTATTTAGCATTGTGTTAAAATACATTGCAATAGATGCTGCCCTGGATGTAAATGCATCCATATGCAGTCCTGCAAAGTTTAAAAATACATGCATATAAACTGACATACACTTTAATAAGTTACAAAGCCCTCTTTAGATCTTTTAGATTTCTTCAAGATATATTTTAATATTCTTGATAGAATTTGGGAGTGGTACAAATGGACTGGCAAATTTGTGGCAGTTAGCCATTGAAAGAGTCCATCCTTAAAACACAAATTTATGAGGTAAAGGCTGGCAGGATGTGAGGGAAATCCACATGTAAAGGTTTTGCAACTTCTAAATGTTGCTCTCAGTCCAGGCCTGTCTCCCTGGAAATATTGGGGTCTCAGATCTTGTCTTGGGTCTTGAATCATTTTTTAAAGATAAAGAAAATATAGAACATAGAACAGTACAGGACATGATCAGGCCCTTAGGCCCACAATTACTCTGCCAAACATGATGCAAGACCATCTTTTATCTCCCTACACATAATCAATTTCCACCATTCCCTGCATATCCATGTGCCTATTCAAAAGTCTCTCAAATGGTACCATCATATCTGCCCCGACCACCACTTCCACCATCGTGTTCCAGGCACTCGCCACCCTCTGCGTGAAGAAAACTTGACCAGCACAAAATGATGCTCCTTTTTCACATAGCGATAGGATTTGAGTATAGGAGCAAGGAGGTCCTACTGCAGTTGCACAAGGCCCCGATGAGACTGCACCTGGAGTATTGTGTGTAGTTTTGGTCTCTTAATTTGAGGAAGGACATTCTTGTTATTGAGGGAGTGCAGCATAGGTTCACCAGGTTAATTCCTGGGGTGGCTTGACTGACATACGATGAAAGGATGGATTGACTGGGTTTATATTCACTGGAATGTTCCCCGTGTTGGGGGAGTCCAGAACCAGTGGTCACAGTTTAAGAAGTGGTTGGCTATTTAGGACTGAGATGGGGAAAAACATTTTCAGGCAGAGAGTTGAGAATCTGTGGAACTAGAGAAGGCATTGGAGGCCAATTGACTGGATGTTTTCAAGAGAGAGTTAAATATGGCTCTACGGAATCAAGGGATTTGGAGAGAAAGCAGGAACAGGGTACTGATTCTGGATGATCAGCCATGACCGTATTCAATGATGGTGCTGGCTAAAAGGGCAGAATGGCCTCTCTATAACTTTCTATGCTTCTCTGTATGATTTATGATAATGTAGGAAACAGTTCTGGTGTAAACAAAATAGGGATGTGTAAATTTCTTCTAAAATGCCGTGATTTTCCTTTAAAATAATGGAAGAAAATAGAAACTTAGTCTGCATGGATGTGTTATGAGGCAGTATAAAACCACAGTAGGTTAAATGGATGCAATTTGTTAGTATTATTGTGTCTATGCCCTGGGTAGTCTGATAAATTATTCATTCAGAACATTGTCACCCAACCCTATTTTGTCGGCAATGCCAGCAAGTTATCTGCCACTTTGTCCAGATTAGAAGTATTTTCCCCATGTGGATGTAGCTCATCATCTTCTTGAAGACTACCAGTTCCACACCATTAATTTCCTCTCGATTCTATAGCAGAAAATACAAGAAAAGTAATTAAGAAGGATGCGGGAACCTATTGTGTGGAATTAAAAGAAAATCAGCATTCTCATTTAATGACCAAAAAATAAATTACATCATTACAAGAGAACAGACTCCCTACATGCTTGTTTTCCTCCATTTAATGTATTAACATAGATTTTAAGGCAAGAACAAGATTTCTCTAACAGTTATTTGACATCAACTGTTGACGATTGACAGGAAAATGAAAGTTAGAACATAAAACATGCTCCATTAGGGTAATGTGTATATTAAATGAATTAATGCAGGAACTATGAATACCTTGTATTATTTGAAATGTTGAAGGACCTCATGAAGGTTGCAATGCATCATCTAAAAAACCCTATCAATCACCAAGCTGTAAGAGCTTGAGAAGCAAATTATTCAGCCTAAACAGCAAATGGGTTTTAATATAATGCAAGGAGTGGATGAGAAAGTAGGACAATGTAGAGCTAGGGTGAATGGATAATCAATGGTAGGTGAGGACTCGGTGAGCTGAAGGGCCTGTTTCCATGCTGTATCTCTAATCTAAACTAAACTAAACTAAATAGTTGGTTGTTCACTTTGGTTAATTCCAATCAGACCATCTAAAATAAGAAACGTGGAGGTAAAAGTAGAACCTGTCTACCTGACTCAAGCCCAACAAGGCCAAACAATACATAAAATAAGATACAAAATGTTGGAGTAACTCAACGGGTCTGGCAGCATCTCTGGAGAGCATGAATAGGTGAAGTTTTGGGTTGGGACACTTCTTCAGACCCAAAACTATATATCAGCTTAAGTTTAGCTTAAGCCTGCATTCTGATAAAATATTTGATTTGGGCCATGCCTACGTTATTCACCTTCATACTTTATTCAGATTGGGATGATTTGTTGAGCATTACCACCTATATCTATGATGATCCCCTTTTTTTGCTTGATATGCTGAGTTCCACTAATAGTTTTTTTTGTTCCAGATTCTAGCATCTGCAGTCTCTGGTATTTCCAAGAACAAGTCTGAGACTGAGCTATTTGTATCAGTGACTGGGTTGGGTACCGTTGGCTATTGAATAATTTATATCTACCTGGGCCCAAATCAGAAGTGCATTGTTTGGATCAGATCTTGGCAGAGTTTTAATTTTAGAACCAAGCCAAATATTTGGTTGGAAGAGTAACGGGTTCAAAGGATGCAGGTGAACAGATCATCAAAGGCAACATTAACTGCAGAAAATATTCATTACTTCATTCAGATCCAAGACTTTATCCCTCTTTCACTGTCTGTTGATTCTGGCTGATTTGTTGAGTATTTCCAGTTTCTTCATTTGGCTCCAGATAGCTGACATCAGCAGGATCTTGGTTTTGTATTACAGGCAGCATTGCAGATTTGTGAGGCAATTCAAAATGCAAGGAAAGAACGGGGATTTATTGCTATTTATAGAATTGTTTTTAAATGAATCTACACTGGATGGTTTCTACCTGGTCAAGCTGGTATTGTACACGTCTATCCTCTGTACAACACACACAAATGAAAAATACTTTGGAAAAAGTACAAGATTGGCACCAAAATTGAAGGATGATTACGGGAAAAGATTGAAACATTTTGAGGTTTTATTATTTAGAAATGGAAAAGTTCAGAGGAGACTTTGTAGAGATATTTAATGTTATTCGTTATGGACAATTATGTGTGATTAATTTAGTCAATCAATACTCAGCAATTACTGATTAATATACTGGAGAAAGAGGATACATTTTTCGACAGAAGGAGCAAGTGGAAGTGGGACTCAGTACCACACGAAGCGTGGTTCCATGTTGAGATTAATAGCTTAGATTATTTCAAAAGGAAAGTAGGTGAGAGTGAAATGAATGGGAAGAAAAACTAAGCATAAATGAGTTCAATAGGAAGAGAATGGGGGAAGTATAAACCATTCTGTAGATTGTTTGACATAATGGGCCTGATTCAATTTTAACTGATGATAGTACATTGCATGATTGTTACAGATAAAGGGCATGTTCCTGTTTTATGGTATACTGTTTGGAGGAAAAGGAAAATTGAAGTTGTAGCAAAGGAATAACTTCTAGAATGTTGGAAAACGTAATGCTTCTTAAAATCCATATAAAAACCATATAAAAACAGAATTCTCAATGAACACAGAAGATAAAGTTGAAAGAATGTCTTTATATTTTGGAGAAGAATATACATTTTATAAATCACTTTTTAATTATCTTCTGTTCGGGTCTCTGTTGTCCCTCGTGTAAAGTTAAAATGTGGCCAGACCACAACCATCAAGATCATTTCTGTTATATTGGTACTGACCATCAGGAGACATGCAACAAAAACCATTTAACTTTCTTTACAGCCTGTGGGGATGTACTTGGAACTTGCTATGCTGATTGCTATGTTTTTAACATTCCTACTGCTGAGAATGACATCCTTGCAGTTTACAATGTTCATGCTGGACTCACATTTCCACATACAATACCAAGATGTTCAATTGTAACATTACGATAATTTATTTTTTTAGATGTTGGTAGATAATGTCTATACTTAATGAAATTAGACTGATGTAAACAGCTACTCCTGACTTGAAATTGGAATTGCAGGAAATATGAAATATAAGATCATATTTCACTATGATATGTTAATATGACGTGATGACATTTGATTTATAGTGACATTAGTGAATGGTAGAACTGTGGGCTGAATTAAAGATTTCACCTCAGATTTTCCATTCTTTAATGGTGCTATTGAGCTACCTTGTGGACAAATACAGGATCATGAAATCTGGCAGACTGTTTTGCAGATGCAATTCACAGTGTAAATCAAATTACGGTCTAAGGATGCTACTGTATGTTCAAAGCCAGCATAAACTTCAATAGATTCACCAAACCTAGCTAAATTTAGTCCAACAGATTTAACAAATGTCTAAGCAGATGCTGGAAAATCGTAGCTAGACAAAAATGCTAGAGAAACTCAGTGGGCGAGGCAGCATCTATGGAGCGAAGGAAATAGGCAATGTTTCAGGTCAAAACCCTTTGTGGGGGGGGGGGGGCGGGAAGATGAAAGGAAGAGATGGAGCTAGTGGGCTGAGTGAGAGCTGAGAAGGGGAGGAGAAAGTAGGGACTGCCTGAAATTAGAGAAGTCAATGTTCATACCGCTGGGGTGCAAACTGCCCAAGCGAAATATGAGGTGCTGCTCCTCCAATTTATAGTGGTCCTCACTCTGGCCATGGAGGAGGCCCAGGACGGAAAGGTCAGATTCGGAATGGGAGGGGGAGTTGAAGTGCTGAGCCACCAGGAGCTCAGGTTGGTTATTGCGAACCGAGCGGAGGTGTTCGGCGAAGTTTCTCCAGCATTTTTGTCTACCTAACAAATGTCTCGCTGTTTCTGCAACAACGTAACAATGTTGCTTGGTGCTCTTAATGAAGGGAAACAACTGTTATCAGGAGAGGAAAACATTAGGAAGAGAGAAATGTGAATTAAAGAGGGCTTGAAGAACATTGAATATATAACAGAATAGCACAGGAACTGGCCCTTAGGCCCACAATGTCCGTGCCGAACACAATGTGATGTTAAACTAATCTCCTGGGTCTGGATGCGATCCATATATTTCCATTTCCCTGCATATCCATGTGCCTACCGAAAAACCTCTGAAACACCACTATTGTATCTGCCTCAATTACCACCCCTGGATACCTGTTCCAAGAAGATGAGGAGATTCGGGATACATCTTGAGGAAGAACTGAAACTAAATAAATGAAGCAAAGAAAGCGGATTTGAATAACAGGTGAGCAGAGGTAGAGGCAGAGTGGTAATGTGAAGCTGAATGAAAGTGTTAAATGTATTCAGTGGATGTGAAATAAGCGTTTTAGCCATTGGGAGGAAATGCCAAAAGCATTAACTGTCTGGTTTTGTAGACAGGAAAGGGGATAACATAACCTTAACTTGGTATTTCATTTCAGGAATGTTGGCACTCTCATTTCACAACGGAATGAAAAATAAAACAAACTGCTGAAGGAATTCAGATAGCATTTGTGGAGGCAGAGGATTGGTAGTGTCTTGGATCAAGACCGTGCATCAGGACAGAGAATGCAAAGGGAAGAGAGGCAATATAAAGAAGTGAGAGGTAGAGGGGAGCAGCAGAAACTACAGATATAGTTCCTCAAACATTTTTGCTCCAGATTGCAGCATCTGCCGTCTCTTCTGTCTCAATTTTACTACTTTGTTGCAAAGTCTCTTCAAGGTATTCTGATTTTGAAGAGATTGTCCTACTCTTCTTCTCAGGGTTTCTGTGCATCACTTTCTTATTGCTCCCTTTTTCAGAAATTTGTCCTGGACCAGCCACATCAAAGCAAGGTCAAGAAAACACACCAACGCCTCTTTTTCCTTAGATGGCATAGGAAGTTCGGCATGTCCACAACAACGCTCGCCAACTTCTACAGATGCACCATAGAAAGCATTTTATTGGGATGCGTCACAGCATGGTTTGGGAGAAGCTTTGCTTAAGACTGCATGATGTTCCAGTGAGTTGTGATTGTTGCCCAGACCATCACACAAATCAACTTCACTTCCATTGACTCTATCTACACTTCATGCTGCCTCGTCAAGGCCACCAGCATAATCGAGGATCAGTCTCACTCTGGCCACTCCCGCTTCTTCCCTCGCCCATCAGCCAAGAGGTATGGAACTTTGAAAACGCATATTTCCAGATTGAGGGACAGTTTCTTGTCAGCTGTTATCAGGCAGCTAAACAGTCCTCTCATCTACTGGAGTGCAGTCCTGACCTCCCATCTACCTCATTGGAGACCTTTGAATTATCTTGCAATAAATATTGTACCCTTTATCCTTTATCCATGCACTGTAGGTGGCCTGATTATATTAATGTATAGTTTTTTTGTGGACTGATAGCTCGTAAACAAAGGTTTGTGCTTCAGTACGCATGACAATAATAAACAAAACTAAACTCCTCTCTGGTTTCTGCTGTTCTTTTACCAGGTTGTTTCATATATTCCCTGTCAGCCCCTACCTAGCCCTCCCTCTCACCTCTTTATACTGGCTGCACACTACCACCGCCCCAACCCTTCATTCTCAATTCTGATGCAGGGTCTAAACATCAACCATCCTTCTGCATCCACAGATGCTGCCTGACTGATGACTTATTCCAGCAGTTTGTTTCCTTTGCTTCAGATTTCAGCATCTGCAGGGTGTTAGGTCTCCTTTTCACCACTCATGACGTCCATGTCGCTGGACTGGAAACTGGAAGTATCCTGAACTAATTCTACCAACACCATCATCTATTGCGATGTGATGGCTTCCACTGATTGTCGCCGGAAGCTTGCGTTCTTTACAGGGCGGATGATGACAGCAAGGCCAACATTTGTAACAAGATCGACATGAAAAGAAGACCACTCATGACATCTCACCTGCAGAAAACCTGAAGTACAAAGGTGAAATATAACAAAGAACATAGAACAGTATAGTGCAGGAAAAGGCCCTACAGCCCACAATGTCAGAGCCCAACATAATGCCAAGACCATTCCTTATTTGCCTGCACGTAATCAATATCCCTCCATTCTGTCCATATCCATGTGCTTATCGAAAAATCTCCCAAATGCTAATATCGTATCTGCCTCCACCAGCATCCCCAGCAGCGTGTTCCAAGCATTCACCATTGTGAACATGCCCCAGATATCTCCTTTAAACTTTGTCCTCTAATATTTGATATTTCCATCCTGGAAAATAGGTCCTGACTGTCTACCCTATTTATATCTCTCTTAATTTTATTTACTTCTATCAGATCTCCCTGCTTTAAATAGCTCGTTCTAACCTCCCCCCAGTCTAGTTTCAGTCAATAAAATACTGAATCAAGCACTTCAGCAACTAAACTTTATTTTGGATAACACAACACAAATCCCCTATACTATGCTTAACGACCACGGGTTTGATCCTTGTATCTGCTTGGCCAAGCCGTTCTTGCCTTGTGTAAGCAGAGACACTCCAAAACATCATGCAGTCCCAAGCACTCTTCCAGATAAAAGGCACTCCCATCGACAAAGGACCTCGATGGGGGTGCCTTTTATAGGTCCCCGAACCTTGAGTGGCCGAACCACACGGCGGTGGTCTCTTCATAATTCAATTAAACACATTAATTATAACAGTACATAATTGACAGTTCTCCAACCCAATAATACATATTGAATACATTGCATTTGAATGAAGCTTCTAGAAGGCAGCAAACACAAATGAATAGTGCAAAATGTGCCCTGGGATTCAAACAGTTCCACCAAGACTCAACATTTCAACCAATCAACAATTAACAGAACACCCGTCTCGCAACATTATTTATACTATTTGCAATGTCCTTGCAGTGATCCAATCGAAATGATGCATTTAAGATTTGTTTGGGGATCGTAAGATGAATAAGGTGGTGGACGTGAATTCCTAATTTTAACAGTTTCCCAATCTTCTAAATAATCATCGTCATCCCCCTCATAACCAGTGCCAACCATTGGATCCTCACGCTTAAAACCTATTGATGCCAATTTCCCTGTGGAAATATTTATTTTCCCCCTTATCTTTAATACGCTCACACTCCTCTCTTAAGCTGCCTGGAGGTTCAAATGCTTTGGTATCCTCTAATTTTATCCCCCACTTCAGAGCTGCTTCCTTCCAACTTGACCATTCTTTCAACCGCTCTACTCGCTTTCTGTTCCTCATAATAATTTTTCCACAATCAAATTAATTCTCTTGACTCTTGACTATCGCTACACTGCCAACCAATCTCCTTAATGCATTTCAATCCCTTCACCGTATCAATGCCCCCTTCGGGCCATAATTCGTTCCTTAATTCTTTATTTAGTTCTCCAGAAATATTTCTCAATTGGTCAGCTTTCCATGGAAACTCGCTGCACATTTCTTGTAATAGACTTTCAGAGTCAACGGTCATATCTTTATTTATGTGATTCCCCATTCTGATGGATAATGGAAGCAACTCCCAAGCTACTTACACCTCTTAACAATTTACCCCTTATCTAATCTCCAAAACTACCAAGGTCGTTTCTAAACAATATTCAAAAATTAAGGTGCTCCAGGAAACAACCAACCACAATCACACATGTTCCTGCAGCCCGTTTCCTATCCCCAAGGCAACCTCAATCTAAACACATGCAAATGAGCACTAAAGACGCAAGCAAAATCATATACAGAAAATAAATTATACTGCTTATTAAAATTATGCCCAACCACATTCTATAATGAATGTTCTATAACCACATCCATAAACTATAAGCATTCATCTAATAGACCATTTGTTAACCATGCAGTCTCAAAATTAAATCGCAGTATATTTTAAGTGCTCGGTCAACGGAACGATCCCTCCCCGACACAGTGATCAGAAGAATACGAACCCTGATCAAACCACCACAAATCGGAATCCAATAACACTGGCAGTCCGAACTAAACACACTGCAAATATACTTTACACGTCACAAAATATTTATACAGTTTGGATCCGGAAAAGATATACACTGGAAATTTACAATACACTATAGTCACAACATGCTAGCGCACAATTCACAAACACATGATTTCAATTCCGCGTCGTGCTGTTATCAACCAGTGAACCTCTCCCTCTGATACCGAAGATTTTCCCCTTCCTAAGGTACTCTTTGCTGAGTGGTACTACTTAATTGACTACCTTTTCACTTCAGATACTTTTCCTCCCCTGGGTACTTTTTCCCGTCCGGTTACTTTTCACCAAAAAATCAGGTTCCCTTCTCTCAGTTACTCTTCGCTATCAGGTACTAATCAACAATCGATCAGAGGGTTACTACTCACGGTTGATCAGCCGCTATTCGGAATCGATCTTAAACAAGCTATACAAACTTCAAAGTTCTATATACACAGAATTCGAATTCTACCATACAGGTCAGAACGCCAATATGAAATTCTGTATTTAGATACTTTAATTCTGCAAATTTAAGTTTGTTCTGTTCGGATGTACGTGGATTCAAATTCAATTCACTTTTGATGTACGCGGGTTCAAATTCAAATTTACTCGAACAATGAAATCGCAAATGGACTAGAGTGTCCTGGCCAATCTATACTCTAGCCACTGAGCCCAGTGCCTTTACGAGTGTCCTCCCCCATCTTTTCAGGGTTGCAGATCACTCCCACCGGCATGGCCTCTAACCAACCTAGGTCATCCCGTCAAATGGGCTTGTTCCTTATCACCTGCTTGGCACCAGGTCTCAGGGCCTAGCCTCGCCACACTGGCAGTCGATGCCGATTTTCGGAATGTACCTTTTCAATCATCGCTCCCAGCAACGATGGGTCAAATGCTTTACCGCTTAGCACGTATACCAGACTTGTTTTCAGTATCCCGTCAATCGGATACCAATTCTGGGTAAGTCTTTTAACCCAAATCTGAATTTGTGGCTTTTGCCAGCAGCTACAGCTACCAACTATGACCAGGTTTTGGGCCTCTAAACCAACCCCAGCAGGGCTTCTAACCCCACCTTGGCTTTATGGGCATCTAACCCAAACGAGCGCTATCACCCCCCACCCCCCATGCTTGCTAGACTCTGTTCTACGATCTTGGGACCTTTTCCCAAGCCTGAGAATGATCGATCTACTCCGACTAGTGAAGTGCCGAAAATGCTAAAAGCAACACTGTGGCGCCGATTTCTGCACTCGCGATCAGGACAGCTCAACACCCTTAATCGCAAACTTGTGTTTGGGGGTCCGTTGAAATCCCAGGACGAGCCCCCCCAATGTAAATAGCTCGTTCTAATTTCCCCCCAGTCTAGTTTCAGTCAATAAAATACTGAATCAAGCACTTGAGTAACTAAACTTTATTTTGGATAACACAACACAAATCCCCTATTCTATACCTAACCACCGCGGGTTCGATCCTTGTATCTGCTTGGCCAAGCCCTCCTAGTCTCGTGCAAGCAGAGACACTCCAAAAGGTCAAGCTGTCCCAAGCACTCTTCCAGATGATCGACAAAGGACCTTGATGGGGGTGCCTTTTATAGGTCCCTTTGAAACTTCTATAAGGGAGCAAACACAAATAAATATTGCAACATGCGCCCTGGGATTCAAACAGTTCCTCCAAGGCTCAACAGTTCAACCAATCAACAATTAACAGGACACCCGTCTCGCAACATTATTTATACTATTTGCAATGCCCTTGCAGCGATCCAATCAAAATGATGCATTTAAGGTTAATTTGCAAAACTGCTACACATTATATCAAGTTAGGAGAAACAAGGAGAACACCTGGCTCTTTCACCATCCTGCATATCAGTCTGAGCCTAGATTGGCTAGCGCCATCCAAAACCTTTAAATTTCAGCTCACAAGGGTTAAGCAATACTGACAAATGCAGGGATCCTCCATTTTATGGTGTCTTTAATTTGATCAGTATTAACATTGTGACCCGTTCCAGAGAGAACAATCCAAGTTTGTCCAACCTCTCACTGTAGTTAATACCCTCTAATTCAAGCATCTTTCTGGTAAACATTCTCTGCACCCTTTCCAAAGTCTTTGCATGCTTCCTATAATGGAACAGACAATTCTCCAAAAGCAGGTTAACCATCTTATAAAACGGAATCATGACTTCCTGACTTGTATGCTCAATGCTTTTACCTTCTTCATTACTCTATCTACTTACATTGTCACTTTCAGGGAGTTATGGACCTGGACCCCAAGATCCATCTGTACATCGATGCAGTAAAGGATCATGCCATTAATTATTTATTTCCCCTTGCAGTCGACCTCCCAAAGTTCAACACCTCACACTTGCTCGGATTAATCTCCATCTGTTATTTTCTGGAGCTGATCTATACTTTGACTGCCTTCCTCACTGTCTGCGACCCCATCAATGTTGGCGTCATCTGCAATCTGTCATCTACACTTATGTCCAAGTCATTTATATATATCACAATCAGCAGAGGTCCCAGCACAGATCCCTACGAAACTCCACTGGGAACACATCTCCAGCCTGAATGATGTCCTTCCATCACAACCCTCTGTCTTCTATCATTAAGCCAGTTCTGAATCCATACGACCAAGTCACTGTTAATTCCGCACATCTCAATCTTCTGGATCAGCCTATCATGGAGAAACGTCTTCAAACACCAATGGAAAGAATCTCCAGCCCCACATGAGAGGTTGAGGTAAATTGTAGAAGGCAACTATATGCACATCTGACCAGCTTCTTGTCAATCTGTTTATTTTGCCTGTACTATCACTACCACTTGCAGCTTACTAATTGTATCCTCTGGGATTTTGACAACCATGTGATGCTTGCAGACTTTACTGAGAGACACACAGAATATTTTCTAAGGCCGCTCAGATGTGGGCCTGTGAAGGTATGTCCAGCTGCTACTCCAGAACAACAGAACAGAAATATACCTTTTAGGTCTGGCTCCCAGTCAGGCTTTCAAACAGATCCTGGTGTTATCTTTTGTTTTGCTTTGGACTGCATATTTTACTTTGGAGTCACGTGAGTGACTACGTGAAGAACCCCGTCCAGCCGTTGGTGCGTCATTACGTCAGATGCATTGGTGCAGTCAGCCGGTTGGAGCAGCAGAGCTCCTCCAAGCGGTAAGTTTAA
Source organism: Raja brachyura (assembly GCA_963514005.1). The sequence continues at coordinate 99,747,026 of OY740782.1, read as the reverse complement.
ATCACAAGGTAAGTTTCAAACTTTTCTTGCGTTATTTTCCTTTTCAGCGGTAGTGGATACACCGTTAAAAATGTTACAGAAAGTGAAGAAAGTGTCGGTGTGGCGATCCGCAGCAAAAAGGGTAGATGACCAGGATACTGTTGTTAGCGGAGGCCCGCTTAGCACACCAGTCCGACGCCAGCAATGGAGCTAGCGACACAGCACCCTCTGCCTGTGAGTAGTGTAGCCATGCTGGTAAGGCGTAAGGCTACTGTAAAATCAAACAGGCCCATGGACCCAGAGTCAGGCCTGCAGGTTTTATCCTCAAAAGGAGAAACCGTTTGCTCACGGCTCTCCCAGGTCGAGGTCTTATTGCAGAAGATACTCTACGGGGACGAACTCCGTGAGGAGGAGTGGTGCCCATGCTAGGCTAGTGGAGAGCCTGTGCTAGCAGCGCCTATAATAGGGCTGCGAGAATACGCAACCATTGAGGAGGAGGATATACCGGTGTAGTTCACTGACGCCGAGTCAGAGGCTGGGGAGAGCCACAAGGGAGTGGAACTTGAAATTATCCCGAATATAGCAGAGAAATATGCAGTGCTGAGAGAGGCAGGAGAGCCGTTAGGGGATGAATTGGCATCAGCCATCCAATATATGCTCTCTCACCAGTTGCAAGAATTGGCCACGGATGAGCCGAATAAAAAGTATGAAGCCTCTATCAATTGCGGTTTACTGAAGGTACCTATGGTAAACCATCTCATATGGACACAGTTGGGGGTGTCAGCAAGAGCCCAAGAATTAAAATTCCAAAAGGTATTGAAATTACTTTCAGCAGGGCTTACGGCATTTGGTATTACAGTAGACAAGGGGCATATGCCGGAAGCCCATCAAGATGCACTGGGACTTCTGTGTGGTGCTTATTTTGAAATCAACAATATTACACGAAGTGCTATTCGGCCAGTTATTAATCCCATTCTGGCATTTTTGTGTAAACTGCCCAGCGTACAACCGCCCAATCTTTTATTTGGAGGAGATCTCGCCAAGCGTGTTAAAGAGCTTCATGAGGATGCTGAAACTATGGGCCTCATCAATCCGGGTGGCAAACAAGGAAAGAGAGGTTTTCCTTACCGGCGGGGTACCAGTTCGGACGCCGGGGAAGGAACCAGCCGCTTAGCTTCGCAGTCTCGGAGGTGGCAGCCTGCCACAGGTGTGAGGGGTGACTTTCCCTACAAAGGGCCGGGGGCAATAGGGGCAGCCAGGATGTAAGCAGGTGAGAAAAATTCCTCATAAAGAGTATGAATCAAGTGAAATAGATGTTCAAATTGGGGGCAGATTACACTTGTTTCTCAAACAATGGCAGGTGATAACATCATATTCATTTATACTGAGCAGTATAGAGGGGGTTAAAATTGAATTTTACTCTACTGTGTGTCCACCTAATCAGCATGTTCCAAGTCGGAAACTTTTGTTTTCAGAAGAAGAGAATGTGCAGAACTTAACATATTACACAAAAAAGGGGTTATTGAGAAGTAAATTCATCAAAACCATCAGTTTGTGTCAAGCATTTTTCCTAGGTCTAAAAAGAATGTAGAATCATTCTGGACCTGCCGAGTTTGAACTCCTTTGTTTGTTATAGGCATTTCAAAATGGAAACATTTTCTACGGCTAAACATTTGGTTTCCAAAGGGTGTTATATGGCCAGCACTGATTTAAAGGATGCATATTACTTAGTGTCTATTCATGGTGATGATAGGAGGTATTTAAAATGTATCTGGCTGAGTCAGTTGTGGCAATTCAAAGCATTGCCTAATGGGTTAACTTCAGCTCCTAGATTATTTACTAAATTGTTAAAACCTGTTCTAGGATTACTCCGAGCATGTTGTAATGGCCTACTTAGATGATATTTTAATTGTTGGGAAGACATGGGCTGTAGCTGAATCATCTGTTTCAATTGTTGAACTCACTTTTGAACAATTAGGGTTCATCATTCATCCAGATAAATCCAAATTATCACCAGTTCAAATCATTGATTATTTGGGCTTTACCAATAATTCAAATCACATGTTAGTAACTTTGCCTAGGAACAAATGGCAGCAGTTAATTGAGGATTGTGTTAATCACCCTCATAAATGTCATCTGGTAGTTCTAGTCTCTGTTATCTTACTATTATACTTCAGTCATTGTTACCTGTGATTTCACTCCACTGCTTTGAAGATTGACGCACCAACGGCTGTACGGGGTTCTTCACGTAATCCCTCATCGTAACTCCTCATAAAATAAAGATCAAACTGGTAAGTTCTCATTTAATCTTACTATTTCGCTTGGTTTTAGCATTTCATATTATTGCTGTAAGTGAGACTATGGTCTCCACAACTGGAATATATCTTCAGCTCACGCTCAATTGGCAGCACTGTGACACATGGGATTGGATTACATGAATTCATGGGGCATTACGGTGTCATTTAATTATTTGAGGGCATTGATTACCTAAACCATATGTGGATTATGAGTGGAGGTCTGTCTGTCTGCAGCTTTAGCAATGGAAATGACCGATGCCTGACCTAACCAGATATAAATTCCACAGAACAAATGCCTGATGATAAAGGCCCTGCCTTGCAGATCAGCCAGGGACTGGCTTCTGTTAGTAGACTCTGCCCCTAAAACACAGGGAAAAGCAATGGATTGTGCCAGGAACAAGCTCTGGAAATTTGTTGATCATCAGGAAAACTGGTACTATGTGGCAGAAGTGTGGAATAAACTTCTATTAGAAGTGGTTAATCCTCTGTTAATTAAATCTTTTAGAAAAGGGCTGAATAAATATCTGATTGAGAACAAGACTGAAAGGTTTAAGGATAAGTATGGACGCAGATGATCAAAGACTCAGAGGAATACTGTGGTTCTTACATTGATGGGCCCATTGAAGTGGCATTTATAGAACGCAGCTGGTCATGGATGAACAGTGCAGCACGGTTCAATCAATAACCTGAAGGTTTGCTCAATTACATTCAGGACTCAAGACAATTTGCTGAGTTTCCTTTAACTTGCCTATCTCAAGAGATTAAATAAGTTTCAGAGAGTTTGTGGTGTGTGAATCGTGTGCTGCTCTTTGAAGTTAGTCAATGAACAAAATGCTCTCTCATCATCTATGCTTTCAAATGTTATTAGGGATTATTCCATTACAATGAACTACTCAAGCCTTTACTAGAATTGAATAACAGAGTAATGTAAAATTTGCAAGATGTCTAAGAATAGGCATTGAAAAATTGAGTAATGTAAAATGTTACAAATGTTTCAAAAATGAATAATAACTATTTAAACAGAGAACAGTAAACATTGGTGTGGCAAGGTGGCGCAGCGGTAGAGTTGCTGCCTTACAGCGACAGATTTGATCCTGACTGTACTGATAGGTGCTGTCTGTTCGAAATTTGTACATTCTCCCTGTGACCGCATGGGATTCCTCTGGGAGCTCCAGCTTCTTCCCATATTCCAAAGATGTACCGGCTTGTAGATTAATTGGCTTCGGTAAGAATTGTAAGTTGTCCCTCGTGTGTAGGACAGTGCTAATGTGTGGAGATTGCTGGTCAGTGCGAACTTGGTGGGCCAAAGAGCCTGTTTCCGTACTGTATCCCTAAACTAAACCACTAACCATAATCTCGCTGTGCCCACACATTGTTGGTGATTGTAAGCTATGCTACATTTTTGGAATATAAATGAATACACTCTCTGATCCACGTGGATAGCAAACACGAGATGTGCTTGTTCTGCTGGAATTTAGTGGCACATCTCTATTGGGATGGTATGGAAATTAACACGCATTCATGGAAGCATATGAATCTTCACTGAGGATTAAGCAGTATTTAATTCTACTTTAAAGTACTGCTGATGAAGCAGTCCATACCTGCATAACCAAAGACCTCCACAGTATTCTGGTTTGCACTGAGCTGCAGCAGTGACATTTGCAATATGCATTGCCAACAATGATCATCTGGAACAAGACCCCTAAACCTTTCATCGTAAAAGAGGTCCAAGCCATGGGTGTGAAGTGAACTGTACAAAGGGTCAAGATTAGCTGTTGAGTGGTGTTAGTGGAGAATGATTTTAGATGTTGCGCAATTAACCTGCTTTTCAAATATTCCGCCAATAATATTTTTATGTAAAATGTTTCTTGATGTAAAATTGGCTGCTTATCTTTTACAAATAATAATCAACAATGATAAAGCTTATTTCATTTAAAAAAAAAAAGAGATAATGAAAGTCCTACAGAGCAATGCATCTTCTTAAAAATGTTAATCCTGGTTCTGAAACCACACTCACAAATTCACAAAAATAAATTATCTACTTTAGTAAAACATTGAGCAAACTAATATCTATTATTAACTTACATTTATTCCATTGTCTATCTGTTAAAAAGGCTAAAGCAATATCTTAGAATCATACATCATTAATATACAGTACTTGCACCTTCAGTTGATTTATACATTCAAAAGCATTCACCTTAGGTTGCTAGTCAATGAAGCCCCAAACTGCACTTGATGCTTCACAAATACACAGCTTTGTGCAAGCTAATCAACATTGCAAGGAATTTTGTATTAAGTGTAATCGTGAGAGCCCAAGTAAAGCCAGGCAGTCCAAATAATCAAACATTGGTAAATTGCATTGGTCTTTGACTGCATTTCAATTAAATATCATTTAAGATGCTTCTCAACTCGAATGTAGGACAAGAGGTTATATGTGTCAGTCAGTTACATAAAATTCTCTCCAAAAACTTATCATGACATCCATTAATGTTAAACAATTAAACTGCAGTGAAGCCTCTGCGGCATGAACTCAAAGTTGGAGCAGCATCTATTAGGTATGTTGCAAAACTTACATTGAGCAGCGCTGCAGTTCTGCCGCTCCCCGTGTGCGTGACTTTGGCGCCTTTCAGAGGGGGGCGGGCTTAAAGTGCCGTTTTTTAACAGACCTGGAAAATTGATCAACGTCGGGCGATTTTGTTGCGGAAGAAAAATCGCTCCGACATTTCATCAATGAAGGTATTTTTAAATTACTCTACATTATTTATTAACTAGAGTAATTTAAAAATCACCTTCAAAAGCCGTGAGAACCAACAACGGGAAGGATTTTCCGTAGGGGAGAAAAAAAGGTAAATAGTTTATTTTTATATTAAAAGTTATTTTTTCGGGAGGCTTTAATAATATTTTTATGTTGCGAAATGGGGTCCCAAAAAATGTATGAACCAACAGTATTTTTCCTCCCGACTTCACCGCTAACCGCAACGTTCCAATTCAATTCAATTCATTCAATTCAAGTTTAATGTCATTGCACAAATACAAGTATAGGTACAACGAAATGCAGTTTAGCGTCGTTCTTAGAGATAGCGATATAGAAAAATAAATACAGAGTGCAGTGGTAGCAATATGGAAAATAAATAAATACAGGGTACAGACAAATCTATCAGCTGGGCTCCGAGTTCAGCAGTCGGATGGTGTAGTTGAAGAAGCTGTTCTTCGTCCTACTGGTGCGGGACTTGAGGCTCCTGTACCGCCTCCCTGATGGGAGGAGGGCAAACAGTCCATGATTAGGGTGTGAGGGGTCCTTGATGATCTTCCCGGCCCGCTTCAGGCACCGTTTTCGGTGGAGGGCATCCAAGGCAGGGAGCGGGGCACCGATGATGTACTGGGCGGTTTTCACCACCCGTTGTAGTGCCTTCCTGACTGCCACGGTGCAACTGCTGTACCATACCGTAAAGCAGGTGGTCCAATCCACCGCATTCCACTAAAACCCACTCGCTAGTTGATTTAAATGGCCATTAATTTACAGGAATCAAACACTAAATTCCTTCCATTTGGCCCAGAAATTCATGACAATGAGATTTAAAAATTATGTTATATTGTGGATTATTGTGTGAATGTTATTTGGACACTTAGGCAATTAAAAAAAAGTTTATCTTTTCTTAAGAAATGGATAGATGTTTAGATCTACTCATTGAATTTTGTAATTAGCTACAAATAGATAACTAACTAATTATATGCTTTAATTTCAGGTCATTCAAGTAAGATTGTTTCATATTTATTTCAGAATGCTTCAATCTATAATAAGTGAAAATTTCATTGAGTTCTATTAATTTTTAAGAAAGTTATGGGCTTTTAACTGATCCAGATCACAGCTTTTGAGTTAAGTCAATTGAAAGGCAATGGGGAGCAAGATGCTAATTTCCGAGTATGAAAATGGCCATAACTTTCTTAATACTGAAGATATGAAAGTAAATTAGGTGTCAAATTAAACTTTTTATGCTTTATCAGATGGGATAAATTGCAGACTTGATTTTAAAAATCTCCAAATTTTATAACATTGCTACATCTATGAGTGGAAAGAAATGGCTAATGTTTTGGGTCGAAACCCTGCATCAAAACTGCAGATTCCAGCATCTGCAGTCTCTTGTGTCTCTGTAAGTGGAGTGCATGTGTGTCTGGGTGACATTTTAGAAGAAGTCAATATTCCTGAGGTCTATTATCAAGGCTTTATGAAGGCTATTGAAATAGAATGTAAGGATGGAGGAGAGTTGGCACCTGAACAGAGAGATCTTTATTACTTAATGAAGCACCGGGCCTATCCACCTCCTCGCCGCACCGGGCCTGCCCACCTCCACGCCGCACCAGGCCTACCCACCTCCACGCCACACTGGGGCCTACTCACCTCGCTGCCCCACCGACCATCCGCCCACCGGGACCTCCCACGCTTTGCCCGCTGACCCTCGCCACTCCACCGCCCTACAGCCATCGCCTTACCTGCAGCCTGGACTCCGCAACGGGCCTGAAGTTTCCAAGCTGCAGACTCCAACTCCCCTGAGATTGACTGCGCTGGGTCCTAGTGCTAGTCCTCCCAACCCTGGTAACCTCAGTGGCTGTTCCGCTGGGTCTTCCCCATTCCCCTCAAACCATATGACCCCAGCTCTTCCCCACCCATACTACAGTCCTCATACCACCCTACCCCCTGATCACCCCCCACCAGACATTGCATCTGCCTCAGTCCACTCACCTGCCTTCCTCTGACCCCCAACCCCCATCCCTGCCATGTGTTCACCATCCCCCCCCCCTGACCCCTTGGATTTGGAGCTCTTCTTCCGTCTCCTCTGCCTCACACCATTCTTCCATGGGAAGGAATCCTCGCCCCCAGTGATGATCCCTTTTCCCGTCTCCAAAGGACACCCTCTTGGACCCCCCTTTATGGCCATCTTCCGGCTTTAGACCATTTTATTTTAAACTGCCGGTGGGACATCAACTACCTCAACAGTATATAATACCATGTAATTCTGTGTTCAAGGAAGTGGAGAGAGGACAGCCAAGTGTCTGTGTTTCTCACTTGGCTGAGGTTTGTTTTCCTTGCCACTTCCATCGGCCGATAATTAGTAAAGTTTTGAATTGGTCTACCAAACTGCTTTGTGAGTTGTCTGTTTATTAAGAAGTGAACCTGTTTGTTTAGTTATGTTAGCCTTTTTCAAGCAGATTTGATTCAGATTTGAATCGGCAAAATAAATGTCAATAAGGACCAATTCTTTAAGAAAAATTTCCCAACTATTATACAGATTTTTTTTCCTTCACTCGTGGACTGCATTTTGTGAAAATGCCCCTTCATGTTTTCCTTTCTAATAACTGTTGAAGTTAATTTTTCTTTTTATTTTCAGATTTTAATTGGAGCATGAGTAAAAAATGTGGAAGTGGTGCTAGCAAGTGCAAGAGAAAGAGATTTGAAAATTATACGGTAAAGAAGTTAAGACCAATCACTTGGGTCAGCCACAGACAGAGGCAACAAGTGCTACTAACACAAGGAAATCAGTCTGGTGAAGTTATCCAGCCATCTACTAGCATTCAACCAGAAGAAAACCTCCCTGAAACAGAAACAGTGAAGCAGGACGTGGAACAGCAAGCTGAATATGAGGAAGCAGCCATGATGCCGGCTCAAAATGAAAATATAGAACTGATTGATGATGCCAAATATTGATGTACTGCAATAGACGTTGGTTTGTGGACAGAATTATCACATGAGGACATATCCTATTGGGTAGAAAGCGGCCCCTCTCAAGTTCAACATCGTTGTGGACTTTTTTCAAATTCCAAGCGAGTGTATAACAATCAGTCTAGGTCTTGCACCAAGGCCCTTTTTTATTCAACAAAAGTCAATGGAGAAACATATAGCCGAGAGTGGCTTGTGTATTCTCCCTCAAAAGGCCGGATATATTGCTTTGTTTGTAAATTCTTTCCAAACATTGCACTTCTGCTACATCTTTAGCTTCTGAAGGGTTTGATGATTGGCAAAACCACTATCTTATCTAACTCATGAAAACTCAGAGAAGCACAGGAATGCCATGTTGACCTACTTAACAAGAAAGCAAGGGCAAACATTAACTTCAAAGCTACAGGAACAAATAAAAGCAGAGCAGCAGTACTGGCGGCATGTCATGGAGATAATTCTTGCCATAATACGGATTCTTGCAGAACGAGGCTTACCATTCAATGAACAATGAACAATTTGGATCTCCAATTAACGCCAATTATCTTGGTCGTTTAGAGCTAGTTGCAAAATTTGATCCATTTTTACTGGCTCGTATCAATCGGTATGGAAACTCCGGATCAGGAAATCCCTCTTATTTGCCAAAAACTGTATGTGAAGAAATAATTCAACTCATGGCAAAAACAATTAAGGATGCAATTCTGCCTGACTTGAAAAAGGCTGGATATTTCAGCTTGTCAGTGGATTCCACCCCTGACATTTCACATACTGATGAGTTGACTTTAATTATCAGATATGTATCACCTGAAGACGGTTTACCAAGTGAGAGATTTTTAACTTTCCTTGAGCTAAAAGACCACTCAGGAGAAAGCATGGTTGATTTTGTGTTTAACTATCTCACTACTGAGCTTGAAATTGACTTTAGAAAATGCCGAGGGGAGTCTTATGACAATGCTGCCAACATGGCTGGTAGGTACAAGGGTATGCAGCAAACAATCCTCGAAAAAAACAAATTAAATTTTGTGGGCCGTTCGGCTGTTGATTGCTGTCTTGATGCAGTGAACTGTTCTGGAATTATCAATGAAATTTATACCGTCTTTTCATCCTCCACAAAGAGATGAGCAGTTCTAAAATCATTTTTGTAACCTCAGTCAAAAGTGCCAAAATATTAGTTAGACACTAGGTGGGAAGCACATGCAAAAGCCACAGAAGCTATTTTGGAAAGTTACAGCACTATCACTGATGCCCTCAGTCATTTGTACCCTGGTGTTAATGTGAAGGGTGATACCAGGCTTCAAGCTAACAATCTTTTGCAGAAAATGGAAGAGCTGGAATTTGTGTTTATGCTGCATTTTTTGACCCGTCTACTAGGTCAACAAAGCCATTCAGAAATCCAAACTGTTATTGAGTACTTGTGCAAGTTTGTACAGTTCACTTCAGGATTTTGTAAGCAAAATTAGGGAAGATTTTGATGAGCTTGAGCAACAAGCAAAGGCCACCTTGCCAGATGTTAACTACAGAACTGTCACACGGAGACAAAGAGTAAGGAAATGGCAAGGAAATGATGGAGGTGCACCTGGTCCTGATGCTTTAGATAAACTCTCTTCAAGAGATAAGTTTAGGATAAAATCCTTTATTCCTATACTAGATGCACTTGAAAGCAATTTTAAAAAGGAGAGGTACTGTGTACAGTGAAGTTGCACAACAGTTTTCCTTTCTTGCTAATATGACCGCATCTAAGCAAGAAATTAAGCAAGGTGTTGAACTGTTGATGGAAGCATACCCAGAAGATGTTGACCTGAAACTTACTGATTAACTTTTGCATTTTCACTCATACATGAGACAAAGCCATAGGCATTCAGAAGAGCACTCTTTGTTTCATACCGATCTTTATCAAATAATACAAAAGTAAACAATTCAGATGGGCTTCCCTAATGTGGAAGCAATCTTGCGGCAGTTTCTTAGCTTAATGGTCACAAACTGTTTGGTGCAATGAAATTTGGGGGTCACCATCCAATGTCGGAATGGGAGCACATTCTCAGCAGCTTGGACTTTAGAATCGGCCACTTCCTACCGGAGACCGCGGCTCCCGAAGTCCACAGGCTGAGCTGGGCGGATATTCACGCTGGCGGCCCTCGGCAAAGGGATCCCAGGGCTCCACGATGTTGAAATCAGTGTGGCCCGAGGCTGGGAGCTCCGCAAACCACAACTCCATGATGTTGAAGCAGTAGGCCCCACACTCCAGAGCTTCAAACGATGATCCAGGTAAGGCATCGCCCGATAGCTTAGGGCCTCTCTTCATCTAAATCCGGCCCTGCCCAGATTGTGGAATTCCAGTTGTGAAAGGTAAAGGCATGTCAAAACAGAGAAGTCAGAAGACTGAACTGGACTCATCCCTGAGACTTATTAAACTAATTGTGAATAAATAGTATCTGCAACTCTGTTGAAACTAGTCAATTTTGCTCAGGGCCAGGGCAACTATATCAGAGATGATTGGAAATTGTCTGGAGTTAGCTTGTTTTCCACATACAGTATAACACTCCACTGCTGCCTGGAGCTGATGAATGAAGCTCAACCTATTCACCTACATATGGTTTTGGTTAGAACACTGAACAATCCCAGCACAACAAAAAGACAGAAATGAAAGTTATACTAGGCAATCAGCATGTAGATGGGTCTCGACCTGAAACATCACCTATTCCTTTTCCTTCAGCTGACCTGCTGAGTTACTCCAGCATTTTGTGTCTATCTTTAGTCTAAACCAGCATCTGTAGTTCCTTCCGACACACCTGTTCACACACTTCTATGTCATTCCAATTTTGCATCCACTCCCTATACACTAGAACTAATTTACAGAGAGCAATTTACCTATAAAACACACATCTTTATGCCGGCACAGTGGCACAGCAGTAGAGCTGCTGCCTCACCACACCAGAGACCTGGTTTTGATCCTGCCACATGGGTACTGTCTCTGTGGCCTCTATCTTCGGTTTAAATCAGCATCTGCATTTTCTTCCTACACAATCTTCTTTACAATCTCCTTAACAAATTTGATGGGTCTTCAAGGGGCGCAAGAACCTTAATCCTTGACATTTTGCATCAATGGCATCCAAAAGGTCCAATAAATCCTAAATAATTCCACCTGACCGCCTTTTCCATCCTTCTCCTTGAACAAGGAAAGAAAGGAAAACTGAGGGAAATGGGAACCTCTACATTTAAGAAAGTTGTTGGAAGATTCCAAAAATATCAATTTCTGAGGTGCCTGTCAACAATCAAGAGAGTCAATGGTGTTTAATTGTCATATGTACCAAGAATGGAACAACAAAATTCTGGTTTGCTGCAGCATAACAGGTCAGCGAACGCCACAGATGCAAATAATAGACAGAAGCTCACCCGACTTGCATAAGGGTTACATCCCATGGACCCTTGTGTAAGTCGGATGTTATGTAAATCGGAAATGGAAGTGCTGCTGCGCATGCATAAATTTACTATTTAACACAGAGACCACGGGTGAGCTCTGGAGAACTTGTGGGAGCTCCAATGTGGAGATCATGTGGGCATCAGTGGGCTTAAAGAATTATTTACATAAGTGCAGGTTTATGCAATTTGCCTCTCATGTAAGTCTGGCAGAGCCTGTGTAAGAAACAATGTCCAGTCTGAAGAAGGGTTTCATCCGGAAATGTCACCTATTCCTTCTCTCAGGAAATGTTGCCTGACCTGCTGAGTTACTCCAGCTTTATGTGTCTATCTTCAATTCATGTCAGATAGTTAAAGACATAAAAAATAAAACCGAGGAGGGAGTGGGGTAAACTGGGACAAAATTGTTTAAGGTGTGAGTAAATAATTGAACATTTCTTGAGAAATTGGATAATTTTTTCTTACAACAGGGGAAAAGGCCATTTGGCCCATTATGGCATGGCTGGTGCTCAGACAATTCTCATTAATTCCAATCCACACATTTTAATGTCACCTACCAACACCAGGGACACTCTGCAGTATACAATTAACTCACCAACCAGCTTGTCCTTGGGACCAGATCACCTGGTAAAAACACACACAGTCACAGGGAGAATTTGCAACCTCCATACAGACAACACTTAAGGTCAGGATTGAACATGGTTGGCTAGAGCTGTAAGGCAGCAGCGTAAACTATGTTGCCCAGAGGTGCAAATGTGCAGAGTAGATTAATTGAGCAGTCTTATTTTAACTTAACAATCTGTAACATTTTTAAAAATAAAATGTTTTTAAGTTTAAGTCTGAAGAAGGGTCTCGATCCAAAACGTCACCCATTCCTTCGTTCCATAGATGCTGCCTCACCCGCTGGTTTCTCCAGCATTTTTGTCTACCCTTAATTTTATGCGAGGGCTCTCATTCATTGGTTTTGAAATATACTTTTTATACTGCTGAAAAATAAACAAATATTTTTAATTTTTACTGCATATGCAGTGAATGTTGTGCACCATACCATTAGAGCAATGCTCAGGAAATTAGCTTCTGTGTAATGTCAGTACACAATAATCTCTAGATTCCTGATGGTACAGTGATAAACTATTTCCCGCTGAGGCATTCTCGACAATAGCCTACTATGGCTTGTATGCTAAGATGACTTCCAACGGGTTTAATGAAGTAAATAGTAAGTGCAGCATTGACCCTTAAATACAGCCAGCAACCTGTGTGCTGTAACCTCAACCTTCATGTCGGATAGTTATATACCTCATTACATTTGCTATGGAATAAAATGGACATCTTCTCAAATGAGCCCTGTTGCCTCCCTTGGGTATTTGTGGTTTTTGCACTTGCTAACAACAGCGCTTGGAGGACATTAACATTTGAGAACAACTCTGTTCAGCACCAAATCAAATATAATGGTAGTTGCATTTATGCTCCTCTTTATCTCACACAGTGCTTATTTTACGGGCAGAGGATTTTCATTCTTCCCAGGGATTCACCTATTATTAGCATTAATATAAAACTCTCTGCAGGTTAGTAAACAGTTGCTATTTTAGGAATAATAACTTGCAGGAAAAGTTCTATTCTTTCTCTATAATCAAATGTACTGCATATATTTATGTAATTGCACACCCTGGATAGAGGCATAACACATATTCGGCTCTGCACTGACTAGCTCAATGTGTATTAAACAGTCATGTGTGACATGTAAATTAGACTTTAAAGCATGTCAATAATGAGCAGGGTGCAATAAAAACCAATAGCCAGCTGTTCAACCTCATAGCAAAAGGCAGTTAAAAATAGCCAGCGCCAGAAACAAGGACAGTTGAGGCAGGACAATGCAGGAATGCATTTTACCAGAAGAGCTTAAGAACAAGCAAACGATGTTAAAGCATCTATGAAATAGGCTACCTCTTCACATTTTACATTTTTGACCCTGATTGATGAATGGAGAGGTTCACGTGAATAAATGCTAAGGCCTGGCAGACATAATACTATACTACATGAGGTGATAACATATATCCAAGAGACCTTTTCATGCTCAGCAGAGCCTTGCCTGCTGGGAGAGAGATTTCATCAATTTCCTAATATTGTAGAACAGATGCCACCACGAGAATAATAATTTTGGACTTGGGCTATCAGAGTCAGTCTGAACTATAAAGCTAGAAATTACTGTTGGCAGTGTTACTGGAAGAATGCTGAGCATGGTTGCATGACTTTCAGCTGTACATTACAGGCTGAATGGCCTCTTTTTTTTGCATAAATACATAATTTATTTTCAAAGATATTGATTATTGCATCCAGATTAGAGATGGCTAATTATTATTGAGCTTGTTCTTGTCAAAGGTAAATTCTGAGTTAAAATTTGTATTCAGCAATTGGACTTGTATTGGACATACAACATTTTTATTTCTGTTCAAAGACAATGCATGCTCAGAATTGAAAGAATCTGATTAAATCCCATTAATTATGGTAACCATTACTCTCTCAATTAATTATATAGAACTAGTGTATGGAGTGGTTGCTGGTCGGCTTGGACTCGGTGGTCCAAAGGGCCTGTTTCCACGCTGTATGTCTAAAGTCTAATTCAACTGCTACTGCCCTTTTGACGATTTCCACCACCATTCACAGACAATGCGTGAGAATGGTGGTCTGTAATAAATTTTTCTCCAGACTACTGTGTTCCTGAATTCAGGTGCTTGGACTCCACACTAGGGATCTGTGCCTGCTCTGGTTTAGCTCAACTAGGTAATTCCTTCCTTCCAGTTAGTTCTGTTCAATGGAATCTTGCCACAATGGATTGTATGCGTCGGTTTTTTCCCCAGTGCATTATGGTGATTGTGGGTGCGAAGAGGGAAGCAGTTATTCTTGACACGTCAATGATTGCTTATTGGGACCACATTCCATTATAACATCATGTTATAAAATAATATTCCAGGAGCAATGAGCAATTAGTCGAAGAAGAATCTGAGTGATATTAACATGCCTTGTAGTTAAGGTAAATGTCTGGAGATCAGAACCAATCCCTATTTTGATGTCAGCTTGCATTTGGGAGCGCTCCTTCAACTCCTTTCACTTTCACTGTTGTCTCCTGAGTAGTTGAAGGCCTTCCTCTTGAATGCTATTAGTGTTATTAATTAGTTGTACATTTTTCTCAAAGACAACCACCTTCACATCCAGCCTTTGAGCTTTTTCACCGATTAATGGGAATATTTTCCTCTTGAATATGTTTTACAGATGGAGAAATTATGCTAAATGACACAAATGTCAGTTTTACTTTAGTTTTTAAGTACATTTAGTTTAAAAAGTTGATTCAAATTACTTCTCATTTAAAAAAATGCTTTTAATTCTTTGCAATGGTTTCTGTCTAGCAGACAACTGGAAACAGTGAAACAGGCCTTTGGACAGTGATGGTGATACTGGAAGTACCATAAGGGTCATGTCTCCACAAAGATTAGGGCATTGGCAGGGCATGCAGTGAGATGAGAGGAAGGGGCAACCAAGAGGTTTTGGCTGGATCAAGAACATTGTGAATATGAATTGCTGCCAAGTCGATATGCAGCTGGGTTATGCTACGATTAAGTTTAATTTAGTTTAGTTTAGAGATGAAGTGGGGAAACAGGCCCTTCGGCCCACCGAGTCCATGCCAACCAACAATCACCCACACACTAGTTCTATCCTGCACACATGGGACAATTTAAAAAAGCCAATTAACCTACCAATCAGCAGGTCTTTGGGATGTGGGAGGAAACTGGAGCAACCAGAGAAAACCCATGCAGTCACAGGGAGAATGTACAAACTCCGTACAGACAGCACCCATTGTCAGGATCGAAGCCGGGCCTCTGCTGCTATAAGGCAGCAACTGAACCACTGCGGCACTGTACCACACTGGTTCCCTCAGAATACATTTGCATACTCTTGAGGAAGCTTTTAGCATCTTAAAAGCCATACTCTTTAATGCTGCAATTCATCAATTCAGCAACGCAGCTTGCCTCCACCCAAGCACATGGCGATCACCACCACTTCTTTTCAGGTGATTGCTCCCTTTTGATTGCTGTTGAATGAGTCACAACCTGGATGTAAAATGATGAGGAATGCTTGAAACTGCGAACAAATGAGCATGAGTGCATTGAACATAAAACCCAGGCATGCTCTATTGGCAGTAAAATAAAACAGTTCACAACATTGGCACTTTGCATCTTTTTAATTAAATTGTTATTTTGCTGCCTTACATCTCAGTTTAGCTCATTTACATCCATCATTTGGTGCTTTGTATGTGCCAATTTGGAATGCAATAATGATTCAGATATACTAGATAATACAAATATACTAACCTGTTGAGGTATAAATTTGAACCTACCAGTGTAATTCATTCCAAATTTAAAAATAAATATTATAAAAAGGCATTTGGCACTGGCATACATCCTTCTTCTTCTTCTTCTTCTTGCGTATGGCGTGCACAGCTAAAGTTGTAGGATATCTTGTTCTATTTGATCTTATTTGATTGTGCACACCAGGTTGATTGCATTCGTCGAAACAGGGCGGACCACAAGAAGGTTGCAAGCTTCCACCCCGCATACATCTAGCTGACTTGCTGGGTAAATTTTCCTCTGATTATTGGAGGAGGTGAAGCTGAAGTAAACAACATTTATTGAACATGAAATAGATTGTTCTTAATTGGAATATTGTCCATTACCAATGAACACACCAAATGTACTATTTTAAAAAATGAAGATCTCACAATGGTTAGTAAATCAGCAAATTACAGTGGTTTTGTGATAGTGATAAAGCCATTGTCATAGTCCTATAGCGTGGAAACAGGCCCTTCGACCCAACTTGCCACACCAGCCAATATGTCCCATCTACACTAGTCCCATTTGTCTGTGTTTGGCCCATATCCCTCTAAATTTGTCCTATCCATGTACCCATCTAATTGCTACCTAAATGTTGTGATAGTCCCTGCCTTAACTACCTCCTCTGGCAGCTCATTGAGTACATCCATCACCTTCCCATAAATCATACAAGTAACCAAAGTATGATGTAATAATCATACCCCAAATATGAACAATAATCAGCATAATTAGAACTGGATGGAAAGAAGGGCATTGAAAATAGCAAGGCATGTAGAGAGGGAATATTGCCCACTCACAATTTCAGTTGGGATTGAGCCCACTTCTTTTGGCACCATGCATACATTTCCTCCATGAATGGACCTACCATTTCCTTAGCTGCTCTTTTGCTCCTAATGTTTGTACACAATGCCTAGTGTTTCTCCTTTATCTTATTTGTCAAGGACATCTGAGTCCTCCTAATTCCCATTTGCTTTATTATTTACATGGGAAAGGGAGCAGACTGACATTAGAAATTGTGTAACTCAGTGGGGTAGGCAGCATCCCTGGATTAGAAGGGTATCACCCATAACGTCACCCATTCCTTCTACCCAGAGGTGCTGTCTGTCCCAATGAGTTGCTCCAGCATTTAGTGCCTATCTTCAGTGTAAACCAGCATCTGCAGTTCCTACTTACACATTAGAAATTGTGTGCTTGTTTTCAAAATAAAGGAGAAACACTAAACTCCAAAGGTATAACCCTGATGCAACTGCAGCTGTGTAACTTAAATAAACTATGCAAGGGACAGCTGCCGAATTATTATGCTCATTTGATAATTAAATATAAAAGTCGTAATGCAAAAGAACAGGCAGTTAGCAAATACAATACCTATCTTCACGAAAGATGGTGGGACGTATTTTGGGACTATCATCCAGACGACTTTATTGGAAGCAGTACTAAAGGAGAGAATTGAAAACTATTTACAATCCTAAAATATGAACAGAAAGTATTGCTGGTCCAACCTCAATAAATATGTAGTAGAAGGATTAGACAAGAATAATGTGGAAGATGTAATTTATGTATATTTCAAAAAAACTTCTCAGAGTAGATTAATGAGTAAGGTGAGAACCTGCAGAGTCAGTTCCTTATGGTGGCAGAAAAAAAAGTTCCATGTAGCAGCAGAATGCATTGCTCATGCCAAGACATAATGTAGGACTAAAGATAATAAGTATCATGGAGAACTGCAGCAAACTAATGGAGGCATAAATAAACCTTCGGATATGGAAGCAATTGGGAATTAGATTTCAATGCAAGTGCGGTATATTACAAAAGTAAAACATCGTGGAAATTTGAAATAAAATGTTAGATTTGCTGATTATCTGAATTGGTTGACTTGGCTGCCATCAACCACTACCTGCGATTGATCTGGGTTTGTTAGATGTTATCTAAAATTGGAGAATTCAATGTTTGTACTAAAGATAGGCACAAATGCTGGAGTAACTCGGCTTTATTTACAGGCAGCATCTCCGGAGAGAAGGAATGGGTGACGTTTTGGGTCTAGACCCTTTTTCAGACTGAGTGACGGTGAGAGGGTCTAAAGATATAGAAGGGTAAGGTGTGAAAATGACAGATCAAAGCGAGTGCTGATATAGAAATATAGAATGGTTCATTGTTAGCTGAGAGCAAGGTGACAATGTGCCATACAATCAGTAATATTAAATCAGCAGGCCCTAGAATTAGTCGGAGAGTTAGGATGGGGAGAGACGGAGAGAGAGGGAAAGCAAGGGTTACTTGAGGTTTGAGAAATCAATATTTATACTGCTGGGTTGTAGGTCATAAGGTGATATGACAGGAATAGAATCAAGTCAATTCAAGTCAATTTGGTCCATCAGCTCAATTTCAATCATGGCGGATCTACCTCCTAACCCCATTCTCCTGTCTCTTCCCCATAACCTCTGACATCTGTACTAATCAAGAATTGTAACAGTTCGACAGTTAATCAACAGTTGTAAGCTGCCTATTGGGTTGTAAGCTGCCCAAGCGGTGCTATATGAGGTGCGATTCCTCCAGTGTGGCCTCACTCTGGCAATGGAGGAGGCCCAGGGCAGAAAGCTTGGACGGGAATGTGAAGAGTAGTTAAAATGGTTAGCCACTGGGATATCCAGCAGGCCTTGGCAGATCGAGTGCAAGTGTTCAGCGAAACTGTCACCTAGTCTATGCTTGGTTTTCTTTAGTTTAGAGATACAGCATGGAAACAGGCCCTTTGGCCCTCCAAGTATGCATCGACCAGCAATCTCCACACATTAACATTATCCTACATACATTAGTGAGAATTTACACATACACCAAGCCAATTAACCTACAAACCTTTGCGTCTTTGTGGGAGGAATCTTAAGATCTCGAAGAAAACCCATGCAGTCACGGGGAGAATGTACATACTCCAGAAGGACACAAAATGCTGGAGTAAGCCAGCGGGTCAGGCAGCATCTCTGGAGAAAAGGAATAAGTGACGTTTCGGGTCCAGATCCTTCTTCATATAGCATCTGCAGTTCCCTGAAGGATACTGCTTAAAATAAAGTAGCAATAGAAATTCTGGCTGGTTTAGTAAGTGGCTTCATTAATGAGCTGTCTTTATTGATAAATTAAATTTGTGTATTTAAAGTATCTTGGAGAATGAATAAGGGAGAAACTGTGATATATACTTTCCCAAACAGTAACATTCGGTGATGAAAGGAACTTCTGAAACACTATTTTTTTAAGACATTGTTTCCTGAGATTCAGAGTTTTTGAAAAAGCGATTTTGTTGGTGCCTAAATACTTTTCTCTTGGTTGTAAACTATCAGTTACAGATATGGCAATATGCAAATGTAACATATTCAACAATAATGTGAGAAATTACAAGTAATTATTTGGAACTTTAAGTAATTAGTGCCTTCTGCGCAGAATATTCAGAACAGAGAGAAAAAATAATAATTTGGCCCAACAATTGAAGCCTTGCACTTATGTTCCACAGAAATCTTTACCAACTTCCTACACATCTAACTTGATCAATTAAATGTATTCCTTTCTCTATCATTTGCTTGACTCACTTAACGTTCTAGCACATCTACACTATTTGCCTTAACTTTTCCAAAAGCAGCAAATATTAGATTTTCAACATTCTTGCATGCCAATAGACAATAGGTGCAGGAGTAGGCCATTTGGCCCTTCGAGCCAGCACCGCCGCGTGATCATGGCTGATCATCCCCAATCAGTACCCCATTCCTGCCTTCTCCCCATATCCCCAGACCCGGCTATTTTCAAGAGCCCTATCTAACTCTTTCTTAAAAGTATCCAGAGAACCGGCCTCCATTGCCCTCCGAGGCAGAGAATTCCACCGAATTCCATTCGGAATTTTTCATAAAGAACAACATAAGGAATGGCATAATAACATAAAGAATGTCATAAAGAATAACTTTAAGATGGCGCCTGCCTGTGGCGATATTTTGCCAGCAGCTCATCAGAAGATAATTAATTACAGCTTCGCTCAACTTACCTGGATTGGAGAAACAGCAGAAATCGGACAAGCTGCGAGTGCATTTGAAGGCACTAGTGATCTCCCGCAGCTGTCGAAGCCCCCGACTGTAAACGATCCCTCAATCGCTGGAGAACACCCGACCCAACTGAGGATCACGGGTACTGTACCTGGAAACACCGGGGAGACCTCCGGAGCCGACAGCACGATTTCCCAGGAGCAACGGAGCAGGTGCTGCCGTCTGTGAGGGAACCCCCATTCCAGCGCAGGTTTGCAGAAACAGCAGGTACAGTAAGTACAGTACCTGGAAAAAAACAGAGAAGCCTCCATTGTATCTGGAAACATGGCCGACGGGAGCTGAGGGAATGCTCTGTGTTCTGTTTCACAGAGACTTGGCTCACCCCCAGCTCCCCAGACTCAGCAGTCCAGCCTGAAGGTTTCTCCATCCACCGTATAGACCGTACACTGGCATCTAGAAAAGGGAGAGGAGGGGGCGTCTGCCTCATGGTCAACTCTGCGTGGTGCTCAGACGTGGTAGTCCTATCAAACTGTAGCTCTTCACACCTGGAACTTTTGGAGGTGAAGTGCCGTCCCTTCTACCTACCAAGGGAATTCACCTCCATCATCCTGACCGCAGTCTACATCCCTCACCAGGCAGATGTTCATCTGGCACTTTGGGAGCTGCGCGCCATGGTCAACAAGCACCAGACGGGTTACCCCGAGGCATTTACCACCATAGCTGGGGATTTCAACAAAGCCACCTTAAGAAATCGCTCCCTATCTTCCACCAACGTGTCTCCTGCAGCACCAGAGGACCAAACACCCTCAATCACTGCTACAGGTACTGATTAGGGATGATCAGCCATGATCACATTGAATGGCGGTGCTGGCTCGAAGGGCCGAATGGCCTACTCCTGCACCTATTGTCTATTGTCCATTGACATCTATTTGAAAATAATTCCCAGGCCCTTTGTTATTCGTAAATGTGTTGAGTCACACACAGATTGCGACGTTTTTGCCAAATTTGGGAAGAGTTTGTCATTGAATTTTAGAGTCAGACTGTTGTGATAATGTTGATAATGTTGGCTCACCGAAACTTCCCGTTTCTAAACTAAAACAATATCTTTGCTAGTTAACCGTATGATAACATGAATCATCTTGCAGCTTTTGTGTCTCCGACCCAGTCAGGCGGTGCCCTGTGGATAGTGGCATGAATTGATTTCCCATTTTTGATTTTTGACAGTTGTATAATTTTGCTGAAACTTAATCTCTGTGTTTGCCATATTACCCCTGACATTACCCATGATGTATTATTATGTCCCATTAACCACTTTACTGCTGAGGCCATTAAGATTTCATTACATTTATTACTTTCATTTTAAAGCATTCATTAGTTGCTTGTGTTTTCTCTCTCACCATTTTCCATCCCTGTAGGCTACTCATCACTAGCCGTGACACATTCAGCATTGATGGTGGGAGATCTGGTTAACAGACAGCTGCCATCAGTGCTACTTCGCGATCAGGCATAATTTAACTAGGCAGAGCAAAATCAGATCATGTTTTCTGACATTCTGCACTTCGGTAGTCTTTAAATAATATCCGTGTTGAGTATTACACAGGAGTACAGAATAGAAGTTCTCATCTTTGGTAAGGTAAAATTTATCTATTATGCTGTTCTTCCATGTCTTGCTAAGCATAGCACAATTCCAAGAAATCTGAGGTGATTCATGGAAACAATCTGGAGGCAGAAGAGGCTTTTTTGCCAATGTCGGGTTGGAAGGAGGATGGCTGCATTAAAGGAACAGAACATTTGGAAGTGGAAATGATAGGCGGATAAGGGGAGAGCAGGGTTGAGATGTCTAGGGTGGGGGAAACAGATCTGACTCAGATGGTGTTCAGTAAAGAGCATGAGTTTTACAATTCGCATTTCATCTGTGTTCGGTTTCTGTAATGCGAGCAACACAGCCTCTTCATGCTGCCTGCACAAGTTAAAATGATCTCTGTCTGCAGCCAGTGCTTAACTGCACTTTTGATTGGTGGCATCTATCAATACACTGTCCCAAATTCCAATTTGTAAGAACTACTTAAAGCCAGCCTCTAAAGTTTAAAGGGGAGGTGTAACATGGGTGCCTGAGGTATTGATATCACTCTTAATATGATAGTACAATTTAAAAAAAACACAAATTCTGACCATGAAGGCATGCGACCACACTCGGACATCTAAAGAAACTAAGGTACTATGAAAGCAGTGCTTTGAAGATAAATCCACTTGAGGGGCAATATGTAACAAAGAGTTATTGTCTCAGGATAGAGAGCAGTCCTGAGCTATCATCTACCTCATTGGAGACCATCGAACTATCCTTGATCAGACTTTACTGGACTTTATATTTCATAAAATGTTATTCATGTTATTCCAGGTACCATGTGTCTGAACACTGTGACTGGCTTGATTGTAATCATGTGCTGTCTTTCTGCTGACTGTACCTTGGTACAGATGACAATAAACTAAACTCAAACTCCGATAAGTTCTATTCTCAGAAAATCTTTTTCTTTCTCTACCCTATCGAGTTGCGGAGCCGGTGGCATGTATATTGTCAGAAAATGTTGGAAACACTCAGCAGATCAGTCAGCATCTGATGAAGGGGAAAAAGTTAACAATCCAGACCTGAACCCTTATGCAGAACCAGTGAAAAAACAAGTTAATTTTCAGTAGCAGGCAAGGTGGGAGATGGATAGGTTGAAGGAAGAGAATATATTAGGAATGTCATTCCTGTTTTGTTTCTGTCTCAGGAGTGGCCAATTCTTCCTGCCATCATTTGGCTCAGTTTCTTTTCTATTAGTGTAGTCTGACCTGCGAGACATGTCCCACAGCCTTGCCATTAGCAACACATTACATAAACTGAGAAGCATAATTTGATTCTAATTGCTATTCTAATTGCTTCATTAATTCATTTGGTTTCATCATTTTGGAGGTATTGAGCAAAACATAAAGTGATGGAGGAATTCTGCAGGTCAGGCAGCATCTAGGGAGAGGATTAACATTTGACATCTTGGGTTGGGACTCTTCTTCAGACTGCATGGTGCTGCCTCCTGCACTCTTGCAGAACACTTTGATTTCATCAGCTTTATAGGTTTGAAAAAGTGTCCCACGCAAAAATGCCACCGGTCCATCGCCTATATGTTTTTGTCCTATGCAGCTAGTTTCCTACAACCTCCATGTTCTTGAACTGCCCTGCACAACCCTAACCCCACCTTGGCAATGGAACATCACATACTATGTCTTGCAATGGCATGGACTTGTTCTCTAATTATGTATTTTTACACTAATGTCTTGTTCTTTGAACAACTTTTACACTTTCACTGTTCAGTGGAACTCATCTGTAATTTATGTAAATTGACATTTTACATGTTGTCTGCATCTCTGTGTCTGCGATATTGCTGCAAGCAAGTATATTGTTCTGCGTGCTCATCACTGTATTTGTCCATATGAAAATAAACTCAACCTGACTTATTTTTACTCTCACAAGGAGGAAGCGCATTCTTCTATTTGAGAAGATATTGGGATAGTATTTGAAATTTCTCAAAAAAAGAATCAGATTTTATTCAGAAGAACCTTTCTCTCTCCAATGATATGCCCCAAATCACTATGTGACATTGAATCCTAAATCAGATATACCTAGTATCGAGGATATAGGGATGGGAATTCTTCCTTTACAATACTGTTATATAATCAATTGCAGTGGATTGAAGTAGAATGCATTGTGGATGTTTTGTCCTGCCTGTTGCATGAGAACTCTCACAATGGAACTGCATCAGTGATCAGTAACTGCAGCTACAATTGAACGCAAGACATAGAAGATCCAATGTTGAAAAAAAGTATGTAAAAAGATGTTGAAAGCATGGACAAAAGTTGACCATTATGTAGACGAGAAACTGAAACCATTGCACAATTGTTACAATGAGTGATCAGGTGAACAGGAATGGAACAAGTGAGGTCAAGGAATGGTAATATCAATTAATGGAAAAAGCAATTGGTGTCAAGGCAGATTTCTTTGTTGGATGTTTTTTAGCAAACGGTCAGGTGATTTTATACTGAAGACAAAGAAAGACTCAATATGAAAGCAATTGCAACAAGATGGGTTTATTGGCCATGTCTGGAAGGTGTCTTTGAAACGTTGTTAAGCAAATTCATTATGTGCCAAATTTGCAGTAAAGGGGCGGTCCTACTGTGGCAACCTACTTCGCGTGTTTAGAAGAGTTTAGGAGAGTTTGAAAAAATGTCATGTTGAAGACCTCCTTCAACCATGTAGAAGACCTCCTTCGATCTCCTTCGATTATGTTTAAGACTAGCTTTGACTAGCTACGACTAGCTTCCAGAAAATTGGACTCCGAATATTGGAGAGTGAAGACGACCTCCTTTGATCTCCTTCGACCTCCCTTCGGCCTCCCTTCGACTATGTTGAAGACTATCTACGACTACTTTCGACTGCCCTCGATTACCTTCGACTGCCCTCGATTACCTATGAATAATATGCCGACCTACTACGACCTAGTTCGACGAAACCTACGAGTAAAAAAAGTAACGATTTTTTCCATGGCGAGCTTTTTTACTCGCGGGCATTTTTCAACATGTTGAAAAATACATGTTGAAAAATACGCCGCGACCTAGCTGAAGTCTCGAGTACACGGGGACTACCTTTGAGCATGAAGGAGAGTTACTAGGACTTCATGTCGACCATGCTGCGAGTTTGAGTCGAGGGTAAACTCTTCAGAACTCGCGGATTAGGTCGCCGCAGTGGGACAGCCCCTTAACAAGCCACCAAAATCATCTTGCAAATCATTTCATGTCCTACTAGATTTGATTAGAAAGCGCAAATAGAAGTTTATAAAAAATATATTTAAAACTCAGTATAAAACATCAGTTAATTTCTTGCTGAGTACAGAATTCTGCTCACCACCATAGGATAGACTCTCATGGAACTCTTGTTTATGAGAGAACACACTTGACCCTTGTTCAAGATTAAGAACACGCTTGACGGTTGTTGAACTAGACATAGGAGTGAGAATTGAGCTGAATCAGTTGAATCTAAGACGTCAGGTCACTAATGGCCAGACAACACATTTTCACATCAAATGCACATAAATGATCTGGATTTGGATTCGAGATAGTTTGGTTGAAATTGATGACAAAATGCAAAGTATTTAAGCAGATCAAATGATCTCTGCTAGATTGAACCAAATGGGCATAGTGAAACTGGGCTGAATGTAGATTTTCAGAAAGTGAAAATCCAATTCCAACCACGTCTGTCAAAGAAACAGGACCTTCTTTGAGTTAAGATTCAGAGTCAAAGAGTTCAAAAGTGGATATAACTCTGGAGAGATCAGGCAAATATTCAACATCAGTAAGCTAGGCTAAAGTTATAGTTATTATATATTAATATGACACCTGTATTTAACTGTCACTTTACAAAAGGGAGGGCACAGGGTAAATTAAACAGAACATACAACTTTCTTGGTATGTCGGTTTATACTGTAATCCTATTAAACAGCAAAGGCACGTGACGTGCCTACTTTGCAAACAATCTAACAGTTTCACCGACATTGAGTTTGCCCTCAGAGCATTGTGTCTGACCATATGAATAATCGGTGTGCTGTCTTGTACATAAACCTCTACTTGAATTTATGTTCTGTGTCTCAGTGCATTCTGTAGATATTACAATTTCCCATATTTTTCCCCTGTACAGGCAATGATAATTTGGCTTTCAAATACACCACCGGGTGGCGCCAGCAATGCCTGCCTCACCAACAGTCTGTCTGTCCCTTTCTTCCTCATTGTATTTTTAGTATGTGTTAAATCTATGCTTTTAGTGTTCTTCAGCATGTTTTATGTGGGGGGTGGGGTGGGGGTTGGGGAAACTGTTTCTAATCTCTTACCTCGACAGAGATGCAATTTTATTCCGTATCATATCGCCATCCGCACTGCGGCCTAACATCGAGGAGTTGGCGGCCTTTCCTGGAGACCGACCAAGAACTCCACTACGGGAGCCTGTGGACTTACCATCACGGAGCTCGTGATCCCTTTGACAGGGATCGACTTCAGTGCTCTATCGCAGGAGCCTCCGGACTTTAACATCGTGGAGCCCGTGGGCTCTGGTCACGACCGACTTCGGGAACTCCAAGCTGCAGGAGCTTCGACCACCCCGATGCGGGAGCTTAGATTGCCCCGACATGAGGACTTCGACCGCCGGCTGTAAGAGCTTCGATCACCCTGATGGATGGTTCGACTGCCCCGACCGCGGGAGAAGATTGAGGGAAGAAGATTGGACTTTATTGCTTTCAATCACAGTGAGGAATGTGGGGAGTCTGCTGTGGTGGATTTTTATGTTAACTTTTAACGTTGTGTGTCTCGTTGCTTTTTTTGGTATGGCTGTATGGTAATTTGCATATCACTCTACCTTAATTTGTACATGTGGCAATAAAAGACCTTTGAAACCTTTGAAATACCCGGAGTTGGTCTGTCCCTATCAAAAAATGGCTACTCTTATTGTTACTCACAATTCCTTCAATATAGATGAGATCGTTTCTGGGATCTCAAGTATTTCCTCTCCAATCTTCCTCAGAACCTATAGTTTTCTATGCTTTACTTTTCTTTAGGCCAGGAATTTATCTAGTTTAGTTTAGTTTAGTTTAGTTTAGAGATACAGCACGAGTCCATTCCAACCAGTGATACCCGCACATTAACACTTTCCTACATGCACACTGGGGCCAATTTTACATTTATACCAAGCCAATTGACCTACAAACCTGTACATCTTTGGAGTGTGGGAAGAAACTGATGATCTGCCGATATTGTGACATCAGAGGCAGACACCAAGCTCCTTGGTCTTGCTAACGTTGAGAGCTAAATTGTTGTTCTGGCATAATTTAATCAGATTATTAATATCCCTCATATACTCTCACTCATGGTTAGCTGTTATTCGTCCTACCACAATGGTATCGTTGGTTAATTTAAATGAAGTGTTGGTGCTGGGTATGGCTGCACAGTCATGGGTACAGAGAGAATAGAGCAGGAGACTGAGCCCACAACCTTGAGATGCTTGTTGGAAATCATGGAGGAAGTGTTGTTGCCAATTTGTATGGTTATGGTCTGTCTATGAGTAAATTGAAGATCCAATTGTATATGAATGATTTGAGTCCCAGTTCTCTGAGTTTGATGACAAGTTTGGAGGGGATGATAGTGTTGAATACCGAACAGTGGTTGATGAACAACTGTCTGACATGTGTCCTAAGTGATGCGGTGCCAAGTGGAGAGTGAAGATCACATCCTTTGTTGATGTTTTGTGGTGGTAGGTAAATTGTAGCAGATGTAGGATCTTACTGAGGCAGGAGTTGATATGCGTCATAACCAGCCTCTTAAAGCACTTTATCACCATGGAAGTTAGGTCATCGGTTGGGAATCATTGAGGAATGTCACCTTACACTTCTTGGAAACCAATATTATGGATGTCCTTTTATTGAGAGGTCCACAAAAACTCTAGCCAGTTAGTCCACACAGGTTTAAAAAATGTGGCCATATACCATTGAGGAAGGATGCTTTCCAAGGGTTCACTCTCATGAGGGATCTTCTGACATGGGCCTCTGGTTACAATGCCACTGTGGTTATGAGGACCAGGCAAGATACATTGATGTTCTCCCTTTTGAAGTGAGCAAAGAAGGCATTGAGCTCATCTGGAAGTGAGACGTTGCTGTCACTTGAGCTACTACTTGGTTTCACCTCTGAAGTCTGAAGAAGTCGCGACCCAAAACGTCACCTATTCCTTCTCTCCAGAGATGCTGTCTGTCCCACTGAGTTACTCCAACATTATGTGTCTATCTTTGGTTTAAACCAGCATCTCCAGTTCCTTCCTACATGCTTGGTGTCACCTGGTAGGGAGTGATGGCATGGAACCTGAAAGTCCATCTCATTCACCAGTTTAGATTGGGTGTCTCTTTGCTATTCTAATGGGCTTAACAAGGTTGTACCTGGACTTCTTAAGTGAACCTGTATCACCAGATTTGAATGCCTGAGATCTGCCCCTCGGAAGATTGCCGACCTACAGGTTCTTCCAAGGTTGCTGGTTAGATAACACGTGGATGGCCTTGGTGGGAACACACTCCTCCACATATTTCCTGTGGTATTCGTCAGATCTGTTGCCAAGAATTTGAACAGTCCCCAGTCTACCGATGTCAAGCAGTCGTGAACTCATTCCTCTACCTTCCCTGGCCAGCACCGTGCAGTCCTCACCGCTGGGGCGCGATCTTCAGTCACTGCCTTTAAGCAGGAAGAAGGAACATAGGCAGGGATCTTTGGTGGTGTAGTAGCAATGGTCAAGAGTACGTGACCCTCTGGTGCAGCGGGAAACATTCTGATGGTAGTGAGGAAGTGACTTATTTTAATTAGCCTTGTTGATGACAGCGGCAATGATGGGTAAAGTGTCAGGTTAGGTTGTCTGGTGTTCGTTGACCATGGCATGCAGGTACTCCAGTGCCAGCCGTAACCCTGCCAGGGGGAAGAAGTGGAGCGCAATCATGATGATGGAGGTGTTAGATCTTCCAGGTACGATCAACAGGACTTGGACATAACTATGATGTGTGATTTCCAGTGTGAGTTTACCATGAGGCAGACACTACTGCCTCTCCCTTTTCCGAATGATACCCTTTGGTCCATGCAATGGATTGAGAAACATTTGCGACAATGACCATATTTCCAGGCACAGTGGAGGCCAAGCTGGCATTTTAGGTATTGCACACAGTTTTTTGTAAGCCGTGGGGTTGAGGACTCCCCTATTGTCAGGTGATTGTAATGGTGCTAATGTATTTAAATGGACTAGCAGCGTGTCTGTAACTGCACTGATTTGTGCTGTTTCTCTTAACATAGAAACATAGAAAATA
Organism: Raja brachyura; assembly: GCA_963514005.1. The sequence continues at coordinate 99,718,313 of OY740782.1, read as the reverse complement.
GGTGAAGGAGTAGGCCATTTGGCCCTTCAAGCCTGCACCGCCATTCAATATGATCATGGCTGAAGTTAAGAAGTTTAAAATGGCTATATCCAATTTTTAGAGAAACAGCGTGGTAACAGACCCTTTGGCTCACTGAGTGCACACCGTTCAGTGATCACCCCTCACACTAGCACTATCCTACACACATTGGGGACAATTTACAATTTTACCAAGCCAATTAGCCTATAAACCTGTACCTCTTTTGGGGGTAAACCTTGGGAGGAAACCGGAGCAGACAGCATCAGTAGTCAGGAATGAAACCGGGTCTCTGGGTGCTATAGGCAGCAACTCTACCGCTGCACCACCATTCAACCCATTATCTTGACCTGTTCTATTGCTGGAAAAATGTCATCACATTCCAATTATTTTTTTCAGGATCATCAGAAGATGGTGGGACTCCATGGTGAAAACAAAGGCATTATTTACAAAGTCAGAAGCCTCCTGCCAAGGAGAGAAGGTTCCATTGTGGACAATTCAACAATAGCCTCAGGTAAATTCTGCCCCTTCAACCTGTTGTTTAGTAGGCCGCATCCTTCACTTTCTTTCATTTCAGCCTCGTGCCAACACTTCAGTGTATAGACGTACTTAAACCTTGCAGTGACTGCATCAAATGTGGGTTACATGCCAATGGTATCAAAGTAACATGTCCCGTGGCTTCGATGGATGAGCAGGTGACAAGTACACTGGATCCTCATGCAACTTCACATGTATACGTCCTAAGTGCATTGAAACCTATTGTGTAGAGCAGACAAAAACATGCATTACATTACAAATCTGGCTCACCTCCTCCATTGTATTCTGTCAGTTTTACCTCCTTTTTACCTGGCATTTTCCTTATTCCTTGATTTTCTAAACTATGCCTTAATTCTATCTGATATTTAAGTTTGCCATACTGATATTTTTTCTTTCTGGTTAGGTTGTAAATCTTATACAGCAGCCTTCCAAATTTATAACCTGAGCCTTGAAATTCATTGGCCTGGAAATTCTATCAAGTAGCACAATCTTCATGAGCACTGCCTGATGTGATTTAGCTGAAGAAAGATTGTTGTTAAAGTAAAATGTGGGCTTACTGTGAATCACAAGTTCTGCAGCTTTCCTTCCTGATCTGTCGCATTACTGCACAGTGGAGCCCAGGCATGTTCAACACTGTTCCAATGAAGGGTCCACTACCTGAAATGTTAAATGGTTTTTTTTTCCAAAAATGCTGCTTGACTGGCCTAGTTTGGTTTAGTTTAGTATAATTTGAGATAAAGCACGGAAACAGGCCCTTCGGCCCACCGAGTCCACACCGACCATGATCCCTGCACATTAACACTATCCTACACACCCTAGGGAAAATTTACAATTTTACCGAGCAAATTAACCTACAAACCTGTATGTCTTTGGAGTGTGGGAGGGACCTGGAGCACCCGGAGAAAATCCACGCAGGTCATAGAGAGAAAGTACAAACTCCATATAGACAGCACCCATAGTCAGGATTGAACCTGAGTCTCTGGCGTCGTAAGGCAGCAACTCAGCCGCCTCAGCATTTTTGTTTATGTGTGCAACACAAGCCTGGGGATCACTTCCCGGATGCATGCCTGACCTACAGATGGTGCAGAAGGCAAAGATGTCTTTCACAGGGCTTGCAAAACCTAGTTTATTGACAAACATGTTGTAGAAAGATAGTCTATGAAGAGCTCTTCCACAAATGCATAACTTTGAAGTCCTGGTGTTGCATGGTTATCAGTCTACACAATCACAGAGCACATACTTAATACAAATTCCCTGTGAATTATTTTGTTGGAAGAACCAAATAGTAGAAGATTGCAGAATGTCTTTAATATAAGCACAGACTGGTTGCAGTCGTGATTTTGAATCTTAACACAATAAAGGGTCAGCTTCACATTTATTTGAGAATATTGGGTCTGTTCATTTCCTAAAACAGATTCTCTTGAACACACTACTGCACAGGCATTCTTCCTCACTCATCTTTTAGCTGGTGGTTTGCCATTTCCTATGCAATATTATTTTCTTATGGTTATGAGCCTTTCATCAATTTTTTTATATACAGGAAAAAATAGGCAATCCTATCATAATGTGGCCACCGAACTCTTCCCTATGTAAGTATATTAATTTATTATTATTATCACATGTACCAAAATGCAGAGAACAAGTCCTGGTAATGTGATAACTACACATGTCCTCTCCAGTTTGCTCAGTCCATCTGACACATGGTGTCAACACAGAAGACTGTGAGAGCTCAAAACTAAAATGTCAAAGAATTGCAAGCCAGAAATTGAGCAGAATCAGTTTCCAACCCATATTCCTCACAACAACTGTTTCTTATATTATGCTAAACTCACAAAAGTCAGTCGGAATTTTATTAATTACTAGACTAAGTGGGACCAATTGGTTCCATGTTCACACGGGAGGGCTGGTCCCCCAATGCAATATCCCACCTCTCCACCAATTCCAATATTGGTGGCCAGTGGGGAGAGGGGGGCTTTCAGGAGCGCTAATATGGTTGTTGTGGGCCGAAGGGACTGGTTTCCAGAGGGCTAGTATGGACATTGTGGGCTGAATGGATTCTTGGGCTGGCAGCTCAGTCACTCAGGCCTGTTGGACTGGCAGCTCGGTCACTGAGGCTTGGTGGGCTAGTAGCTCAGTCACTCAGGCCTGGTGGACTGGTAGCTCGGTCACTCAGGCCTGGTGGGCTGACAGCTCAGTCATTCAGGCCTGGTGGGCTGACAGCTCAGTCCCTCAGGCCCAGTGGGCTGGCAGCTCGGTCACTCAGGCCTGGTGGACTACCAGCTTGGTCATTCAGGCCCGGTGGGCTGGCAGCTCCATCACTCAGGCATGGTGGGCTGGCAGCTTGGTCCCTCAGGCCTGGTGGGCTGGCAGCTCGATCACTCAGGCTTGGTGGGCTGGCAGCTCAGTCACTCAGGCTTGGTGGGCTGGCAGCTCAGTCACTCAGGCCTGGTGGGCTGGCAGCTCAGTCACTCAGGCCTGGTGGGCTGGCAGCTCAGTCTCTCAGGCCTGGTGGGCTGGCAGCTCAGAAACTGCCAGAAATTCTGCCCAAAACAGGTGAGAGACTCTGTGAGAGAGCAGGGGGAGAACATGGAGAATCAATTTTAGGCAATTTTCATTTTTTCTGCAGATCACAAATGAAGGGGTGAAGTCTATCCTGGCCTGGATCACACAGGGAGCCCATGAAGGGAGGGAGAAAAATACTGGGGTGAGGTTTAATACTTGCAGGGGGAATACTTATGGATGGGCCGAAAGGACTCCTCCTGGGCTAGTACTGGCTTAATGGGCTGAAGGGGCTCTTGAAAAAAAAATCCCAGTGACATCTCAGTGAAAGGCACTTTTTCTGGAATTTTCTGGCACAGGGCAAGCCAAACAGCTGATTGCATTTTCATTTCATTTCCATTTCCATTGCAGAATCCTGCACAGGGCAGGCCAAACAGCCCATTGCATTTTCATTTCATTTCCATTTCCATGGCAGTTTCAAGCACGGGGCAGGCCAAACAGCACATTGCATTTTCATTTCATTTCCATTTCCATAACAGTTTCAAGCACAGAGCAGGCCAAACAGTCATTGCATTTTCATTTCATTTCCATTTCCATTGCCGTTTCAAGCACAGGGCAGGCCAAACAGCTCATTGCATTTTCATTTCATTTCCATTTCCATTGCAGTTTCAAGCACACGGCAGGCCAAACAGCTCATTGCATTTTCATTTAATTTCCATTTCCATTGCAGTTTCAAGCACACCGCAGGCCAAACAGCTCATTGCATATTCATTTATTTGATATTTCCATTGCAGTTTCAAGCCCAGGGCAAGCCAAACAGCTCATGGCATGTTCATTTCATTTCCATTTCCATTGCAGTTTCAAACACAGGGAGGCCAAACAGCTCATTGCATTTTTATTTCATTTCCATTTCCATTGCAGTTTCAAGCACAGGGCAGACCAAACAGCTAATGCATTTTGATTTCAATTTCAATTTCCATTGTAGTTTCAAGCACAGGGCTGGCCAAACAGCTCATTACATTTTCATTGCATTTCCATTTCCATTGCAGTTTCAAGCACAGGGCTGGCCAAACAGCTCATTGCATTTTCATTTCATTTCCATTTCCATGGCAGTTTCAAGCACGGGGCAGGCCAAACAGCATATTGCATTTTCATTTCATTTCCATTTCCATAACAGTTTCAAGCACAGAGCAGGCCAAACAGTCATTGCATTTTCATTTCATTTCCATTTCCATTGCCGTTTCAAGCACAGGGCAGGCCAAACAGCACATTGCATTTTCATTTCATTTCTATTTCCATTGCAGCTTCAAGCACACGGCAGGCCAAACAACTCATTGCATTTTCATTTCATTTCCATTGCAATATTAAGCACAGGGCAGGCCAAATACCTCATTTAATTTTCATTTAATTTTCATTTCATTTCCATTGCAGTTTCAAGCACAGGGCAGGCAAACCAACTAATTTCATTTGCATTAATGTCTAACCAATCATTTATTGCGAGTCAATTGCAGACTCACATTTCAGTTGATTCACAGCTTAGGATCACAGTTAGAAACATAGAAAATAGGTGCAGGAGTAGGCCATTCGGCCCTTCGAGCCTGCACCGCCGTTCAATGTGATCATGGCTGATCATCCAACTCAGTATCCCGTACCTGCCTTCTCTCCATACCCCCTGATCCCTTTAGCCACAAGTGCCACATCTAACGCCCTCTTAAATATAGCCAATGAACTGGCCTCAACCACCTTCTGTGGCAGAGAATTCCAGAGACTCGCCACTCTCTGTGTAAAGAATGTTTTCCTCATTTCGGTCCTAAAGGAATTCCCCCTTATCCTTAGACTGTGATCCCTTGTTATGGACTCCCCCAACATCGGGAACAATCTTCCAGCATCTAGCTTGTCCAACCCCTTAAGAATTTTGTAAGTTTCTATAAGATCCCCCCTCAATCTTCTAAATTCCAGCGAGTACAAGCCGAGTCTATCCAATCTTTCCTCATATGAAAGTCCTGACATCCCAGGAATCAGTCTGGTGAATCTTCTCTGTACCCCCTCTATGGCAAGGATGTCTTTCCTCAGATTTGGAGACCAAAACTGTATGCAATACTCCAGGTGTGGCCTCACCAAAACCCTGTACAACTGCAGTAGAACCTCCCTGCTCCTATACTCAAATCCTTTCACTATGAATGCTAACATACCATTTGCTTTCTTCACTGCCTGCTGCACCTGCATGCCTACTTTCAATGACTGGTGTACCATGACACCCAGGTCTCGTTGCATCTCCCCCTTTCCTAATCTGCCACCATTCAGATAATAGTCTACCCTCATGTATTTGCCACCAAAGTGGATAACCTCACATTTATCCACATTATACTGCATCTGCCATGCATCTGCCCATTCACTCAGCCTATCCAATCACCCTGCAGCCTCCAAGCATCCTCCTCACACCTAACTATACCCCCCAGCTTGGTATCATCTGCAAATTTGGAGATGTTGCATTGAATTCCCTCGTCCAAATCATTAATATATATTGTAAATAGCTGGGGTCCCAGCACTGAGCCTTGCGGCACCCCACTAGTCACTGCCTGCCATTCTGAAAAGGACCCGTTTACTCCTACCCTTTGCCTCCTGTCTGCTAGCCAGTTCTCTATCCACATCAATACTGAACCCCCAATACCGTGTGCTTTAAGTTTGTATGCTAATCTCTTATGCGGGACCTTGTCGAAAGCCTTCTGAAAGTCTAGATATAACACATCCACTGGTTCTCCCTTATCCACTCTACTAGTTACATCCTTGAAAAATTCTATCAGATTTGTCAGACATGATTTACCTTTCGTAAATCCATGCTGACTTTGTCCAATGATTTCACCACTTTCCAAATGCGCTGCTATCCCATCTTTAATAACTGACTCTAGCAGTTTCCCCACTACCGATGTTAGACTAACTGGTCTGTAATTCCCCGCTTTCTCTCTCCCTCCTTTTTTAAAAAGTGGGGTTACATTAGCTACCCTCCAATCCTCAGGAACTACTCCAGAATCTAAGGAATTTTGAAAAATCATCACTAATGCATCCACTATTTCTGTGGCTACCTCCTTGAGTACTCTGGGATGCAGACTATCTGGCCCTGGGGATTTATCGGCCTTCAATCCGTTCAATTTACCCAACACCACCTCCCGGCTAACCTGGATTTCACTCGGTTCCTCCATCTTATTTGACCCCCGTTCCACTGCTATTTCCGGCAGATTATTTATGTCTTCCTTAGTGAAGACAGAACCAAAGTAGTTATTCAATTGGTCTGCCATGTCCTTGTTCCCCATGATCAATTCACCTGTTTCTGACTGCAAGGGACCAACATTTGTTTTAACTAGTCTCTTTCTCTTCACATATCTATAAAAACTTTTGCAGTCAGTTTTTATGTTCCCTGCCAGTTTCCTTTCATAATCTATTTTCCCTTTCCTAATTAAGCCCTTTGTCCTCCTCTGCTGGAGGAGGACAAAGGGAGTTGCTGGTGTTGTGGCCTCTCTCTGGCGATCTTCCAGAGTGACTGACTCACGTCCAGGCATCCAGGGTTTTATAGTCCTGCCTCCCACCCCCTCCCCCTGGAAGGGGCATTACCTTCATCATGGTGATTGATAGGTGAGAGGACCAATCAGCTGATCTCAGGATTCTTTAAACATTCATAACTTTTTTTTTCATCATTCGGAAAAATCCTCGGGACTGCCTCAGCGGAAGAGGACTGTGAGTAAGAATTCCAAAAATCATGGCGATATAGGGTAGCATTTTTTCTAAAAACAATATATTGTGCAGACAGGAAGTGGTCAAGATGAGACTTTTAGTTATATAGAAGTTGCTGGCTTGCAAGCTGAGCAATCGTCATCTCACATCATAAAGTTTAACAACACGGAAATAGACCCTTTGGTCAACGGGGTCTACTCTAACCATCAAGCACCCTATCTTATTCTTCTTTACTCCCTTTTTATTCAATGATTCAATTACACTTTATTGTAATTTTGTAAAATTGCCTATTTTGCACACGATACACAAAATATGCAAAGAGTCGCCACGCAGAGGCACTGACAAAGGTACAAAAGTATTCATTATATTGATGGTCCTCTTTGTTCTCAGCAGCCTACCTGCCGGGTACTTCTTTGTTCTCTCGGTGAGCCACACCCCCACGTATGGTCCTTCTTTGTTCTGGGCAGCCCAATCTCACGCCATAGGCCACTGACAAAGTCACACATACTCATTATAGTCCTGATGGTCCTCTTTGTTGTCGGCGGGCCACCCGGCAGGTCCCTCTTTGGTCTCTCGGTGGCCCCATCCCCCACGCCAGGTCCCTCTTTGTTCTTGGCGGCTCGTCCACTACTGACCCCTAGGATTCACATGGTCCTCTCTTGGACGCTTCTTTATTCTTCCCACCGTCTATCAACTCTCCTAAGATTCTTTCACTCACCTACATACTGGAGTCAATCTATAATATGCAATTATTACCAACCTACACGTCCTTGGGAAGTGGGAGGAAAGTACAATGTCTGGAGGAAATCCACATGATCACAATGGGAATGCACGCGCACTCCATGCAGACAACACCAGCAATCAGAATTGAGCCAAGTTGCTAGATTTCTGAGGAGGCAGCTTCATTAGGTCTGCCACTGTTCTAAGGTCCTGTGATTTACAATGATTAACACCTTTAAAACTACGCTTTCCGCCTTTACTCTCCGAAACTTTAAAAAAAAGAAATCTGCATGTAATTTATTTGCTTTCCGCACACTTTAATGCTAGGGTTAGCAGTTAAAATTTTAAGGTGATTAATTTTCAGTGAGAAGAAATTCTCCAGACTCAATGTGCAATTACATTCCAAAAGATGAACATTCAGAAAGAAACCATTTCTACAGGGGGTAGCATAACAGCAAAAGACCATCTGCTGAGACAGGAAACAAATAAAACCTGAACAGCTGATGGAAGCTGCAGGAGATACGAGGAAGGCAGTGACTACATCCCTTATCCCTTCATTCAACTGACAGGTTATTTGTTATTGAACTGTGTGTGTTTTGAGGAAAAAAAGTGCGACAGATTCACACTAATTGTGAATGAACATTTACCATTAATAGCCTGAAAGTGCCGCTAAATCAATATACTGTATTCCCTTTAGGATTGACCGTTATTTTAACCTGCTTTATTTCCATATTAGAAGTTGTAAATTTGGCAGATTACATTATTGCTCACAATGTGTTACTGATTCTTGCAGTGTATTTGAGCAAAGCCATAGCAGTGGCAGGCAACACTCAAGGTATGCAGGATTTTAGAGATGGGGGGAGGTGGAAGCTAGGATTGGGGGTGGGGCAAAATCTCAGAGAGAAATCACCAATGATTAGAAGCTCATGTGGGTTCTGTTCGGACTATTCTTTTTTAACTGGAGAATGGTTTTTAAACTGGTGCCATATATATATGGGGCAATGACAGACAGTGAGAATCTTTTTCCAGAGTGAAAATGTCAGGCACCAAAGGGCATAGCTTTAAAAGGAGGGAGGCAACGTTTAAGGAGATATAAGGGGGGAGTTTTTAAAAAATATAGATTGGTGGATGCCTGGAATGCGCTGCCAGGGGTGGTGGTTGAGGCAGAAATGTTAGTGGCATTTAAGAAGCCTTTGGATTGGCACATGGATATGCAAGGGTTGGAACAATATGGATCACGTGCAGGCAGAGAACATTAAATTAACCTGGCATCATGTTTGGTTTGAACCTTGTGCGCTGAAGGGCCTGGTCCCGTGTTGTACTGTTCTATATTCTGTGATCATTTGAAGGAGGCTCTTTCCTTCCTGACATTTTAATAATGCTCCAGCTGACCCTTTTCTTCACATAGCACCTCCCATGTAATCATGGTCCATGAAATGATTCTGTGCTCCAGGGCCCCAAACACTTCACGCAGTCATATAGAAACCTGCACTTCTTTCAATTTACTAGCTGAACTTGTTACTGACAATATGGTCCCTGGGGAGACCAAATACAAACTTTGTAGACACCCCTTGAGTCCAGTAGCATGACAGTTTACAGCTGACAGTCATTTCCATTTGTAAATAGCTATTTTTATTTCTAAAATACTGGTTACTCCAGTGTTTTGTTTCTTTCTTCAGTGTAAACCAGCATCTGCAGTGTCTTCTGACTCAGATAACTTGGAGGGCTGGCTGCATGTGGAATATATGGGGATGGCAATGGAAGGGTCAGGGTTTGGATGGGTTGGCTACCAGCAATCGGGGTCAGAGGGCCTGTGGACAATATTCAGGATTAGGGCTATGGGGAGTGGAGGTTGGGAATCAGTGATAAATAATGGGACTAGGTGGTTGGGCTTAGATTCGCACAAGGTGGAGGAATGGGTGATGGTGAGGTAATTTGCAAAAGGAAAGTCAGCAAGTAAACACATTAAAGGACAACTTCCCGAGTCAGATTCCTGGCCACTGCTCAGATTGGTCACTTTAAATTGCGTAGATACAAGTGTAAGCAGCATTCGGAGTGACAATATCAGCCAATCTTCAGATCAATTCTGATCTAATTGCATGCCATTATATACAAGAAACTGAAAACAGAAGTTTTGATTCTAGAGTGGCCGTAGCATACATTGAAAAGTTTCCCTTTATTCTGGTAGATTTAATCCACTCTAGCACAAAGCTTGCTGGAGGTGAGATGCTGCATTATAGTGAGAATGAATGCCTCAGTTTATTTTCAACACTTCCATACTTCTTTGGCACTTAACATGTTTTATCCTTACTAGTTGTGCAATTCAAAATTGCTGAGTCCGATTCAAGTAAGTTATTTTCTTACTGGCTCTCCTTTTATTCATCCGCCACTCTCCATCAGAACATTTTAGACTTTAGACTTTAGAGATACAGCATGGAAACAGGCCCTTCGGCCTTCCGAGTCCACGCTGCCTAATAATTACCCGTACACTAGCATTATCCTACCCACAAGGGACAATTTACAATTTTTACTAAAGTCAATTAACCTACAAACCTGTACGTCTTTGGTGTGTGGGAGGAAACTAGAGCACCTGGAGAAAACCCACAAGGTCACAGGGAGAACGTAAGACTCCGTTACAGACAGCACCCTTAATCGGGGTTGAACCAGGGTCTCTGGTGCGGTAAGGCGGCAACTCTATCACTACACAAATGGGAGTTTTGTAGAATGGGAATTCAACATTAAAATTAGATACAAAGACTTACAAAGAATATCAACATTTTACTTTGGAGTCACGTCAGTGACTACGTGAAGAACCCCGTCCAGCCGTTGGTGCGTCATTACGTCAGACGCATTGGTGCAGTCGGCCGGTTTGAGCAGCAGAGCTCCTCCAAGCAGTAAGTATAAAACACAAGATAAGTTTCAAACTTTTCTTGTGTTCACTTTCTGTTTCAGCAGTAGAGTGTACACCGTTAAAATGTCACAGAAACCTGCACAGGTGTCGGCGAGGAGATCCGCAGAGAAAAGGTTCGAGGACCGTGATAGTATTGTTAGCAGATGCCCGCCTAGGTCATCAAGTCCGACGCCAGCAATGGAGCTAGCGACACCGGACCCGCTGCCTGTGAGCAAATGGGCGTAGGGCGTAAGGCTCCTGCAAAATCAAATATGCCTGTGGACCCAGACTCTGGCCTGGCAGTTTTACCCTCAAACAGAGAGACCGTTTGCTCACGGCTCTCCCATGTCGAGGTCTTATTACAGAAGATGCACGACAGGGACAAACTCCGTGGGAGGAGTGGTGCCCACGCCAGGCTAGTGGAGAGCCTGTGCTAGCAGTGTCTAAAACAGGGCTTCAATTAGACAAGTAGCCAGTTTAATTGGTAAATTGGAGGCTACTTTTCCAGCTGTGCTGTTTGGACTTCTGCATTATCAACAATTACAACGAGCTAAAGAACAGAAGAACATGCGTGTCATTTTGATAGGCCCATGCAATTATCAGCTGGGGCAATTTCAGACATTCAATGGTGGATCATAAATTTTTCAAAAAGCTCCAGGGACGTTTTGGTTGAACCACCTTCCATAATATTACAGACGGATGTCAGTGCGCTGGGTTGGGGTGCTACGGATATGTCTTCCTGTTGTGGAGGCAGAAGGAATACTCATGGAGACATTCCTTGTTCAATTAAGAGGGATCAATTATTTAGAGCTTTTGGGAACCTGGTGTGGGCTTAAAGCTTATTGCTCTGCCAAGAGTGACTTGCATGTGTAGGTTCAGATTGACAACACTACAGCACTGGCATATGTAAACCACATGGGTGGAGTCAAGTCACAGTCTTGTGATAGACTGGCTAATCAGTTCTGGGGCTGGTGCATTGACCAAAATATCTGGCTTTCAGCAATATATTTATGAGGTAGATTCAACACAGTAGTTGACATTAGGTCATGCCAATTCAATGATAACATAGAATGGACGTTAAATCAGGACATATTTAATCAAGTGGTTGCTCAGTATGGAATACCAGATATTGACTTGTTTGCATCTAGACTAAACCATCAGTTGCCCAGATATGTTTCATGGGAACCAGATCCTGGTGCAGCAGCGGTGGGTGCATTTTCGCTGCATTGGGGTGGAATGTTTGTATATGCATTTCTTCTATCCTGTCTCATCAGTCAATGCTTGCAAAAAATCAAGCAGGACTCCGCTTCAGGAGTATTGGTAGTGCCAGATTGGCCTACACAACCATGGTTCCCTCTCGTATTGCAAATGGCTAGTCAGCCTCACATGATTATTCCCAACCATAACAATCTACTGGTAAATTCAGTAACTGGCGATCAACATCCTTTACATGATCATATTGATCTGTTAATTTGCAGATTTTAAGGAGGCCATACCTGGGGAGAGGACTGTCTGATTGTACCGTGGATGTTCTCACGTCGGCCTGCAGGGATAGTACTCAGAAGAAGTACATCACCTCGATAAGGAAGTGGGAGGTATTCTGTCTACAGCAGAATATCTCATATCAAACTGCAGGCATCCCAGACGCACTGGAGTTTTTGTCCACTCTTTACTTTGATCAAAAATTAAGATATAGTGCGATTAATACAGTCAGAAGTGCTCTGTCTTCTTATTTACCCATGAGTTCAGAGTTACATTCAGTAGGGACACATCCGTTAGTTTCTTGATTTATGAAGGGAGTTTTCAATTCTAATCCTCCTAAACCCAGGTATGCTGGTATTTGGAATGTGAGCAAAGTTCTTATGCTTCTTCGCCAGTGGACTCATGTTGCAAGCCTATCTCTAGCCAAACTAACCACGAAGGTGGTCATGCTTATGGCGTTAGTATCAGCCCAACATGTGCAAACATTGCAAAAGCTACGGCTAGACAGAATGCAGGTATCGGCAGATGCCATTACTTTTTATGTCTATGATCTGCTCAAACATAGTACAATAGGCATGACAGGATGTAAGATTGTTTTTTCAGCATACCCCACAGATGCTCGCCTGTGTGTAGTATCACATTTGCCTCATTACATTGAGGCTACCAGAGTCCTACGAGGAACAGAGTCTGCGTTATTTATTAGCCACAAAAAAAACACACAGCAAGGTGTCGGTGCAAACAATTTCAAGGTGGCCAAAGCAGGTTCTGGGAAGTGCTGGGATTGATACTGATAAATTCAAATCTCATTCCACCAGGGCGGCCTCAACTTCCGCGGCAAGGGCGATGGACGTGCCTATAGACCATATCCTCGCGGCCGCAGGATGGTCCAGTGAGCTGACCTTCCAAAATATTTATCATAAGCCGATTACAAGGCTGGGGGTGTTTGCTGATCCTGTTTTGAGTTCTGTTATAGTTTCCCCCTGAGTTAGAGGGGTTGTTATTGTTTTATTTGTAAATAAACCGTTATTCATTTGACAATGTTATGATTGATGCATTATTGATTATTTAACGACTTTGAGTCAATCAGTGCAGTGTGAAAGCCGGATTTGCATCTGCGGCATCAAATCACAGAGCTTTGAAATCTTCACGTAGTCACTCAGTTGACTCCGAAGTAAAATAGTAAGATTAAATGAGAATTTACCAGTTTGAAGTTTGATCTTTATTTTATGAGGAGTTACGATGCGGGATTACGTGCCCTCCCCTCCCAACCCTCATAAATATCATCTGGTAGTTATAATCTCTGTTATCCTACCATTATTACTTGTGATTTCACTCCGCTGCTTTGAAGATTGACGCACCAACGGCTGGATGGGGTTCTTCACGTAATCCCTCATCGTAACTCCTCATAAATTAAAGATCAAACTTCAAACTGGTAAGTTCTCATTTAATCTTACTATTTTATTTACCTTTTATAGTTTTATAAATTAGTTGAATAACAATTGCCAGGGATTACATTATTAGACACAGTGGTTTGAAGAAATGATTGTGCCAGACACAATAAAACATATACAGCCAAAATGACAAAAAAAGCTGAAGGAGTCTGGATAAATGTTGTTATCTCCTGACGTTAATTCAGCTCCATGACTATGTCACGTTTAGTAATCCCTCCAAGCTAATTATACTGGTGATAGATCAGTACTGACTGTTTTGTACAAAGCTATTCCAGAAAAGAACAAGCAAGGATGGGAAATAAAGGAAGCTAAAGCAATAAAGATTCTTCCTTTACCTGATTGTGAAAGATGAACTTATTTCTTCAGCTCAAATAAAATTTATTACAACAGTGATTCATAAATCAAAATAGTACTCCTTTTCCTGTCAAATAAATGAATTCAATGATGAACTATAAATTTGAATGGTGCAGCAAACAGCTTAAATTAACACCTAATGGAACCAATATGTACCAGTATACAGTCCTTTGCAGTGTAACTGTGTAAGAGGTGGGCTGATGGGGAACTCTCTGCAATAAATACTTCATAGGTGATCTCTTGCATTTGCTGAAGACTTGCTTCCGCATTGCTTCTGAGGGGACTGATATTCCAATGTGAGACCCACACAGATGAATCTACCACAGATGTGTTTGGAAGTGCCTGAAGGGATGCCAACGTAGGTAATGTGCGAAGTGATACACTTTATGCCGCCACTGTTACACAGGGCTCCTTCCAGGTTCCATATGCCATCCTGTATGCTCTTTCTCTATTTTGAGTGCTTGTAAGTGAAGGACTTCCAGGCGACAATAATATCACCAGTCCCAACCACCCAACCCAATCATTTATTATTTACTGGGAGGCTTTCAGCACATCCTTGAAACCAGCCAGAGCTTGGAATGATGTGCTTGTTTTCAGGTGTCTGAACAGAACTAACAGAGTCCAATATGACCATCAAAGCTTGGTGTATCATTCTGGAAAAGGATACTGAAGTTAGTTAACTTATCCTGCCAGAGGATTTGGAGGATATTGATAAGTTGGTCAAAGAATGTGTTGCTGGACTAAAGGCTATCATTTTTGATATAGAAACAAAGAACTGCAGATGCTGGTTTATACCAATGATTGACACTGTGCTGGAGTAACTCAGCAGGTCAGGCGGCATCTCTGGAGACGAAGGATGGGTGACGTTTCAGGCCTGGACCCTATCCAAAATGTTACCCATGATTTGTCGTCAGAGCCTGACCCATTGAGTTACTCCAGCACTTCGTGTCAATCTTCATTTTTTATATTTGCAATTGTGGAAAGATAGTTTCTGATGTATGGGATGTGGACCATATTTTGCAGCTTTTCAACATGAAGTTTTATTGTTGGAGGAGTGGTGTGGTATGGATGGAGCAGATTGACGGAGGACCTTCTTGTTATTAATGTTCAGTGTAAATCCTATCTCTTGTATGTTGCAGTGAACAAATTTAAGGGGTCCAGACAGAATCTCTTGAAGAATGTATATCAAGCAAAGCTGCGTCATCTCTTTAGCAATTTATGCAGTATTCCTCGCCAGAATGCGACACCTCACCTCCATTAAGCTTCCTGCTGGAGTGGAACTAATCTATGAAACCTAAGTGAAACTGCTCGCTTCATGTCACCTCCACTCCAGGTTCAGTCCACAAAATGGAAGATGCAGATGATATTAATTTGCACATAGTTAGATGCTGAGCTTCAAACCATTGTCGCCTTGTTCACTAAAGCATTCAATAGCCCAATAAACATTGCAGCAACACAGTGACTAATTATGGAGACATAGAGGGCGGCACAGTGGAGCAGTGGTAAAGTTGCTCCCTTACAGTACCTGCAGCACCGGAGACCCGGGTTCGATCCTGACAATGGGTGCAGTCTCTACAGAGTTTTTGTGTCCTCTTCGTGACTGCGTGTGTTTTCTCCGAGATGTTTGGTTTCTTCCCACGCTCCAAAGATGTACAGATTTGTAGGTTAATTGGCCTGGTATAAATGTAAATGTCCCAAATGTGTGTAGGATAGTGTTAATGTGTGGGGATTGCTGGTGGGTGTGGACTCAGTGGGCTGAAGGGCCTGTTTCCGAGCTGTAACTTAAACTAAAACTAGAGAAGCAGTGGCATATCCATTTATTCTGTTTACAGGTGTGTCTCACCTACTCATCCTGTGACAGCAACCATAATATAAATTGAACAACAGTTCTAACCATACAGAGATTTACGGATTTACTTCATTGACACCAATTCTTAATTGAATCTTGTTCTCCTGGTCCACTGTATTTATTAGCTTTAGTCCCACTTTCCCGAGATGCTCACAAATTCTCCCGAGTTTTCCCTTGATTCAAACTCAGAGAATGTTCGTAACAGGTCCTTGGAAGGCTGTAGGAGTCCGTAGATATATCGGGGCATCAAGTAAGTCGGGACGTTTTGTCCAGCATGACAAAAAATGTCCACGAGTAAAACGATAGTCGAGAGGAGAAAAATTGCAACATTCAATGCCCTGAGTACCTACGGCTGACAAAATGAGCTGCTGCGATATATCTACGGACTCCTGCAGCCTCCTACGGACCCGTTACGAACATTCTCCGAGTTTGAATCAAGGGGAAAAGTCGGGAGAATTCATGAGCAGCTCGGGAAAGTGAGACAGGCCCTTTATAAAGTGCAGCCTTAATATGACCCATATATTTAATGACCAGTATATTTTTCACAAACAATAACATTGAGAATGTAATTAAATATAGTGCTATCTGATTAAAAATGCTTTAAGTTATTGTGAGAGATATAATGTTCTTGCTAATTGTGATAAATGTCTTTCTGATCATAACTGTTAAGTTTCTTTGCAAGGAACTATACTGGAGGATTTAGCAAAACAACATTTGAAGGAGCTGTCATGGATTTCTGTCAACAAGTTAACAACACTTATTTTCTGAAATGGATCGGGTTGATTAAAGTAGATTACATTTTATCATGCAAAAACAGACACATTTTTCCTTTCCCAAAGGGAGACATTTAAAATGTGATTTCCGTCTGAACTGATATAATATATGAAATTTGGGTCTCCTCGAAATGTTCCATGTCTCAGAAGTTAGTTAGACTGGAGTTAAATCTTATCACAAGGGCTCCAACTGGGTGTCTCCTTGCACATATCCACTAACATGAACATAAAAAGTAGTGTTTGATTTATTTTTTGTATAACCTCCATGCACATTGACTGAATGCAATTTTGGAATAGTAGAAATTAGGGTGTCAGTAAAGGTGAGGATATTCACAAATCATACCTTAACCTCTACTAATCTCGCAGGAGGGATGCCTAATCTGTAGTGCTCAAATAAGGGTTTCCACACAAGAGCAGTTCCTAAACAGGATTGCACATGTAATATTATGCCACAGTTGTGACTGAGCTGAGAAACTATTACTTCTACCAGTGGGCAGTGAACCTTTAGCATTTTCAACAGTGAAGGCTGTGAAAACTCAAACATTGAGTATAATCAGGGCACAGCTCAATATCTTTTTAGACATTAAGGCAATCAAGCAATATGGAGCATTTCAAGGCAAGATATACCGTAGGGAAATGTCATTCATGACCTTTTGGATGGCAGAGCAGTTTTAAGGGACTGAGTGGGCTACCTCTGCTTCTTACTTTGGATCTGTCTTCACTAAGGAGGACACAAACAATCTTCCTGATATAGTAGTGGCAAGAGGATCTGGGGTGACGGAGGAACTGAAGAAAATCCACATTAGGCAGGAAATGGTGTTGGATAGACTGATGGGACTGAAGGCTGATAAATTCCCAGGGCCTGATGGTCTGCATCCCAGGGTACTTAAGGAGGTGGCTCTAGAAATTGTGGATACATTGGTGATAATTTTCCAATGGTCCATAGACTCAGGATCAGATCCTGTGAATTGGAGGGTAGCTAATGTTATCCCACTTTTTAAGAAAGGCGGGAGAGAGAAAACAGGGAATTATAGACCAGTTAGCCTGACATCGGTGGCGAGGAAGATGCTGGAGTCAATTATAAAAGATGAGATAGCCAAACATTTAGATAGCAGTAACATGATCGAGTGAGCATGGATTTACGAAGGGGAAATCATGCTTGACTAATCTGGAAATTTTTGAAAATGTAACTAGGAAAATGGACAAGGGTGAGTCAGTAGATGCAGTGTACCTGGACTTTCAGAAAGCATTTGATAAGGTCCCACATAGGAGATTAGTGGGCAAAATTAGGGCACACGGTATTGGGGGTAGAGTGCTTACATGCATAGAGAAGTGGTTGGCAGACAGGAAACAAAGAGTAGGGATTAACGGGTCCCTTTCAGAATGGCAGGCAGTGACTAGTGGGGGTACCGCAAGGCTCGGTGCTGGGACCGCAGCTATTTACAATATACATCAATGATTTGAATGAAGGGATTCAAAGTAACATTAGCAAATTTGCAGGTGACACAAAGCTGGGTGGCAGTGTGAACTGTGAGGAGGATGCTATGAGAATGCAGGGGACTTGGACAGGTTGGGGGAGTGGGCAGATGCATGGCAGATGAAGTTTAATGCGGATAAATGTGAGGTTATCCACTTTGGTAGTAAAAACAGGAAGGCAGATTACTATCTAAATGTCATCAAGTTGGGAAAAGGGGAAGTACAACGGGATCTGGGGATCCTTGTACATCAGTCTATGAAAGTAAGCATGCAGGTACAGCAGTGAAGAAAGCGAATGGCATGTTGGCCTTTTTAACAAGAGGAATCAAATATAGGAGCAGAGGTCTTCTGCAGTTGTACAGAGCCCCTAGTGAGACCACGCCTGGAATATTGTGTGCAGTTTTGAACCCCTAATTTGAGGAAGGACATTCTTGCTATTGAGGGAGTGCAGCATAGGTTTACAAGATTAATTCCCGGGATGACGGGACTGTCATATTCAGCATATGACAGTCCCGTCATCCCGGGAATTAATCTTGGAATGGAACAGCTGGGCTTGTACACTCTGGAGTTTGGAAGGATGAGAGGGAATCTCATTGAAACATATAAGATTGTTAAGACACGCTAGAGGCAGGAAACATGTTCGCGATGTTGGGGGAGTCCAGAACCAGGGGCCACATTTTAAGATTAAGGAGTAAGCCATTTAGAACGGAGACGAGGAAACACTTTTTCTCACAGAGAGTTGTGAGTGTGTGGAATTCTCTGCCTCAGACGAGAGAGCTGGATAGGGCTCTTAAAGATAGCGGAGTCAGGGGATATGGGGAGAAGGCAGGACGGGGTACTGATTGGTGATGATCAGCCATGATCACATTGAATGGCGGTGCTGGCTTGAAGGGCCGAATGGCCTACTCCTGCACCTGTTGTCTATTATCTATTGTCTATTGTCTATTATTGTACAATAGAGATATCCAAAATAGTTACTAGGATGAGAAATATTAAATAACACAATGCAGATTTGTGTTCAGTCTCACTTTGCGACATTTATTAGTTAGAAAATGGAAAAATCCTTTTTTCATATGACCTGGGCACTGACTGACAGGCCTGTCATTTTTTTACATATCTTTCATTCATTGTTCTGTATCTCTCAACATCATCGTCTATATCTCCCTTCCCTGTGACTTTCAGTCTGAAGAAGTGTCTCGACACGAAACATCACCCATTATTTCTCTCCAGAGATGCTGCCTGCCCCGCTGAGTTACTCCAGCTTTTTGTGTCTATTTTCGGTTTAAACCAGCATCTGCCGTTCCTTCCTATGCCTATGTGTTGATACAGGTATAGGTTTATTATTGTCACGTGCACTAATAGGTTTATTATTGTCACGAGACAGAGCGAAAAACCATATTTTGCATACTATTCAGTCAGATCATGTTGTACAAAAGAGAAAAAGAACAGGATATAGTGTATACAGATAAACATAGATATACAAAATAAACAAAATATAGGGCAGAATATAGTGCCCTATACAGAGAAAATGCAGATAAGTAATATGCAAGGGCCGCAACAAGGTAGGTTGGAAGATTGGGAATACATCCTGAGCGTTTGAGAGGTCTGTTCAAGAGTTCAAGGTTCAAGGTTCAAGGTTAGTATATTGGTTACATACACCAATTGGTGTAGTGAAATGTTTCTTGCCAATGCAGCACATAAAAAAAGAATACAGACATAACACTAATAAAGAGATTAAAACATAAAAAAACATCCCCCACAATGATTCCCATTATGAGGGAAGGCACAATGTCCAGTCCCCATTGCATGTCCACCCATAGTCAGGCCTATTGAGGCCTCCGCAGTCGCCTTCACAGAGGCCCGATGTTCCAGGCCGTTCTCGCCGGGTGATGGTGCTCTGGCGTCGGGAGAATCCTCTCAGCGGCTTGGGACACCGGAAACGGCTGCTTCCTTACCAGAGTCCATGGCATCCGAAGCAAACAAGGCCGCGCTGAATGGAGCTCCCCCACTGGCTCCCGATGTTGAAGTTCAGCGCGGCTGGCCACTACACAGACCCGCAGCTCTGCGATGTTTTCCTCAGCGGTCTCAGCTCACTGGAGTTCCAGCGCGGCGACCCAGGCAAGGCATCACCCGCTCCGCGATCGCGCTCCAGCGCTCCGCCACCACCGAAGCCGTGGTTCTGGGTGGTCTCCTCAGGAAACGTTGCTCCAGGCTTGTTGGTAGGCCGCGAGGACAGGTCAAAAGTGCAGCCCAGAGAAAAGCTGCCTCTCTGGTCAGGTAGGGACGCTGAAAAGTAGTTCCCCCCTTCCCCCCCCCACCCCCACCCCCCACCCCGCATATCAAAAAGAATAGAACTCCAAATATAAAACACTTTAACTCACTAAAAATAAAGAAAAGAGTGAAAAACATACAGCTGCAGGCTGGGAAGCCATAGCATACAGGACGGCGCCCCCTATCTCTTCTGATATTCTGATGACAGCTGGGAGGAAGCAGTTCTTGAATCTGGTGATGTGTGCTTTCAAGGTTTTGTACCTTCTGTCCAAATGGGGAAGAGAGAATGGTTGGGCTGTGGTTTGTCCTTGATGATGCTGGATATTTTCCCAAGGTAACAGGAAGTGTAGATGGAGTTGATGAGGGGGAAGCTGGATGTTGTGATGGGCTGAGCTGCATCCATAAATCTCTGCATTCACCTGTGGTCTTGGACAGACCAGATGCCAAACCAAGCTGTGATACATCCAGATAGAATGTTGTCTATGGTGCATCTGTAGAAATTGGTCAGAATTATTGGGAACATTCTGAATCTTATTAGTCTTCTGAGGATTACACAAAAAGCTGGAGAAACTCAGCGGGTGCAGCAGCATCTAAGGGGCGAAGGAGATAGGCGACGTTTCGGGTCGAGACCCTTCTTCAGACTGGTCAGGGAAAAGGGAAACGAGAGATATAAACAGTGATGTGGAGAGATAAAGAACAATGAATGAAAGATATGCAAAAAAGTATTGATGATAAGGGAAACAGGCCATTGTAAGCTGTTTGTGGTGTGAAAATGAGAAGCTAGTGCGACTGGGGGGGGGGGGGGGGGAGATTGAGAAGGAATGTCAGGGCCCGAGGGCTGAGGGAGAGGTGGGGAGGGGTGGGGGCAGTCTGGGTTATTTCAATGTTTAAGCCCAGAGGATGCAGACTCCCCAAGCGGAATATGAGGTGCTGTTCCTCCAACTTGCGGTGTTGCTCACTCTGGCCGTGGAGGAGGCCCAGGACCGAGAGGTCGGATACGGAATGGGAGGGGGAGTTGAAGTGCTGAGCCACCGGGAGGTCGGGTTGGTTATTGCGGACCGAGCGGAGGTGTTCGGCGAAACGATCGCCCAGCCTCCGCTTGGTCTCACCGATGTAGATCAGCTGGCATCTGGAGCAACGGATGCAGTAGATGAGGTTGGAGGAGGTGCAGGTGAACCTCTGTCGGACGTGGAATGACTGCTTGGGTCCCTGAAAGGAGTGGATGGGGGAGGTGAAGGGACAAGTGTAGCATCTCTTGCGGTTGCAAGGGAAAGTGCCCAGGGAAGGAGTGGAGTGGGAGGGAAGGGAAGAATTGACAAGGGAGTTGCGGAGGGAGCGGTCTTTGCGGAAGGCAGACAGGGGGGGAGATGGGAAGATGTGGCGAGTGGAGGGGTCACGTTGGAGGTGGTGAAACTGGCGGAGGACTATCTGTTGTATGCGCTGGCTGGTGGGGTGAAAGGTGAGGACCAGGGGGACTCGGCCCTTGTTGTGAGTGGGGGAATGGGGAGAGAGGGCAGTGTTGCAGGGTATGGAGGAGACCCTGTTGCGAGCCTCATTTATAGTGGGGGAGGGGAAACCCCGTTCTCTGAAGAACGAGGACATTTGGGATGACCTGGTGTGGAACACGTCATCCTGGGAGCAGATGCGGCGTAGATGGAGGAATTGGGAATAGGGGATGGAGTCCTTACAGGAAGCAGGGTGGGAGGAAGAGTAGTCCAGGTAGCTGTGGGAGTCAGTTGGTTTGTAGTGGTTTGTAGTCTTCTGAGGAATTTGGTTGCATTGGTGTGCTTCCTTGCCTATATTTTTGATGTGGTTTAATGTGGTCAAAATGTTGGTTACATTAACACCTAAGAATTCCACTTGAACACCGTTGATGCAGGCTGGAGTGTATACTCCACCCCATTTCCTGAAAACAATGACCAGTTCCTTCATTTTGTTGACTTTGAGGCAGAGATGATTGCCTTGACACCATGCTACCAAACTCTCCTCCCTAAACTTCATTGCGTTATTGTTTCAGATCCTGCCCGCTTACAGTCATGTCGATCCACCACTATGTGTGTGGTTCAGGCTGATCTTTTCTCCTTTGCTCTTTGTCTGTCTGACTCTGCAGGAGCTGCCTGACCTCTTCCATTAGCTGCTGTTGGTGGGAACTGACCCCGTAAACAAATTTGAATTCTGTGTTAGTTATGCACAGAATACCTTTGCTGACATGTATCTGAATGTCAAAGCCTGTCCAAAACAAGGAAAGTAAGACCAAATATCTTAATGAAGCCTGTGTAGGAACGAATTCCAGATGCTGGTTTATACCAAAGATAGATGCCAAATGCTGGAGTTTCTGGACCCGCTGCCTGACCCGCTGGATGCTCAGCAGGTCAGGCAGCATTTGTGGAGAAAAGCAATCTGTGACGTGTTGGGTCGAAACCTTTCTTCAACCAGCATCTGTAGTTCCTTCCTATACAAGTTCCAGAAGAATACTGCTTCAGGTTGAGACCTTTCTTCCTGGCTCCCATAACTCTCAGTCTGAAGAAAGGTCTTGACCCGAAACATCACCTATTCCTTTTCTCCAGAGTTGCTCCATGACTACAGTGCCTACCTTAACATAGCCTGCCTGATTTTCCATATTTATTAGGTGAAATAATAATTGTCTCTGCTCCGTTATGATTTGAAACCTTTACTATTGATTTTTCATTTCTGTGCTGAACTCAACCGATGGTTTACATCCAAATGAAATAAGAAGGAAATAAGGTACACAGAAGAACCTCTACACAGAATTAACAAATACAAATCTTCCTTGTTATGATAAGGAAAGCATATAAATGAATCGGATCCAACTGCAGCCAATTTGCACATGCAGATTAAGTGAATGCCAAAGCTGCTTCTCTTAATGATATTGAAATAGTGGGTGCGCTTGTCACATAGTGCCATGGAGCTGCTGCATTATTCATATTTCAATATAGCCGCACATGTAGATTGGAGTCAGCTTCTAAAGATAAGTTCCACTAAATATTAGAAGCGGCGTTCAAGAGGCATATTTTCCTATATTGGGCGTTTAGTGAATTCAACAGGTATGTAGCTTAGAAATTCTCAATACAGCTGCTCCTCGAGCGATGGGGATTACGTTCCGATAAACCCATCGTAAATTGAAAATATCGCCAGTCGAAAACGCATTTAATACAATGTGATCACATGACCAGAAGTGACATGCGGCTTCCTGCCAAGCATTTGCACCATGGTAAAGTCGAAATATCGTAAGCCGAAGCATCTGTACATACAAAAATAAGCACCACCCAAAAACACTTCACCCTCACTGCTGTTGGTGGAATTCTTGCTTATCTCTGCAGTTCAAAATAATAAATTGTGTTTGGGGTCATTTTGGATCCTTTAGGAGAAGGAGCACAGTGCTTCATTATTATAATATTCCTTTGTCCTCATAATAACATCTATTAATAAAAAGTATATTTGAAAATATTGATTTAATTTTCAGGATCAAGTTCTGGATCAGACATCACAGCAAATGTTCATAATTCATTTTCAACTAAAACAAAAGCAGCAGGTTATTTGCACAGTGAAATTAAATCTAAGCTATTTGAAGAGAATGGGATTCTTATTATAAATGGGGGTTGAATTAGTAGCAGTGCAGTAGTAGAAGTCAAGGAGAAATGTCACAGCTAGCTAAAAAAAGGATCTTTAATACTCCATGTTTCTATTAAAAATATAATGTAAATAGCAGGCATACTAGATATACTTGAATGAAGAGCTGTTTGAGGTTATTGATATTACCTAGAATAAGTATATCAACTTAAACACTTCACAATGTGCAATTAAGTTAGAATAATTGCGAAGAAGAATGGTATCAAGCTGCTTCTGGTTAGCAAAATTTATCAAATTTCATTCTCATTATTCTGACTAGGTCAGAACAGGGTCCAGCTTAACAATACTGAATGGCATCATAGAGGGTAGCCACAAAACTGAAACATTGCATGGTATGACTCTATTAGGAACACAGAGGATGAAATCTCACATTCATTCATAACTGCAACCTGATGTGGTACAGTGGCACAGCGATAGAGTTGCCGCCTTCCAGTGCCAGAGACCCGGGTTCGATCCTGACTACGGGTGCTGTCTGTACAGTGATTGTGCGTTCGCCCCGTGACCTGCATGGGTTTTTTCTGGGATCTCCTGTGGGATTTCCTACCATACTCCAAAGACATACAGGTTTGTAGGTTAATTGGCTTGCTATAATTGTAAATTGTTCCTTGTGTGTGTAAGATAGTGTTAGTGCGCGGGGATTGCTGGTCGGCGCAGACTCGGTGTGCTGAAGGGCCTGTTTCCACGCTGTATCTCTAAACATAGAAACATAGAAAACATAGAAAATAGGTGCAGGAGTAGGCCATTTGGACCTTTGAGCCAGCACCACCATTCAATATGATCATGGCTGATCATCCGAAATCAGTACCTCTTTCCTGCTTTTTCCCCATATCCCTTGATTCCGTTAGCCCTAACAGCTAAATCTAACTCTCTCTTGAAAACATCTAGTGAATTAGCCTCCACTGCGTTCTGTGGCAGAGAATTCCACAGATTCATAACTCTCTGGGTGAAAAGGTTTTTCCTCATCTCAGTCCTAAATGGCCTACCCCTTATTCTTAAATGTGACCCCTGGTTCTGGACTCCCCCAAAATGGGGAACAATGGGGAACATGTTTCTATAAGAATCCCTCTCATCCTTCTAAATTCCAGAGAATACAAGCCCTGTCGACCGATTCTTTCATCATGTCAGTTCTGCCATTCCAGGAATTAACCTGGTGAACCTACACTGCACTCCCTCAACAGCAGTCCTTCCTCAAATTAGGAGAATAAAATTTCGCACAATAGTCCAGGTGTGGTCTCACCAGGGCCCTGTACAACTGTAGTAGGGCCTCCTTGCTCCGAAACTCAAATCCTCTCGCAAAGAGGGCCAACATGCCATTAGCTTTCTCCACTGCTTGCTGTACCTGCATGCTCACTTTCAGTGACTGATGTACAAGGATGCCCAAGTCTCGTTGCACCTCCCCTTTTCCCAATCTGACGCTATTCAGATAATAATCTGCCTTCCTGTTCTTGTCACCAAAGTGGATAACCTCACATTTATCCACATTATACTGCATCTGCCATGCATCTGCAACTCACCCAATCTATCCAAGTCACCTTGCAGCATCATAGCATCATCCTCGCAGCTCACACAGCTTTGTGTCATCTCCAAACTTGTGGATGTTATATTTAATTCCAAAATCATTAATAGATATTGTAAATAACTGGGGTCCCAGCACTGACCTTGCGACACCCCACTAGTCACTGCCTGTCGATTCTGAAAAGGGCCCATTATTTCCTACTCTTTTCTTCCTGTCTGCCAACAAGTTCTCTATCCTTGTCAATACCCTACCCCCAATGCCATATGCTCTAATTTTGCACACTAATCTCTTGTGTGGGTCCTTGTCAAAGGCTTTTTGAAAGTCCAGATACATCACATCCACTGGCTCTCCCTTATCCATTCTACTTGTTACATTCTCAAAGAATTCCAGAAGATTAGTCAAGTATGATTTCTCCTTCATAAATCCATGCTGACTTTGACCGAGCCTGTCTCTGCTTTCCAAATGCATTGCTGCTACATCCTTAATAATTGACTCAAGCATCTAAATAAACTAAACACTCCACGCTATTATCTCCTATGCCCCACCTGGACTCACACCTATTTTTTCTTTCCCCTCCCCCTCCTCTTACAATCCTTTCTCTCGTTTCACAATTCACAATTCTTCAATCCTTTTGACTCAACCTTCTGTCTGTTCATCCCTCTTTGTCCAACCAATTTGCCTACCAAAAAACCCTCCTCATAGGTATCGACATATTACCAGGCTTTGCCCTGCCCTTTCACTCTTCCAGCTTTCTTCACCCCCACCCCCTACAATCAGCCTAACAAAGGGTCTCGACCTGAAATCTATCCATGTTCTCCAGAGAAGCAGCCTGACCCACTGAGTTACTCCAGCACTTTGTGTCCTTTTATGTAAGCCAGAGTCTGCCTTTCCTGGCTTCTGCATCAAATTATTGTTCTGTGTATTTACCAATAAAGGAAGGTGTTATAAAGCAGTAGCTTTTATAAGGTCCATGCTCAAGCCATGCCAAAAACACAGAGCTGAAGTAAAGAAACAATTGGACAGGCAGAGAACACTGTATAATTAAGAATATTGATTTGTAGAAAAAACACAATTAATCTCTGCCACATTTTTTTTTGCTACTTATGTTCCATGTCCGCTTCTATTCCCCTGCTTCTTTGGTCAAACATCTCTTCAAGTTTGGCCATCTGCTTATTTTTTACTTCTTTCTTCCTTTAGTCAGTTGGCAGCCTCCGCCACCTTATTCTTTCCTAGAAAAAACTCAAATCCAATTCTTTCCCTTCTGAATGTGGCACCACACTGAGATTCTGACCTGTTTAGAAACAGAGAAACATAGAAATTAGGTGCAGGAGTAGGCCATTCGGCCCTTCGAGCCTGCACCGCCATTCAATATGATCATGGCTGATCATCCAACTCAGCATCCCGTACCTGCCTTCTCTCCATACCCTCTGATCCCCTTAGCCACAAGGGCCACATCTACATTGGCCCTCTTAAATATAGCCAATGAACTGGCCTCAACTACCCTCTGTGGCAGAGAGTTCCAGAGACCCAACTCTTCAAATTGGTGTCCTTCTAGCAGTGTGAAGCAAACCAAGAATGGAAACATAAAGTAGAAAAGGCCAGATCATTTTCTAGTTAGCTGACCTTGACAGTCAAGTTCTCAGTTTGTGTAGAAAGATTTAGATAAAAGTACAATTTGTATTGAATATCTTGGAGCATTCATTTACAAATGATATAAGAAAAGGTAGAACATGTCGGAACTAAAGGAGACAATCTGGGTTCAAATGTGAGATCAAACTACAGGTGCTAGAAATGATAGATTAATATGGAAATATTAAATGTGTGTGGACACAGAGGTAAAGGATAATATGGATTTGGATGTCAATGAAGTGGAATATATTCAGGAGAAAGGATGCAGTGATATGGAATGTCTCTGCTATATACAGAAAAGGAGAAAATGTGAACTATAGGGAAAAAGACAGAAGGCGAATAAACTCAAGACGTCTGAAATCAATGGAAAATAAGACATAATCAGATCGCAACAAGAAGGTGCATTTTACTTAGGCAATGGTAATTTTGAATCAGTCCTTGGTGATCAACTCAAAAGAGCTGAAAGCAATGGCGATCTTTACTATTAAAAATCCAAGGACAGACAAATAATGCAATTTTTCTGTATATCGATAAAATAAATTCATTATATATGCGAATAACCTGACATATATAATGTAAAAAAGATAGGAATTAATCATAAAAGATAATGCCAGCTGCCAATAAGGAAAAAGGAAACAAAAGTTTGTGGGGTTGCGCATCTCATTGCTCTGATTATGTGACTTGCTCTTCTGGCACTACCTCGCTCGGCACCTCCACAGAGAGAAGGCAGGCATCTTTCATTCAAATATCACTTCTAAAGTAAGGATGCTGAGGGAGACCCTGTCAAATAAATATAGTCCTTTTTAAAAGGGGTACAGTTACTTAAATAACTTGCCGCAAAATAAAAATGTGGATCAGTGAATTCGTAAATTAAAAACGAAAAATGCTGGAATTAGTGAACAGGTTGGGTGACAGTGCAATGGATAATTCCACGAACCTAAAATAGCTAAATTTGGATCTTTGCTAGTTCTGTTGATAATATTACCTAAAGTCATTTGGTGCCACATTTTGTTTGTCAAATGCTCTGGACTAATTTGGTTCATTAAATGCACTAAATAGATGCAAGTGGTCACAAACTCAAATACACATGACCATGGTTTTTGAAATTTCTATTCTATCTTAGCGTTTCAGATTGCTCCTGTAAAACTACTGAAAATAGTTTTTGCAGAAAAATACCATCCAGATAGAAAGAAATGCAAAGCACAGAGGAAAGATAACAATATATGATACAATAGGAACAAATATTAAAATTGCATTGGAACATTTCAGACTGATGAGAACAATTCAAAGAATAGCAGTGACAATGAGGCCCTGATTAGACCTTTCACTGATGGGTGAATCCTAGGGAGTGAAGCTTTTAAGCAAAATCCAGAAAAAGCCTGTACTTCCCCTGTCTACAACAGGAAGAATAAGCTAATTAATGATCCATTGTGGATAGCTGCAGGATACCATGGAAGCAGAAGAGCTGAGGATGGAAGAGAGGGGAATGGAAATCCTTTGTAGCCTTCTTGATAAACTTTAATAGGCAGTAATCCAATGAATGTGAGTGCAATATGTGGCTCACTGTGATAAAGGGCATTACTAAGCAGAATACTAATTAATTGTTCTGTTGGCTATGCAAATGCAACTTAATTCCAGAACACTAAAAAGCTATTTACAAAAGCATATTATCACAGGGCAATTCCATTGTCAAGAAACTTATTTTTTAAAGGGGCTTAACTATTCATGTGTAAAGATAATCAAATAATGCAGTGAATGAGGAATATGTGTTAAACCTTATAGATCATAGTTTACGCTAACAAAAACAATGGCGCAAACTTGATAGTTAAGTAATCTGAATCAATGGTAGAACAGTTAATTATTCCTTTTGATTTCGCTTCTGAGTCAGGAAAGTATAGAACATAGAACAGTACAGCACAGAAACACAAGCCTTTTAGCCTACAATGGCTGTGCTGAACATGATACCAAGACCAACTCTTATCTGCTGGCACATAATCCATATCCCTCCATTTTCTGCATATCCATCTGCCTACCAAAATAACCTTGTACATCCCTACCATATCCTACACATTAGGGAAAATTGTACAGAAGCCAACTAACCTACAAACCTCTCACACTCCAAAGATGTGCAGGAAACAGAAGCACCCGGAGAGAACCCAGGCGGTCACAGGGAGAATGTATAAACTCCGTACAGACCGCATCCTTATTCAGGATCGAACCTGGGTCTCTGCCGCCGTAAGGCAGCAACTCTATTGCTGCACCAGGTCTCAGCTCCAACTGTCTGACTCTACCCCATCTGTGCCACTCATCATTTTATATACTTCTATCAGGTCTTCCTCAACATCAGCGTTGAAGATCATTTGTTTCTTGATTATTTTTATGGGTCTGGATCAGACTCAGGATGGGGCTGGAGATGTTTCAAACATTTATTCTGCTACTTTCTGCCATTGCTGAGATCTTGACTGAAAAGGCCAGCTAACTCTGAAGAATATTCTGTCTTTTTCTGCTTCAAGAATCATAGTACCTTCCATGTTCTTTTGATGAATCTACCTGAGATTCTCAGAGCCATCCTGGATTCTCTTCCTCCATCATATCAGTCACCACCAGGGATTCCCGCGAGTTAGTAAGGATATTTCCGAAGAAGGGTCTTGACCCAAAACATCACCCATTCCTTCCCTCCAGAGATGCTGCCTGCCCCGCCGAGTTACTCCAGCATTTTGTGTCTATCTTTACATATTTTTAAAGCAGCTCTGAGAACATCTTTGAAGAATTTTCCTTGTGCTTTAGGCAATCCCTTGCCATGACCAATCTCAGAGTGGTGTGCTTGTTTCAGGAGTCTGTACTTGAGGGCTGATTCTTCAAAGCAATAGACTGATCATCAAAGCATCCAGCTTTCACAAGCACGCTGGATTTAAGCCAAACTAAAGCTGGTGTGACCAACTGGTTTCTCCTCAGCGTGAATATCAGGGTTCACTTCCAGCACAGTCTCAAGACTCATTTGCAGCAAGCAACACTGTATGGAATCACAGTATGATGATAAAACTGCCCCACCTTCACCAGTCTGCCAGACTGCATCGTCTTTTATTGTCATATCTGAACAATCACTGGAAGCAAGTATACCTCCATGAAAAAGTGATTAATTCAAGTACCTAATAGACAACTTCCAGCAAGGTTTAGTTTAGTTTAGTTTCGAGATAGAGCATGGAAATAGGCCTCTCAGCCCATTGTGTCCACACTGACCAATGATCAACGATTCACAATAGTTCAATTTTCCTACTTTCTCATCCACTCCCTAAACACTCGGGCCAATTTACAAAGGCCGATTAACATACAAACCCGCATGTCTTTGGGATGTGGGAAGAAACTGGAGCATCCGGAGGAAACCCATGTAATCACAGGGAGAACATGCAAACTCCACACAGACACCACCAAAGGTCAGGTTCGAACCCGGGTCTCTGGCACTGTAAGGCAGTGGCTCTACCAGTTGCACCGACACTGTGCCGTTCTATTGATCCAACGCTATTCAATCATTAACCAGGTATTGCAATAGATCATGTAATACTAGGTAACCAGCTACAATAGTACAAAAACCTGACGTTCATCATGCAACCAAAACAAAGTCCATGGCAGATCATAGAAGCTGAAGTAGGGTTGTGGTTAGTGTCATGCAGAGTTCAAGAGCCTGATGGTTTTGTGAGAAGAAGCTGTTCACAAAACTGAATGTCACATTTTCCAGGCTCATTTGCCTTCTTCTTGATGGTAATAGCGAGATGGGGGCATGGCCAGGGTGGTGTGGGTCTTAAGTGATATAAACTGACTCTTTGAGGCATCGCCCTCAGTAGATCCTCTCGATGACGGGGAGGTCAGTACCCTTGTGGACCCGGAAATGTCCACTATTTTTTGCTGCTTCCATTCCTGGGCATTCAAGTTACTGAACCAGACAATGATGCAACCAGTCGGAATGCTTTCTATTGTGTACCTATAGAAATTCAATAGAATGGTTGGTAACATATCGAATCTCCACACTCATTCAAGAAAGTAGAAGCATTGATGAGCTTTCTTTGTAATTGCATCAATAACCCAGGAGAGATATTCAAAGTTATAAATGCCCAGGATCTTGAGGCTGGTTATTCTCTCTGCAATTTCCCATTGATGAAAACAGATTTATAAGTTCAAGGAGCAGAATTAGGCCATTGGCCCATCAAGTCTACTCCATTCAATCATGGCTGAACTATCTATCCCTCTCATCCCCTTCCTCATTCCTTCTCCCCATAAGCCCTGACACCCCTAGTAATCAGTTTTATGGATCCCTGGTTTTTCCCTCCTGGAGTCAACATTGAGAACAAGAGGGTTACACAAAAAGCTGGAGAAACTCAGCGGGTGCAGCAGCATCTAAGGAGCGAAGGAGATAGGCGACGTTTCGTGGTCGAGACCCTTCTTCAGACTGGTCAGGGATCAGGGAAAAAATTGTTCTAGCACCATGCAGAACTTTATCCATGGTGTTGAACATTCCAAGCAATTAAGAGGCTATTGGTGCTAGCCAGTACTTGCTCCTCCAGATATTTACTGCAATACAGCTAATGTGGTATAGGAATCCTATACTGGATATAGGAATCCTATTTATTAATTCTATTCATCCATTGTCTTTTTATAGACATGTATACAGCGCCGCAGAACTATGCACCTTATTCCCCCCCCCCCTTTTTTGTTTTGCACTGAGTAGGAGCAGCTTTTAATCTTATTGTACATGTGTATAGTGACAATAAAAGGCATTCTGATTCTGATGAATGAGCGGTCATTCACATGTACAACGCAACTCTCCCCATCCAAAGAGTTTAAAGGAATCTCCCAGCTCAGAGTGCTCTGCTTATGAATAGTTTGATAGATTGTGTTGCATCAGGGCAAACCTTTTATTCAATTTCCTATCTAAAAATCCAGTTTACATTTAATTTTCCACGTAGCAGACTTCTTAGACAACCCTGTTTAATGACCGATAATCTTCCCCATGTTCAGGATATTATAAAATTATTCTGTCCTTTGAAATACACTCGACCATTGATGAATGACACTATAAATGCTTATTGCTTTTGTTTCAGGAGCTCTTTCGTGATCATGTTATTTTTGAATTTGCTGAATTTCAAGGTGCAGTTATTAATTTTTGATAGTTTGACAATTCAAAGCTGGAAAATTATCAATCGCAATGCCAAACAAAATAGGTGATCAAAAATGTGACAAAATAGAAGTTTCACATATAAATGTATCAACATTTTGCCAATCACTTCAAATAGGACTGCAAGGATATTGATCCAAGGGTGACAGTTTCATTCATGTTGTTACCACTTTGAGAATATTTTGGTCAAGGGTGATGTAATTTCGCCAACCATTTTCATCTATTACATGACTCACTCTCGAGCCAAGTTATTCAAGTTTATTGTCAAATGCACGAATATGTTGAGGTACAGGTACAACGAAACATGTTGTTTTCAGCATCACCATCAGCACATAAACGCAGCCAAAAGCATAAAACCAAACTACACATAAATTACACAGAGAATTCTAAAAGAAAGAAGACTGTGCAAAAAACACGACGTTAGTGAAAAGCATAATTAGAAAATAACTCAAGTCCATAGTAGTGCGAGATCTGGGCTGTAACGTCCCATTGTGGAGATAGGATTAGGTGCAAGTAGAACAATTAATCTTGGGCGCAAGTAGAACAATTGGCCATTATTTCCATGGCTCCGACTTCACTAATGCACCAGTTTATGTGAGACCCCACCTGCTGACTGTGAGTGAATCCAGATATAATTTTTACCAACTGCATCTTATAAATTGATCATGTCAGGTCTGCATAAAATAGATGGCAGTAAGGTTACCTCTCATTACACAACCCTCACAATCACTGCTTTCATTTAATGGGGTTTGAGGTTTCAGTTGCGTTTTTTGTTAATCTATAAAAGGGGAATAACTACAAAAATGACGACAACGTTTTCAGATTGGTGTAAAATCAGCTAAAATCCTTTTGAGAAGAAAGCCTGTTACATGTAATAGCAATGACCCAAATGATTGATTTAATTGCACCACATGATATTGCCTTGTGAGTCACTCAGTTGTACGAGAGTTGGGCAATAAATGCTGGGTCCTGCAATTGATATCCATATTCAATGAATTAAATTATATAAAATCTATGCATAAAATCAATGAGCGTGCAATAATAAAGAACACATGTCACCAGGCAGAGAATTATGAACATCGGCTGATGCGACAAGAAAGTGATAAAAAAAAAACATGCTTGATTGCTTGAAAATATTGCTCCTATGAGTTCTTGGACACATCGATCCACCTGGCTCAAGGAAGCTTGACGTTCGATCACTAGCCTGTATTCAGATGATTGATGTCAGCAATGGTGACAGTAAGAGCTGGAACAAAAGATTTCAATGTTCTTGGTTAAGGGGGAATATTCGTAAAGCCTCTTTTGAAAGTCATACAGTCACAGAGTCGAAGAGCTATACAGTATAGAAAAATATCCTTCATCCAACTTGACCATTCCCACCATTGAAAGTCCATTTGCCTGCATTTTGCACATATCTCTCTAAACAATTCCTACCATGTACTGTTCAGATATCTTCGTTTTTGGTTTCTGAAAAATATATGTGTGCGGATGTTGGGAATGATGGGATCCAAGTCAGTTGGATTGTCACGGGAGAGAATGGCTGTCATGGTATATATATATGGTTAATTTGCCAAGTTGATGTAGCACCCCCAACAAATCTGGAACTGTGACCTAAAACGTTAGCATTATTGGGGCAGGAGAAAAAAGCTAATGCATGAGAACATATTCCATGAACAAGTATGAACAAGAGAGAGGACTGGTCAAAGGTGCAATGTCTTGGATTCAGACAGATTCTATAGGTCAGAGGACCTTTGCTGTTATTCTGTAGGTGAGACTACTTGACCTGATTTTACAATTTTTTTGTTAGTTTAGTTTAGTTTAGAGATACAGAGTGAAAACAGGCTCTACGGTCTACCGAGTCCATGCTGACCAGCAATACCCACACACTAACGCTATCCTATCAGACAATTTTTTTACAAATTTACCAAGTTCAAGTTCAAGTTCAAGTTAATTAATCTAAAATCCTGTACGTCTTTGGGGTGTGGGAGAAAACCAGAGCTCCCGAAGAAAACCTATGCAGGACATGGGGAAAACATACAAACTTCATCCCGACAGCACCCATAGTCAGGATTGAACCTGTGCCTTTGGTGTTTGGCAAATCTACCTCTGCGCCACCATGCCTCTCCTGTGCCGTTACCCTGTGCAGACTCAAATAATGAATGCAGACATTAGGTTTAAGCAATTTGGGGATCTGGATTGCAAACAAAGAAAATGCTCTAAAATTCAAAAGCAGCTCTTCAGATCAGTAAGGTGCTAAATAAATCCGAACTCTTTATTTTCTTTGTAAAAGTAGATGAATCCGCTTTATTCTATTGCAAGTTAACTGACATATTTGCATGAAAGCCTATTTCATAGCATTTTAAGATTAAAGAAAGAGGCAAAATAGAAACCGCTCAGCAGGGAATTGTTTGATTTCAATCTAAGTCAGTCACTGAATGCATAAAATTGTGTGTGAGGAAGTAAATCGCAGAGAAACACTCAGTGAAATCCTGCATTTCACTTACGTCTTTTTCAAAGGTAGTTACACGCCAATCTCACAATTTACAGCGATTTCACTGATTTAAAATGGTCCCCGTTGATTGACTATGAGGCTGGCATCTTTCTTTTACTGCAGAAAAAATAATAAAATAGAAAATTTGCATTAATTATCTTCTTAATTTAGGAACGATTTCTGGCATGGCTGCTTGCAGTCACAGGTAATAACCCAGTAATTTTCTAAAGCAAAACTTTAACATAGATTTTTTGCTGGAGAAGAGGTTAATTGGAAAATAGTAAATACAATGTAAATCTTGTAATATGGTATACCTTACATTTCTGTTCAAATGTTTAAATATTAAATGAAATAGATGTTGATACTTCAGTGTTCTCTTGTTGCGGTGATAAATGATACGTAGGAATTCGTTCACCTGCATGATTGCTCCACTGCTTCACCATGAGACTGTTTTCACATGCTAATGACAAACCATTTAAACAAATGGCCACCAGGCAGTCACACCACCCTGTATCCATTCCAGCAGATGATAGACATAATACTTTCAGTGCGCCAAATGTCATTTCAGAGTACACAAATAATTAAATGACAGTCCAAATTCTGTGCAATTGAAAAATTGATTGTTAAGCTTAATTACAGTAATTGATTAAACACTGACATAAACACGTGAATACACAATGCTGTTAAAAACCAGCAGCAATGGAATATTGTGTTGTGCTAACATAACATGGTGCTGCTTTAACCAGAAGCACTTTGTTATGTCAGTGGAAGCATCCCCATTTATATTGTGGAAAGATTACAGAGAAATAAAAGAATGTCTGCGCAATTGCATTAACAATGCTATCATCACTTTTGCTTTATGGTCACTCCAATGAATATTTGACCTTCTCATGACTACAACCAGTTTCAAAAAAATTATGCAGGTTTGCCACGAGTTATGCAGAGCACTAAATGCCAATATATGTTGTACTCTGTCATGCCGGAGGGTCTAACTTCATCTCGCTGGGGTTGAAAACTGTCTGAAGCAGAAGTACTGAATGAACTGAACTCCAGGCCTTTGCTGTGGAGTTAAATCCAATGAATGACTTCTCCTAAACCTCTGGGTGTCTTGTATGATGGATGCGTTTGCATTTCCACTGAACCCATCTGGATAGCCATAATACATGCATTATCAACATTAGCCTTGCAGATTTTGCCCAGGAGATGTTCCATAAAGGGAACCATCATGGGAGAGACTAATGATTTCCTTGTGTAGGAAGGAACTGCAGTTGTTTGAAGATATAAATAAAATGCTGGAGTAACTCAGCGGTCAGGCAGCATCTCTGGCGAAAAGGAAAAGGTGACATTTTGGGTCGAGACCCTTCTTCACACACAGTCAGATGAGAGGGAAACTGAAGGTGTGAAAAGCCCACAATGATTCATTGTTGGCTGTGGAGAAGGTCATACGAGTGGATACAAACAGTAAAACTAAGCAGGATGACAGTGGAACTAATAGAACGACTAAGGTGGGGAGGGACGGAGAGAGACGGATTCCCTTGTAACAGGTGAACACATGGTAAACTGATTGAGAAAAGATGATTTAAGTCAAATCCTTTCACCTAATTATTTTGACCCCTGAACAAAAAGTCTGGATAAAGGAAAAGCCAGAATAGTTAGCTATCCTCATGACTCTATTTCAGTCATTTTTTTGTATCATTCAGCTTCTTTTCCTTTACACGATATGAGTGTGGCTTCTTATGAATTCATAAGTTCACCATTTCTCCACAATTTTGTGTCTAGGAGCAGACCCATTCGACCCATTCTGTCTACGCCATTCATCATGGCTGATCTATATTTTCCCCTCAATGCCATTAAGCATACAAATTAGCCAGAAAAATCAGCCTACCAGAGGACTGGGAGAAATTCCAGCAGAGGAGGACAAGGGGCTTAATTAGGAAAGGGAAAATAGATTATGAAAGAAAACTGGCAGGGAACATAAAAACTGACTGCATTAGATTTTATAGGTATGTGAAGAGAAAAAGATTAGTTAAAACAAATGTAGGTCCCCTGCAGTCAGAAACAGGCGAATTGATCATGGGGAACAAGGACATGGCAGACCAATTGAATAACTACTTTGGTTCTGTCTACACTAAGGAAGACATAAATAATCTACCGGAAATAGCAGGGGACCAGGGGTCAAATGAGATGGAGGAACTGAGTGAAACCCAGGTTAGCATGGAAGTGGTGTTTTACATAAATTGAATGGATTAAAGGACGATAAATCCCCAGGGCCAGATAGGCTGCATCCCAGAGTACTTAAGGAAGTAGCCCCAGAAATAGTGGATGCATTAGTGATAATTTTTCAAACCTCTTTAGATTCTGGAGTAGTTCCTGAGGATTGGAGGGTAGCTAATGTAACCCCACATATAAAAAAAGGGAGGGAGAGAGAAAACGGGGAATTACAGACCAGTTAGTCTAACATTGGTAGTGGGGAAACTACTAGAGTCAGTTATTAAAGATGGGATAGCAGCAAATTTGGAAAGTGGTGAAATCATTGGACAAAGTCAGCATGGATTTATGAAAGGTAAAATTTATAGAATTTTTTGAGGATGTAACTAGTAGAGTGGATAAGGGAGAACCTGTGGATGTGTTATATCTGGACTTTCAGAAGGTTTTCGACATGCGTTGACATGGAGAACGAGCAGACTTCACACAGCCAGCACCCATAGTCAGGATCGAACCCGGGTTTCTGGCACTGCAAGACAGCAGCTCTACCACTTCTCCACTGTGCCACCTTATACAACGTCTAATGGTTTTTCTGAAGTTTCATTCCCCTTCCAAAAATCTTTTAAGGGCGTATCCCACTTACGCAATTATTTTGGCAAATTGCCGGCATGTCGCTGGGTGAAGCCTGTTTGGTGGTGAGTAGTCTCCCAAAGAGTTGTACCTTTATTTGGTCGCCACTGGATTTTCAACATTTGTGAAAATTATTGGCAACCTGCTGTGACTTTGACGGGTGCAGACAAGTCGCCGGAAAAAATGCGTAATTGGGACAGGTCCTTGCTCATTTTATTTTTCAAGACAAAGGGAATCATTAGCAACTGAGTCTTCTTCTAGCCACAGATACCCAGGCACAACATAACCATTATCTGGTCATTGTGAAATTGTAGGGGGCACTTTTTTTTTAAACAAAGGGTCTTCTGAAGGTACATTTTATTTCAGGGCATCAGTCTGACTTGACTGAGAAACAATATAACCAGGCTCAAACATGCTTTTACAATTACCAAGCCTAAAAGAATGGCTTTAACGTTAGATTTTACTGGTCTGGTTTATAGGTGTAAATACATCATTACTGCTGATGCATTAATGAATAGAGCCAATACAACCTCCTAATTCATTTTTGTTTAAAAGCTACCTGTCATTACACATGAAGAGATGACAATGCAGAGAAAAGCAGAAATATGTATTCCATCTTCTGTCAGTTATATGACACAGCCATTAGTATTACATATCTCCCTAATGGAAAGAGGAACACATAGTCCAAATAAAGATTTATATCTGTCCTTCAAAAGAACAAGAAACCACATATTTCACAGGTTTATACAAGATATTTTGGCAGATGTGTCATACAGACTCATCAAGTATTATCATTAATATTCCAGCTCACAGATTCCTTTTTCCTTTATTCAAAGGCAGTCAAATGCTAAAAGGAAATGACCTTTAAAGTCTCTCTGCACCTCCACTATTATCAACAATGGCTTTCACATTTTCCCATTTTCCAATGTTTTAATAGCATGGCCAAGACTGGCATTAATTATCTTCACTACATATTATGCTCCAGATTCAAGGTTCACAAGAAATCGCTTTATTTACATTCAGCTTTAATGCATTGTCTGGGTACCATATATATATAGTATATATATAAATATTTATTTGCTTGTTTAAATCAAGATTTTTGCTAGCTCATTAAAATTGTTAATCTTCTGGGTTCAAATCTTGTTCAGTTATTCTTTATGTAACAGATTGAAATACAGCCACTGATTTGCTAATGGATTTATGAACAGCGTAGTTTCAGCCTGATTTAATAACAACCAGTATGCCTGGCATATGGAGCTAATCCATACTCAGCTACGGCTCTATGTTGCTGGTGCTTAGATTTGTGTTAAATTATTTTCTCTGAAGCTAATGGTGATGTAAATAAAGTTCTTGTGAACCAAGGGAACAACAAAATGGTGGATACCTCCATGCTCCAGTATTTGGAGACTAATCTATTAGTCTAAAGACATGAATACTACTATGGAAGTTAAATGGGAATTTAAATCCAGAAAATGTGTGTGGCCACAGTGGCACTGCGATGGAGTTGCTGCCTTACAGCACTTGCAGTGGCAGAGACCCTGGTTCAATCCCAACTACGGGTGCTGTCTGTATGGAGTTTGTACGTTCTCCTCGTGACCGCGTGGGTTTTCTCTGAGATCTTCGGTTTCCTTCCATAATCGAAAGACGTACATGTTTGTTCCTAGTGTGTAGGATAGCGTTAATGTGCAAGGAATGCTAGTCAGTGCGGACTCGATGGGCTGAAGGGCCTATTTCCGATCTGTGTCTCTAAAATCAAAAAAAAAATCTGCATTTAAAAAAATACATCAGGCAAGCAATGAATATAGAACATAGAACATAGATTAGTACAGCACAGGAATGGGCCCTTCGGCCCGCAATGTTTGTGCCAAACATGATAAGAAGAAAACTGATCTCATCTGCCTGTACATGACCCATATACTTCTATGCCCTCCGCTTTCATGTGCCTATTTCAACGCCACTGTTGTTAAGTTCTGGACCATTAGCCAGTCGCTTTGTTTCATTAAATCCCATCCTTAGAGGATCTGGCTTATGTGAGATTCAAGAATTTAACCAAATTTGTTGACTCAGAGACTGCTCCATGTAACCAGTCATGAAGCCGGTGTAGCTGGGGCCCATGAAAAATGCGAATGGCTGCGTCTTTGATTTGTAAAAGGTGAGAGCAGTCGAAAGATGGTGGCACAGCGACACAGTGATGGAGTTGCTGCCTTACAGTACCAGAGACCCGGGTTCGATCCTGACTACGGGTTGTCTCTACTGAGTATGTACGTTCTCCCTGTGACCTACGTGGGTTTTCTCCGAGATCTTCGGTTTCCTCCCACACTCCAAAGATGCACAGATTGTAGGTTAATTGGCTTGGTATAAATGTAAATTGTTCCTAGTGTGTGTAGGATCGAGTTAATTTGCGGGGATCGCTGGTTTGTGCAGATACGATGGGCCAAAGGGCCTGTTTCTGCGCTGTATCTCCAAAACAAAACCAACTAAAACTAAAGTT
Organism: Raja brachyura; assembly: GCA_963514005.1. The sequence continues at coordinate 99,678,484 of OY740782.1, read as the reverse complement.
GTTGTTCAATGTAAGCATGTTCCAGCAGGAGGAGGAGAGGGTTAAGGGCCTGTCCAACTTAGGCAATTTTTTAGGCGACTGCTGGTGACTGTCACAGTCATAGCAGGTTGCCGAAAAAGCAGCGACTGGACCCCCCATACGACAATATCTTTGACAAGCTACGACACCTACCACCTAGTCGACATTAAACTATGGCAAGCTACCGACAACCGGTGACTCACAGGACACCCACCTATGATCACATCTACGACCACACAGGTGACATCCTACGACAACCGAAGTCAGCCTACGTCCACCTGTGACAAGCTACGACAAGCAATGACCCTATCAGCGACAACTGAAGACAACTAAAGACAATTCAGTTGGCGGTATCTGTTGCCGGTTGACATAGGTTGCAGTAGGTAGTTGCCAATGGAATTCACCGAAGTCAGCACCCGGCGACAATCAATGTCACCTCGTGACAACCTGCATCATCTAGGCGACAACCTACAACAACAGAAGACAAGCTTCGTCAAGCTACGTCAAGCCCACAGTGGCCAAAATGTTTTGAACAATTCAAAATCTAGTGGCGACCAGAAAAACGTTACAACTCTTTAGGCGACTTGAGGAGACTACTCACGACCATACATACGTCACCCAACGACCATGTGGCGATAGCCTAGTTGCCTGTAGTTGCCGAAAAAATTGCCAAAGTGAGACAGGGGCTTTAATAGACGGGAACTGTTGGCACCTATATTCGAGAAACAATCTCCATCAATAATGTTCCAGCCTTTGTAGCTATCCCTACACATTGTTCACCACCTGGCTCCATCCACCAACTCACCCTTCATCACCTGGATCCACCTATTGCTCGCCAGCTCTTGCCCCATCCCCCTCACCTCTTCATATTGGTTCCCTCTCCTCTACTCTTTCAGTCACGATGAACAGTCTCATCCCAAAACATTGTGTCCTTTTCCATCCACAGATGCTAATATTCCAGCAGTTTGCTTTTTGTTCCATACTCCAGCATTTGTAGGCTCTTGTGCCTCTAGCTCTATTGTGTTGTAAACTAATGGTAATATTCACAATCTGAGATAGGTGTAAATGCATTATTAGGATAGACAGAGTTGATCTGTCTATCCCAATCATTGTCCATCATTGGGATAGACAGAGTTGATGTGGACAAGCTTTTCCCTTTGAGAATAGGGAAGATTCAAACAAGAGGACATAACTTTAGAATTAAGGGACAGAAGTTTAGGGGTAACATGAGGGGGAACTTCTTTACTCAGAGAGTGGTAGCGGTGTGGAATGAGCTTCCAGTGGAAGTGGTGGCGGCAGGTTCGTTGGTATCATTTAAAAATAAATTGGATAGGCATATGGATGAGAAGGGTATGGAGGGTTATAGTATGAGTGCAGGCAGGTGGGACTAAGGGAAAAAAGCTGTTCGGCACGGACTTGAAGGGCCGAGATGGCCTGTTTCCGTGCTGTAATTGTTATATGGTTATTATCTATGTGTAAGATCTAGTGTCATTGTAAAACAGAACACAGAGCAGTACAGACACAAAATGCTGTAGTAACTCAGCGGGACAGGCAGCATCTCTGGAGGGAAGGAATGGGTGACGTTTTGGGTTGAGACCCTTCTTCAGACCTTCGTTGCTGCCTGTGTGAATTTAGCAACCAATACAAGGAGTGATCAATGCTTTACACATGGAGAGAAAATAACATTGGACATAATTTAATAAGAAACACGTATCAGACACATTTTTCGACAATGGAAGAATCCCAGAACTGAGTGTAGAAATCAGCATAGAGGTACATCCCACTGCAGCCAATCAATTGTAATAAACAGAGACATTTATGAATAATGATAAATATATATTTTTTAAGTTATTCATAGGCACGATAAAAATGTATCTCGATTTACTGGAAAATGTATTTAAAATATACAGTTTGATATCAGATTACTTCCTTATTATCCTGTTCTCACATATATCAAGGGCAATTTAAAATCTACTCACTTCCCAAGAAAGGAATGGGGGGTAGTTAAAATGATACAATTCCACTGCATTCGTGCATGTTTCCAATCTGCATTATTAATATGGCTGTAAACTTCCCATCACAGTAAATGATAAATGCAAATCGTAGATGGGATTTTCATCGTATCCTGAGCTTGGTGCTTTGTGCTTGGCACTTTGAATGGGTCTTTGCACATGAGGAGTAGGCCATTTGATCTGTTGCGACTGCCCCAGTATTTCAAAGTTCATGGCTGATCTCTCATTTCAGTGTCACTTTCACAGAGTTATAGTCATGGAGTAATTCAGAGTGGAAACTGGCCTTTCAGCCCAACTTGCCCACACTGCCAGTAGGTTCCATGTACACTAGTCCCATATGCTTTTAGCATGTAAAATTATAAAAGGACTGCACAAGCTAGATACAGGAAAAATGTTCCCAATGTTGGGGGAGTCCAGAACCAGGGGCCACTGTCTAAGAATAAAGGGGAGGCCATTTAAAACTTAGATGAGAAAAAACTATTTCACCCAGAGAGTTGTGAATTTGTGGAATTCTCTGCCACAGAAGGCAATAGAGGCCAATTCACTGCAATAATTTAAAAGAGTTAGATAGAGCTCTAGGGGCTGGCAGAATCAAGGGATATGGGGAGATGGCCGGCATGGGTTACTGATTGTGGATGATCAGCCATGATCGTAATGAATGGTGGTGCTTGCTCGGATGCCAAATGGCCTCCTCCTGCACCTATTTTCTATGTTTCTATGTTTCTATGTTTCTATGTTTCTATATTTCTATGTTTGTGTTTGGCCCATATCTCCAAACCTGTCCTGTCCTGTCCATGTACTAATTTAATATTCTGTGAAACCCCACCTGTTTAAAAGTCTATGTTCTCTTTCTTGAATATTCTCAGTGACAATAGATAATAGGTGAAGGAGTAGGCCATTTGACATTTCAAGCCAGCATCGCCATTCATTGTGATCATGGCTGATCAACCACAATCAGTACCGCGTTCCTGCCTTCTCCCCATATCCCTTGACTCTGCTCCCACTTGAGCTCCCACTTTTACATATAAAGTTACAACCACGGCAAACTTCATGGTAATTGCTGAAGGGATTTTTGCTGACTTCAAGGATACTGCAAACATCATTTGCTCCCAGACGTTGGCAACCATTCCCCCACTGGAATTGGTTTATCTTTAAGAATGAGACCATCCACAGTAGGGAAGGGAAGAGGGAGGAGGTGGGGCTCATCAGTAGATTATATCTGCTAGTGGTGCTCACTGAGCAAGTCCCCAAATTCACGTTCAGCTGGGACCGACTCATCTTTGAAATGTTCGATTTAAGGACAAAATCTCTGAAGTCTGCTACTTGCTGCAACCACAACTGTAATCTCGGAGCAAGGCAGTGGTGTGTATTACCAATGGTCGATGAAGTGACCATGGTCATGAATATATATGCAGTAGGATTCTTCCAAACGAAAGCGGGAAAATAAATTGCATTTTACCATCTACTGTTGCATTGATTCTTTCTATTCACAGAATCATGCAAATAAAAAAAGGTGCAGATGTTGGAATTAAAAACAGAATAAACTGGGAGTGGAGACATTAAGGGACGACAGATGCTGGATTAATGAAGAAAAAACAAAACTGCTGAGGAAAACAGGTGGTACATGTGGAAGGAAATGGACAGGCAACATTTCAGTGCAGGAAGCTTCTTCAGATCCGAAATGCTGTCTGTCCATTTCCCTCCACAGATGTTGCCTGACCCACTGAGTTGCTTCAGTAATCAGATGTTTCCTTGTTATAAGCTGGAAATATTTTGCAGGTTAGGCTACATCTGTGAGAATAGACTAAAAGGTAACATTTAAGGTGAAAAAAAAACATTGCCAGAACTGAGAAGTCAAATGAAGTGCATTAAGCTGCACTGAGGATACGGAAGGGGGGTGTCTCTGACATAGTAAAACTGGGGTGACCATGGGATAAGTTATAAATAAGGTTATCTGGTCAATGAGTGAATGACGGCAGTTTAAAAGTGCGAATATCGATGATAGGATGTCTGAGGAAGGATCCCAACCCAAAATGTTGTATGTCCATTCCCTCCACAGATGTCGCCTGACCCGCTGAGTTATTGCAGCACTTTGTGTTTAGTTTAGTTTAGTTTAGAGACACAGAGTGGAAACAGGTCCTTCGGCCCACCGAGTCTGCACCGACCAGCAATCCCCACACACTAACACTATCCTACACATTAGGGACAATTTACAACTTCACCAAGCCTATTAGCTTACAAACCGACATGTCTTTGGAGTGTGGAAGGAAATCAGAGCGTCTGGGAAAAACTCACACAGGTTATGGGGAGAACGTACAAACTCCATACAGACAGATCCTGTAGTTAGGATTGAACCCAGGACTCTGGCGCTGTAAGGCACCAACTTTACTGGTATGCAATTGTGCCGCCCTAGATTTTGCTCAAGATTCCAGTATCTAAAGATCCTTGTGCCTCCAGAAAATGAATCATGTTGGCCAAATCCCAACATCCCAGCAGCAATTATCATGTGTTCTTCTACGACTCTCCGCTCTGCTAGATGAATTGAGTTACTGAGTTACTGTAGCAAAACTGAAGGATGGGTTGTTGACCAGCAAGCACTATCAGGATACTAATAACACCAGTGTTCAACCTGCAGCCTGTACATGATTAAAGCCATGACGCCGCATGAAATATGTCACCACAAACATGTGCTGCCCAGTAAATGGAAATAATTAGGATTCATGTATCACTGGAAGTGTAGAATGAATAGAGAATAAAGAGTATTAGGAGTCATTGCCAGAGACCTATGATAGAGCTAATAGAGATATGGTAGTCAGCATGAAGCTGCACCAAAGTGTTGTCCAAGTTTGGAGACATGCAAAGGGTGGGCAAGATTCAGAGACAAAATAAAAGGGAGATAAAAGGAAAACCACTGATGGCGGGAACTTTGAGGCAGAGGATGCAGATGGGAGTGCAGAATTAATTCTGCTATAGGAAATAAAATAAATATCAATTGACAAATTGATAGCTGAAACAAACGAACCAGGAGGATATGTAGTTGGGTCATAGGAACAGCAGAGGCGAGGGAAAGATTGTCAGCTGAGCAAAGTTACTTTAACCTATAAGTAATTGAAAATACACTGCTCCCTTGGAATAAAGTGATTTGGACATGGCTAACAATTTGAATATCATAGAATGATAGACACACAGCACAGACACAGGTCCTTTGATCCAACTCATTCATGCTGACTGTTTAAGACAATAGACAATAGACAAAGGTGCAGGCATAGGCCATTCGGCCCTTTGAGCCAGCACCGCCATTCACTGTGATCATGGCTGATCATCCACAATCAGTACCCCGTTCCTGCCTTCTCAACATATTCCTTGACTCTGCTATCTTTAAGAGCTCTATCTAACTCTCGAAGGCATCCAGATAATTGGCCTCCACTGCCTTCTGAGGCAGAGAATTCCACAGATTCACAACTCTCTGGGTGAAAAACAAATGTCCTCATCTCTGTTCTAAATGCTTGATCCTTTATTCTTAAATTGTTGTAAGTTGCTCATTCTAAGCTTCCCCCCAGTCCCAGAATCTTGTCAAGCTTCCCGAGTTTTCGTGGGCGTAGCTTCACAATTTCCTTCTGATGAGTCTTCACCTTCCGAGTTTTTGTGGGCGCGAATTCCCTCCATCTGTGTTGTTGCCCATTCCTCCATCCCTTTCCATAGTCAAACCTATAACCTATAATTCCTGAAGTAAGTTATCATTCACGTACTAATGTTTTCCCATACATTCACTGTAATTCTGCCTTTTCCATTTCACTATAACTATCTCTACTATATTCTGCTCTATCATTGTGTTCCTCTTAATCTTTACTATCCTAGGATCAACACTATCATCCCTCTCCGTATTCACACGATGTTATAATATGTATATCTGATGATGGTTTCTCATATAAATTTCAGCTGGGTTCAGTCCAGATTTTCCTACAGGTGTGATTCTTATTTACAGCAAACCCCATGAAGAAAGTTTCAAGTTAACCAGATTCAGTCTCAGCCTTCAAATTATTATTCTACATTTCAGTGTCTATCTCATCCTTCTCATTCCACAACTTTGTGTCCGATAACACAATTCCATTCCAATTCCTGTGGAATTCCCAACTGTTCAAATTTAATCAATCAATTTCCAAATGTGGTCAATTTTATCATAAATCCATTCAAGAATGCCGAATCCAGAGACAATTTATTTCCACCTTGATAATAGAAGCCGCTTTACTATCAAGGGTTAAACAATTTAGATTCACCGGTCAAATACATCGACTGATATCTCAACACCCATTTCTTTATTCCTCCTTCTAATTCAATAGATTTCTCCTCCAGTAATTCTTCCTTCATATGTTGGCTTGGCTCTCAGTCAACAGGTGTTCTTCCTCATACCTAATTTTCTTCTATCACTGAGTAATTTTCTAGTCTGGTCTCTTAAAGGGAAGTCTTGCTGTTGACAGTTCCTCTTTTTACTATTTCTAATTCCAACTCTCATGTTCCCTGAATAATTTCCATGTTACCAGATCTTCCCAAGTGCCATCCTTTCCTGATGTTCTCTGAATACTCCTTTCCATATTTGGCTGCCTGTCTGGGGATGAGACAACAACAATACCCAAATAATAATGAAACTTGAAATACTCCAAAGCCAAATCGCACTAGTCAGTTCCAAATCTCAAACTTTAAAGTTCCTCCAATTCATTACCATACAATTTAGAGACCAAATTCAAAATGTTATCAATTTATTTCTAATAACTATAATTTAGATGCAAAGTTGGTGTTTTGCCCCAAACCACAGAGGAATGTCTATTTTTAAATTCAGTTCTTCAAAGTAGAGCTCGGCCCAATAGTCGTCATAGGCTGTCTGTATTGTTTTTTATGAAAGATTGGATGGTGTTATTTTCCTTTCCTTCACTGGTGTCAAAAGCTAGATGATATTAAAGTTGGGCACTAGGGTAGGTAATTTCCTCTTCTTCCTTTAGATGTTAGTTTCAAAGGAGTAGGGATTAGTGAGGAGCAGCCTTCTCTATCTGTTGGCCTTCCCAGATTTGTCTTAAAGGGGCAGGACAGTATCATTTCCTCCTTGTTCTTGGGGAGCTACTTTACCCGAGCTGTGTCTTCTGCTGGTTCTCAATGGTCTGCATATTCTTTACCTCACTCCCCAGATAGTATGTTGTTGATTATACTGTCCTGCATGCACAAACTTAGTAACAAGTCAGTACAATAGCTCCTTTCCCTACTCCCATACCTCGTGTACAATAAGTTTGTTTCTTCTCTCCCTAGTGCCATTTCAGTTCTCGTTAGTTCCCATTCCTTCTGACACCAGCTACTATGTTCCCCCTTTTGCAGTCCTTCCTTTTAATGGGTTTTCCAGATCCCAAATAGATTCTTTATGTCTCTCCTTTGTGTCTTGCCTTCTCTGCTCTTCTTTGCCCACCTCCTTCTCGGTATTCCCTCACAGGGCAAGAGCGGCTCCAATGTCCTGATTCCCCACAGTTGCAACATTGATCAGGTCTAACAGCTCTATACCCTCTCCAATTAAACCGAGGGGAAGTCGGCTCTCGGAATAGCATGTTTATCCACGTTTTAAGATCCTCCTCCTCCTTATCTTCCTTCGAAGTTATTTCTCGTTTCTGGATTCTTAGTACAGGTCTCTGAAAGGATTTAGCTGTTGTCGAACCAGGTTGCATTAAAATGTGGACGTCTGTGGCATTTACACCTACTGCGGGATCTAATTCTAAAGGTGGAGTAGGCAGCTTCTTACTAGGGATTGCCTACGGGGAATCCGCTCTATACCCACATCGTCGGGAATTTGCTCCGACCTTATAATACTATCGATGTCAGGATCAGCCACTTCATATCCTCCTACTGTCTCACCCTCAGAAAAGCTGCTCGTTCTGCTACCGGAATCTCTGTACTTTAGGAAGGATTCTTTCACTTTCCCAATTGATTTCTTAATTAATTTTGGTACCCACTGCTGCAGAACCTTCCTTGATCCCCCACACTATCCTCTGCTGATGAGGCAATCATAGGAGCTAGAGAGTCCTTTCCCTATTTTCCTACTTTGGATTTGAATTTAGTGGGTGTGGTTGAAGATACCGCTGACTCCTCCTGAGCGCCCTGCTCGCAAGCTGTGCATGGTGTCTCCGAACTGAGAACATGAGAGTGCTGAGAGGAATGCTGTGACTTTGTTTCGAAAAAGTCTGCCCACCCTTGCATATAGTGCGCTTCTCTCCCTTCGAGGTCCACGCTAACCGCGGCACTCTTACTAAATTTAATAAGTTTGATTTTAGTCGGCACCACCCCTTTAAGAGCGATCTCAGTCATTTCTCTTTTAAAAGCTGATGTTCTCTCCTGCTCCTGCTCCTGCTCCTGTTGCTGGCTTCCACTATATTCCTTCCCCTGTTCCTGAATGTCCAGAGAAGGACCAGTTCTCTCTTGTTCCATTCTAATCCCTAACTTGAACGCTGCCATCTTAAAGTAGGAAGCAGAACAATTTCTTTATTTACTTTTCTTTCAGTCTTTCCATATCATCTAACAATAGTCTCTATGGAGGTTATTTCTACTACAGATTTTAGTCCATCTACCGGCCAAAGTTTGTTCCTCAAAACTCTATTTAAATTTCCAGATAATCCTCTTAATCTTTCTGCTTCATGTGGAAGTTTCTCACAAATTTTACTTCGGAGTCATGTGAGTGACTACGTGAAGAAGCCCCGCCAGGCGCATGGTCGACATTACGTCGACGCATGTGGAAGCACCGACAGGGTGGAGAGCGCAGCTCCCACCAGCGGTACGTTTAACCCGCAGGTAAGTCAGTGTTGAACTTCTTGCGAGTGTTTTTAAACTCTGTAAGTCTGCAGAGTCAGCTAGAGTGTTCATGTGTTTTGAAAAATAAAATAAATAAATAAATAAAAATAAAAAAACCTCAAAAAACGGAGTCAGCTAGAGTAAAGTATTTAAACTGCGGTAATTGAAAGGAACGCGCTGGAACCGCAGTTTCCGATTTAGATCAGATCGGGAGATAAGGGCTGCTTTAAAAGCCGGTTCCCGCTATTTTAACGCTATTTAGATCGGGTTTGGAGATAACGGCTGCGCTAAATGCCGGCTCCAAATACCCACAATTGTAAAATTAAGTCTGCTCTGAGTATATGTTACCAGATGCAGTATACTTCGTGGAAATGTATGTAACCCTGTGTGATACTGAGGTTAATACAAATATTCTGCAAGCAGAATATGCCTGTCAAAATTACAATTTAAACATATATGGTTTATGCATAAATACAAAACAGTAAATAAGTAACTCTCCTCCAAGGGAGGACAAGAATGTGGGGAAGGCTGGAAATGGCGAAAATGCTCCAAACTCTAATCAGTCAAGGGTTCTAAAAGACCCATGAGATTCTAAGGCAGGCTCTGAAGGAGTTTCCATACACTGAGTATGGTGCTATGAAGAATGAGAATCTCATTCACCAGTGCCTTGCATAGGTCTAGGTGAAGTCTCCCTAGAGCAAGACTCAGGAGTACCAGGGCAGGATGAAAATGACCCTGAAGCTGGTGTCCCTACTTATGTATATACGCCAGAGCACAATAGAAATATTCTGGGTGTTCCCAATGTAGCACCAAGTTTTGCTATATCAGTATGGACTGGTGAGGCTATGGATAAACCTGGTAGCCAACATTATTTGGTTTCTCACCTACTCCAAGAGACTGTTATGACTGAAACAGCAAAAAATATATATAATATATAAAACACCCGTCTATTGTGCCTCGCTCAGGGTGCCAACAGTAATTGGGCACTCATTAATGTAATGATGCGAGGACAGGAAATGTGTTCCAGCATGTCCTCTAGCTGATATTCAGTTGGCATCACTGCATTTGGGGAAGACATACATGGGTCGATAATATCCAATACTTTTAAGACATGCTTGCGTTACTCTACAATGCATATTCAAACCCAATTGTATGATGAAAATTGCCATTTGGCTAACATTATACCCAAAAAATGCAGGAATATATGGGCAAGCTATAACCAGATTTATGATTGATGAATACGAACCGCTATATTAAGAGAAGGAGATCTTCTGGTTCATTTACGGACGTACACAAATGTAATTCCATTACACATGGAATTTCTGGGGAAACAACTTCTGGTTCGTTAAGATTACAATTGTTTTGTAATTCTGCATTAAATCTGATCAGCTTGGTGTTTGAATGTATCAGGAACTCGTCAGGTAGAGATAATATATCCCAGACACAAGTATGGGGTTTGCAGAGTCATTCTGGGACTCACAAACTTAAATTTATAGTTCAGTATAAGCATTTATTAAAAAGAAAGTACACTTCAGCACTATAATGAAGTTGTTATCACAAGGCTGCTATTTGGCTATTTTTAGACTTTAAAAAGATGCCTTATTATTCAGGTACTTCATTTAATTGGATGGGTCAGCTGAAGGAATTACCTAATGGGTTAAATTCAGCCCTCAGATTGCTCACACAATTATTGAAATCAGCTCTGGTGTTAATGAGGGCTCAGAATCACATTGTTATGACTTATCTAGAGGATATGTTAATTGTAAATGGGAGACAGCTGAAGAACTGAGTTCAGCGACCATAAAGGGCCTGTCCTACAAGAATGCAACTCTATGCGATGAACGCGATCAAACTAGAAGTGGGGGCTGCACGGAGGTCGGGTGATCCCCTGTACAGGGCCGTTCCCACCAGCATGTGCCTACAAGCCAGCCCAGCCCAGCCCAGCCCAGCCCAGCCCAGCAGTAGGGGCCGCGCGGAGGTCGGGTGAGTGGCGCAATGCGGCATAAAGTGAGGCGAACTTGGAGCAAAGCCACACACATAGAGGATCATGGAGGCACCTACAGATAGGTTTGACGGAGGCATGATGTCGGGGCGGTGTGTAATGCGTCGAGGCGACTGCGAGCCGACAAGCCGTTGCCGCGCGGAATTTTTGGACATAGTCAGTTTTTCGGAGCCCCGCAAGGTGTCGGGACGAACTCTGCACAATTCCGCTCCGGCGATCGAAGTGGGACTGGCCCCGCGACGCCGGACGACTCAAGCGACCACGTTAGGTCGCACTAATCGCATAGAGTTGCATGCTTGTAGGACAGGCCCTTAAGCCTATTGAAAGGCTAAGGTTCTGTACATCCAAACAACATGTAAGTTACAGGCATCCCAAACAATTGATTATTTGGGGTTTGTCTTTAGTACAGTTGATATGTGAATAATTTTATCAACAATGAAGGTTGGGGATGTTACAAATGCCTGTATTTGTTTTGGTAAAAAACATTATCCCGCCATCCAAGAAGTAGCTATGGTTACTGGTAAAGTGATAGCAGCATTCATGCTGTCAAATTGGGACCTCTGCATGATCAAATTCTGCAAAGACCAGAGTATAAGAGTAAAAAGTGTGCAGGTTATTGATTAGGTCCATGCAGTTACCAACTTAAAAGGTTGAGCTGAATTCAATGATGGATTCTCAATGTTGCACAATTTACTAGAAGCAAAACTGTGCTTGTTCAGCAGTCTTCAGTGTTATTACAGACTGACGAGAGTGCTCTTGGATGGAGAGCTTAGGACAGCGACACCAGTGTGGTGGTCGATGGACTGTCCAAGACGATTAATTCTCCAAATACACGGTATGAATTATTTGGAGTTATTGGGGGCGTTTTACGTTTTGATAGCTGTTTTTCTACAATAAAGAACTTGCATGTTCAATTACGAGTAGACAATTCCACAACTGTGGAAGAAGACAATATTGTGGTAAGGCAACAGATCACGAAAGTTCAATGACAATACAGAATGAATGTTAAAATTCAAAAAGTTTGTCAGACAGTATGAGTACCAAATGTTGATCTGTTGTGTCTGGATTAAATCTCCAGTGGTCTAATAGTGTCTCGTGGGAGTCAGGCCCAGGAGCATTAGCGGTGGATGCATTCTCGCTACAGTGGGGAAGTATAGTCTTTTATGTTTTCCCCATTTTTGCCTGAATAGACAATGTGTCACCAAAATAGAGCAAGTCTCTGCCGCAGGCGTTTGGTGATTCCAAATTGGTATTGCTTCTCTGCCTTTTGGCTAACGTCAAGTGTAGTATCTATTCTTATCAATTAATATCTGATATGTCCCTTACCACGGACCATTACTACACAGCCATTGTTCCCATTGGTGCTCCGAATAATGATTCAGACATTCCTGACAAATCCCAGGTGCAGTAACATCCATGGTACATCCAGTAACAGCAGAAGTCATCCATTGCATGACCGTATTAATTGTTAATCTGCAGGTTCTGATGGAATGTCGGATAGGGGCATGAATGTCATAACTGCAGCTTGGAGAGATAGCACTAAGAAACAATATATGTTTCATATAAGGAATGGGAATTTTTTTGTATACAGTCAGATATATTTTATCGTACTGCAAACATATTGGATGTATTGGAGTTCCTTGTTATGTTGCACCTGAGTTATAGTACCATGAATGGAGCTCGGAGTGTTTTGTCCTCCTATTTAGGACTATTTCAGAATCGACAATTATCGGGTCTCATCTGTTAATATCCCAATTTATGAGAGGAATTTTAATAAAATCCTACCAAACCCAGTTATACAGAAATCTGGGATGTCAGTATAGTTCTCCCATTGCTTCGGCTAGTTCTCCCATTGCTTCGGCAATGGACTCCAATTATAACACTGTCTTTTCAGAAGTTAATATTGAAAGTGGTTATGCTCATACCATTAATATCAGCACAATGAGTACACACATTACAAATGTTGCGGTTAGATTGTATACAGTTGTCTGTAGATAAAATAATGTTTTATGTCAATGATCTAAGCAAGCCAAGAAAGGCTGGAACCAATGTAATCTTTAAGACATACTCTGTCAACTAAACATTGTGTGTAGTTAAGCATCTGAATTAATATATATTGAATTAAGAGTCTCCGAGATTGTGAGGCACCAATGTTCATTACCCATAAGAAACATATAAAAGTGAACAGTACAAACTATTTCTTGATGGATAAATAGGTTCTGAATTAACTGGAGTAGACACTGATATGTTTAAATCTCACTCCACAAGGGCGGTATCAATGTCTGCGGCGAAGCCCGTGCCACTCAACCAAATTCTGGAGACCACAGGATGGTCTAAAAAAAGAAACTTTCCTAGATTTATGATAAACCTGTTGTTACAGTGCCAGAGTTGCACATGCTGTGTTGGGTTCTGTTCAAAATTGTTTGCTTTTGCATAACATTTGTTGTTATTTCCCCTGGGATAGAGGGGTTATTACTTTTCTTTTTATTATTATTACCCCTCACCCTCAAAGCGTGTTTGGCTCTCGTTAAGCAGCTGCAGCCTACCAACTACGACCAGGTTTTTGGGCCAATCCTCGGCCTGCTTTATGTGGCTCGAACCCAAAGGAGTGCTATCCAACCCCTCCCACCCCCCTCCCCCCGTGCTTGCTAGACTCTGTTCTACGATCTTGTTAGGACCCTTTCCCAAGCCCGCGAATGATCTATCCGCTCCGACTAGCGAAGTGCCGAAAATTAACTTGGAAACCGCACAGTGGCACCGGTTTCTGCACTCTCGATCGAAACAGCTCAAATCCCTTGACCACAAATTTGTGTTTGGGGGTCATTTGAGATCCTGGATGAGCCCCCACTGTAAATAGCTCATTCTAAGCTTCCCCCTCATCTAGTTTCAGTCAAGAATCACTGAGTCAAGCAATTGTGCATCTAAACGTTATTTTGGAAAAACACAATAACAGTTCCCACTACTATACCTAACCACCACGGGTTCAATCCTCATATCTGCCTGGCCAAATCCTCTTAGACTCCATCAAGCAGAGACACTCCAGAAGGTCAAGTAGTCCTAAGCGCTCTCCCAGAAGATCGACAAGGGACCTCGTGGGAGCGGACTTTTATAGGTCCCCGAACCTTGAGGGGCTGAACTACATGGAGGTGGTCTCTACGCAGTCCAATAACAGATATCAATTAACACAGTACATGATAAACATTTCCCCAACCCAATAATACAGTGGCTAATACTGTAAATAAACAATTCACAAACTCTTAAAGTGTGCAACATCTTTTAATGATAGCACAGGGCATTACATACATCCTCAAGCACTGGCTACATTCTTCTACTGAACTGTACCCAGGAAGGGGAAGGCATTATGATTGATGTTAACTAGGTGGGGTTAATGGTACTGAGGTAACTGTTATTGGCTGCATATAAAATCCATCTACATTCTTCCCCTTAGAAAATCAAAACAGACTGTTGTCACAGCAACAGAATTAAACAAAATCGCCACTCGAAGATGTCGGCAGCCAACGCGGACCAGGCCAAGGCAGCGGCAGGCTGTTGCAGCAGGGGCTGTTGCTGCTGGTGTGGAGCAAGACTGTTGCATGTGGAGCAGGCAGAAACAAGGTCTCGGATAGATTTGGCCATTCCAGGCCAGTAGAATTGACACTGAGCGTGGGCAAGTGTTGCGTCGACCCCAGGGTGTCCACTATGGGCTGCGCAATAGTAAAAATCTAACAGGGAGGACGGGACTACCACTTTATGTCCCTTGACGATAACGTCATTCTGGAGCACCAGTTCATCGCGGACCAGGCAGAAAGGCTGTGTTTCAGACGGCGCAGCGGAGCGCTTTGTTGGCCACCCTGATTTAATCACAGAGGCAAGCCGCTGCAAAACTAGATCGGCAGCGGTGTGCTCGGCCAAAAGCTGTAGCTGCTTGGTGGGAATAAAATTAACGCCCAGTACGAGCAAGTCCTCTGTTTCGTAGGGGTGGCGAGCACAGGAGGTCCACGGGGCGCGCGATAGGATGTCCGCAATGTGCATCTCGGTGCCCTTCTTCTAGATTATGTCGAAATCAAAGCGCTGGAGCTGCAGCATCATACACTGCAGCCTGGCAGGGGCAACGTGAATTGGCTTGTTCAGGATTGTCACCAGTAGCTGGTGGTCGGTTTCGACCGTAAATCTGCTGCCAAACAGGAAGTCTCTGAACTTGGAGCAGGCGAACACCACCGCGAGCAGCTCCTTCTCGATCTGAGCGTACCGCTGCTCTGTGTCCGTCATGGTACGGGAGGCATAGGAGACAGGATGTAATGATCCATCGACAGACTGAAGGCAAGCCGCACCCAGACCGAACTTGGAAGCGTCACAGGTGATGGTGATGGGGCAACTCGCATCGAAGAACCGCAACGTCCGGGTGTTATTCAGTTTCGACTTGAGGCAGTCAAAGGCCTGCTGGTAATGTGGGAGCCAGACCCAGGCGATATCCTTTTTTGTCAGCTGCCGAAGGGGAGCACTCAGCTCACTGAGGTTTGGTACAAACTTCCCAAGGTAGTTCACCATGCCCAAGAATTGTTGTAGACTTGGCACGTCGGTGGGGGCTGCCATCTCGGAGAAGGCAGCTGCCTTCAAAGGATCGGGTTTTAGTCCGTTGGAGGTGCTAAACATGTCCAACATACGTGACTTCTGAGACACGAAACCGGCACATCTTGGGATTCAGCTTCGGGTTGGCCTTTCGCACCCAATCCAGGACACGGCAGAGGTTCAGGTCGTGCTTGGCAATGTCCTTCCCATAAACTAGGATATCATCCATGATGATGGCACCTGGCAGGTCCGAGAATATCTGCTCCATCGTTCGCTGGAACACCTCACTAGCGGAATTGATGCCGAATGGCATTCTCAGGAACTTGAATCTGCCAAACGGTGTGGCGAAGGTCGTCAGGTCAGAAGAGGCTTTGTCCTATGGGATCTGCCAAAACGAGTTCTTAGCGTCTCGGACCGAAAAGATGGTGGCTTGCCCGACCTGAGCCGCCACATCCTCAACAGACCGCATGGGGTAGTGTGGTCGCCTGATGGCAAGGTTTAAGTCCTTAGGGTTGATACACACATGTATTTTGTTCTTGTCTTTCTTTATCGTGGCAACCATGGTGGAGACCCAATCGGTGGGCTCGCTAACTGCTTCTAGCACCCCCTTTTCGACCATGTTTTTCAGCATCGCCTCGACCCTGTCTTTCATGGCGTGAGGCACCCTGTGAGGTGTGCGGACCACGGGTTGTGCATTTGGGTCAACGGAAATATGGTATGTTAGTGGTAACTTTCCCAGGTCATCGTTGAACAGGTCCTGGTATTCTGCAACCGGGTTAAACGACAGTTGCACTTTGTGGACCGTGCGGTCGAAGGACACCAGGTCAAGATCTTGGCACACACGGTTGCCAATGTATCTGATGAATTTTCTAGATGCAACTTAACAGAAATGAATAATGCAACATGTGCCTTGATAGTCAGGAAACACAGACAAGGCTAAACACTTAATCAAATCAACATCTTGCAAAGTAAAGCTTTGCAATAATATTTACAATGTGTATGTCTGGTTTACATTCATCCAATCCGTTTCATGCAATTTACACCTAATTGTCAGAATCTGCAGATGATCTGTTCTCTTCCTGCAGCTCTTATCTAGGCACTACACAAATTGGCACCATTCTGCAGCTTGTCGCATTTCTGCAGAAGGCACATTTAAATTGACCAAATGGCCTAGCAGCCCGAAGCCTTTACTCAGTTTTAGTGTCTAGGCATCTCCAATTTGACCAGAATTAACACTGTGGCCCTTGGTTCTGGATTCCCCAACATCAGGAACATTGGCGCTAGTCTCATTGGAGGACATTTGGCCCATATCCTTCAAACCCTTTCCTATCCATGTACCTGTCTAAATATTTAAAAAATACTGTTATTGTCCTCTGCTTCAGCATCTTCCTCAGGCAGCTCATTCCATTTACCCCCAACTCTGTGTGGAAAACTTGCCCCTCAAGCTAAAGTTCCTATTACGTATCTATCTAAAGTTACTATTAAATCTTTTCTCTCTGGCCTTAAATCTATGTCCTCTGGGATAATGGCTATGTACATTCACCCTATCAATGCTCTTGTGATCACCATTTGAGATCACCATTTAGCCTCCTGCTCTCCAAGGAATACAGGTCCAAGCCTGCACATCCTCTCCCTATAGCTCAGGCCCTTTAGTCCTATCAACATAATTGGAAATCTTTTTTGTGCTTTCCAGCTTAAAGGCATCTCTCCTATAGCTGAGTGAGCAAAACTGTACATAATATTCCAAATGCTGTCTCATCAGCATCTTATACCACTGTAACATATCCTCCCAACTTCTACACCCAATTCCCTCACTAATGAATACCAACATGTCAAATGCCTTCTTCACGACCCTATTTGCATTCAATACCACTTTCAGGGGAAGTTGTAATTAGATCCCTCTATTCTACAACACTCCCCAAGGCCCAACTGTTCACCGTGAAGGTGATATAGATGACAAACAGTATTGGGCTGAGTACTGATCCCTGGGGCTCACCACTAATCACGGGCCTCCCAGTCTGGAAACGATCTTTAATCTGCACCCTCTGCCTCCCTCCATGAAGCCAATTCTATATCCAAGTATCTAGGTCTCCTTGGATCCCATTAAATCTAATCTTCTAGAGCAGCCTGCCATATGGAATCTTCTCAAAGACATTGGTGAAAGTAATGTAGACTACGTTAATAGAAACATAGAAAATAGGTGCAGGAGTAGGCCATTCGGCCCTTCGAGCCTGCACCGCCATTCAATGTGATCATGGCTGATCATCCAACTCAGTATCCCGTACCTGCCTTCTCTCCATACCCCCTGATCCCTTTAGCCACAAGTGCCACATCTAACGCCCTCTTAAATATAGCCAATGAACTGGCCTCAACTACCTTCTGTGGCAGAGAATTCCAGAGACTCACCACTCTCTGTGTAAAGAATGTTTTCCTCATTTCGGTCCTAAAGGAATTCCCCCTTATCCTTAGACTGTGACCCCTTGTTCTGGACTCCCCCAACATCGGGAACAATCTTCCAGCATCTAGCTTGTCCAACCCCTTAAGAATTTTGTAGGTTTCTATAAGATCCCCCCTCAATCTTCTAAATTCCATCGAGTACAAACCGAGTCTATCCAATCTTTCCTCATATGAAAGTCCTGACATCCCAGGAATCAGTCTGGTGAATCTTCTCTGTACCCCCTCTATGGCAAGGATGTCTTTCCTCAGATTTGGAGACCAAAACTGTACGCAGTACTCCAGGTGTGGCCTCACCAAAACCCTGTACAACTGCAGTAGAACCTCCCTGCTCCTATACTCAAATCCTTTTGCTATGAATGCTAACATACCATTTGCTTTCTTCACTGCCTGCTGCACCTGCATGCCTACTTTCAATGACTGGTGTACCATGACACCCAGGTCTCGTTGCATCTCCCCCTTACCTAATCTGCCACCATTCAGATAATAGTCTACCCTCATGTTTTTGCCACCAAAGTGGATAACCTCACATTTATCCACATTATACTGCATCTGCCATGCATCTGCCCATTCACTCAGCCTATCCAATCACCCTGCAGCCTCCAAGCATCCTCCTCACACCTAACTATACCCCCCAGCTTGGTATCATCTGCAAATTTGGAGATGTTGCATTGAATTCCCTCGTCCAAATCATTAATATATATTGTAAATAGCTGGGGTCCCAGCACTGAGCCTTGCGGCACCCCACTAGTCACTGCCTGCCATTCTGAAAAGGACCCGTTTACTCCTACCCTTTGCCTCCTGTCTGCTAGCCAGTTCTCTATCCACATCAATACTGAACCCCCAATACCGTGTGCTTTAAGTTTGTATGCTAATCTCTTATGCGGGACCTTGTCGAAAGCCTTCTGAAAGCCTAATGACCCTACCCTTATCAATCCTTTGTTACATCTCTGAAGAATGCAATAAAACATGATCTCCCATGCACAAAACCAAACTGACTATCCCTACTTACCCATTGTTCTTGTTCATCAGTCACTGAAGGTAAGCATGCAGGTCCAGCAGGCAGTGAAGAACGCGAAAGGCATGTTGGCCTTTATAACAGGAAAAATTGAGTATAGGAGCAAAGAGGTCCTTCTGCAGTTGTACAGGGCCCTAGTGAGACCACACCTGGAGTATTGTGTGCAATTTTGGTCTCCAAATTTGAGGAAGGACATTCTTGCTATTGAGGGAGTGCAGCGTAGGTTTACCAGGTTAATTCCTGGGATGGCAGGACTGTCATATGTTGATAGAATGGAGAGGCTGGAGTTGTATACTCTGGAATTTAGAAGGATGAGAGGGGATCTTATTGAAACATATAAGATTATTAGGGGTTTGGTTTGGGGTTAAAGGCAGGATTCAGGTTCCCACTGAAAAAAACTTTTCACACAGAGTTGTGAGTCTGTGGAATTCTCTGCCTCAGAAGGCGGTGGAGGTCAATTCCCTGGATGCTTTCAAGAGAGTTAGATAGAGCTCTTGAAGATAACGGAGTCTGGACATATGGGGAGAAGGCAAGAACGGGGTACTGATTTTGGATGCTCAGCCATGATCACAGTGAATGGTGGTGTTGGCTCGAAGGGCCAAATGACCTATTCCCGCACCTATTATCTATTGTCTTTCCAAATGTATGTATATCTTATCCCTCAAACCACTTTCTGGTAAATTTCTTACCACAGATGACAGGCTTACTGGTTTACGGTTTCCAGGCTAGATTTTGTAGCCCTTTAGTAAATGCAGTTACATCTCTGGTATTAGGTAGAACAGCAGGGTTTAAATGAAAATAAAAGAAATCACAGATGCTGGAAATGATCAGATCTCTCCCACCCTCCCTGCTGCTTAATGAGATTATTTTACTTGCGTCAAAGAATCATGAATTTATTGTTGTACCAAACAGAGACAGATCAGCACACCACATCAGTGGCCTTTCAACTTCTATGTTTCTCTGTTCAAAATCTGCCGTTAGCATCTTACTTGGTGGTTGGATATGTCCTACCCTTATTTGGCTTCTCAAAAGCCATTACCTTGCCATCTAAAGTTCTGCCTAACAATTAATTCGATATATATCCTGTACAGAACCTTTCTTAATATCCACCACATCACCAATTTTTATGTAATCTGCAAAGTTGCTATATTCACCTCCAGGTTATTAATATACAGATGCTTCCCGACTTATGTGAGGGTTAGGTCCTGCGAACTCTTGCATACATCGGATGTTATATAAGTCAGAACAACCATGTTGTTGGTGTTCTATTGGTAATAAAAATAAAATATATAAATAAGCATTAGTTATCTGGGGGAACAGCACCTCATATTCTGCTTGGACAGCTTGCAACCCACGTATATTAAATGTTCCAATTTTAGATTACCTTTTACATCCCCCACTATCCTTTCTCCACCACACTCCCTCCCTCACCCACTTCCCTGTGCCCTACCTGGACTCGCACCTATTTCTTCACTCCCTCTTCCTACATTCCTTCCTCTGTCTTCACAATTTGGAGCTCTTCAATCCATCTCTCACATCTTTTGCTTTAATCTCTGGTCTATGTTCCAACAATTTGCCCATTAAAACCACCTCTTGCCAGTGTCCACGCTTTGTCCTGCCTTTCCTCTCTCCCAGTTCCCCCCCCACCACCCACCCTGCAATCAGTATGAAGAAGCGTCCTGACCTGAAACTTTACCTACAGTATCTATGTCCACAGCGATGCTGCCTAACCCGTTGATTTACTCCAGCTCTTTGTGTTCACTTGTCTGTGTTTATTGTTTTAAGTTTGGAAAGCTTGCGCTGAAATATAAAAACACTTGTGCAGCACTGCAAGTATATCTGGCCATACAATAGGGAAGAGCACCCCCTACTGCACTCTCTCATTTTCCCCACTGCTCACTTCCATCTGCACAGTTAACAGGTTACCAGCAAACATATTAAATCTGCAAATTATGTTTTGGTGCTTCCAGGAATCTCTATGTAAACTGAACAAATTCCTTTCCTGCAAATTTCAACTGTAAACAGCATCTTCAACATCAGCAACATTAAGGTGCCGCATAGTGACGCAGCAGTAGAGTTGCTGCCTTGCAGTGCCAGAGACCCAGGTTTGATCCTGATAAGGGGGTGCTGTCTGGACGTTCACCCCGCGTAGGTTTTTAAAGTAAAGTAAAGTATCCTTTATTGTCATTCAGACATTTCAGTCTGAACGAAATTGTATACCTTGCAGTCATAACATAGAATAAAATAACAAAACACACACTTAACACAGTTAAACATCCACCACAGTGAGTCTACCACGCACCTCCTCACTGTGATGGAAGGCAAAAGTCTTAAAGTCCTTGCCTCTTCCCTCCTCGTCTCCATCTGCATTGAGGTGATCCCTCTTTCGATATAGGGACCCCACCAGGAGATGGTAAGTCCAGCGGCCGCATCCAAGCTTCGCGAACGGGCTGGTTCAAACTCGGCAGCCCGGGGCGGCCGAAGCTGCCACCCTCCAGTCCAGAGGACAAAGCTGTCGTTACGGGAGCTCCAGAAAACCGTTCACCAACCTGCGAGCTCCCGACGTTGTCATCCACTGGGCCCGCGGCTGAGCCTCCGAGGCTCCGAGGTCGGGTCGCCGGCGCAATGCCACCACAGCCCCGAAGCCGGCCAGCCTCGCATTGGAAAGTCCTGGCTCTGAGTTATCTCTGAGCCTCGAGGTTGGTCCCAGTTGGAGGGTGCTCCGGTTTCCCGGGTGCTCCGGTTTCCTCCCATGAACCAAAGACGTAAAGGTTTGTAGGCTAATTAGCTTCTGGAAAAAAATGTAAATTGCCCCTAGTCTGTAGTAGGATGGTGCATGGAGTGATTGCTGGTCAGCGCGGATCCAGGGGTGAGAGGACCTGTTTCTGCACTATATATCTAAAGTCTAAAGTATGAAGGTACAATGGTATAATGGTACATTATTTGTTATATGTAACCGACCGAGGTACGGTGAAATTCATTTTTCCTTTTCTCCAGAGATGCTGCCTGGCTTGCTGAGTTACTCCAGCATTTTGTGTCCATCCTTGGTGTAAACCAACATCTGCAGTACCTTCCTACACAATATATAGAGCCGCCAAATATGGCACCAATTCCAATTCCCAGTTGTTGTTAAGCGCTCCACCATTCTAGTCCGAATGCTTGGACTTATGGATCGGAGCCCAATGCAGCTGAGCCCCAGGCTGCTGCCTGGCATCCAGCGGCCCACTCCACCATCGAGGTTCACTGCACTGCCTCCCGCAGCCAATCTGCTTACCACTTCCCTGTTCCGAGGATGTAACTAGGAAAAGGGACAAGGGAGAGCCAGTGGATGTAGTATACCTGAACTTTCAGAAAGCCTTTGATAAGGTCCCACATGGGAGTTCAGTGGGCAAAATTAGAGCACATGGTATTGGGGATAGGGTACTGACATGGATAGAAAAATTGGTAGGCAGACAGGGAGACAAAGACTAAGGATTAACGGGTCCCTTTCAGAAGGGCAGGCAGTGACTAGTGCGGTACCGGAAGGCTCGATGCTGGGACCGCAGCTATTTACAATATACATAAATGATTTAGATGAAGAGATTAAAAGTAACATTAGCAAATTTGCAGATGACACAAATCTGGGTGGCAGTGTGAACTGTGAGGAGGGTGCTATGAGAATGCAGGGTGACTTGGACAGGTTGAGTGAGTGGGCAGATGCGTGGCAGATGCAGTATAATATAGATAATTGTGAGGTTATCCACTTTGGCGGCAAAAACAAGAGGGCAGATTATTATCTCAATGGGGTTAGGTTAGACAAGGGGGAGGTGCAGCGAGACCTGGGTGTCCTTGTACATCAGTCACTGAAAGTTGGCGTGCAGGTACAGCAGGCAGTGAAGAATGCTAATGGAATGTTGGCCTTCATAACAAGAGGATTTCAGTATAGGGGTAAAAAGGTTCTTCTGCAATTGTCAAGAGCTCTGGTGAGACCATCTGGAGTATTGTGTCCAGTTTTGGTCTCCAAATTTGAGGAAGGGCATCCTTGTGATTGAGGCAGTGCAGCGTAGGTTCACGAGATTGATCCCTGGGATGGCGGGACTGTCAAATGAGGAAAGATTGAAAAGACTAGGCTTGTATTCACTGGAGGTTAGAATGATGAGGGGGGATCTAATAGAAACATGTTCAATTATGAAAGGACTGGAAAAGCTAGATGCAGGAGAAATGTTCCCAATGTTGGGCGAGCCCAGAACCAGGGGCCACAGTCTTAGAATAATGGGGAATCCATTTAAGACTGAGATGAGAAAAAAACATTTTCACCCAGAGAGTTGTGAATTTGTGGAATTCCCTGCCACAGAGGGCTGTGGAGGCCAAGTCACTAGATGGATTTAAGAGAGAGTTAGAGCTCTAGGGACTAGTGGAATCAAGGGATATAGGGAGAAGGCAGGCACGGGTTATTGATTGGGGACGATCAGCCATGATCACAATGAATGACGGTGCTAGCTCAAAAGGCCAAATGGCCTCCTCCTGCACCTATTTTCTGCACCAGAAAAAGATGTGCAGGCATCACAACAAAATGGAAGGCCAGTATATTGGAAATACAGAAGGTGGTATTTCTTTCACTCCATCTTTATGTTTCAAATTGAGGGTTGTGTATCAACAATTTTTCAATTTGTTCTGGCTGTATGTGTGCTTTCACCAGTGAGGTGAGCCTTCCAAAACCTACCTCATATTATTGTTCTGGGAATATTAAGTAAAGACGTGTAGATTAAAGGATGATATCTATTCTCTATTGCAGTTCATCATAAATATTTTATTAATAGTTACAACATCCTTAGGTGATGCACATTCATTTTGCTCCCTTTCAACCTTGAAGAATGCTTGGCATCTGCTTGACACCTTCTTGTTGATTTTTATCCAGGATCTAAAGCTGCAATGTAGTGAATTGGAACATCGTTATGCCGTGTTGCTCTATAGTTAAGAGTCACCATAAAAGATTGGATAAGAAGAAAACAAGCCATGAAGTCACAAAATAACAATATAGTACCCTCTTTGTATTGACTAAAGAGTGAAATTACTGCAAGGATGTCACTAATTAGTTGCATTCCCTGCTGTAATAAATATGGGTAACTGATTTCACCAAGAGGAGTGGTAGGGAAATGTGGAAATAGCACTAATAAGATGTTCGAAACTGAAAATAGACAGAAATAGTTGAAAGTGATAAAGAAGTGAGTTAGAAAAAGATGGACATAAACCCTATGGGCATTCATGGTGCGAGGATCTAAAGAATGTCCCACACTTGTCAAATTTCAAGCATGTTTCAAAACTAGGGTTTCAAAAAGGAGACAATAGTTTTTCCATGTTTTCTCTGATGATTGAGCTGACAATGGGCAAATCTCTTATTGTGCAGCTTAGCACGACCCGAAGGTCTTGAAAAATATTGTGTTATTTTAGCTGGACAGGTCTTATGACGTGAAACAATGGCAGGTAATTGTGTGAATGCATAATTTCAACCATTTCAGGATCTTTGTATTAAACATCAAATATCAGCTACCAATATTTTCTCTATCCCTATGCACTGTATATTAAAATACATCTTTATGACATTCATGTCTTGAGCAACATGTCTTTCGAGAAAATATTTGTTATGAATGCAGTATAATGTGGATAAATGTGAGGTTATCCACTTTGGTGGCAAAAATAGGAAAACAGACTATTATCTAAATGGAGGCCGATTAGGAAAAGGGGAGATGCAGCGCGACCTGGGTGTCATGGTACACCAGTCATTGAAAGTAGGCATGCAGGTTCAGCAGGCAGTGAAGAAAGCCAATGGTATGTTAGCTTTCATAGCAAAAGGATTTGAGTATAGGAGCAGGGAGGTTCTACTTCAGTTGTATAGGGTCTTGGTGAGGCCACACCTGGAGTATTGCGTACAGTTCTGGTCTCCAAATCTGAGGAAGGACATTATTGCCATAGAGGGAGTGCAGCGAAGGTTCACCAGACTGATTCCTGGGATGTCAGGACTGTCTTATGAACAAAGACTGCATAGACTCAGTTTATACTCTCTAGAATTTAGGAGATTGAGAGGGGATCTTATAGAAACTTACAAGATTCTTAAGGGGTTGGACAGGCTAGATGCAGGAAGACTGTTCCCGATGTTGGGGAGGTCCAGGACAAGGGGTCACAGCTTAAGGATAAGGGGGAAATCCTTTAGGACCGAGATGAGAAGGAATTTTTTCACACAGAGAGTGGTGGGTCTCTAGAACTCTCTGCCACAGAGGGTAGTTGAGGCCAGTTCAT
Source organism: Raja brachyura (assembly GCA_963514005.1). The sequence goes on along the minus strand of OY740782.1, from coordinate 99,653,313 downwards.
TGGCTATATTTAAGAGGGAGTTAGATGTGGCCCTTGTGGCTAAAGGAATCAGGGGGTATGGAGAGAAGGCAGGTACAGGATACTGAGTTGGATGATCAGCCATGATCATATTGAATGGCGGTGCAGGCTCGAAGGGCCGAATGGCCTACTCCTGCACCTAATTTCTATGTTTCTATGAATCAATACATTGAAATTCAAATAGTTTAAATCAACATTTTGTTTCACTGAAATACCAGTTTGTTACTTATAACAGAAAAAAAACAAGAAACACACGGAATTTACTCCACATCATCTTGAAAAACCTCAGTTTCAATTCTTTATCTTGACCAGTTTTACCCTTTTTGGAAATTTGTTTCCTGATCGCATTGTAAATAATACAGTATGTGGCATCTGCTAACTGTTGTAAGTCTTACATCTTGCACCAAGGTCATCTGAAAGAAGGAGAAATAAAGTCTCCTAAGTGATAGATTGCTGTTGGCTCTATAATGGGGAGATAAGAAAGATATTTATACCTTGTCTACAGTATCTTCCATAGTGCAGGGGGTCAAGTGTACAAGTGAGAGAGACAGGTTGACTGGAGAAAGAGATGAAGCCAGTAGTAGTGGCAATCAATTACATTAGACATGAGCCGGCTGTAGCTCTATACAATTACTGTTAGCAATGTATTTCTGATGATAAAAAAGGAGTAGTAGAATAAGATTTTAGGTCTGATTTAAGCTGGCATGCGCACACACATATAAAAACATCACTTCATCCTGTTCTTAAACTCTGGGAAACTTTTATCCAAAGAACATTATTATTTGCTGTTGATGGTGATGTGTATATGGAATGGGCTGCCAGAAGAGGTAGACAGTGCGGAAACAGGCCTATTGACCCACCGAGTCCGCGCCGACTCGTGATCCCCGCACATTAACACTATCCTACGTACACTAAGGACAATTTACAATTATAACAAGTCAATTAGCCTACAAAGGTGTATGTCTTTGGAGTGTGCGAGGAAACCAGAGCTTCCAGAGAAAAACACACACACAGGTCACGGGGAGAAGGTACAAACTCTGTACAGATGGCACCTGTAGTCAGGATTGAATTTGGGTCTCTGGCGCGGTAAGGCAGCAACTCTACTGCTGTGCCACTGCGCATTAGTAAGTTTTTATTTACACTTTAGTAATCTTTTTGTCATATTTCAAAATGTGAAAATCTAGATTTTCACTTCTTAGAGAAAGTGCTGTCGAATACCATCACAAAAAAAGGCACTGGTTGTTAGTAACTATTACCTTTTGTTGAACAGTTACTTCAGTAACAAGTTCGTTTTTCTTCCAATTCTTGATTGATGTCAAATAAAAAAAAGTGCCATAGTACAAAGGCGTATTAATGTGGGTATGAGATATGATTCATAATTCAGGTGGTAAATAGCACTGCAGAAACAGCAGGCCCAATCTATAGTGGCAAGCAATACTCAGTTTGAAAGTTTCCTGAAGGCAAGCATGCGTGTAAATGTCTGACATTGGAGATAATTCAATGAATTAAGACAAGCAAGTAAAGTGAAAATATGGTCAGCGACCTGAGTGGACTCCACAGATAATTTATATTATTTATTTTTATAATTCTTTATATCGAACAGAATAAAAGAATAAAAAGCTAGTGTGAAACAGCATACAAAAAACAAAACAAGAATATTTATAAAGTGTCATAAACAGTATCTATACATAAATGAACTTGTATGTGTCCGAAAAGGAGCAGGAAGAAACCAAAGCTTATTAATTCCCACCCCTTATTCAACTGCTTATAATTATCTTATACAAATTTAGCAGCTATATGTACACCATATGTACACCAGCAGCTATATGTACACCAAATTATTTACATTTATACACTAATCAAATATTTACAAAGCCATACAAAAAAAAGAGGAAAAAAGAAAAGAAAAAACCCTCATATACTCTACAGTATCTCTTAGCCATATATACAACCCATCACCGTATAATCACCCTTCACAATACAGTATAGCAAATATCCCACTCACAATCACCTATCCTCATCCAAATATCCTTTTAAAAAAGTGTTTTAGTACATCTTTTTAAACTGAATTATGTTTGTGCTACGTTTTATCTCCTGTTCCAGACCATTCCACAAATTCACCCCACAGATTGCTAAGAGTAGTTCTGACATTGAGTTTTTTTAAATTACGTTCCCCTCTCAAATTATACCCACCCTGTCTTTCCATAAACAGTTTTTGTATATTTCCTGGAAGTAAATTATTTCTTGCTTTGTACATGATTTGTGCAGTCTTAAATATAACCAGATCGGTGAACTTCAGTGTATGTGACTTTAAGAATAATAAATTGGTATGTTCAAGATATCCAACGTTATTGATAATACTTATTGCAATTCTTTTTTGTAATGTACATAACGGCTATAGGTTGGTTTTGCAGGTGTTACCCCATATCTCCGCACAGTAACTCAGATATGGCAATATAAGTGTATTATCCAGAGTATGTAATGATTTGTAGTCCAGAATGTGTCTTGATTTTCCTAATATTGCTGTAGACTTTGCCAGTTTTGCTTTGATGTTGTTTACAGTGGTTTGCAAAAGTTTTCATACCCCTTGAACTTTTCCACATTTTGTCACGTTACAACCACAAACGTAAATGTATTTTATTGGGATTTTATGTGATAGACCAACACAAAGTGGTGCATAATTGTGAAGTGGAAGGAAAATGATACATGGTTTTCACATTTTTTTACAAGCCACTGTATATGTGGTTTCCAGCAGATTTTGTGGTCTAAGATCACACCAAGAAATGTATTTTCATATACTCTTTCAATACTTATGTTATCTATTTTCAATTGTACTTGAGGGTTTGTTTTATGTTTTCCAAATAGCATAATCTTTGTTTTGCTTAAATTTAGAGACAATTTGTTGACATCAAATCACTGTTTTAATTTATTCATTTCTGATGTGATGACCTCCAAAAGCTGCTTCAAATTGTCACCGGAACAAAAAATATTCATATCATCGGCAAATATAATCAATTTCAGTATATTTGATACTCTGCATATGTCGTTAATGTATATTATGAAAAGCTTTGGCCCTAACACAGACCCTTGAGGTAATCCACAAGTTATGTTCATGTAAGTTGATTTATGTTCACCTATTTCTACAAATTGTTGCCTGTTTCTTAAATAGCTTCTCACCCAATCCAATCCAACCCCTCCGATGCCATTCCTATCCAGTTTCATGAGTAAAATGTCATGATTTACTGTATCAAATGCTTTTTTTAAGTCTATGAATATTCCCAATGCAAGTTTTTTATTATCTATGCAATTTCTGATTTCCTCGATTAGTTCCATTAGTGCCATATATGTTGATCTGTCTGCCCGGAATCCATATTGACTGTCAACCAAAAGCTTATGTTTTTCAATGAAATTGTCAAGTCTTTCTGTAAAACGTTATTCAAGGATCTTGGAGAATTGGGAGAGTAAAGAAACAGGCCTGTAATTTGTGAAATGGTGTCTATCTCCAGTTTTATATAACGGTATTACTTTTGCTATTTTCATTTTGTTTGGAAATTTACCGGATTGAAAAGACAAGTGACAGATATGAGTTAATGGTTCTGCAATTTCTTCAATAACGTTTTTTATTATACATAAAATTATTATTATACATTTTTAATATCAATATGCAAATAAAATGGGGCAATAGGGTCTCAGCCCCATTTGGGGTTAGTAATGGTGTTAGACAAGGGGGAATTTTGTCCCCAGTCCTTTTTAATCTATATATTGATGATCAGTCTAAACAATTGAAAGCCTGTAACACTGGGTGCATTGGTAATATTTTAGTGAACCATATTATGTATGCAGATGATCTTGTGGTCTTTAGTCCATCTGGCGCTGGTCTCCAGCAGCTCCTTACTACATGTTCCGTGTATGGTGTGGAACATGACATTAAATATAATGCTAGTAAGAGTGCTGTTATGGTCTGTAGAACCAAAGAGGATAAAAATCTAAAATATCCTGATTTTAAATTGTCTGACAACAATCTTAGTGTCTGTAATAAGATAAAATATCTAGGGCATATTATTACAGAACAAATGACAGATGATGAGGATATTTATAGGCAACGATGCATGCTGTATATACAGGCGAATATCCTCTTGCGTAAATTTGGTGCATGTGCAGATGTGGTGAAGATGTCGCTATTTAGAGCATACTGCACACCCCTCTACGCTGCGCACCTGTGGTCAAACTATTTAAGACAAGTATGCAGAGATTAAAGGTGGCATATAACGATGCAATGAGAACACTGCTAAGGCAACCAAGATGGTGTAGTGCCAGTAATAGGTTTGTGGCTGCAGAAGTCAGTACTTTAGAAGCTATTCTAAGACACCACATGTATAAATTCATTTGCAGGATAAATGACTCTAAAAATGTGCTTATTGTGGCCTTGACAAACATAAGGGTTAGCACTACACGCTACGAATCCCAGCTGTGGAGCCACTGGTATCGTTATCTCGTTGTACGACATTGATCATCTTTTACTCTGGATTTTTAACTTAAACATTTTTAACTGTGGGTTTTTAAAATGTATAAATTATGATGTTTTTTATGTGATTTACCTTGATTTTATATATATTTATGATATTTGATATGCAATGCATTTTTTAATGTAATGTTGCCTCTTGCCTGGACCTTGAGTCCGTAATAAAGTTATTATTATTATATTATTATAATATCATTCCAATCAGTAGAGCATTTGCTTTTGCATTTTCTTACAGCGTCTATGATTTATTTTCCTTCGACTGCTCTAAGGAAGATGGAGCTAGTATTTCTATCCCAAAGATCAGTATCCGCCCCTTCTTTTGTTCCTGGGTCATTAATTTTTTCTGCCAAATCTGGTCCCACATTTACAAAGAATTTGTTAAAACCATTAACCGTATCATCCATATTATTTATTGTCTTGCCTTCCTCAATAAAATACTCAGGGTAGCCTGTATTTTTTTATCCATTTCTAATAATACTATTTAGCACGTTCCATAAACCTTTCATATCGTTTTTATTATTCTCTAATATTTTATTATAGTATTCTTTCTTACATATCCTCATTTTATTGGTTAATTTATTCTTATATTTTTTATATTTATTTTCTGCTTCTGAATTTCGATATTTTATGAATTGTCTATGTAATGTGTTTTTCTTTTTGCAGGCATTTTTTAAACCCTTAGTGATCCATGGAATATTTGTTTGTTTTGGTCTATCACTACATTGTTTCACAGGACAGTTTTTGTCATAAAGTGATTTAAAAATATTTAGAAATCCATTTTATGCTTTGTCGACATCTTCATCCTCATAATACTACCCTCCAATTCTGTTTCAGTAATTCATTCTTAAATGCATTTATGTTTTCTTCGGTTCTCACCCTTTTGTATTTGAAATGACTGGTGTTCTTAGCTTTCCTATAACTACAGTGATAAACAATAAAAACAGGTAAATGGTCACTGATGTCACTGTATAATAATCAGCTTACTGTATTGTTTTCTATAATGTTTGTGAATATATTGTCTATTAATGTCGCACAATGAGAAGTAATTCTATTGGGTTTGGATTAAAAATCCATTTAAATCCAAAATGTTAGCGCACAATATTCAATGGTCATTTTATTTATCAACTGTAAATAAGTGAGATGATTCTGTGCAAAATATCGGTTAAAAATAATGTTTTATTCCACAATGAAGTGCAGTTCATTGTTGCTGAATGTAACTGGAATGCTATTAATTCATATGATATAGAAAAGTGGAAAATGTTGTATAATTCATATGCCTTTAGCTATTTAAGCATAATTTTATTTCATATTCCCAAATGCAAAGCAAAAGGAGGCATATAAGGTACTATATACACAAACTAGGAAGATTGTAAAAATGTTATGACATTGCGCTGTAATGCCATATGTACCAAGAATATGGGAGTGGAACAAAGGTGCTCAGCTCAGCGTGCATCCCCTATTATTTAAGTCCTTTGAGAATCATACTTCCTATTCCATTTCCTTCCCAACCTGTAACTTTCTATTCCAGGTAAATGATTCCTTACATTCCCTTACTCAACATAATATTCTGATCAGCGAGGATCAGCGGTAAAGTGCTACCTTACAACACCAGAGACCTGGGTAGAATCTGGACTCTGGGTGCTGTTTGTACAGAGTTTGTAAGTTCTCCCCATAGGGTTACACAAAAAGCTGGAGAAACTCAGCGGGTGCAGCAGCATCTAAGGAGCGAAGGAGATATCTCCTTATCTCCTTTGTTCCTTAGATGCTGCTGCACCCGCTGAGTTTCTCCAGCTTTTTGTGTAACCCTTGATTCTCCAGCATCTGCAGTTCCTTCTTTAACAAGTTCTCCCCATAACCTGCATGTGTTTTTCTCTGGTTGCTACAATGTCCTCCCACACGCCAAAGACGTACAGGTTAGTAGGCTAATTGGCTTTGTAAAATTGTAAGTTGTTCCCAGTGTGTATAAGATAATGTTAGTGTGTGGGGATCGCTGGTCAGCATGGTCTTGGTGGGCCAAAGGACCTATTTCTGTGCTGTACTTCTAAACTAATCTAAACTAGAAAGACATGTGGTTCATGTCTTTAGTGATTAATGATAATAGTGGCTTTGCCATGGAGAAACTCAATTTGTGAATGAATAAAAAAAACATTATGAGGCACTCGGGCTAACAATGGGATGAATTCTCAAAGCAGAAATTGGCATTCTACACAGCGTGGGTATGTGACCGGGAATGCTCAACTTAAAACAAGCGCAAACACTGACTCTTCGCAGTGCTGGACTAGTGTTAAGCTCATAGGGGTCTTCTTTCCCCACTGCTTCTGCCAAACCCGTTCCCTTGGCTATCATTTCACCAAATAGTAGGTAGGGACAGTGGAAATCTCGTTCATCCATTCATAAGTGTTACTAATCAATGATTAAATGCTTACCCCATTTAAGGTACCAGCCGAAGTGCATCCTGAGGTGAAGGAGGATAGGCAGGAGTCTGATTGTAGAATGTAGTCATCTCATGAATGTTTCAGGGTTGACACAAATTCTCCTGGCTCTAAAAATGTTAATAAATATTAACATTTAATTTGATGGCAGCCATTTAAAAAAAAAAAAAAAAAAGTTGTTCGGCACGCACTTGAAGGGCCGAGATGACCTGTTTCCGTGCCGTAATTGTTATATGGTTATTTATTAAAAAGGAAACTATCCATAGATAGGTAATCTGAATGGTTCAGGTCATGATGCTTGCTCTGCCCAATTTTACTTCAAAGTGCCTCAGGCACGAGTTGGAGCTCTAGGTAAGGAACATTGGTCATTATAGTTCACGATTCTACAAATGTATTAATGCACAAACAATTAATTGCCATGAAGTTAATGCTTCACCTTTCGTTATTCTTGTAAGCAGAACAAACATACACAATTGAAAGAAAGTTTCCAATAAATTCCATTTTTGGGAGACATTTACTTATTTCTTGTGTAGGAAAGAACTGCAGATGCTGGCTTAAATTGAAGATAGACACAAAATGCTGGAGCAACTCAACGGTAGCATTCCCCGAGAGAAGGAGGCGTCACCCGTTCCTTCTCTCCGGTGATGCTGCCTGTCCTGCTGAGTTGCTCTGGCATTGTTTGTTTATTTACTTATTTCTTCCTTTGTTACTGATTACGACATTGTATCTTGCAGGACAAGCAGCTTAATCCACAAAATTATGGGCTTACAGATATGTACAATTAACAAGATAAGTTTTTTTCACATATTCATAGATCAGCTTAATGAAGATGCTAGTTTAAGTTCATAAAGATATGGCTATATTAATTGCTTGACTTAATTAATGAAGAAAAATGGTATGTACACTGGTTAAAAAAATCGCAGACTAAGAATTTGTAGTTTGGACTAAATGACATGAACGAACATCCCATGAGCCAGTTTTTAATCTCTTTTACAAATGCTCCACTGGGCACCTTGATAATGTGAGGAAAAGGCACCAACAGAATGTATAAATGTATGCAAATATAAATGCCAATTCAGCTTATGTAGTCGTTGCTTGGATTGCTATCTACAGCTGGAGTTATAACAAACCTTAATTTCAATAATATGGCTTTGGGCTATGCAGAAAGAGGGTTTTGTTAATGTTGAATGATAAAGGTGAATTCATTGCAGTCTGTACATGTAACAGATAATACTCTTTAGCAACATGTATTTAGCAAATACTAAAATTCAAGAACAAAAAATGAAATGTGTCCAAATTTCAAAATTTCATACGTTTCGATATTAGATCAATTGTCATTTATCATTTGTGATGAAATTGCATAAAACCTGACTGAACCCAGAATTGATCATGCTGATGATCATTTATGGATGAAATTGTGCCAAGCTATTCATGAGTCGTTCAGGGTTAGCATGCACATTGATGTCCTGGCTCGGGAACGTACCAAGTGAGGTGAATCCATGGAGGTCAAAATCAAGTTGACATTCAACTTTCAGTTTTCTTAACGTTCCAAGTGACTGCAGCAGATTTCTGTCCTTTTTCACAATTTGCAGCACAGCATTCCTTCAGAATGGCCACCAGGCACCATACTGACAGAAAAATGATGCCATCTCCTTTGCTTTCAGTGAGGAGCAAGTGGAATATTGACCTTTAGGATTTTCTAACTTTGCTGGCTTTGCATAAGTCTCATGCATTTATGCACTCATAAGGGCTTCCCTGAATAACCTCAATCTTACACTTCCATATCTTGAGACTCCCTTTCCCCAGACTTTCAGTCTGAAGAAAGGTCTCGACCTGAAACGTCACATTCCTTCTGCAAAGATGCTGCCTGTCCCATTGAGTTACTACAGCATTTTGTGTGTAAACCAGCATCTGCAGTTCCTTCACTACTCAATCTTTTCGTCACAGGAAAGGTTTCCATTCCCTCAGTGTGCATGTGGTTGTGGATAATCTGAGTAATTTACTTTATGGTCAGTTTCATTTTTCTGGGAAGCATTCATGAGAGCTTCATCCTCAAGAATTGCACACTCACTTGATATTTCCAGCAGATGACACAGGCCGGAGTGATGGATTGTGGGGGACATGGGCTGCTCTCTACTTCCCTCGTTGCTATGGTAATGCTTTCTTTAATCCTTCAGGTTGAATGGAGCCAGGAAAATATCAGAATTCTTGCCATGAGGCCCATTTGTCCCCTAAAAATAATATCCCCTTGTTTGCATTAGTCAGTGTGGTCTGCTGTATACAATAACAGGATGCAGAAACTTCATAATGATGTGTTGCAACAAAAAATAAACTTGCTACAAGTGTTTCCATGGTCTGCTGCTCACCCTCACATACCGTTGAAGGATATTAAGGGTGTCAAGGGTTATGGGGGGGGGGGGGGAATGCAGAAGAATAGGGTTGAGAGGGAAAGATAAATCGGTCATGGCGGAGTAGACCTGATGGGCCGAATGGCCTAATTCTGCTTGTAGAACTTATGAACATGAACTTATGTGAACTTATGGGATTCCTTGCTTGACTGTGATTTTTCATACCTAGAGGAGAGATAGCACTGTGGTCATCCTCTGTTACGTTTATTGTTTGTTCATCCCCATGGGTCTCCTGTACTTTCTTCTCTCCCAGCAGACTGCACCTCCATACCGGCATATATATTTGTGATGAAAGCATCCAGGCCTCTTTCCCAAAATCTCGGGACTCTTCCTCTCTCCCCTGAAACCTCTCTCTCCTCCACAGCAGCCATAGTATATGTTGCTGCTCCCAGACTGCCTTGGAGAGTGCACCTTTAGAGGCTCCTCAGTTTGATGTGCAAAACATTGTGTTAAAGAACTGCAACAGCCCAGTTCACTTATTTGTCATTAAAAACCTCTGCTTCAAACCTCTGTTTGGCATATTTCAATTTCTTACAAGCAATCCAATTAGATGTAAATGCTTTAAAAAAAATTACAGCAATAAAGCTAGGATGACATCCAATTTCGAGACTATTATCTTTACTGTGACAAATATTTAAAAACTTGTTGTAAATTTAATTCATAGGTTATAACAATGTGAAATTGATTCAATTAAAAATATTTGCTTCTTATCAATTATATTCAATGTTATTTTCAAAATCCTTTCCATTAAAGGTCAACAGAAACATAAGTGATAAATTTCTTTGCTAAAAAAACTGGAGTCAAAGAATCTGTAGAGAACAGACAAGATAAAATAGTGCCTTGGAATGCAGTGAAATGTCATGCCTTACTTATTTCACAGTAATTGCTGAATGACATCCAGACATTATTTGAAGTTGAAACAACCTCTGAGGAGAGTAAAACCCTTGTACACCTGAGGGTGCCACAAAAGCATGCATAGATGAAATTGATTTTACACTGGAATTTTATAGATTATTACTGTATTTTTTCTCCAGGAGTACAGCTGCCATTAGTTATAAGCAGGTGGTAGACTTTGATAAGAGAGCAGTTTCGTAGTCAGGCTATGAAGAAACTGAATCGATTAAAAGTGCTTGGCAAAAACATTTTTCTGTAATAGGTGGTAAGAAATACAATGACACTTTATAGCACTAATCTTTTGTTCGATTTAAATGAGGAATCTGAATGGGTCTGCATTAATTACTTACATGGAAAGAAAAAGATGATGCAGTGATGATTTAGTTAACCAAGCATTGCTTCCTTGCACTAGTATACTGTACGCTATTTCTTATTGTCTGCAAAGGTCACTGAGCAGCACATTATTGTCCCCCTGCAGTCTGCAGATTTTAACAGAAAACATAATCTGTGTTTATTTAATACAGTTGCCATTGTAACAGTAAAGTGCAAAACTCCTGTGACATGTAATTTGGGCACTTTTTGGCAGCTGGGAATTGTGCCAGTAGTGAACGCCAGTGGGTAAGATGTGGAGAATAAAAATATTTGTTAAGTAACAGATAAAGAATAATGCACTGCCTTGTGCAAAATGAATTGGCTGAAGCAACTCTTCTTTGTTAATGTGCTCCTCTGGTAGCACAAATTGTAAATAATTACATGATAAATTTTAAGGGGAGTGCATGCAAGAGTGAGTTGAGGAGATAGATGACTTCCTATAGCCATTTGCAGAGTGATCAAAAATACATGCTTTACATTCATATTATGATGATGTTAGCCGTGATACGCACTCGGCATGATTCATTCTTTGCATATGCTCTCCATGCTCCTTTCATGCCTGCCACATGGACTATATGAAAATGGCTAGGATTTAATTTCTTAGAGCACGAGGTTGGGTGATCTTATAAAGGTGTATAAAGTCATGACGAGAATGGGTGTGATGAATGCACACAGTCTTTTACCCAGGACAGGGAAATCAAGAACAAGAAGACATAGGTTTGAGGTGAAAGAGGCAAGATTTATTTCAAACCTGAGGGGCAAACCTTTTAGTCAGAAGCTGGTGGGTATATCAAGCAAGCTGCCAGTGGAGGTAGTTGAAGCAGGTAGTATAAATAGCATTTAAAATACATTTAGACTGGTATATGGACAGGAACTGTTTAGAGGGATGTGTTTAAGAAGGAACTGCAGATGCTGGAAAATCGAAGGTAGACAAAAGTGCTGCAGAAACTCAGCAGTTGCAGTAGCATCTATGGTGCGAAGGAAATAGGCAACATTTTGGGCCGAAACGTTGCCTATTTCCTTCGCTCCCTCGATGCTGCTGCACCCGCTGAGTTTCTCCAGCACTTTTGTCTACCTACTGTTTAGAGGGATATGGGCCAAGTGGTACATGGCTCAGACGGATGAGAAGCAGAAGCAAAGAAGTGGAAGCCAAATAACCGAAAGCGTATGAAACCGAAACGCCAACTAACCGAAAGGGTGGGATGCCTAAATGCAAACTAACTGAAAGGTTGTGTCGCCTAAAAGCCAACCCACTTGTTGGAGACGTTACATTTGGAAAGAATTAGATTTGTCCTACTGGACAAATATAATTCCTTCGAACAGATATGGTCTCCATATATACAGTATTTAGAGAAGTAGCTGTTCTTGGCATCACGGCTCGACGGGTACCCTACGGGATTTGAGGAAAATAATTCATTTTCATACTAGGATTAATATGCATGTCTCTATTGATATTATTATTTGTAATAGTTTTATTTACAATATATTTTGTTGTTTTTCATTTATATATATATAATATTTTTCACCTTTTTGTTTGTGGTTTTTGGGTTTTTTTTCTCTTTTTTTTTCTATTTCTCTTTTTTCTTATATATAATCAAATTATTATTTAATCACATCTTTATTGATTTATAACTATTCTTTTTCTATCATTATTTCCAAAAAAATAGAAGATAATAATTATCAATGTGTTATTTGTATAAATATTGAATTAAGCTGATGTTTGTAAATTTGTTTTAAACATTGTAAACTGGTTACTTCTAATAAAAAAATATTAAAAAAAAATAAAAGCCAACCCACTGAATGGCCGCTCTGCCGAAACGCCACCTACCTGAAAGGCAGTGTCGCCTACAAGCCAACAAACTGAATGCCCCTCAACAGAAAAGTCAAATAATGGACTGGACGTTGCCGGGGGGAGGGACTCGTCAGTGATTGGTCCAGACCCCCGTGTCCATCACATCACTGTGGAGGGATGAACATTGTTCCACACCTCCGCTCCACCCGACCCACAGCCCTTCACACTGCGGCCGCACGGAGGAGATGAGGTGGGGGGCGGCCAAAGTGTGAGAGGGAAGGGGAGAGAGAGAGGGGGGGAGAGAGAAGGGGGATGTCATTTTCCCACACAAGCCATAGGTGACTGGGCAAATGAACCCAAGCACTAAGTTGTAAGTGGCTGAAGGTGCACATCCCTCGGGACAGCCCCCACTATTTCACGGTCACGCCGCCCTCCACCACGTCTTCTTTGTGCGGCCGCAGTGTGAAGGGCTGTGGGTCGGGTGGAGCAGAGGTGTGGGACAGTGTTCATCCCTCCACAGTGATGTGATGGACGCGGGGGTCTGGACCAATCACTAACAAGTCCCGCCCCCCCGGCAACGTCATGTCCGTTATTTTACTTTCCTGTTGAGCGGCCTTTGGTTTGTTGGCTTGCAGGCGACGCCGCCTTTTGGGTAGGTGGCATTTCGGCAGAGCGGCCATTTGGTGATTTGCATTTAGGCGTCCCACCCTTTTGGTTAGTTGGCATTTCGCCTTCGTACGCTTTCGGTTATTTGGCCTTTCCGCCTCATTTCCATTCAGTTATTTGGCTTCCACTTCTTTGCATCGGCTTCTTGTCCATCAGCGCCACGTCCGCACATGGGGCCAGACACTGGAAAATGTGCTGAAAGGCCTGTTTCCATGCTGTATTACCCCATGACTATATGACTCTGTGCATTTGCTGCAACATGCAACATGGAATAGATGTGTGGGTTTAGCATAAAGCTGGAGGATGAATATGAAGTTTATGCAACTCCTTAGCTCAGGATGATGTGGAACTGAGATTCCTCCATTCTTCTGCATTGAATGTGTAGCTGCAGAAGTCACGAATGTTCTTCACCACTAGTAACAGGTAAATACAATTTGTGTCCTTACAAAAGAGGAACATACTGATACTGAGGATGTAACTAGTAGCGTGGATGGGGGAGAACCAGTGGATGTGGTGTATCTGGACTTCCAGAAGGCTTTCGACAAGGTCCCACATAAGCGATTAGTATATAAACTTAAAGCATATGGCATTGGGGGTTCAGTATTGATGTGGATAGAGAACTGGCTGGCAAACAGGAAGCAAAGAGTAGGAGTTAACGGGTCGTTTTCACAATGGCAGGCAGTGACTAGTGGGGTACCGCAATGCTCAGTGCTGGGACCCCAGCTATTTACAATATACATAAATGATCTGGATGAGGGAATTGAAGGCAATATCTCCAAGTTTGCGGATGACACTAAGCTGGGGGGCAGTGTTAGCTGTGAGGAGGATGCTAGGAGAATGCAAGGTGACTTGGATAGGCTGGGTGAGTGGGCAAATGTTTGGCAGATGCAGTATAATGTGGATAAATGTGAGGTTATCCACTTTGGTGGCAAAAATAGGAAAACCGACTACTATCTAAATGGTGGCCGATTAGGAAAAGGGGAGATGCAGCGCGACCTGGGTGTCATGGTACACCAGTCATTGAAAGTAGGCATGCAGGTACAGCAGGCAGTGAAGAAAGCCAGTGGTATGTTAGCTTTCATAGCAAAAGGATTTGAGTATAGGAGCAGGGAGGTTCTACTTCAGTTGTATAAGGTCTTGGTGAGGCCACACCTGGAGTATTGCGTACAGTTCTGGTCTCCAAATCTGAGGAAGGACAGTATTGCCATAGAGGGAGTGCAGCGAAGGTTCACCAGACTGATTCCTGGGATGTCAGGACTGTCTTATGAACAAAGACTGCATAGACTCGGTTTATACTCTCTAGAATTTAGGAGATTGAGAGGGGATCTTATAGAAACTTACAAGATTCTTAAGGGGTTGGACAGGCTAGATGCAGGAAGATTGTTCCCGATGTTGGGGAGGTCCAGAACAAGGGGTCACAGCTTAAGGATAAGGGGGAAATCCTTTAGGACCGAGATGAGAAGGAATTTTTTTCACACAAAGAGTGGTGGGTCTCTGGAACTCTCTGCCACAGAGGGTAGTTGAGGCCAGTTCATTGGCTATATTTAAGAGGGAGTTAGATGTGGCCCTTGTGGCTAAAGGAATCAGGGGGTATGGAGAGAAGGCAGGTACAGGATACTGAGTTGGATGATCAGCCATGATCATATTGAATGGCGGTGCAGGCTCGAAGGGCCGAATGGCCTACTCCTGCACCTAATTTCTATGTTTCTATTAAGTTGAGGAGGAAGTGTGCAAAATGATGAGCTACGCGTGGTAATAAAATCACATAATTCAGCATCCTGAAATTGGATAGATCCACAGGTCTGGACTGAATATTTTTCTGTCTATGAAAAGAACCCAGGAAGGAAATTACAGAGTATCACCATTATTTCTCAATCAGCCTGAACAACTGGAGTTTGACACAAGATGCTGGAGTACCTCAGCGGCCCTATTCCTTTTCTCCAGAGATGCTGCCTGGCCTGCTTAGTTACTCCAACATTTTGTATCTATCTTCGGTGTGAACCAGCATTTGCAGTTCCTTCCAACATTTGAGCTACTGGAGTGTTACACAAAAAGCTGGAGAAACTCAGCGGGTGCAGCAGCATCTAAGGAAGGAGATAGGCGACGTTTCGGGTCGAGACCCTTCTTCAGACTCCACTGGAGTGTTGATTGAAGATTGTAGTACCACTAATGCTGCCAGATCATAAGATAATAAGACATAGAAGCAGAATTAGGCCATCTGCTCATCGTGTCAACTCCACCATTCAATCATGGCTGATCTCTCAACCGCATTCTCCTGTCTTCTCCCTGTAATCTTTGAGTCTAGGACCAGATGGTGCAGTCACAGAATAAAAGGATGTACCAATAGAATGAAGATGAGGAGGAATTTCTTTAGTCAGGTGGTGAATCTGTGGAATTCTTTGCCACATAAGGCTGTGGAGGCCAAGTCAGTGGATATTTTTAAGGCAGAGATAGATAGATAGAAAGAATCTTGATTAGTGTAGGTGTGAGAGGTTATGGGGAGAAGGCAGGTGAATGGGGTTAGGAGGGAGAGATAGATCAGCCATGACTGAATGGTGGAGTAGATGATCTTACTATTCATGCTTGCTCGACATGATCTTACTATTCATCCTCGCAAATAGCATCCTGTGTCTGTGGATTAATCAACGGGGAAATTCAAAATGCTGGACCTCCTCCCTATAAGACTTTGCTCCTGATCAACTAAACCTCTGCACACCTTTCCTTTGCATGTTACTCTCTATTAGAAATGGTGAATCACGGCAAAATTGGAACAGAATTGAATACGTTATTGTCACATGTGATAAGGCACAGTTGAATTCTTTGCTTGCATACACAGGGTATGAAAATAGTGGCCACCTACGGCGCTGACAAAGTTACAATGTACGCTGGATATTCCTTCATTCTCCCACTCCGGATCCCCATTTTCCATTGTTGTCCCCCCTTCCTACCCATTGTCCATTGTCATTCCCCCTCCGTCACGGCAGTTCCCCCACTGGATTTCATTTTGGAATCACGTGAGTGACTTCGTGAAGAACCCGCCAGCACGCATGCGCGACATATCGTCGCGACGCATTGCAGTCGACGGCTGGAGGTGGAGCGCGGCTCACTACCAGCCCTTCATAAGGGCTGCTCAGGTAAGTGTAACTAACCTTGAGTTGGTTGTTTCTTGTTGTGCGAGTGTTTTTCTCCCAACAGAAATATGGATAGGAAGAATAAGGGCCGCAGGACGTCCGCACGGAGTCGCCGGCCACCCATCCCGTAGCCCTCATCAACGGCTGCACCTGCGAGTCAGGCCGGGAAAAAGGCGAGGAAGTCGGGGAGCCCTGTCGTCACAGGATCCGACCCACCGATACACCGCAGCTCTAGCGAGGATCCCGCAGAGCAGGACTTCGGTGTGGCACCGGAGCAGGCTGACCTGACTCCATATCTCTGTCGCAATGGGCTCGTTGGTCGACCAGGGCCAACAGGGTTCACGTGCTGCCGCACGGCCCTTCTCCCTGAGCCTTCGTAGGAGAGGCAGGGATAGAGCCCGTCAACCTAGCCCTTCGCGGGCGAAGGTATCACCTGCCGCTAGATTGCGGACTGGTGAATTGGCGGGACTCAAGTCCACTGGTAGACCTGAGAGGGCCAGTGTGGACTCACCAACCAACAGGACCAGGAAGAGTCATTCAGGTGGAGTCCCGCCACGGTCACCGAGTCCCCCGTGGATGGGAGGACGGGACCGTACGCCGTCTAGGCCCAGGATTAGGGCAGGCGGCAAGCCCGCGCGGATGTCGGGTCACCACGCCGAGGCGTCGGGTGCCGACCTCTCACCGCATTTGCCCTCCGAGGCAGCGGGATCGAGCTCCGCCAAAAGGAGGCGTTTGAGCAGATCCGCGCGGGAATCGCTCAGTTTCGCTGCAGCGGCTGGTAGCGACAGTTCTTTCCGGCACCGAGATTACCTCGACGAGGTACGGGCCGATGACAGGGGCCTCAGCAGTTCCGTTGGACATGAGGACTCCGACCGCCCGGGTTCGAAGGGCGAAGGGCGTATTGACAGGATGGAGCGGATGTTGGAACTTCTCCTGCAACAAAACCAGAGGCGGGAAACATCTAGTTCCAGAGGGCACATGGATTTATCCCCATCGTCAGCGGGAAGCCTGGGACAGCCGGAGGACGAGGACATCTTGGTCCATGCACCATCTACATCTGAGGCCCCTCAGGAGGAGCTCCTGGATGTGGCAACTAAATTTGCACTGTCGGAGTCATCAGGACAACCCCTCAACTCCAAACTGGCTGCCACCGTTGACTTCCTGACGAACCATCAGCTTCAGGAGGAGGTTTTTTCGGAGGCCATGAATAGGCACAAGGCCACAGCAAATTGCAACTCCCTCAACGTGCCCATCGTCAATATGCCGATTTGGGGCAACATCAGCCCAGGGATCAGAACTCAGGAGGTGAAGCTCCAACGGATCCTGAAGTTGCTCACTGCTGGGATTACCGCGTTTGCAAGGTCGGTGGACGGGGTGGATCTCACCATCGAGCAGGAGGATGCTCTGGCTCTACTGTGCAACACACAGTACGAAATAAACGCATTTAGGAAGAGCATTATTAAACCCACACTGAACCCGAAATTTGCGGGGCTATGCAAAGCACCTCCTACGCCGCCACCCAGACAGTTGTTCGGGGAGGACCTCCCGAAGCGGGTCAAGGAACTGGATGACCACGCTAAGACGGTGGGACTCATGAGGTCACATATCTCGACCAGGCAGCCGGCCAAGAAAGTGCCATTCTTCAGGCCACGAGGCCCTGCCATTAGGCCAGCAAGGACATACGCTCCAGCACCGCCTCAATATCAGCAACCTCAACAGCCTAAGCCTTTTTTAGGACTAGGCCCCCAGCGGCCAGCATGGAAAATGCGGACGCCGCATTATCAGCTCAACCCAGCACCTCCACGTCCCGCCAAACATATCAGGGACCGCCGATAACCATGGAGGTAAGGCGGTCTGGATTTCATGCATCTGCATGCTTAACTTCACATGTTGGTGGGAGACTACGGTTCTTTACGGAGGCATGGGGAACCATCACTTCTGATGAGTTTATCTTACAAAGTATTCAAGGCCATGAGATTGAATTCATCAATGGTAAAATCCCTCCATCCCAGCATATGCCAGATCGGAAATTTACACTGTCCAGCAAAGAAACGGCAGTAGGCTATGCTGAAATCTTAAGGCTACAAGAAAAAGGCGTGATAGAAAGGACTATACACGAACCAATTGAATTTGTATCCAACGTATTTACAAAAACCAAGAAGGATGTAGGATGTCGGGTTATTATAGATCTGACCCATTTGAATACTTTTGTAAAATATACCCATTTCAAAATGGACACGTTCGAAACAGCCAAGTTATTGATTTCTGAGGGCTGCTTTATGGCATGCATTGATTTAAAAGATGCATACTATTCAGTATCCATTCAGAAACACCACAGGAAGTTCTTGAAATTTACCTGGATGGATCAGCTCTGGCAATACAGAGCTTTGCCAAATGGGCTTACCACAGCCCCTAGATTATTTACTAAATTGCTCAAACCAATACTGGCTACACTAAGGAGACAAAATCATATAGTGATGGCCTATCTAGATGATATCCTAATTATTGGGAACACCCTGGAATCAGCGGAACTGGCAGTTTCAGCCACCGTGGAAATTTTTAAGAAAATGGGGTTCATTATCCACCCAGATAAATCAAAGTTCTGCCCTTCACAGGTCATGGATTATCTGGGGTTCACGGTGGATTCCAATCGCATGAGGGCCACCATACCAACTAACAAAGTTGGGGATGTCATCCAAGTATGCAAGAATCTAGTCTGCGCCAGTATACCATCAATTAGACAAACTGCTAAGGTGATTGGCAAGATCATAGCAGTTTTTCCAGCTGCCCAATACGGACCTTTGCATTATCAAAATTTGCAGAGAGCCAAGATCTCAGCGTTAAAACTGAACGCTGGACATTTCGATAGACCGATGCAGCTACCTCTAAAGGCAAAAATTGAGTTACAATGGTGGATTTACAATATTGTGACTCATTTAAACCCATCATTTTGCCCAATCCGATGGTATACTTACAAACAGACGCAAGCTCCCATGGCTGGGGAGCCACGGACAACTACTCTAGTTGTGGAGGCAGATGGGACACCCTTGAATCTACCCTGTTGTTGTCATAAGGGATAAACTATTTGGAGATGCTAGGAGCATTTCACGGACTTCAAGCTTATTGTTCTAACCTTACTGACGCTCATGTCCGTCTCCAAATAGATAATACCACTGCGGTGGCATATCTAAATCATATGGGCGGTACCAGGTCAGTTTCATGTGATGAATTGGCAAATACAATTTGGCTCTGGTGTATTCGACGGAATATTTGGATTTCAGCTACCTATTTACCAGGTAAGCTCAATACAGTGGTGGACACCAGGTCACGCAAATTCAATGACAACATCGAGTGGATGTTAAATTCCCAAATATTCGCTAAAGTTACAGCCAAATTTGGTAAACCGGATATCGACCTTTTTGCGTCATGGTTGAACCATCAGGTACCAACATACGTTTCGTGGGAACCAGATCCTGGAGCAATGGCGATGGGCGCGTTCTCGCTAGATTGGGGGAAATGGTTTTTCTATGCATTTCCTCCATTTTGCCTCATCAGTCGGGTATTGCAGAAAATCCAGTCAGATGCTGCTAAGGGCATTCTTATCATACCCGACTGGCCTACGCAGCCATGGCATCCGGTGGTCCTTGATATGATCAGTCAACCATGGGTCCTCTTAGAGGGTTGCCCACAATTGGTGATGAACCCTGTCTCAGGGGAACCACATCCCTGCCACAGTCACCTAAACTTATTGGCTTGCAGGTTCTGAACAGGCCATTACTGCGGTATGGCCTATCATCTAGAACTATGGATACCATTGGAGCGTCATGCCGGGAGTCCACCAGGCGGCAATATCTCACACATATCCGGAAATGGGAAAACTACTGCGGCCACTCCCACATTGCATACGACTCCGTTACCATCACCGACGTACTGGAATTCCTGGCGTGGTTGCATCATGACGTACACCTCAGCTACAGTGCCATCAACAGCGCCAGGAGTGCGCTGTCATTCTACCTCAATATTGAGGTAGGATCCAACAGGCTGGTGTCCAAACTCATGCAGGGAATATTTATTCCAATCCACCTAGACCTCGTTATAACATCACCTGGGATATTGGGAAGGTATTAACCCTGCTCAGGACGTGGTCGCCCATGGAGGGGCTTGAATTGGACAAACTCACCCTGAAGCTGGTGATGTTACTGGCACTGACTTCAGCGCAGAGGGTACAGACACTCCACAAGGTCAAGATCGACAGGATGATCTCTACCCCTGGCGAAGTAATCTTCTTCATAGATGAATTACTCAAGCAGCATAGACCTGGGTTCACAGGGCTGCAGCTGAAGTTTCCGGCATACCCCGCTGATGCAAGGCTATGTTTAGCCGCCCATATCCGCCACTATATCAAAGTGACGAGAAAATTGAGGGGAATGGAGAAATACTTGCTCATCAGCCACAAGAAACCTCATCATAGAGTGACGGTACAGACGATCTCCAGGTGGCTCAGGATTGTCTTGGGTGAGGCAGGTATTGGCACTAATGTCTTTAAATCCCATTCCACCAGGGCTGCATCGACGTCGGCGGCAAGGGTCATGGAGGTGCCCATGGACCATATTCTTGCCACAGCAGGATGGGCGAACGAAGCCACCTTCCAGCGGTTTTACAATAAACCTGTTGCTGCTCCTGTATTGTTTGCGGAGGCCGTGCTGAATGCAGGTCAAGAGCATGCAGATGTCCCCCAGTGAGGGGTTTTTTCCTTTGTTTGTTGTTAATAAATATTGTTATTATTTTTCAGTACAAGCAGTCTGGAAAGTTGATTACTCCTATCCATCCTTATAAGTGGTGTGTGACAGCATGGACGTGGTCCAGGGCATGGAATCACAGAGCTTTGAAGTCTTCACAAAGTCACTCACGTGACTCCGAAATGAAATAGTAAGATTAAACGAGAACTTACCAGTTTGAAGGTTGATCTTTATTTTATGAGGCGTTGCGATGAGGGATTTCGTGCCCTCCGCTCCCAACCCTCGATCATACATCAACTGGTAATTAGAGTCTCTTCAATCTTACTATAACAAGTCATTTCTCTGTTGGTGGTTCTGTGATTCCACACCGCTACTTTGAAGTATGTCGCGCATGCGTGCTGGCGGGTTCTTCACGAAATCCCTCATCGCAACTCCTCAAAAAATAAAGATCAACCTTCGAACTCGTAAGTTCTCGTTTATCTTACTATCCTCCATTGTTCGTCCAGGGCACAGTCTTCCTCCCTTCTGTCCTTGAAGAGCTATGCTTTTGGGTGTTCATAACAATTAAGTGACTAATTCCCTTCTTTGGCAGCAGTAAAGGTTACTAATGTGAAGTATGCAGTCATTGGCTCCTTTTAATAAACTGCACAGTTCCTGCAATTTTAACAACAGTTTATTTCAAATGTAACCATTTCACCCATCTGAAGGAAATTGTGAATTTCAATCTCAAGGTGCTTTTTCCTGTGCCAGCGTTAATGACTGATAACCTGTACTGAATAACAACAGTCATTACATCAAGTGCATGGGAGCATAATACAAATTCCTGAAGCTATTGGCACAAACTGGTCTAGAATTATGAATAATGCACCAAATGATTGAAGAAGACAGCTGTGGAAAAGGAGAGAAAAGAAAGCAACAATGGCTATTATTTTAATATTTAGGCATATTTGAATGCCATTATTGATTAGTTCCAACATTTGTAAGAATTAAACATTGCTTGCCACAACTACTAAGCACCTGGCTTTATAATTTAAAATGGTTCCGTTTTGATTAACCCTTTGTTCTATTGTTCCACTTTAACTATTAATCAGAAAGTATAAAAGTAATAAAAGGAGACAGAATGGTGAGGACAAATGTTTAAACTGGTCATGAATCCATTAAAATGAACTTAGAGAAACCCATGTGTGCAATTTATGTTGCTTGAGTCACTTGTGAGCTCGCTCAAGAAAACAAAAAAGATTTATTGAAATTCAGCAAAGAAGACAAACTTGTTGCACAAAACTGATTGGAACTTTATTTTATTTGGCTAAATTAAGATACACACTTGGACAATATTCCACTCATTTTTATCAAGTGTATGGACATGATTTCCTTACAATTATCTTTAAAATAAAGTAACACTAAAACACATTTTAAAGGTAGAAACATATGCTGTGTGGTTTAAACAAAAAGCCATTAACTTGGCTTTGTGGTAAAATCCATCTGGGCTTGCTTGTGCCATTGATTTTAAAACGTACTGTACTTTGGTAGCTCGTAAGGCCGTTGTAGATAATAGTTCATGTAGTTGAAGAGGACAAATAATGGGCCCTTAGATACAATGGCAGCGGCCTGACTGCAAGTCGTGGGAGGAGAGTTGAAGTGGGCGGCAGTGAGCGAGAGGTGAGCAGGTGGTGCAGCAGCTCAGAATGCCTCAGCAATTGTGAAATGATTGAGCACTACAAAAAGAGTGTTATTTACTGTGTTTGCACCACAGAGATGCCTATTTGGTTCCAAAATGGCATCTGATTCATGTGCGCATATTTGTAGTTTAAGTCACACCAGATGGCACATTGTTAGGGGCATAGATATGCAGAATAGGCAGGTGACAATGCCAATCAGCATGCATTGTTGATATGATGCTGACACTGCAATCATGGTCATAAGGTCATAAGTGGTAGGAATATAATTAAGCCATTCAACCCATCAAGTCTATGTCATTCAATCATGGAGAATCTATCTCTCCCTCCTAACCCCATTCTCCTGCCTCCTTCCCATAACCTCTGATGCATTTGATAAGGTCCCACATAGGAGATTAGTGGGCAAAATTAGGGCATATAGTATTGGGAGTAGAGTGCCGATATGGATAGAGAAGTAGTTGGCAGACAGGAAACAAAGAGTAGGGATTAACGGGTCCCTTTCAGAATGGCAGGCAGTGACTGGTGTGGTACCGCAAGGCATGGTGCTGGGACCGCAGCTATTTACAATATACATCAATGATTTGGTTGAAGGGATTCAAAGTAACATTAGCAAATTTGCAGATGTCACAAAGCTGGGTGGCAGTGAGAACTGTGAGGAGGATGCTATGAGAATGCAGGGTGAGTTGGACAGGTTGGGGGAGTGGGCAGATGCATGGCAGATGAAGTTTAATGCAGATAAATGTGAGGTTATCCACTTTGGTAGCAAAAGCAGAAAGGCAGATAACTATCTAAATGTCGTCAAGTTGGGAAAAGAAGAGTTACAAGGAGGTCCTTGTACATCAGTCTATGAAAGTAAGCATGCAGGTACAGCAGTGAAGAAAGCGAATGGCATGTTGGCCTTTATAACAAGAAGAATCAAATATAGGAGCAAAGAGGTCCTTCTGCAGTTGTACAGAGCCCTAGTAAGACCACACCTGGAGTATTGTGTGC
Source organism: Raja brachyura (assembly GCA_963514005.1). The sequence continues at coordinate 99,629,673 of OY740782.1, read as the reverse complement.
AGTTTTGGTCCCCTAATTTGAGGAAGGACATTCTTGCTATTGAGGGAGTGCAGCGTAGGTTTACAAGGTTATTTTCCGGGATGGTGGGGCTGTCATATGCTGAGAGAATGGAGCAGCTGGGCTTCTACACTCTGGAGTTTAGAAGGATGAGAAGGGATTTCATTGAAACATATAAGGTTGTTAAGGGTTTGGACACGCTGGAGGCAGGAAACATGTTCCCGATGTTGGGGGTCCAGAACCAGAGGCAACAGTTTAAGAATAAGTGGTAAGCCATTTAGAACAGAGACGAGGAAACACTTTTTCTCACAGAGAGTGGTGAGTCTGTGGAATTCTCTGCCTCAGAGAGCGGTGGAGGCAGATTCTCAGGATGCTTTCAAGAGAGAGCTAGAGAGGGCTCTTATAAATACCGGAGTCAGGGGATATGGGGAGAAGGCAGGAACGGGGTACTGATTGGGGATGATCAGCCATGATCACAATGACCACAACGGTGCTGGCTCGAAGGTCCGAATGGTCTACTCCTGCACCTATTGTCTATTTTCTATTGTCTATTGACACTTGTACTAATCAAAAATCTATCTAATCGCTGCCAGATTCACCACCCTCTGACTAAAGAAATTTCCCCTCATCTCCTTCCTAAAAGACAACCTTTAATTCTGAGGCTCTGACCTCTAGTCCTTCTCTCGCAATAATGGAAACATCATCTCCATATCCACTCTATCCAAGCCTTTCACTATTCTGTATGTTTCAATTAGGTGGACCTCAACACTCTAGCTAACTCTACCTCTGTATCATGGACAACAGAACACATTTAGCTACCCCAAGGACCCATGCTCCAGATCAATCTGAACTATTGAAAATGATGACATTCTCCTGATTGCTTTCTGTTATCTCCTGCAATTAGTCAATTTCTGTTTAGATGGTTATTAGTCATCTTTGATAACAGGACATTTAGGTCCAAAGATGGGGATAGATAGCACAATCTTTAGGGCTCTGATGAAGAAAGAAAAACATGTATGCGATCATCCTCCCATTGTCTTCTTCCTGAGATCCACAGCCCTGCTGCAACTTCCCACATCCTGTGAAGATCCAGTGAACCAAATGGGAGTGGCCATATATGGGAGCTCCAATGTGAGCTCCACTCTCCCGTCTAGTACCCGTCCTCATGAGCATTTGTACATTTTGATGAATTCCTTCTCCATCCTAAATGTCTGAATACTGCCCATGTTTCATCCATAATCCCTGCCTACTCCATGCTCCCCATGCAGTACCTTTTCCCCCACTGTCCTGATCCAATGAGGTGACCTTAGGTATACAATGGAAGTGGACTTTGACAAAATGCCTTGAATCTCGATTGACAATAGACAATCTCTGTGACTTCATGTTCTGAACCAGCCATGTCAAAAGCCTTACTAAAGTCCATGTGAATCATGGCTACCACTCTGACCTCATCAGTTTTTCTAGTTACTTCTCACGAAAATCAATTAGATATGTGAGATATGATCTTCCCTGCACAAAACCATACTATTTCATCTAATCAGTCCCTCCATTCCAAGTGGACATAAATCCTGTCCCGTCGCAATCTTCTCCACCAATGTTCTTACCGCTGATGTAAAGCTCATCAGTCTGCAGTTTACATCTTTATCCCTACAGGTCTCTGTAAATGGGGCTAGCATTGCAGGCACATATCCAGATTCATGAATTAGCCACTTGTTTTTCTCAGCTCAGTCATGAAAAGAAACATCAGGTGGATGGAGGAAAAGTCTCAAGGATTTGTTCAAAGCTATCTTGAAAAAATGTAATATCCTCACTGAATCTTGTATATCTGTCTATGGCCACACAGAGAAGAACCATTCAGGATGTTATTTGTAATCTTCAAGCAAGGCATCAGGAACATACCAAGGCCTGGTGTAAGCTGGAGAAGCAAAAATTCCCACCTTCTGCCTGTCCCATCAGCAGAGAGGTTCCCACATAAGCAAAACCGGACTGGGAATACACCATCCTTAATTCTAAGGAAATGGAAAAAGAGGAGGAAGAATAGGAAGAAGGGGAGGAGAAGGAGAGTAAGAGAAAGGAGGAGAAGGAGAAGGAGTAGAAAACATATTTCTAGTATAAAAATGTATATAAATGTATTTATTTGTTGAACCTATTGGACTAAAATGGATCAAATTAATTGCGTAATATTACTGGCTGAAATCCTGGATTTCGATTCATACTGTTCACTCATTTACAGTGGCTTGCAAAAGTTTTCATACGCCTTGAACTTTACACATTTTGTCACGTTACAACAACAAATGTAAATGTATTATTGGGATTTTATGTGATAGACCAACAGAAAGTGGTGCATAATTGTGAAGTGGAAGGAAAATGATACATTGTTTTCAATTTTTTTTACAAATAAAAAAACTGAAAAGGGTGGCGTGCAAAAGTATTCTGCCCCCCTGCATCAGTTTACGTTTACGTTTGTGGGTGTAACGTGACAAAATGTGGAAAAGTTCAAGGGGTATGAAAACTTTTGCAAGCCACTGTAATTCCAATAGGTGGCGGATATTTGCATAGGCCAAAGTCAGCAAAGTCAACTTAATGGTTTTAGACTCTTTTTGAATGTCAGAGATCATTAAAGATAATAACATTTAAAGGCAGCTTTTAGAGAACACAAAGTTTAGTTTAGTTTATTATTGTCACATGTTCTGCTGCAATTCTGCATGCTACTGTGCATTATGCAGTGGAGCCTCTGCACTTCATCGCTTGAGGTTTGCTTGCTGTTGAGACCTACTTTCTGATCTGCAGGTGTAGAGGATCAGTGAGGCCAACCGAGATAAGTGCGAGTGTGTGGGGCTAGTGGGCTGTGGCTTTGGATAACAGGATGAATTCAATGTGATCCAGCTCAATGTTTGAGTCTAAAGAAGGGTCTCGACCCGAAATGTCACCTATTCTTTCTCTCCAGAGATGTGGCCTGTCCAGTTGAGTTACTCCACCTTTTTGTGTCTATCTTCAAGTTCAACCATCCCGTTTAAGGCTACCATTTCAGGTTTCCTTTGAATTAATTCCATATATCCATGTCCTAATTATAAGCTGGGAAAGCCTTAACTCTGCATGTAACCATTTCACATAGTATGAAATTCAATACATTAACATGATCATTCAATGCATGGACATGATTACCCATGCATCAAAATATGTTCTAATAGGCATTCAAAGAGATACCTTTCTATCTTTGAGACGTGGCAGTAATTGGAACATCTGGAGGAAAGCCATGTAGTCTCAAGGATAATTTGTAATCTCCATACAGTCAGCAACTGAGGTCAGATTCCTGTTCCTGAAGCTTTGAGGAAGAGTCATTAACTGCTGAGCCATTATGACAACCATTTTTATCACAAAGAAGCAATTAGGTTCAAGGGAAGGGCATTTCCCTTCAAAATGAATTAACGATAATTTAAAATTGCCTGCGTAACTACTGTGTTAGTCATAGTATTCAATAAAAAGATTTACAAATACTTGCATAACAGTAGCTAAACTGGAAAAGCATCTGTGGAACTTTGTTGTTAAATGGAGATTTACTGAATTGTTGTTGCACATTTTTTGTGCTCATTACAGCTGGAAGGACCAACCTTTTGATATTTATTAGGCCAGTTAACTGGTTCATTAGTTGCATGAGATATGCTAAAGTTCATTATTTCAGGTGCAGGATGATCAACTACATTTTTGTTCCAAACTCAAACTCATGTTCTTTGGAATTGCACATTTCAAAGCTAAGGATTCCTGCCTTAGCAGGTCATTAACTATGATGAAAAATGGGTATTTCAGCCACTTCTTAATAAGAAAATGAAAATCTTCTCTTGTGTATTCATTACATTTTACAGATCTTTATATTACATTGTGCTTTCTGACACCACTACACGCATATGGTTACTCCCAATTTTCTGTCAGTGATCTGAAACTGGTCACCTTGGCACCTCAGGATTTTGTTCCAAGTGTCTTTATTTATCTGTTTACTTTTTCATAGACCTTTAAGGGCCTGTCCCACCAGCATGCAACTCTATGCGATGAGCGCGACCTAACGTGGTCGCTTGAGCCGTCTGGCATCGTGGGGCCGGTCCCACTTCGATCGCCGGAGCCTTGCGGAATTGTGCGGAGTTTGTCCTGACATCGCTCGGGGCTCCGAAAAACTGACCATGTTCAAAAATTCCGCGTGGCAACGGCTTGTCGGCTCGCAGTCGCCTCGACGCATTACACACCGTCTCAACGTCGTGCCTTCGTGACCCTCTCTGTAGGTGCCTCCGTGACCCTCTATGTGTGTGCCTCTGTGCCCCTCTCTGTGTGCCCCTCCCTGTCATGGCGAACTTACCTTTAAGACTTCGCTCCAAGTTTGCCTCACTTTGCGCCGCGTTGTGCCACTCACCCAACCTCTGCGCGGCCCTCGCTGCCGGTTTGGTCACGCTTGCCGCATGCAGACGCATGCTGGCGGGAACGGCCCTGTACAGCGATCACCCGACCTCCGCGCGGCCCCCACTTCTAGTTAATCGCATGGAGTCGGATGCTGGTAGGACAGGCCCTTTACAGATACAGCGCAGAAACAGGCTCTTCAGCCCATGAGTCCGCGCTGACCAGCAATCCCCATACACTAGCACTATCCTACCCACTGGGGACAATTTTACACTTTCACCTAAGCCAATTAACTGACAAACCTGTACATCTTTGGAGTGTGGGAGGAAACCGGAGCATCCGAAGAAAACCCCCATGGTCACAGAAAGAGTGTACAAACTCTGTACTGGCAGCACTGTAGTCAGGATCAAACCCGGGCCTATGGCGCAGATGGGCAGTAACTCTATTGTTACACCATTATGCTGCCCTCTTTACTATTTTCTCTATGAACTTAGAGATGAAATTGCATTGTTTCAAAACTGCCTCGAATTTACAAATGTTTCTGTGTAGAAAACATTCATGAAATAATTAACTGATATAACTCCCAAATCACATTTCCAAAGAACATGTAATGAAAGCTTTCATGGGGATACATATCAGAAATGAAAAGATTGAATGATAAACTATCTATATAATGGGATCAATGAGGGTGGACATTCCAACTGAATACTAAATCAATAAAGAAACTAGTATGCAGATAAAAGTTTTCCTAAATGACACTGATGAAATTGTTAAAGTTTGAAGTTTACCATTGCTAATATTAACGCATCAAAGTCAATTGCAGTTGCTGACGATTTGAAGTTAAAGCAGAATATGCTGAAATTACTAAACAGGTCCAGCATCATGTTGGGAGGAAGAAACAGTTTTAACATTTCAGGCTTTAGCTCCTGCATGAACTTTCTGATGAAAGATCATTACCCTGAAGTATTAACACTGTTTCCTCTCCAAAGATGCTGACTGGTCTATCAAATTGTATCAGATTTTGTTCACCTCATAACTTTTCCTTTACAATCTTTTACCACCCACATAGTGGGTGCATACGGTGCAGCATTTCAGTCTATAGCAGTGACCTTGAGCTTCTGGAGCACTCCGTTCACCAACGCACTGCTTCTAAATTTAACCTTTGTCCAACAATCTGCCTATCAGGGAACCCCCACATTGGAAGTAATCTGTTGCCGGCTGTGATTTGTCCTGCCTCAAAAGACAATAGACAATAGACAGCAGGTGCAGGAGTAGGCCATTTGGCCCTTTGAGCCAGCACCGCCATTCAATGTGATCATGGCTGATCATCCCCAATCAGCACCCCGTTCCTACCTTCTTCCCATATCCCCTGACTCCGCTATTTTTAAGAGCCCTATCTAGCTCTCTCTTGAAAGTATCCAGAGAACCAGCCTCCACCACCCTCTGAGAATTCCACAGACGCAGAAAATTCCACAGACTCGCAACTCTCTGTGAGAAACAGTGTTTCCTCGTCTCCGTTCTAAATGGCTTACCCCTTATTCTTAAACTGTGGCGCCTGGTTCTGGACTGGTAAGACCACATCTGGAGTATTGTGTACAGATTTGGTCTCCTAATTTGAGGAAGGACATCCTTACGTTTGAGGCAGTGCAGCGTAGGTTCACGAGATTGATCCCTGGGATGGCGGGACTGTCATATGAGGAAAGATTGAAAAGACTAGGTTTGTAATCACTGGAATTTAGAAGAATGAGGGGGGATCTTATAGAAACATATAACATTATATAATGACTGGACAGGCTAGATGCAGGAAAAACGTTCTAAATGTTGGGCGAGTTCAGAACCAGGGGGCCACCATCTAAGAATAAAGGGGAGGCCATTTAGGACTGAGGTGAGAAAAAACTTCTTCACCCAGAGAGTTGTGAATTTGTGGAATTCCCTGCCACAGAGGACAGTGGAGGCCAAATCACCGGATGGATTTAAGAGAGAGTTAGATAGAGCTCTAGGGACTGGTGGAGTCAAGGGATATGTGGAGAAGGCAGGCACGGGTTATTGATTGGGGATGATCAGCCATGGTCACAATGAATGGCGGTGCTGGCTCGAAGGGCTGAATGGCCTCCTCCCCCACCTATTTTCTATGTTTCTGTGTTTTTCCACAACATCGGGAACAATTTTCCTGCCTCTAGCATGTCCAAACCCTAAAGGGCCTGTCCCACTGTACGAGCTAATTCAAGAGTTCTCCCGCATTTCCCCTGATTCGAACTCGGAGAATTACGGTAATAGCTGCTCATAGGTACTCGTGGCTCTCGTGGATATTTTACAACATGTTGAAAAATCTTCACGAGTTACCGCGTTTCCCTAGTACCTGCCGTTAGCGTTACGAGCCGCTAAGAGATGTCCCGAGCTCTGACATACCTGCTATGCACATTCTGCGTGCTTACAACGAGTTTGATTTTTTTTAAACTTAGGGGAGCGGTTGAATTACCTCGTAGAGTGGGACAGACCCTTTAATAATCTTATATGTTTCAATAAGATCCCCTATCATTCTTCTAAATTCCGGACAGCCCAGCCCAGTGATACAAGCCCAGTCCACCATTCTCAGCATTTGACAGTCCCGCCAACCCAGGAATTAACCTTGTAAACCTACGCTGCACTCCCTCAATAGGAAGAATGTCCTTCCTCAAATTAGGGGATCAAAACTGCACACAATACTCCAGGTGTGGTCTCACTAGGGCCCTATACAACTACAGAAGGACCTCTTTGCTCCTATACTCAACTCCTCTTGTTATGAAGGCCAACATGCCATTCGTTTTCTTCACTGCCTGCTGTACCTGCATGCTTACTTTCATTGTCTGATGAACAAGGACCCCCAGATCCCGTTGTACTTCCGCTTTTTCCAACTTGACACTATTTAGATAGTAATCTGCCTTCCTGTTTTTGACACCAAAGTGGATAACCTCACATTTATCCACATTAAACTGCATCTGCCATACATCTGCCCACTCAACCAACCTGTCCAAGTCACCCTGCATTCTCATAGCATCCTCCACACAGTTCACACTGCCACCCAGCTTTGTGTCATCTGCAAATTTGCTAATGTTACTTTGAATCCCTTCATCGAAATCATGAATGTACATTGTAAATAGTTGCGGTCCCAGCACCGAGCCTTGCGGTACTCCACTAGTCACTGCCTACCATTCTGAAAGGGACCCGTTAATCCCCATTCTTTGTTTCCTGTCTGCCAAACAATTTTCTATTCATGTCAGCACTCCACCCCCAATACCATGCACCCTAATTTTGCCTACTAATCTTCTATGTGGGACCTTATCAAATGCTTTCTGAAAGTCCAGGTACATTACATCCACTGGCTCTCCCTTGTCCATTTTCCCAGTTACATCCTCAAAACATTCCAGAAGACTAGTCAAGCATGATTTCCCCTTCGTGAATTCATGCTGACTCAGACCGATCTTGTTACTGCTATCCAAATTTGCCGCTATTTCATCTTTTATACTTGACTCCAGCATCTTCCCCACCACCAATGTCAGGCTAACTGGTTTATAATTCCCTGGAGGGTAACATTAGCAACCCTCCAATCCATAGGAACTGACCCTAAATCAATAGAACATTGTAAAATTATCATCAATGTGTCCACAATTTCTTCCTTAAGTATCCTGGGATGCAGTCCATCAGGCCCTGGGGATTTATCAGCCTTCAGTCCCATCAGTCTACCCAGCACCAATTCCTGCCTAATGTGGATTTTCTTCAGTTCCTCCATCACCCCAGATCCTCTGGCCACTAGTATATCAAGAAGGTTATTTGTGTCCTCCTTAGTGAAGACGGATCCAAAGTACCTGTTCAACTTATCGGCCATTTCCTTGTTCCCCATAATAAATTCACCTTTTTCAGTCTTCAAAGGTCCAACTTTGGTCTTAACTATTTTTTTTCCTTTTCACATACCTAAATAAGCTTTTACTATCCTCCTTTATATTCTTAGCTAGCTTACCTTTTTACCTCATATTTTCTCACCGTATTGCCTTTTTAGTTATCTTCTCTCGCTCTTTAAACATTACCCAATCCTCTTGCTTCTCGCTCAACTTTGCTACGTTGTACTTCTTCTCTTATATTTTTATACTGTCCCTGATGTCCCTTGTCAGCCACCATCACCCCTTACTCCCCTTGGAATCTTTCTTCCTCTTTGGAATGAACTGATCCTGCACTTTCTGTATTATTCCCATAAATACCTGCCATTGTTGTTCCACTGTCATCCCTGCTAGGGTATCTTTCCAGTCAACTTTGGCCAGCTCCTCCCTCATGGCTCCATAGTCCCTTTTCGCTTCCAGTTTTTTTTTTTCCGCACCCCCTACTACAATCAGTCCAACCCGAAATACCACCTATCCATTTTCTCCATAGAGATGCTGCCTGATCTGCCAAGTTACTCCAGCACCTTGTGTCTATCCTTTAGGTTTGAAGTTAATTTGGTGACCTTAACATTCTTGTTATCGACTGTGGATGAGATCAGAATTGGGTGGGCCATTGGCTCACCCAGATGTGACTATGTTTAGTGCCACCAATTGGATGTGAATTTTTAGGAAGAACAATCTTTACAAGCAAAAAAAATCCACAAGGTTCTCCTTCTCTTCTCCATTACGAATCACCTTTTTCATAACAGTTGATTGAGCACAATCAAGGAGAAACAGCCTTCTGCAATCCCATCCCAAAAACTTTCTGAGATTTTAAGTGATTAGCTGATTTCCTCTCTTAATATTTTCTTCTCCTGTGAAAAAGAGCATATGAGATTATGTTAATAGCTTTAACTGTCTATTCTTAGCATCATTCCGGCACAGCTTTGCTCTTTTGTTTACTCAACTGTGTTCCTTGTAAAGGGTTAGGGAGAGCTGCAGGTAATGCTTAATAGTGGCCAAACTAATGTCTTGCACCAATTCAAGTATATTTATCTTGCAGTAAGTTATATTATGACACATTCACTGATTATGTCACATTAAATTTTGATAGGATATATATGAAAAAAATTGCAGTGCTAAGAATTGGAAAGTATTCTAATCAAGAAAACATGCCTCTTGGTTAGGCTAGTCTGAATATATAAATAATGTACAGGCATTTAGTATAAATTAATGGGGGGTCTTATGAATCTGTATTTATGATAGGGAGCCAGTCTTTGATCATTTAAAGTGGAGATTTGGGCTGGCATTCCTGACAAATTACAAATATTTCATATTTTCTTATAATTGTGTTATCTGTGAGATAGAATTATAATGTCATACAGCACAGAAACAAGCTCTTCGGCCCAACTCATCCATACCGACCAAGATGCCCCATCTAAGCTTGTCCTATTTGCCTGTATACCTCTCTGAAGCCTTCCTAGCCATGTACCTGTCCAAATGACTTTCAAATGTACCTGCTTCAACCTCTGGCAGCTCATTCCAAATACTCACCACCCTCTGACTGAAATAATTGGCCCTGAGATGTCCTGTCTCACCTTAAAGCTATGTCCTTTGGAACCCACCTGGAGAGAGAAGCCACCGAGCGGAATACAAAGAGAGACGGCGGTGGACGCTGGAAAAAGAAGAATTGGGGCTCTTCCCTACTGCACCCTTAAGGTTGGCTCCTGGAGGCTCCCCCCAGGGAACAAGGGCTGAAGTGGGCCATGCAAGGAGAGGGACGGTGGTTCGTGGGACTACTGGAATGGAGGCGACGGCTGCAACGGGCCTTATTGGCCAGCTACAGCTGGAACTGTAAATGGCGCCACAAAGGCGCCTCTTGCATATAGACACAGTGGGCCATTCTGTACATACTGTACTAACTGGGGGATTATGATTCTGTATGGTAACATTCTTGCTGAGCTCTATGCAAAACAAGTATTTCACTGTGTAAGAAGGAATTGCAGATGCTGTTTTAAAGCAAAGATAGACACAAAAAGCTGCAATAACTCAGCGGGACAGGCAGCATCTCTGGAGAGAATGAATGGGTGACATTTCGAGTTGAGACCCTTCGTCACGTATTTCACTGTACCTTGGTACTTGTAATAATAAATATACCATTCAACCATTGATTCCCATGTCCTGGAGACAAGACTGTGCATTCACTCTACCAATGCCCTTCATGACTTTATACACCTCCGTAAGATCATCTCTTAGGCTCCTGCACTCCAAGGAATAAAGTCCTGGCTTAACCAATCTCTCCTGAAAGCTCAGGGCCTCAAGTCCTGGCTACATCTTAAACTCATAAATCTTTCCCGGACTCTTCATATACCTGCCCAAATGTCTTTTAAATGTACCTGGCTCAACCTCTGGCCGCTCATTCCAAATACCCACTACACTCTGAGTAAAAAAGTTGCCCCGGAGATGTCCCTTCTCACCTAAGTCCTATGTCCTCTTGTTCTTATTTCCCCTCCCCTCGCTCTGCCAATGCTCTTCATAACTTTGTACACCTCTATAAGATCACCCCTTGGCCTCCTGCACTCGAGGGAATAAAGTCCTGACTCAACCAATCTCTCCCTATAGCTCAGTGTCTTGAGACCTGGCAACATTGTAAAGTCATAAATCTTCTCTGGACTCTTTCCAGCTTAACGACATCCTTCCTAGAACAGGGTGACTGAAACTGAACACAATACTCCAAATACAGCCTTACTAACATTGCGCAGCTGAAACATAACGTCCTAACTTCTATGCTCAATATCATGACTGATGAAGGCTAATATTCCAAAAGCCGTTTTTACAATCTACCTGAGACTCCACTTTCAGGGAACTACGCACCTGTACATCTACATTCCTTGCTCTGAAGGTAAATGCTCCAGTTGAGAAGAATTGTGGAGCTCAGTCTTATTCCATAGACTTGAGCAAAATAATTTAGCATATAGCATTGTAAAGTACTGGGAGAGTCCTGTACCATTGCTGGAGCCAGTGGATGTAAATCTACTCAGTGGATATAAATATTTCATGGTGTTGTTTTGAAGAAGTGCATAAAGTCATCCGTTGTCTTGGGTCTCATTTATCTTTCAACCACTATTCAGTAATAACAGATACTTGAGTAGGACACTGCCTTTGCCATTGATTTGGGATTATGAACTAGGAATGTGGCCAGAGCCAAGAGTTTGGACATGGTCCTGATGGGCTGCCAGAGGCAGAGATTGGGAATGTGAGTGGATGTGTGGTAAGTGCTGGGGATGGGAATGTGGGCTGGGTAGGTAGCTAAAGCTAAGGATAGGGAACATGGACTGGTTGTAAGTGTTCCAGCCAAGTGTGGAGCCAGAGCAGAGGATCAACACCATGGACCACGTAGCCAGCTGGAGCCAAGGGTTAGGAATGTGGGCTGGTGTACAGCCCGATTCGGGGATCGGGCATGTGGGCCGACTGTGCGATTGTAGTTGGGGGTCAGGGATGTGGCCTAGTGTGCAGTCAAAGCTGAGTACTCGGAATATGGATAGACACAAAATGCTAGAGTAACTCAGCAGGTCAGGCGGCATCGCTGGATAAAATGAATAGGGACGTCTTAGTTCGAGACCCTTCTTCAGAGACTTCTATAGTCTGAAGAGGGGTCTCAATCCGAAACGTAACCTATTCCATTTCTCCAGAGATGCTGCCTGACCTGCTGAGTTTATCCAGCATCTTGTGTAAACCAGCATCTGCAGTTCCTTCCTTCACATACTAGGAATGTGAGCCAGTCGTGCTGCTGAGCTGAGGATCAGGAATTTGTACCAAGTGTGTGGCAGTATAACAACTTCAAGTGAGGCTAAAGCAGATTGCTTACTCCATTCTTGAAAATACTTTGGCCCACATCCCAAAGGGAGACAGAGTGATCGTCTGGGTGACTTTAATGCTAGAGTGGGAAGGTACATAGTCCTCTCGGAAGGGGAGATCAGCAAAGAAGACAAACCCCAAAAGAAGACCCTTCTCTTTTCAAAATGCACGATGAATGACCCCGTCCTAACAAACAGCCTATTTTATTACACTGTCAAGCTAAAGATGTCATAGCATCACCACTTCTCCAAATACAGGCACCAATTATATTTATTTAATTGTTCAAGCAATTGACCGTAAGGTTTGTCCCAGTCATCGGCTCCGTGACGACTGTTGAACTGCCCACCATAGGCTTGATTATCTCCATTAATATGGTCCCTAAAAACAGTGTGTACAGATGCATTGCTACAAAAAACATGTACTAGAAGATATAAAAAGTAAATATATATGTATGAAGGAACTGCAGATGCTGGTATAAACCGAAGATAGACACAAAATGCTGGAGTAATTCAGCGGGACAGGCAGCATCTCTAGATAGAAGGAGTAGGTAATGTTTTGGGTCGAGACCTTTTTTCAGAAGGCAGGCATTTAGACACGTAATTGGACAGCACAGGTTTGAAGGGATATGGGCCAAATGCAGGCATGTGGAACTAGTATTGATAGGTCATGTTGGTCGTTGTGGGCAAATTGGGCCAAAAGGCTGGCTTCCAGACTGTATGACTCTATGACTCATAGAGTCTATGACTCATTGACTAAGATCAACATTGAAGCTCTCAAGAAGCGTACCAAGCTGGCAGTTCCCAATAGAGATTTGCAAACAGCCTGTAAACCTCCAGTCTACAGGAGTTATAAACCCCTGAGACCCAGCATAATTAGCAGCTCTAAAGAGACCCTTGACTTCCTTTCCAAGATACAACAGACTGGTAACAGATCGAGGAACTAATCGACTGCAAATGTGAAGCACTCCTGGATTGGAGGTTGCAGCTTCATTCAAGAGAAAAGGTGAAGTTTCCAATCTGGTAGGGAATCGGAATACCTGTAAAAACAAAGAGCAGTGATGGAAGGAGAAAATAGAGGAAGCTCAGCAACTCGTTAACAGCCAAGATTTGCATGTGATCTTTAGTACTGTAAAAACAGCCCCCACACCAAGACTCTACTCCACTGAGAAGGGCTGAACTCTTCAAGATCGGAGACGGAGTCACGCAGCAGGATGGTCACGTCAGGGAACGTCAGAGTTGCAGCAGACGAGGACATATAGGGACAATATGAAAACCTCCTCTGCTGCAACTCTGACGTTCCCTGACGTGACTATCCCGCTGCAACCTATTTGAACGTGCCCAGCTGCTATCTTCCTGACCACCAAGAGTTTCAAAAGCCCTAATCCCAAGTCAAAGCTATAATAGATGCCAGGCGCAGATGGCATTCTTGCTGAAATCCTACCATTCGGGGATGATGAATGTCATTCACATATCCACTCTAAGTGGGCGAGACTCTGTATTGGGAGCACAAATGTGGAAAATTAATTATTTTCTTTTTGCATCTGAAGGAGCAGAATCCATCATCAAGGTTCTGGCAGTTAGAATTTAATCATTGAGAATAATTGTATTGCTGTGTGAACTGTTCCATGTTGGCATGAATATAAATAAATATTGTAACTAAATTTGAAGCCGGAAATTAATTCAACACTTCTGCGTTGATATTTCTAGCTTCCAAAAGGATCGACAGTTGGATGCATTAATTCACTAACCTGAGCTTGTATAAGTTTTTGTTAGTTTAATTATTTATTCGAGTTGTGAACATTGCTCAGAAAGCCTGTATTTGATTGTCCAGTCTAATTGACCAGGAAATAAGTTGTTTACATGGCCACAATGGACACAAACAAATCACAGAGAAAGAAGGCACACAAACCTGCCGGAGCAATTAGAGAGCTGAGAATTGATCATGAATGAGAACTAAGTATTAATCAAAAGATAATACCACGGAACAAGAGAAGTAGGTGAGCGTGTAACTGATAAATGGCAAGGACCCCATGATTTTAATCCCCAAATTTTGGGAGAGGTAACTTAAGAAAGAGTGATTACTTAAGGGCTTGTCATTTAAGTGACAGGCCGGTAGTGACTGACACGCGACGGTCGCGTGATGGTCGCGTGCGTCATCATGTGTCCGCACAGAAAGAATGGATGATGTTTCTGGTTGAGACCCTTCTTCAGACTGAAGAAGAGTCTCGACCCGAAACGTCACCCATTGCTTCTCTCCAGAGATACTGCCAGTCCCGCTGAGTTACTCCAGCTTTTGTGTACATCTCCAATCGTCTTGGCCCCGCTCCGGGAGTAGGAGTGGTAGCGGATACGGATCCGCAATGGCCGTGAGGTCCAGGCCGAGTTCAGCGGTCGTTTACCTGCTTCTGCTGCTGTTGGAGGTGAGACGTTGCGCCACGCCAGGGTCTTGGGCCTGTCCCACTTTGGCCGTTAGTTACGCAATAGGCAGTGGCACACGAAGCTTTAGTTCAGGACAAAGTCCACACTCCTCCACGCCACTCCATGTGCCCGTCCCACGCTACCCATGTGCTACCCATGTGCTACCCATGTGCTGCGTAAATGGCGCGCAAATAGCAGCCAAGTGGGACAGGCCCTTTAGATTACCAACTTTCATATTCCTGCAGGACTTTGTGTATGAATTGATAGTAGGTAATGTTATCCCACTATTTAAGAAAGGTGTGAGAAAAAAGTAATAGGGAACTTCCAACCTGTCAGTGAAACATAAGGAGAATGAAAATTGTCTGGAATCTATAAGGAAGGATGTAATAACAGAATATTTTGAAAAAAAAATAGGATCAAGTAAATCTAACGTAGATTTGTGAAGGTAAAATTACATTTGATAAATCAGCTGGATGAAAGATGGGATCAATGAAGCAGATGAGGGGGGATTCACCCAATGGAACCAATGAGGGGGGAATGAGGGTGGTTTCTTGGTTAGTTTATGTGGGGGATAAGGGGGGAATAGGGGGAAACTTTTTTTTCAGCCACTTACCTCGACGGAAATGCGATTTTCTCTGTGTCGCATCTCTGCTTCCCCCCCCCCCCCCCCCCCCACCCCCATTGCGGCCTAACAACGTGGAGTGGTGTGGCCTTTCCTGGAGACCGGCCCAGAGCTTCAAGCCACGGGCACGGCACAGACTTACCATCGCGGAGCCAGGGATCCTCTGCTGAGGATCGCCAGAAGAAGAGCTCCGACCGCGGGGCCTGTTGACCTTATCAACGTGAAGCCCATGGTCTCCGGTAAGCAGCGGCCAATTCGGGAGCTCCATGCTGCGGAGTGTTCCAATCCATCCCGACGCCGGAGTTTTCGACCAATCCAATGAGAGGGCTTGAACATCGGACCATAGGCAACGGCAATTGCGGAGGGTTCAAAGCCCAGACTATGGGTGAACAAAGAGGAAGATGACTGAACTATATTGCCTTCCATCACAGCGAGGAATGTTGATTCAACTGTGGTGGATGTTCATGTTAAATTTATTTTATGTGCGTATTGTGTTCATTTCACTTAGTATGGCTGTATCGTAACTCAAATTTCACTTTTAAGTGACAGTAAACGAGAACTTGAACTTGAACTAGGTTGTTGTATGTTTGGAGTTTTTGGACTAATGCGTTCTGTAAAATCCCACATTGAAGCGTGATCGATGGGATGCCGGAGCACTAGAATTGTGGTTAAAGCACAGAGTGGAAATATAATGGATGACTCTTGGATGACAGACTGCAACTACTGGAGGACAGAGGAATGGATGCTAGGACCCCAGCTTTTACATTCTATATTAACTATTTAGCTGAGGGAAATAAGATTTGGTGGCATCGTAAGTGCAGAGGCACTCGTGGCACAATGGTACCTTTCAATGTTACTATGTTAATGACTACAAATACTTGGAGACATGACTGGATAGCTTTGATATAGTCCTACTTCAGAAATTAATGTGTACAGTTAAAGCACATGAAATCGGCGGGTAAGGGGGGGGGGGGGGGGGTATTGTGCTGGCATAGTTTGCAAAATAGGTTCATAGACAGGAAGTAGAGAAGAAATAAATGAGACTTCCTTGGTGTAGCAGACAGTGATTGATGGAGCCCACAGGGATCAGTTTCTGGGCCCCAGCTGCTGACAGTGTATATCAATGATTTGGATGAGAGAGCCAAATGTAATACTTTAAAGTTTGTCAACAAAATCAAATTGTAATTTAATTTTAAGCTTTGAGGAGGAAACAATGCACATTCAAGATATTTTGGTTGAGTAGGTGGACAAACACATGGCAGACACAGTATGACACGGATAAATGGGAAGTTATCCACTTTGGTGTGAGAAAAGCTGAAAAGTTAAATATTATTTAAATAGTGATAGTTTGAAAAACATTGATGTACAATGGGAGCTGGGTGTCCTACTACACCAGTCACTGAAGGTAAATGGGCAGGATCCGCAGATATTTTAAAAGGTGAAGTTGCAGCAAACTGAAATGAGACAGAGAATGGTGAATCTGTGTAACTTTCTACTAGTGTTGCAGACAGGCACGGAAATCGCTCTCAAAACAATTTCTTGGCAGACGCGCGCGCATGTGCACACACACGATGCTTCGGCCATGGTCCCTGTGGACAGTAACATCGGGAGCTGACCTGGTTGGTGACCGACTCTGAACTTCAGCTGCAGCGGATTAGTCCGCCCAAATCGTGGGGCTTCAATCGGCCCGTTTGCGGGAGCTTCAACATCGGGAGCTTCGATCGCCTCGACGCAGCAATTTGACTGCGGGGTGGTTGAGGATCCCGTGGCCGGCCGATCCCGTGGATCGTGCCATGGTAGTCTGGCGCGTTGATCTCTACAAAGCGGAGGCCACGCGCCAACTCTCGGACACCTCCTCCTACTTACCCCTGGACCTTGACCCCACTGACGAGCACCAGGCCACTATCTCGAGCACCATAACCAACTTCATCAACTCCGGCTCCCTACCCCCCCCTGAGCCTCCAACCTCATCGTTTCCCAGCCCCACATGGCCCGAGTTTACCTTCTCCACAAAATCCACAAATCCGACTGCCCCGGCAGACCCATTGTCTCTGCCTGTTCGTGCCCCACCGAACACATTTCCACATACCTTGACTCTATCCTATCCCCCTTTGTTAAATCCCTCCCCACCTATGTTCAAGACACTTCAGACACTCTCCGTCGGCTCCGCGCATTCCATTCTCCAGGCCCCCATCCTCTCATCTTCACCATGGACGTCCAGTCACTCTACACCTCCATCCCCCACCAGGATGGTCTCAAAGCCCTCCAGTACTTCCTCGACCAGAGGAGCAACCCATACCCATCCACTGACACCCTCCTCCGCCTAGCGGAGTTGGTCCTTACCCTCAATAACTTCACTTTTGATTCCTCCCATTTCCCCCAAACACAATGCGTACCTATGGGCACATGCATGGGCCCCAGCTACGCTTGCCTCTTTGTCGGGTATGTCGAACAATCCTTGTTCTCAGCGTACCAGGGCCCCATACCCAACCTCTTCCTCCATTACATCAACGACTGCTTTGGTGTCACCACCTGCACCCACACACAACTGACTGACTTCATCTATTTCACCACCAACTTCCATCCGGCACTCAAATACACTTGGAATCGGAGGCTTGGCGATCGTTTCGCCGAACACCTCCACTCGGTCCGCAATAACCAACCCGACCTCCCGGTGGCTCAGCACTTCAACTCCCCCTCCCATTCCGTATCCGACCTCTTGGTCCTAGGCCTCCTCCACGGCCAGAGTGATCAACACCGCAAATTGGAGGAACAACATCTCATATTCCGCTTGGGGAGTCTGCATCCTCTGGGCATGAACATTGAATTTTCTCAATTCTGTTAACCCTTGCTGTCTCCTCCCCTTCCCACCTCCCCCTCAGCCCTTGGGCCCTGGCATTCCCTCTCTCTCTATCTCTCCCCCACCGCACTAGCTTCTCATTTTCACACTACAAATAGCTTACAATGGCCTGTTTCCTTTATCATCGATACTTTTTTGCATATCTTTCATTCATTGTTCTTTATCTCTTCACATCACTGTCTATATCTCTCGTTTCCCTGATCCCTAACCCGATCAGAAGAATCTGAAGAAGGGTCTTGAACCGAAACGTCGCCTTTCTCCTTCCATCCTTAGATGCTGCTGCACCTGCTGAGTTTCTCCAGCCTTTTGCGTACCTTCATCAAAGATGATCTTTGCTCCACGGACGGCTCCCTCCTCCAATCACCGCGCTCTATCCTCAGTCCCACCCCCCCTTACTTCCGCCTCTGACCGACACCTCCCTCCTCCAATGATCGTGCTGAATCATCATGATCCCCTCCCCCACTGCCTGCTGACCGACGTGTCTCTCATCCAATCAGCGCCCTCGATCATCAGTCTCACCACCACTGTCTAGCGGAAAGCGGAGATTTTTAATAGCTTTTTTTTTACTGAGTTTTAAAATACGGATTACAAAACATGGGGGGGGGGGAAGGGATTGTCCACCACCTCTCAAACAGGGGGGCCCACGTCCCCCCTGTCCCCCCCCCCCCCCCTGAATTTCTGCCCCCTGGTTGCAGAGGCCAGGTCACAGAATATATTTTAAAATGCAGATATATTTCTCAACACAAAAGGCATCAAAGTGTATGGGAAGAGTGTACGAATATAGTATTAAGATAAGGAATCAGCCACAATGGCATTATATATCTGAACAGGCTCAAATCATCAAATGGCATGCTCCAACTCTATTTTTCTATGTTTCTATGTTTTTTTATGTCATCAACACTGATAATATTTAGAGACCTGACTGGATAGCTTTAGAGCTGACTGTGGACTGGGGACCATGACCTATGTAGCCCATAGGTTATGCGTCATTGTACCTCCTAAATCTCCAAATACAAGGGGAGTTCAGCCTCTGGGAGAAAGCAGTCAAGAAGGATTTGTGCACTGACATTCCCTGTGGCATATAGTAGGAGACCACATGATGATTCAACATTGTACATCATCCCCTGTCTTGAAGATGACATTCATTTCAGTGCCTCTGGTGTCTCCTGGCATGCTGTCTTCTTCTTAGGTGACAACAGTTGCCTGAATTGCAGAAGCCCGTTGTCTTTGAATGTTCAGAGTAAACCCAATTTTCTTATATACTTCAGTGACAGAGTCACCAATCATTTGGAGTTTGGTCTGCAAGTCTGCATGTTGTAAATCAGTGCTTGAGTAGGCGATCTGGTTCTGGAAAGAAGACACAGAACAGAGTCTGAAGAAGGGTCTCGACCCGAAACATCACACATTCCTTCTCTCCAGAGATGCTGCCTGTCCCGATGAATTGCTCCAGCATTTTGTGTCTATCTTCGATTAAAACCAGCATCTGCAGTTCTTTCCTACATACAGAACAGCTTCCTAATTGTTCAATGGACTAATTTCACACCAGAGCTACTAGGAGGAGTGGTGCAGCATTCCAGTGAGGAAAATTAATGAAGATTCTCATGCTTTTTGTTTCTGACTTGAAGTCCCCAACCCTCCCTGGTAGTTCTGGTTACATCTCTCTCAGCCTTCCTTCAAAGGGTGCTGGTATCAGTGTTATCGCATATGTACCCATTGCAATAGATGTCTCTGCAGCTGAAAAGATGTCTCCGCAGCTGAAAGCTGATGTAGGGAGCAGGATCAACCTCTGCACATGGGCCTTCCGCGGCCCACAAAAGCCCTCAACTTCATCAACAGAGTGGTTGTGAAGGTTCCTCAAATGTTGAAGTATTGCCATTCCATGCTTGCTCGTTGATGGGCCGTAAACTGTGATTTTGGCCAATAGACCTTCCCATTATAGACTGGGTTCAATGAAGGATGTGAAGTCACTCTGATTCTCACCTCAATCTTCCTCCTTGGAATGCTGCACTATCCTCCTGGCACCTCTCTGGAGTAAAATTAATCTATTGGATGGTTAGGAAGCTGTTCAATCTGTTTCCATTCCCGAACCCGATGAACTATTCAGGCATTGACTTGCAGCATGCAGGCTTGCAGATCAAACTCCAATTCATGACTGACTCTATCACTGAAGTATATACAAGATTGGGGTTTACTCTGAACATTCAGAAGACAACCTTTCAGGTAAGGTTGACCATCAATTAAGCTCCAACATTCCATAATCTTGGGAGCTACATCACAGTGATGGAAAATATTGAAGATGGTCCTTCACCACCAATGAAGCCTCTGGGCTATGGAATAAAAGAGTGTTCAAATGGGTGATGCCTGAAATC
The DNA here is from genome assembly GCA_963514005.1 of Raja brachyura. The sequence goes on along the minus strand of OY740782.1, from coordinate 99,609,271 downwards.
CAGTACCAAGATCATGGTCTACATGGAGCAGTGATACCTGCCCTTACACATTACCTATTGCAGGCACCTTTAAAATACAGGAGATGAAGTACTGTCTTCACAACATTTCCAAATTCACCTACAAACCTATGTCAGCATTCTCTCCCAGGCAAACATACCTGACATCAAGGCTTTGATCATGTTCAATCAGCTCTGTCAGACGAGCCATGTTATACTAGTGTCCTGGAACAAACATTCCATGTTCCATCATGACAAGGGACTTTCAGGAGAAAGTCCAGCACATTTCTAAGCCCTTCTTCAACCACCCCTATCTGAGCTAATATAGTACATCCAAGCACATGGGTTCTCACCGGTCAAGAGTGTTTGATTATTATATGTTCTGGAAATGGAACAATATTCTTACGCCACAGCATAAAAGGTAAACACAGTACTCATAGATAACATGATAAACAGAAAATTCCATAAATTAGCACTCCCTAATATTATTAAAAAATTCATAGTGCAAACAATATAGTTTGTAATTCATAGTTTAGTTAGCATTTGCTTTCAGGAGCCTGATGGTTATTGGTAAGAAAATGTTCCTGGAAGTCACGGTTTTCAGATTCCTTTGCCTTTTTCCCAATGGCCGGAATGTAACGAGAGCATGGCTAGCAGGTGTGGGTCCTTGACGATGCTGGCTACCTTTTTGAGGCAGCACCTTCAACAGATCCCTTTGATGGTGGGGAGTTCAGTACCCATGATGAACAGCGCATTGGCCACCACTTTTGGTAATCTCCTTCATCCCTGGGTGTTCAAGTTACCAGGCCGTGATGCAACCAGGCAATATGCTATCTACCATAGATCTGTTGGCATCCAAGAGAATATTCCATAACATACCGGATCTCCTCAATCTTCTAAGGAGGTAAAGGCATTGATGGGCAATCTTTATGATTGCATCAATGTACTGGGTTCAGGACAGATCTTTTGAGATTTACATGTCCAGGAACTCTAAGAAGTTGTTGACTCTCAGTTGGTGGAGGAGCTTGTTGACGAAGATGAAGACAGGTTCATGGTTCTTCAGCCTTGCCCTTCTAAAGTCAACCATCAGCTCCTTCATCTTATTGATGTGGAGAGCAAGACTGTTGTTCTGGCATCACTCAATCAGAAAATCAATCTCCCTCAAATATTCGGACTCATTACCTGTAATTCATCCAACCATGGTGGTGTCATCGACAAATTTAAAGATGAAGTTGGAAAAGTGTCTGGCTACACGTTCATAGCATGAGCATGAGGGTATAGCATGAGGAGATCACAGGACTGAGCACACTCTTCTGCTGATGGATATCGAGCGGGAAGTGTTATTGTCAATTTGGTGCTGATTGGGGTCTGTCAATGAGGAAGTCAAGGATCCAGTTGCATAGGGCTGTGCAAAGGGCTGTGCAGAAACCCGCTTCCCTGAACTTGATAACAAGTTTGGAGGGGATGATGGTGTTGAACACCAAGCTGTAGTCGATGAACAACATCCTGATGTATGTTTTTTTTTGCTTAAGTAGTCCACTGCAGAGTGGACAGTTTGAACTATTGTGGTGGTCGGCAAATGGTGGTGGGTCCAGCTTCTTGCTAACGTATGAGCTGATATATACCATAACCAACCTCTCAAAGCACTGCATCACCATGGTTGTTAGTGCTACCTGTTACTAATCATTAAGGCATGTCTTAATTTTCTTGGGCGCCGGTATTATTGATATCCTTTTATTGACCTTTGTCAATAAACCAAACTTCAAACTTCAAATATTATATTTGAAGGTTGCCACAGAAATGAGCAGCAGGCTTGTGGACCACACTCCTATATTTACTGCCATAAGTCATCAGCAAAATGTGCCTATCATGTTGCACACATTATTCTGAAACCTTCAATATGTCTGTTATTCTACACCATTTTGGAGGAGTATTGAAGAATTGCCAACAAAAAAGATCCACAAGAAATAAAGATGATTGAAGGTGCAGAGACAGATCCTTTTCCAAACCGTCTTCAAAGTTTGATTACTAAATGTGAAATTCATATCAAAGAAAAGAAGGAAAAATATAATGATTACCTTGTAAAGAATTAGCCTCACATTGATTATCGTGCCAAAGGTAGGATATTATTTAAGATAATGGATCTAACACTAACACAATTATATGTTAAGCCAGGGTCAACATGATCTTATGAAGGTAAAAGCAAGCTTGAGAAATCTAGTGGATTTTTTTTAAAGAGAGAAAAGTGAGTCCCAATAGGTATGGACACAAGAGACTGCAGATGCTGGAATCTTGAGTGATGGATGAAGTCAAGCAGCATCTGTGGAGGGAAATAGACAGACACCGTTCGAGGTCATGGTCCTTCTTCGATCCACTTCAGACTATCGGATTTCCAGAAGGCATTCGATCAAAAGGGCTTCTGATTCAACATTCAATCCTTTTGCATGTCCATCCTCCTCAAGGATAACTTGTAGACCCTACAACTGTGGCAAGTGTGTCCAAGTTCATCTCCTGAAGGACCGTGTTGGGGCACTGCGGAAGCAGCTGGATGACCTCAGGGCCATCAGGGACAACGAGAGTTTCCTAGACAGGACCTACAGTGAGGTGTTCACGCCAAGATTCAGGAAGAACTAAGGTGTGTGACTAAGAGTTTGTGGAGTGCATCCGTGATGGATTCTTAGAGCAGCTTGTATTGGAGCCTATCAGGGAGAAGGCAATTCTGGATTTAGTGTTTTGTAATGAACCGGATTTGATAAAGGAACGCGATTAAGGAGCCATTAGTGGGTAGTGACCATAATATGGTCAAGTTTAATCTACAATTGGAGAGGGAGAAGGGTAAATCAGAGTTGTCAGTGTTACAGTTGAATAAAGGGGACTATGGAGCCACAAGGGAGGAGCTGGCCAAAGTTGACTAGAAAGGTACCCTAGCAGGGATGACCGTGGAACAACAATAGCAGGTATTTCTGGGAATTATACAGAAGGTGCAGGATCAGTTCATTCCAAAGAGGAAGAAAGATTTCAAGGGGAGTAAGGGGCGACTGTGGCTGACAAGGGACGTCAGGGGCAGTATAAAAATAAAAGCGGAGAAGTACAACGTAGCAAAGATGAGCGGGAAGCAAGAGGATTGGGTAATGTTTAAAGAGCAACAGAAGATACCTAAAAAGGCAATACAGGGGGAAAAAATGAGGTGAGAAGGTAGGCTAGCCAAGAATATAAAGGAGGATAGTAAAAGCTTCTTTATGTATGTGAAGAGGAAAAAATTAGTTAAGACCAAAGTTGGACCGTTGAAGATTGAAAAAGGTGAATTTATTATGGGGAACAAGGAAATGGCAGATGAGTTGAACAGGTACTTTGGATCCATCTTCTCTAAGGAGGACACACACAATCTTCCTGATGTACTAGTGGCCTGAGGATCTGGAGTGATGGAGGAATTGAAGGAAACCCACATTAGGCAGGAAATGGTGGTGGGTAGACTCATGGGACTGAAGGTTGATAAATCCCCAAGGCCTGATGGTCTGCATCCAGGGTACTTAAGGAAGTGGCTCTAGAAATCGTGGATGCATTGGTGATCATTTTCCAATGTTCTATAGATTCAGGATCAGTTCCTATGGATTGGAGGATAGCTAATGTTATCCCACTTTTTAAGAAAGGTGGGAGAGAGAAAACAGGGAATTATAGACCAGTTAGCCTGACACCGGTGGTGGGGAAGATGCTGGAGTCAATTATAAAAGATGAAATTGCGGCACAATTTGGTATAGCAGTAACAGGATCGGTCCGAGTCAGCATGGATTTATGAAGGGGAAATCATGCTTGATTAAACTTCTGGAATTTTTTGAGGATGCAACTAGGAAATTGGACAAGGGAGAGCCAGTGGATGTAGTGTACCTAGACTTTCAGAAAGCATTTGATAAGGTCCCACATAGAAGATTAGTGGGTAAAATTAGGGCACATGATATTAGGGGTTGAGTGCTGACATGGATAAAAAGTTGTTTGGCAGACAGGAAACAATGAGTAGGGATTAACGGGTCCCTACTCATTCAAAATGGTAGGCAGTGACTAGTGGAGTACCGCAAGGCTCGGTGCTGGGACCGCAGCTATTTACAATGTACATTCATGATTTTGATGAAGGGATTCAAAGTAACATTAGCAAATTTGCAGATGACACAAAGCTGGGTGGCAGTTTGAACTGTGTGGAGGATGCTATGAGAATGCAGGGTGACTTGGACAGGTTGGCTGAGTGGGCAGATGCATGGCAGATGCAGGTTAATGTGGATAAATGTGAGGTTATCCACTTTGGTATCAAAAACAGGAAGGCAGATTACTATCTAAATGGTGTCATTGGAAAAAGCGGAAGTACAACGGGATCTGGGGGCCCTTGTTCATTGGACAATGAAAGTAAGCATGCAGGTACAGCAGGGAGTGAAGAAAGTGAATGGCATGGGGGTTACACAAAAAGCTGGAGAAACTCAGCGTGTGCAGCAGCATCTAAGGAACGAAGGAGATAGGCGACGTTTCGGGTCGAGACCCTTCTTCAGACCCTTCTTTTGTGTAACCCTCGATTCTCCAGCATCTGCAGTTCCTTCTTTAACAAAGTGAATGGCATGTTGGCCTTCATAACAAGAGGAGTTGAGTATAGGAGCAAAGAGCTCCTTCTGCAATTGCATAGGGCCCTAGTGAGACCACACATGGAGTATTGTGTGCAGTTTTGGTCCCCTAATTTTGAGGAAGGACATTCTTGCTTTTGAGGGAGTGCAGCATAGGTATACAGAGATGAGGAACCGCTTTTTCTTACAGAGAGTTGTGGGTCTCTGGAATTCTCTGCCTCAGAGGGCGGTGGAGACCAGTTCTCTGGAACTGCTCTTAAAGATAGTGGTCAGTGGATATGGGGAGAAGGCAGGAACGGGTACTGATTGGGGATGATCAGCCATGATCACATTGAATGGCAGTGCTGGCTCGAAGGGCCGAATGGCCTACTCCTGCAACTATTGTCTATTGTCTATGAGCTTTCCCTTAAATAGAAGCCCAACCAGTCCAGACCACATTATCTCTTTAACTGGACATTTCTGATGAAAGATCATTGATCTGACACTTTAACTGAGTTCTTTCCGTTGATGCTGCCTCATTGGCATGGTATTTACAACATTTTTTGTTAAGAAAAATATTATAACAATACCCATTTAGTTAAGCAATATTCTTTTACAGTACTCTCACTGATGCTTCATCGCATCTGTTTTATGATGCTCAAAACTTAGTACTATTTACAAAATTAAAATGTAATTTGTTGAGGACTGGGGAAACCAATGCAAAGACTTCAGCTGCCTTCAGAAGCCAACAAAGCATTAAGAGGAACCATCATGTATCTATTGAAGCAGTCAAGATGAAAGGAAAAAGTGGACGGGTTGTCATTCTGAGAGCTTTCATAGAAAGTGAGTGGTTTTGATGAGAAACACCAGGAGGCAATTTATGTCAGAGGAGAATTTGATGCCATCACACAGTGGGTACAAAGACAGGCAGCTTCACTCACCACAGCTGATATGAACGGAGGGAGAAAGAAAGTTGAGTCCTCTATGTCATTTGTGTTGACACCAGCAGGAGGATGAAGGCACAAGTATTTACATTCAGGTCTGGTGAGCTCAGCTTTGATAAAGGAGCAAAATATTCAAACATTCACCGTAATCTCCATCGGTGATATCAAACTAACTAAAGGAAACAAGCATACCACACACTTTCCTTACTACTGCATCTACCTGTGTTGCTACCTTCAGGGAGCAATGGATTTGGACATTGCCATTAATGTATACTTTCCTCTTATATTTGACCTCCTAAATTTCAAAATCTCATATTTGCTCAGATTAAAATTCTTCTCTCATTTCTCTGCTAATTTCTGTAATGATTTCCCAACTTTCTTCATGATCTTCAGGTTTTATCTGCAAATTTACTAACCAACCCATCAGTCCGAGAATTCATCAATTGCTTAGTTAGCAAAGTGAGTATAGAAATTAGGTTGTCATGTTACAGTTGATCAAGCTGTTGGTGAGGTCACGTTTGGAGTATCATGTTCAGTTTTGGTAACCTTGCTGTTGGAAAGATGCCATTAATCTGGAAAGGTTGCAGAGAATGTTTATGAGGATGTCGCCAGGACTCGAGGGTCTGAGCTACAGGGAGAGATTGGGCAGTCTTGGACTTTTGTCCTTGCAGCACAGGAGACTGAGGGGTGAATTCATAGATGTCAATATAATCATGAGAGGAATAGTTCGGGGAATGCATGGAGTGTTTTTCCCAGGGAAGATGAATCAAGGACTAAACGACATAGGTGTCAGCTGCAAGGGGCATGATTCAATAAGAAGCTGAGGGGCAAGCTTTTCATACGGAGTATGGTAGGTTTATGGAACGAGCTGGCATATGAAGTAGGTGAGGCAAGTACCATATTAACATTGAAAAGACATTTGATCAGGTAGGTGGATAATAAAGGTATTGATGTTTATGCGTCATGAATGGTCAGATGGGACTAGCTTGGATGGGAAATCTTGCTTGGCTTGTATGAGTTCTGCCTTAGGGGCTGTTTCCATGCCGTGACTCTAAATATGTCCTTCCCTGTGTAAAGAAACTAAAACTGTATACAGCTCTTCATGTCCAACCACAATAAACTAACAAGACTTTGATAATCTCATACTTCAGATCTCATGGTTAAGGGTAATATATAATTTGTTGCTCAAGTCATTTGATTCATGAATATGCCCACCTGCTTTGATAACTTTTGCACATATGAATTGACAGTAGAATTACAACTAAATGTGCTTTATAAAGACATGATTACAAGCTGACCAAGGCTGGGAATTGAATATTCAGAGCTATGTGACATTTTGGAAGGTTGGTCTGAAAGGAAAAGGAGTATTTCTGTGCATATGTGATGATATCACTGCAATGGTGATGAAGGGTGGTTGCTCACACTCTCAAGGTATTGATTCACTTTGAGCGGAGATAAGGATTAGTGATGGTAAGACATCACTGTTGGGAGTATAATATAGACACCTAATTGTTGTTATACTGGATGTCACAATATAAATAACGAAATAATGGAAGCTTGTTCAAAAAAGGATAGAGGAATAATCATGTGTGATTTTAACCATCTTATGAATTGGGCCAAACATGTTGACAAAAGTAAGGGGGTTACACAAAAAGCTGGAGAAACTCAGCGGGTGCAGCAGCATCTAAGGAGTGAAGGAGATAGGCGACGTTTCGGGTCGAGACCCTTCTTCAGACCCGTGACAAAAGTAAGCCTTGAGGATGATTTCATGGAATGTATCTTGTGAATGCTTGTTACAACAAGTAGAGATGAGCCATGGAGCAGGCAATTTTATAACTGTTCCCATGATAAAGGGTTCTTGAGGAAAGAGTGATCATAAAATGGTAGAATCTCAGATTGAGAAGCTTGTACCTGAAACTAATGTTCAAGCGTCAAATAATCTCAATCACAACAGTTTGAGGATGGTTTTGAAATTGAGTAAAGCACACATAGCTGGATTAACTCAATGGATCAGGAAGCACTTGTGGAGTGAATGGAAATCCATTTCCTCCAGAGATGCTGCCTGACCCATTGAGTAACTCCAATGCTTTGTGTTTTATTCAAGATTCCAGCATCTTCAGTTCCTTGTGCCTCTGTATATCACAGTGAGATTTGTATCTCATTTCTATCTCACTAAGGAAATTAAGGATGGAATCAAATTGAAGGACAGGACATATTTTATGAAGATTTGTATTAGGTCAGATAATTTAGTTTTTTTTTACAAACTAGCAAAGCCCAATAAAATTATGGAAAAGAGAAATAGTATGTGACCGAGAAAATAATACAGTTAGAGATTTGAAAAGAAAGAGAATAGTTAAATAAAGTTGAAGATAAGACTAAAAGATTAACACTGCAAAGCAGGGAAAAGCAGAGATTCAAAATAACAATTTTAGATTGGACATCAATGTAGAATGCACTAAAATATTCTAATAATAATTGAAATCTAGGGGCTTATATGTAATAAGGGATTTACCTTTTAAGATAAAGATGAGGGGATATATGTACTCATAACAAAAAACATCTCTAGAATTCCGTACCCCAGAGAGTTATAGAGATGAAGGTATTGAATGTATTCAAGGTGGAGATCCGCAGACATTTAAACTACAAGGTAATCACAGGGTCTGGGAGAAAGTAGTGTTAAGGCTAATTGGGTCAGCCATGGTCTAATTGAGCACCAGCTCAACAGACCATTTGGCCTATTCTTTCCCTTTTTCTTCAAATGTTCTTATGCGAACCTATAAGGAATCCAGGTTGAATTTCATTAATTTTTTCCATTGCAAAAGTTGTTAAATCAGTTTTTATTGACCTTGTTCTTTATATTTTTTCCTATATTTATCTCTCTAACAATTTATTCCAGACATTTGCTAGCAATGATAACAATTTCAAGATTCTCTCTTTGGCATCCTTGTACATCTCAGTATTGTGTGTTTAAATTGTATATTTTGTTTAAAATATCGTGTATTTCATAATCATGAAGAACATTTTATTCCACTGGAAGATACATGTATTTGGGAATGAAAGACAAGGCAAGGGTATACATGATAGATGGTTGGATGACAAATGTGACGGTGTAGAGGGATTTGGAATTCTTGCCCAGAGATCACTTATATTAGCAGGAGTGGAAGATAAGATGGCTAAGAAGGAATACAGGAGTTTGACTTTATTGGTGGAAGCCAGGACTACAATAACAGACTGTCTTCTGGCATTAAATTATAGGGAGGGTATAATTGCACTAGAAAGGGGGCAGGTATTAATGTCATTTCCAGCAGAATATTGGTATTTACCATTATGCTCTTGTGGAAGGTGACCATGCAAAATTTTGCATCACAAAGCTGTGGAAGTGAGAAATAGACACATTTTTTATTAGAACGGGTGTCGAGGGTTATGGAGAGAAGGCAGGAAAATGGGATTAGGAGGCAGAGATCAGCCATGATTGAATGGTGGAGTGGACTAGGTGGGCCAAATGGCCTAATTCTACTCCTATAACTTGTGAACTTGTGAAAGTGGCACATTTACTAAATGTGAAAAGTATAAGGTTACTCCAGTTAGAAAAAGGGAAGGGTAAAACATTTTAAAATGTTGGTTAAAAACATAATCCTTGGCATCTAGGCTTACAAAACACGGTGGGAAAGCCTTCTTTGAAAAAACCTTTCTATGCTTATCACACTGCTGGCTTGCTGTCATGCCAGACTGAATAATACTGTCAGGCAATTAATACTCCTGTTGACATACTGAGGGAGATTACCTCAAGGTTACTTGAATTGAGTTTGTGGTGTTAAAGGTGAGTACAGTTCATTATTTTACAGGTAGGTCCGTCTGGGCAGTAAATCTTGGCCACAGTTCACTTATTCCCACAGATTCCACGCAGAATGCATCTATTTTGGTTCTCGGCGGCCTTGTAATTTTTTTGTTGGGTTGGCTCTGGGTTGTAACAAAGCAGAGAATGCTGGGAAAACACAGCATGTCACGCAGCAAATAAATAAAGTGAGTTAAAATGTCAGGTCCATGACCTTAAGTCCATTATTTCAACGCCTTCACTGAATGCAGCATTTCTCTGACATACCGTTGTTGCATCTCATAGAGGCATTCGTGAACATTTTGATGTGAATGACAGTGTCTCAGTTAAACTGGTAAACAGCAGCTCCGGCTGTGGTCAGTAGGAGTACTGTAATTCTAAATCAGTTTATATTCAGCCACCAATGATAGCGGCCTCCTCATCTTGCTTTATTAAAATTGCAGAGAAATGTTACATTTGATTGAATGGACTTTCCTCTGAAAGTCAGGAGTCACTGGAGTGGAACTAATCTACGGGATAAATGGGAAACAGTTCAATCTACATTATCTTCTTTCTGATACCAAGGTCACTCCAACCTTGACCATCGAGCTTGAGTACATAGTTGGAGTTGGGGTATAGATACATGCAAAAGCAAAGCCGAGTCCTCATCAGCTTCTTGACTGATGCATGCGACTTCTTCTTCTTGCGTATGTCGTGCACAGCCTAAAGTTGTAGGACATTTTGTTCTATTTGATCTTATTTGATTGTGCACACCAGGTTGATTGCATTCGTCGAAACGTGAAGATTGCAATCTCCTACCCCATGCATGTGACAAAATTGTCTAACATTAAACAAATGCAAATGTCTGGAGAACTGTCCTGACCCAAAATGTTGCCTATATATTTCCTCGAGAAATGCTTCCTGACCTGTTGAGTTACTCCAGCACTTTATGTTTTATGCAAGGTTCCAACATCTGCAGTTCTTTGTGTCTCCAGCAGTATAACCAAGGCCCTCTCACCATCAAGCACAACACAACTCCTCACAATGAATATGCAGGGCGAGATCCTGAAAAACATGGATCGCGTTCTTTATCTTCAGAATTATTTCTCATCAAGGACAAGCTTTAATGGTAAAGTTCACTGCTCCTTCCAATGCATCAGCAGAGCATTTGGTGACCAGTAGAAATGTGTGTTTGAACATCAAGACTTCCATTGCAGCAGACAACTCATGGTTTATCTGAGAACAGTGATCCCTCAAAGCACTGAAGAGTATTACTATAACCATTGCCTTCTCTGCAAAATCCTCCACGTCTGTTAGAAACCACACGTTATTTTCTAAGTTTATAACTTTTGATACAAGGCAACTGTTTCAATCTTTACCACATGAACAATGCAGACCAACCAGAGGAAAATATTTTAACATGTTTGCCAGAGGTTGGTGTCAACTTTAGCTAATAACTAAATTATCAATTGATAGACAAAAGGACACAAAAGTGCTGGAGTATCTCAGCAGGTCAGGCAATAGCTCTGGAGAACATGGATAGGTGATGTTTTGGGTTGAGACCCTTCTTCGGACACTGACTGAAGACCCATCAGACCTGTTTGAATAAGGGTCCGAACCTGAAATGTCGACTGACCCACTGAATTTCTCCAGCACTTTTTGTCCCTTTGTTTATTAACCAGCCTCTGCAGTTCCTTGTTTCACCATTCTATCAATTGATAGATATGTGCTGAGACAAATGATCACTTTTGTCACTTTTTCTTGTTCATTTACAGCTCTTAAATTTCAGTACAAAATGAAAATATAAGTGACATGAACAGTTAATATCAAATTAACACTCAAGTCTCCTCATGAATAAAAAATGTTGAAGGAGCAGAAAGCAATGGTTGATGTGACACCTATTATATGCATTGTTTGTAAACTCTTGGAAAATGCAGCCAAACCATCTGGACTCGGTGTTATGCAGAAGAGAGCAGCAACAATAGAAACTCTGATTAATTCTAATTCAGGGTATAAAACTGCATAATTAACCACTGTCTTAATAATTGAACACATTTCCATTTAGCTTTAATAGTACTTGTTATTGCTTCCGGATATTAATCTGTATTTTTAAGGTGAAGATAATTGGGAGTATTTTCTAATTGTGTTACGTGCTCCCTTATTCATAAACAAATAAAAATGTACATTGAAAGCTAATTTAAACTCTATATTAGTCTCACTTGCTGCTCAGTTGTTGGATGGGACTACAGGAAATAATATAATAACAGATAATGAACACAGTTCATGTTAAGATGAGTGCCACTTAGAAAACATCAATTGCTTCCTATATTAGAAATCCCCAGCTGCATCAATTTAATAATATTGGGATTTACACAATTATTACCAGAACATCATTATTCACTTCAGACTATACTTACTGCCACGCAAATGAAGCGCCCAATCTGGTGGAATTTACACTGCCATTTCCTAACCTCGATCAAGACCATCTGCTACATTACAGATCATTCTCCACTTCAACATTTAACCGTAACCCAGCTGCAGCCTAGCAGATTTGTGTACTTTTTAACAGATGTTTTAATATAAGCAATGTAGCTGGTGAACGGGAAAAGGATTTCTCTTGTAAACCAATGCTCTTTGTGCATAATTTTGCTCAGCTCCCAAACTGCAAAGCATTGCCAATGAATGTTCATAGCGTCTGCAGATTCCAGATTGGTTTGTGGAATAAATAAACATTCTCCTGGTTATTTATCCTCATTTGTATGCACATTTTCTTCCATCTGGCAGCAAGGAATAAAGCAGAAGAATATCAGAAAAACTACGGCTGCAAAAAGGCCATTTAGCTCACAGTGGCCCAACCCACAAGAACATTAAAGGCCCCTGCTCAGCAAGCTTTTGATTTTTAAGTAATCTTAAGAAAATTTATCTTGATTTCCCTGCTTAATAGGTATTTCTAAATATTTCAATTTAAAAGCTTTCAGATAGTTAAGCTCCATAAAGTTTTGTTAATTTCCATTTATGCCTTCTGCCTTATTCTCTTTGTGTAATAATGATGGTTTTCTTTAAAGTGCTTTAGATTGTTGTGCTCCATTAAAGATGTTATTTAACTGTGAGTTATTGTTCCAATGTAAACCATGGAAAGAATTACATTGTAAATGTGAACTCCTGATGCTGAGCCCGTTATCCGAATACCAGGTGTCAGTGAATGAGAACTCCATTCCAAGGGTGCATTTGGAAATGTTTCACTACAATATTTAAAATACGCTATTTTTCCTATTCTGTAGATTTATGAGACTATGAAATTTAAATTTCTCTGGATATTTTCTCATTGATCAACCCTTTACATTTGAGATCAGTAACGTGCATGGGAATTTAAACACAGGTACACTCTTCGATTTTCCAACAACTGATGGTCCAACATCTCCTTTAACCTGGACTTTACGACAAAATTATGATTCTTCACAGCTGCAGTATACATGAGCTCCCTCACCTTCCCTATGTATGTGGAATACTTATATTCATATTTTAAAAAAAAATCAGATTGGGAGCATGTATGTACTTCAGGGCCGGGAGTCTCACAAATCAAGAACAAGTGAGTGAGCCCGGTTCTGGGATTGATGGAGAGTGCAGCAAAGCAGTCCCTGAGCAGTAGTCATAGTCATAGAGCGATGCAGCATGGAACTAGGCCCTTTGGCCCAACTTGCCCATACCGGCCAACATGTCCCAGATACACTAGTCCCACCTGCCTGCGCTTGGTCCAAATCCCTCCAAATCTGTATCATCCATGTGCCTATCTAACTTGTTTCTTAAATGTTGGGGCACTCCCCAATTTCTTGTACTATTACTGGGTAGTGAATATTAAAAATGTAATTTACTGGTTGGACAATTCAGTAGAGTGGTTAATAATGGAGAGAGAGGATTGTTCATCTTTTAACATAGGCACGATCCTTCACTCCCCAATAAAGTTGAAGAATACAATATGCAAGAAAAATCTGATTATTCATAGCACCTTACGAATTTAGAGTAAGTAAAACTTAGTCTTAAATTAAGAAATGTATCTCTTCTTTCTCCTATAGCTAATAATCTGTTGTTCAAACCATCTATTGTAGATAAAACATTTACTCACTGGGAAAGACTAGGAATCAAAAAGATTGGAGATTTGTATGAAATGGGAAACCTTTTATCATTTCAGAAATTACAATACAAATACAATCTGAGAGGTAATCAATATTTTAGATATCTTCAAATTCAAGATTATTTGGAAAAAATATACACACGAATATCAAACTGATGCCAGATATATTAGATGAAGGTATGAATAGAAACACAGTCAAATAATTTAATATCATACTTGTATAATATCATTCTAAATATAGAAATTCCATCCTCAGATGCAATTAGAAGAGAGTGGGAACAGGAATTAAGTTTAAAAATTCCCAAAGACAGATGGGATAAATATCTTCTATATGTACATAACTGTTTGATTAAAGCAAGACATATTCTAATCCAATTTAAAATATTACATAGACTATATTACTCAAAAACTAAACTGAACAAAATGTTTCGAAATGTATCCCCCCGAACGCTTAAAATGTGGATGTCTGAGACGCTACATCTTGAAGATATGAGACTCGCCTTAGCAGGAAAATCAGAACAATTTTTAAAAACATGGTCTCCTTTTATTGATTCATTACAAGTATAGTATGGTGCAACACAACTGGAAATAAACGAATTCACGAACTGGGTGATGTGTGTGGTGAGATATGAAGCAGGTATATCCACACATAAGAGTCCTTTTTTTTCTTTCTTTATCTTTTCTCTTTTCTTTTTTTTCTTTTTTCATTATTGTATGGGTTGTTGTCTTTATTTTTCTATAGGCTATCACTTGTTCACCCCTGGACTGCACATCTGGTAGTCTAGGGGTTTACACATCATTACTTCCTTCATGCTTTCTTTTTCTCATTCTTTCTCTCTTGTTCTACCTCTTTCTTGTTAAATATAAAATAGAAGTTGTACACGAAATGTATTTTGTCATATGCCGCAGTTTATACTACTGTACATTGCTTCCAGTAAAAATATAAATAAATTTAAAAAAAAACAGAAAAAAAACAAAACGTTGGAATAGTCCCAGCCTCAACTACCTCCTCCATCAGCTTGTTCCATACACCCACCACCCCTTGTGTGAACAGTAGCCGAGCTTGGTTTGCTGTGCGCATTTACTTTAAGTTGTGTGCCGGTGACTGCACTCTCATGTCTCCTATCTTCACCCTTTTTGTTCGCTGGATAAATGAACATGTCATTGCGGGGACAACAACCCACATTACTATTATTAAGAATTATTATTACATGACTTCTGTTGGTCCGATAAAATGGGTAATCCAGCAAGGGGTGTCAGAAAATCGGTGGTGGACCTGTATAACCACATTTGGAGGGTAGTTATAAACCTGCACATTCTATGTGCCTCTGACACAAAATTATTTGAAGGACCTACATTTTGCATGCGTCCTTATGTAGGATGAAAGATAAAAGCAGTGTGATGAAATTAGACACAGACTGCTTGTCTAGACTCTATCTAATCAATACCAACAGTTTAAATGCAGATCAAAGATTAAGTTCATTTAGGTAAAATAAATTTATATTGAATAAAATGATTGCTGTAGGTTTACAAACAGATGACCTCTGAGGGACAATTGACTATAAAGTCATTTGTAATTACAATAACAGGAAATAAAAAGAGCTCACTGTGAACAAATTGTTGCCAAAACTCCATGGCACGGAATATTTCATCATTAACCCACCTGGATCTCTGTTGAGATTTGCACCATTAATCTCTAATAAAACAAATATCGAAAATGTGATAGAGGCTAGAGTTGGTAGAAGAGATGGATATTGAATATTCCTTGATTAGGTATAGCTTCATTTACTTTTGTTGGAGCCCACAATTATAAGCAAGTAAAAATTCTGAGGTCTTTTAAGATCCAAGCTATTCTCCAGACTGAGAACAATAGGTGATTTCCATTTCCATGTCTGGGATAGGTTCAGCCATGCCAGTGTACCTGGTCAAACTGTGAACCCTCCAGTCCCCATCCAGACATTCCTGCATTAAAGATAATGGTTGATATCGACAGAGGCTATGTCTCCAAATTCCATCCCAAAACCACAGCACCAGAATGGCTCCCTAAATTGGTTCGATCCAGGATACTTAGATCTGATAATTGTCTGCTTAAGTTCCAAGAACATTGGCACCATAAATAGACCAGTTATTATTTATCATGAAAGCACCAAAATCTGAAAGTCACTGAAAAATCAGTGGGAGCAGCCTGAGCAAAGCTAAGGTTTAGTCAGCATTTTGCTTCTGTGGCTCGATATTTTCAATAAAGAATATTAAAGATGTAAGTAAAGAAATGTAGAGATGGTGTCATTACATGTATTCAAGGCAGAAATAGATAGGCTCTTAAACTACAAAGAAGTGACTACGCCACCTTATGTGTCATAATCAAAATAGACAATATTTTTCTGCACTATAGTATCGCATAAATATTCTACATAATCTTGATTTTTCAACTCTTGATTTAAAAAAATAGGCAGTTTCTAAACAGATGTTCCACTGTTCTTAAACTTTAGAACATAGAACAGTACAGAACAGGAAGAAGCCCCTCAGCCCACAATGTCTATGCTGAACATGATGCCAAGACCAACTCTTAACTGCCTGCACATTATCCATATCACTCCATTCCCTGCATATCTACGTGGCCATATAAATGTCTCTTCAATACCACCATTGTGCCTGCCTCATCTTCCTTGCTCATCTTACATTTCAAACTGAAAAAAGTCAGACTAAATCAGAAAAAAATCAGAAAAAAAACAATAGTATTTCACATTTAGGAATTCTAAAATGAGATGTATCTAAATTAGGATGGCACATGGATCTAACAATAAAGTTGCTGCATTATAGAACCAGAGACCCAGGTTCAATCCTGACTTTGGACACAGTCTGTATGGAGTTTATACGTTCTCCTGCGACCACATGGGTTTTCTCCTGGTGCTACATTTCCTCCCACACTCCAATGATGTATAGGTTTGTAGATTAATTGGCTTTGGTAAGTTGTAAAATTGTCCATGGCGTGTGATTTCATGTAGGGGATGATTGCTGGTCAGCGCGGACTTGGTGGGAAGAAGGGCATGTTTCCGCGCTGTATCTTTAAAGTCTAAAGTAAAGAGATGCCATCATTTAGAGAACTTATAATCATGATTGAATGACAATTTAATGGGTTGGGGGTGAGAAACAGGGCGGGGTGTTATCTGTTATTATTGCTAACCATTTTCAGACTATAACATTTAAATTCCTCAGGATATTTTACATAGAAATATGGAAAATAGGTGCAGGAGGAGGCCATTCGGCCCTTCGAGCCAGCACCGCCATTCATTGTGATCATGGCTGATCGTCCCCTATCAATAACCCGTGCCTGCATTCTCCCCATATCCCTTGATTCCACTAGCCCCTAGAGCTCTATCTAACTCTCTCTTAAATCCATCTAGTGATTTGGCCTCCACTGCCCTCTGTGGCAGGGAATTCCATAAATTCCCAACTCTCTGGGTGAAAAAGTTTTTTCTCGTCTCAGTCTTAAAAGACCTCCCCTTTATTCTAAGACTGTGTCCCCTGGTTCTGGACACGCCCAACATTGGGAACATTTTCTCATTGATCATCCTCCCAATCAGGATTTCAGTTCCCAAAATTGGGACTCTTGTTAGTTTTTGAAGTCAGAATCTCTCCATGTTCTTATCCACACCACTTTACTCCACCCCTTACTAGATGTCCCATCCTGACATCTGAGGCCCTGTGGCCTGTAGCTTTCCAAACTGAGAAATCTACAACCTACTTGCTTATTACAAATATACCTATTTTTTCCAACCCATAGAAAAAACAACAGATAAGCACTTCATGGAGAAAAAACCTCTGGAGATTTTGGGAAGCACAATTATTCTGGGTTCCCCACCTTTAAATGACAGTCCAACCATCTTTTTCATCTGTTCTCTCCAACAACACATTTTTTTGGAGACCACTTTGATATGAAATATAGTTCTTGCATACTTTCAAAAATGTTCCAGCAATACATTTGATGTGTCAAAGGATATATTTACTATTAAGTGAAATACTGTACCGTAAAATTAACAGCATATTATTATTCCAAGACAGATGAAGAATCTTGATTTTCTTACATTCAAAGATAGGTTAGGATGGCCTATTATATTTACCTTGACCGTTACAGAAACATTATCTTCCAATACTCATCTACTCCCTGTTGGGGAATGATGTACAATGGCACAAAATTAAGTCAATTAAATACTAATTGCTTGAGCAAGTTTGCCTATTAATATAAACCCTTTGAAGCAACAAACCTACCTCTCCTCTTGAGATTTAGCAGAAAGAGAATGATTTATTAGACCCTAAATTGCTGGATTGGCAACTGCTTGTAAATCTCTGGTTCCTGTCTTTGGGAGAGACACAAGTTATCAAGGTTACCAGGAAAATACTGCTTATGAAACCAACAGCTGTGTTATTTTTTCTCTTTACGTCACTGTGATTCGTTTCATTCCATGAAGATCATTTTGGATCAAAACTATGCTAAATCTTTCATGTGCACTTTTAAACAAGACAAAAATGATAAAGTTAAAGCGCACTGGATCCATATTTGCAAAAAAGGCA
This sequence comes from Raja brachyura, assembly GCA_963514005.1. Next base: position 99,591,229 of record OY740782.1, on the reverse strand, counting down.
GATCATATTTAATTATTTTTAGATCTGTAAAATATAAATATTGCATAATTTAATATTGTGAAGCACAAGGATTTTTATTACACTCAATACCTCCAACATTCTGTGTATATTTTGCTCTGCCTACAACCTCTTTCTTGTGTGTAAAAAGGAACACCATATGCTGGTTTAAACCTAAAATAGACACAAAAAGTTGCAGTAACTCAGTGGGTCAGGCAGCATCTCCGGAGAGAAGGAATGGGTGACGTTTCGGATCAAGACCCTTCTTCAGACTTTCTTGTGTGTTTGATCTTTTCAATGAGAAAAGGACATTTTGAGGTATTTTTGGGGAAGGAAGTGTGCTTGCTTGCCCAGATCATAAGGTCATGTGATAAGTAGAATTAGACCATTCTGCCCATCATGTCTAGTCTGCCAATCAACATGATGATCTATATCTTCCTCCTAACCATATTCTCCTGCCTTCTCTCCATAACCTCTGACACCTGTACTAATCAAAAATCTATTTACCTCTGCCTTAAAAATATCCACTGACTTGGCCTCTACAGCCTTCTGGGGCAAAACATTCCACAGATTCACCACCCTCTGACTAAAGTTATCTCTTAACCATCTACAGAAAAATCTCGAAAGGAACTCATATCCGGATTCAATGACAGATGGATAAATGCCTGTTTGCCAGTGGCATCAACATCCTGTGAATGAATAAAGATAAAGCAGCTGCTATGCACTGATGATTAAGCAAAGATTCTATATTTCTAATTATAGTAATTGGTGCTTACAAAGAACACCAGTAATCTTTGTCCAATTGATGATTGCTGGGAAGAAACCATCAGCATCATGACTAGGTATCAGTCATTCTTTGCCTTACCAGCTCCTTTAAGCTCTGCTCTGACTGATTAATGATCAACCTGCAGTGTGAACTATATTAGGATTTTTGTGACCTGGGTAACAAAAACCGAATTATAAGTGTAATGCATTTTATTGAATGTACTCACTGCAAATGCAGTGCACACTCTTGATGAGACACACTGTAACCACAGTGCCTTTTTCTGATGCGGCAAGATGCACCCAAGGTGCATTTTGCCAATAGTATACACTGCAGTCACAGTCCTTGTTATTGAACATCCACACTGTACATTGATAATGCATTCTTCTGTTGGAACACACTGCTATTGCAGTGCATTTTCTTGAATGCACGCACATTATAGTCACAGTATATTTTGTTGCTGGTACACAATGCAGCCACAGTGCATTTTGTTGAATGCATACACATTGCAGCCACAGTGCATTTTGTCGATGACACCCACTGCAGTGAAATCATTTGCTTGGTGAAAGACTTTGTCAGTGCTGTTGTAACTGTACTTACTCAGGGAAGTGCACTTTATTCCAGCTCACGTACTCATGACTAGTATCTCCTAATGGTGAAAGGACTGTGTGTGAAATCTTGTCACTTATAGCAAAATGAACAGCTTCCGATCTACTTTTCCAGCCATAGTAAGCAAAGGAGCCATTGTTTAATGGAAGGTTAAATCCACCTAACTTAAATTTGTCTCCAGATGTCTGCACACCAGACAAAGCTACATATAGCTTATGGTACAATCGCAGAACAGCTCAACATATGGTTTTATATATAACTAGACCAAGTGGGACCCGTTGGATCCCTGTCACACGGGAGGCCTGGTCCCCCAACGCAACCCGTTCCCCAACGCAATATTCCAGCACTCACCCATAACCAAACTGCGCAGGGGCTGCTCATTTCGTCTTATTCAGCCTCCCTCATTTTTAAACTTAAAAAAAAAAATGCATTTGCACTTGCTAGCTAGCAGAACTTAGTGCACTTGGATAGAAACAATGTTGCTATCAGGGCTAAGCACAGGGCTAAGCACAGGGAATAAGTGAAAAAGAGTTGTTTTTTGCCAAGTTTTCAGAGATTTTTTAACATTTTCATGAATAGCTCAAGAAATAATGCATGACATTTTCAGATAAGGCGATTTTTGACTTGACAGCATAAATCTCTATCGGAATATGTAAAAATGTCACTGTTAGCGCATCATGTTTTCGAGGAGATGTGAAACGCACACGAACATCACACACACAAATACATACACATCAAAGATTAGTGTTTTATAATTCCACCTTGTGCCCTATTTTTTACTGTTGTCATCTATTTTAATACTATGTTAATAAAAATTTAAAAATAAATCCAAACATTTATTTTTATCCAATCTTTATTAAAATAATAGCCAGTTTGCCCTGCCACTGTTGAGCCAAAATATTGTGCCTATTTTCAGTATAAACAAGCATCTACTGTAAAGTTCCTTCCTACACGTTGTTCTGTTTTCATAGTACTGCCTACTGAACAGCTACACAATATTGAAGGTAGTTTTCTTAACAGGTGTCAGCCCAGTGCAGCAAATCTATCTCATTTGGTCCCCTTTAATACATTTTTTGGCTAGCTTTTCTCCTCAGTCTCAACTCCTACCACCTCCAAGCTCATCATCATTATCTGACAACACCCCATAATCTACTGATCACCCAACCACCACCCATTAATTCCTCAATTTAACCCTCCCATATTCAACAAGCACCAATCTCTCCCTGACTCTCCCTGACACTTGATTACAGTCATCTCATGCCTCCTGACCACTCTGATCGGCAATAGCAGGCTCTACTGTTACTGATCGCTGACACCTATTCCCTGCCCCATCTCACTTTCTAATCAATCAGCATCTTGGGTTTTGTTTGACTGTAGCTCCTTGGCCCTGACCTGGACTGAACCTTTGCAAAATTTTCACTCGGGCAACATACAAATGAAAAATCCTTTCTAGTGTATGGTTTAGTGCATGACAGCCAGCACCTCACATGTTATATAGGACTCATGACCACAACAGTTAACAACCTCTACACATGCCATGGGAATCTTTAGCTGCAAAACATTTCCGATTTTCTTTTAAGTTTCTTAAATTAGCAAAATCTCGTTAAACTACGGGATTAACCTGTATAATAAATCCAGTGGCAAATGGAAAACACATATTTTGAACAGTATAAAATCATAACCATTATAATACAGTGATTCACCAAATATTATGGGCTTTGTAATACTTAACAATTGTAAAGGCTATTGACGCAATAATACATGTCCTGTTATAAGATAAAATGAAAAAATATGACAAATATCAACATCAATCACAATAATTTATGGCTACTTAACCATTAAACAAGCATTTTTTAATGTAATTTTAATAATAGCATTGCAGCACACTTTAAAAAAAACACAGGCTACTCAGAGGCATAAGGAGTGCCATTCAACATAAATACAGTTCTGTACAGCAAATAATTTTTATGGAGAAAAACAAAGGACCGATAAAGCATGAATAATAGTCCAACATCAGCAAATTTCTGCAAAGGCCAAGGGTGATGTTCATTAATCATTTTTACTGTGTACTTTCATGGTGATTGCGGTACAGGCCCATTCTGAAACTAAAATAATTTGTAGCCTCATTGTCTCATGAGCATGTTTGTAGAGGAGCATGAGGGGAAATCATAATGGGAATGTACGGAGGGTCAAAAATTACATAAGGGTATTAAGGTCTAAGCTATTAATCTAATTTTATTGGGCTAAATAGCCAGATAATTTGTCATTCATGCAATTATGGCTTGTCAGATATTAGCGGACTAATAGGTTCTTCTGCTTATTGCCTATCAGCAATTCTGTACAAGCTGAACAAAACCATCTGAGTCGCTGCATGATTCAGTTGGTTACTGCGTTCAATATGGAGCAATTCAGATATATGATGAGCAATGAAGATGATTTGAGATAGGGACCCATGGGATATGCTCAACGTGCTAGCTTGAATTTTCATTTTCTTACCATCCCCAACTTTAATGGAAATACTTGCATTTCAGAAGAAAAGGAAATAGGGTGGAAAACCTTGGCAATTTCAGAATCAGAATCAGAATCACACTTTATTCGCCAAGTATGTTTTACAACATACGAGGAATTTCATTGGCCAGGTCAGTCATACAATTAAAAGCAACAAATTACTCAAAACACACATTTTAACATGAACATCCACCACAGAGACTCCTATGCATTCCTCACTGTGATGGAAGGCAAAATAAAGTTCAAGTCCTTCCTTATGTTCTTTCTCGGTCGGGGGCATCGAGCCCTCCATTGACGGGATGGTCTTGACTCCCGTAGCCGGTGGCATTCGGGCCCTCTGCATCGAGGCGATCTACTCCCGGATCAGGGGGATGTCAGCTCCCCCATGCCGGGCGATCGAACCTCGCGTCGGGGCTGGTCGAGCCTCCCGGGACGTTGGAGCTCCCGACTAGCCTCTCCCGAGACTGCGAGCCCTTGATGGTAAGTCCACGGTGGTCGCGGTGGGAGAGGTCCCAGGCAAGGGATCTGCTCCGATGTTAAGTCCGCGTCCCGCGGTGGAGCTCACCACAGTCTGAGGCGGCTCCCAGTTCCCACGATGGAAGGCAGCAGAGCCCGGAGAATGTGATCCAAAAATTGATCACATCTCCGGGAAGGTAACAACTTGAAAAAAGTTTCCCCCGATCCCTTCCCCCCTCCCCCCCACATGAAACAAACCAAAGAACATTAAAACCAACTTTTAACAAACTAAAAAATAACACATAGAAAGAAAAAACGAACAGACTGCTGGCAGGGCTGCTATCTCCCCGGCGCCCCTGGCGGTCTATGTGGTTTCCATTGTGGTGAGTCGGAAATACAAGGTATAAATTAAAGATCTTCATTAAAAGTAACAATAGAGATATTATAATGGTTGTATTTTATATGCAATGCAAGTGTTTGTACATGGTAACCCACACCATGCACAGTCACCACAGGCACAAGGAAGGAAATTACAATATCACATTCTGTAAATATCTACAAAAATATAAAATAAATGAAGATTAATGATCTGTTGTAATTTTAAAAATGCTCCATGTCATACATTTGAATTAAAGATTTTTTTTTAATCAGCTGATCACAATGACAAACAAGTTGTGAAGTGCAGCATGACATAAGACCTAAAATATTGTAGTCTGAAAGGAGTTACTGTATGGATGAAACTCAAGAATCAAGTCAAGAATGTTTAGGTGTCAAGAATCAAGTCAAGAATATTCTGTCAGATGTGCTGACAATATATGGGACAATGAAATTCTTACTTGCAGGATCTCAGCAAGCCCATAAAAGCAGTATGCTTAAATAAAATATAGTAACTTCAGAAATTAGTAGATTAATAATGGGGCAGTTATAAATATGCAAAATATGCAAATACCCCTTACATAATGGGGAGAAGGAAGGAGAATGGGGTTAGGAGGGAGAGATAGATCAGCCATGATTGAATGGTGGAGTAGACTGGATGGGCCGAATGGCCTAATTCTGCTCCTATCACTTACAGTATGACAGTATAAATACACAGTCCATAGACATTCACAATTGTTGAAGTTAGTGCTGCATAGTTCAAGTTCAAGTTCAAGTTACATTTATTGTTACATACACCAATTGGTACAATAGACATTAGACAACAGGTGCAGGAGTAGGCCATTCGGCCCTTTGAGCCAGCACTGCCATTCAATGTGATAATGGCTGATCATCCCCAATCAGTACCCCGTTCCTGCCTTCTCCCCATATCCCTTGACTCCGCTATTTGTAAGAGCCCTACCCAGCTCTCTCTTGAAAGCATCCAGAGAACCTGCCTCCACTGCCCTCTGAGGCAGAGAATTCCACAGACTCACCACTCTCTGTGAGAAAAAGTATTTCCTCGTCTCCGTTCTAAATGGCTTACTCCTTATTCTTAAACTGTGGTCCCTGGTTCTGGACTCCCAAAACATCGGGAACATATTTCCTGCCTCTAGCGTGTCCAAGCCCTTAACAATCTTATATATTTCAATGAGATCCCCTCTCATCCTTCTAAACTCCAGAGTGTACAACCCCAGCTGCTGCATTCTCTCAGCATATGACAGTCCCGCCATCCCGGAAATTAACCTTGTAAACCTACGCTGCACTCCCTCAATAGGAAGAATGTCCTTCCTCAAATTAGAGGACCAAAAATGCATACAATACTCCACGTGGGGTCTCACTAGGGCTCTGTACAACTGCAGAAAGACCTCTTTGCTCCCATATTCGATTCCTCTTTTTATAAAGGCCAACATGCCATTCGCTTTCTTCACTGCCTGCTGTACCTGCATGCTTACTTTCATAGACTGATGCACAAGGACCCCCAGATCCCATTGTTCTTCTCCTTTTCCCAATTTGACACCATTTAGATAGTAATCTGCCTTTCTGTTTTTGCTACCAAAGAGGATAACCTCACATTAAACTTCATCTGCCATGCATCTGCCCACTCCCCCAACCTGTCCAAGTCACCCTGCATTCTCATAGAATCCTCCTCACAGTTCACACTGCCACCCAGCTTTGAGTCATCTGCAAATTTGCTAATGTTACTTTGAATCCCTTCATCCAAATCATTGATGTATATTGTAAATAGCTGCGGTCCCAGCACTGAGCCTTACGGTACCGCACTAGTCACTGCCTGCCATTCTGATAGGGACCCGTTAATCCCTACTCTTTGTTTCATGTCTGCCAACCACTTCTCTATCCATGTCAGCACTCTACCCCCAATACCATGTGACCTACGTTTGCCCACTAATCTCCTATGTGGGACCTTATCAAATGCTTTCTGAAAGTCCAGGTACACTACATCCAGTGGATCTCCATTGTCCATTTTCCTAGTTACATCTTCAAAAAATTCCAGAAGATTAGTCAAGCATGATTTCCCCTTTGTAAATCCATGCTGACTCGGACCGATCATGTTACTGCTATCCAAATGTTCGGCTATCTCAACTTTGATAATTGACTCCAGCATCTCCCCCACCACCGATGTTAGGCCAACTGGTCAATAATTCCCTGTTTTCTTTCTCTCACCTTTCTTAAACAGAGGGATAACATTACCTACCCTCCAATCCACAGGAACTGATCCTGAGTCTATAGAACATTGGAAAATTGTCACCAATGCATCCACGATTTCTCGAGCCACTTCCTTAAGTGCCCTGGGCTGCAGACCGTCAAGCCCTGGGGATTTATCAGCCTTCAGTCCCATCAGTCTATCCAACACCATTTCCTGCCTAATGTGGATTTCCTACAGTTCCTCTGTCACCCCAGATCCTCTGGCCACAATTATATCAGGAAGATTGTTTGTGTCCCCCTTTATGAAGACAGACTCAATGTACCTGTTCAACTCATCTGCCATTTCCTTCTTCCCCATAATAAATTCACCTTTTTCGGTCTTCAAGGGTCCAACTTTGATCTTAACTCATTTTTTCCTCGTCACAGAAGCTTTTACTATCCTGCTTTATATTCTTGGCTAGCTTACCTTCGTACCTCATCTTTTCTCCCCATGTTGTCTTTTTGGTTATCTTCTGTTGTTCTTTGAACATTATTATTGTCTATTACCCAATCCCCTTGCTTAACTTTTTGGTTATCTTCTGTTGTTCTTTAAAATTTATTATTGTCTATTACCCAATCCTCTTGCTTATCGCTCATCTTTGCTACGTTGTATTTCTTCGCTTTAATTTTTATTAATTTTTATACTGTCCCTGACGTTCCTTGTCAGCCATGGTCGGCCCTTTCTCCCCTTGGAATCTTACCTCCTCCTGGGAATGAACTGATCCTGCACCTTCTGTATTATTCCTAGAAACACCCGCCATTTTTGTTCCACTGTCATCCTTGCTAGTGTATCTTTCCAGTCAACTTTGGCCAGCTCCTCCCTCATGGCCCCATAGTCCCCTTTATTCAACTGCAACACTGACATCTCTGATCTACTCTTCTCCCTCTCAAATTGTAGATTAAACCTAACCATGTTATGGTCACTGCCTGACCAAATTATCACCAATGCATCCACAATTTTTAGAGCCATTTCCTTAAGTACCCTGAGATGCAGACCTTCAGGCCCTGGGGATTTATCAGCCTTCAGTCCCATCAGTCTAACCAACATAATTTCCTGCCTAATGTGGATTTACCTCAGTTACTCCGTCACCCCAGATCCCCCGGCCACTAGTGCATCAGGAAGATTGTTTGTGTCCTCCTTAGTGAAGATGGATCCAAAGTACCTGTTCAACTCATCTGCCATTTCCTTGTTCCCACAATAAATTCACCCTTTTCAGTCTTCAACAGTCCAACTTTGGTCTTAACTAATTGTTTCCTCTTCTCATACGTAAATAAGCTTTAACTATCCTCCTTTATATTCTTGGTACAGTGAGATTTGAGCTACCATACAGCCATACAAATACAAAGAACACAACACATGATATAATTAACATGAACATCCCCACAGCGGAATCAACGTTTTCCACTGTGAGGGAAGGCAATAAAGTTCAGTCACCTTCCTTGTTCATCTGTGGTCAGGGCCTTTGAGCCTTCTGCAGTCGCCACTACGGACGGCCCGATGTACAGGCCCTCTCGGAAGAACACTCTCAGCGGCTTGGAGTTTCCGAATCGACCACTTCCTACCGGAGACTGCGGATTCCGCAGTCCACAGGTCGAGCTGGGCGGAGCTCCAACACTGGCGATTCCCGGAAAAGGATCCCAGGCCTCCGTGATGTTAAAGTCAGCGCCGCCCGTGGCTAGAAGTTCCGCAGACCAGAGCTCCATGATGTTAAAGTCAGCAGGCCCAAAACCGGTGCTCCAACTGGCGATCACCGGCAAGGCATGGGGGGGCGAAGATGCCACAAGGAGGAAAGAAGCATCTCCGTCCAGGTAAGTGACTGAGAAACAGTTTCCCCCTATTCCCCCTCCCACCACTCCCCCACACAAAAAAAACTAAGCAACCTTTAGAACATACTTCAAGAGCTTGATTGTTGTTGGGAAGAACCTGTCTTGAACCTGGTAGTCATGGTTTTCAGACTCCTATACCTTCTTCCCAATGGTAGGAGTGAAACAATAGCATGGCCAAGGTGGTATGGATATTTGATGATATTGGCTGCCTTTTTGAGGCAGGGGTTCCTACAGATCCCTTCGATGGTGGGGAGGTCAAGAGCTGTGTTGGACCGGCACTGTCTCCCACTCTTTGTAATCTCATTTGTTTCTGCGTGTTCCAGTTACTGAACCAGGCCATGATACAATCATGCAGTATGCTCTCTACTGTACACCCATAGAAGGTCAATTGAGTGTTCTTTGAGTATTTAGAACCAAACTTGATTAATGAAATAGAGTTACAGAATAGTGTTATTGCAATACGTTTGGGCAATAAAGTAAACACGACGTTAGGATATAAAATTTTCAGCTAAACTCTGAGAAAGCATTGCTGAGTAGAGCATGATCTGGTACAGTATTGCCAGAAGAGCTTGGTGCCCAGACCATCTGCTTCTCGGCATTTGTTGATCTGCTAAATGCTTTGTTTGAATACTGTGGCTGAACTCCAGATCAATCACTGGTTCTGGTTGTGAACTCATCTCCACCTCTCTCATTGACTATTTTATCGGAAAAGGCACATTAAACATTACAAACTCTGCAGTGTTTTGTTTATCGGATGCTCCATACACTTTTAATCTGACTGACACAGATTAAATGCCAATCTTTCAACTTTAGACTTTGGAGAAACAGTGTGGAAGCAAGCCCTTTGTCCCACCGCTCTGACTAGTGATCACCCTGTACGCTAGCAGTGTCCTACACAGTAGGGACAATTTACAATTTTACTGAAGCCAATTAACCTACAAACCTGTGTGTCTTTGGAATGTGGGAGGAAACTGGAGCACTGGATAAACCCGGCCTGCCCACAGGGAGAATGTACAAACTCCGAACAGACAGCATGCATTCTCAGGATCGAACCCAGGACTCTGGCGCTGCAAAGCATCAACTCGGCTCATTGTGCCACTGTGCTGCTCCTGCACCAATATCAATGCTTTATCTTCCTACCACCACCAGTATTTTAGGTATTTTTAAATGGGACATTGACCCTGCAATGTCAATCTTATCCATTTGTTCCCCAACTGTACTGTGAGTCACCAAGATTTACCTTCAAGGACCATAGTTTTGCATGATTGAAACTTGTGGAGCCAGTGTCTGGTTCACCGGTGCATAATGTTCAGAAATGGTAAGATTAAATGAGAACTTACCAGTTTGAAGTTTGATCTTTATTTTATGAGGAGTTACGATGAGCGATTACGTGAAGAACCCCACCAGTCGCCATGCGCATCAATCTTCAAAGCAGCGGTGTGAAATAACAGAAGAACAACAATTGAAGTATTATAGTAAGACTATAACCCTAGAACTACCAGATGAGCCTCGTGATATGAGGGTTGGGAGCGGTGGGCACGTAATCATCGTAACTCCTCATAAAATAAAGATCAAACTTCAAACTGGTAAGTTCTCGTTTAATCTTACTATTTTACTTCGGAGTCACGTGAGTGATTCCTTGAAGATTTTAAAAGTCTGTGATTTCACGCCGATCCAAATCCAGGCGTTTCACACTGCAAGCAGTTGACTCAGGAGGAGTGAATTGGTATCAACATTGAATCATGATACTGATTAACATGTTAATGCTTTAATTCACAAATAACAAAAAATAATACAACAGCGACTCCTCTCTCCCAGGGAGAAGCTATGAAGCAAAATTTAACAGAGTGGGCGAACACCCCAGATTCAACAAGCGGCTTAATGTAGAACCTCTGAAAAGTCGATTCATTTGACCATCCTGCGGCTGCGAGGATGTGGTCTAGAGGGCACTCCTAGCACTGTTGATGGCACTATAACTCAACCCTGCATTGAAATATAAGTGGGATAGAAATTCTAGCACATCTGGGATGGAGGCTATGTGGTAAGTAATGTTCCTATGGAAGCAAAATTCCTCCCATTTCCTGATATGGGAGATGTTCTGCCTTTTTGTACTATCCCTCCAGGATGATGTGATGATATCCTTCTTAAAATCTGCAAATCAACAAATTTACTCGATCGTTCAATGGGTGTGGATCCCCAGTGACAGGGTGCACCATACATTTTTGCGTTTTGGAACCCCTATAATAGGGTGCATTATTATGTCCGAAATGAGCGTGAACCATGGCTGTGTAGGCCAGTCGGGTACCACCAAAACCCCTGTAGCGGAGTCCTGCTTGATCTTAGTCAGGCACCGACTGATGAGGCAGAAGGGGGGAAAAGCATATAAAAACATTCCGCCCCATTGCAGTGAGAACGCATTCACCGCCACCGCCACTGCCCCTAGGTCTGGTTCCCATTAATCATACTTCGGTACCTGGTGATTAAGTTTGGATGCAAACAAATTGATATCTGGCATCCCATACCGGAGGACAATTTCTTTAAATACTTACTGATTCAACATCCACTCGGTGTTGTCGTTGAATTTACGTGACCTGGTGTCTGCCACCACATTGAGTCTGCCTGGCAAGTAGACAGCTGAGATCCAAATATTATTTTTAATGAACCAGTGCCAAATAATGTTGGTCAATCCGTCACAATATTTCGACTTGATTCCACCCATGTGATTGACATACGCCACTGCCGTGGTGTTATCAATCTGTAGCTCAACATGTAAGTGATGCTTAGTGGTACAATAAGCTTTGAGCCCATAAAATGCTCCTAAAATTTCTAAATAATTTATTCCATGTGATTGGAGAATCAGTACCTCATGCATATCCCATCTGCCTCCACAACTGGACATGGTATCAGTAGCACCCCAACCTAAGGCACTAACATCAGTCTGTAAAATATGTGAAGGTGCTTCGGTTAAAATTGTGCCATAACAATTTAAAATATTTCTAATCCACCACTGTACTTCTGCAATGGCTTCAGATGGTAAGTGCATGGGCCAATTATAATAACTTGTGTGTATTCTCAGTGCCTGTACCTTTGCCCTCTGTAAATGTTGGCAGTGCAAAGCTCCATATTGGGCTGCTGGAAAGGCAGCTACCAATTTATCAATTAAGCTGGCGACCTGCTTAATTGAGGGTGATTGCTCCCTCAAGATCTTGATACAGCCTTCAATGAAATCTACTCTCTTGCCCTGGGGCAGAGTCACAGACATGTGATTGCAATTAACTGTGAATCCCAAATAGTCAATTAGGTTAACCAGCACTAATTTTAATTTAAATGCGTGGACAATGAATCCTAGCCTCTGCACCATGAGTTGAACAGCTGAAACTGATAACTCAGCTGTGTCAAAGGTGTTTCCAATGATTAGAATGTCATCCAAATAGGCCATGACAATATGTCCTTGTGACCGTAATAACCCAAGTACTGGTTTTAGTAGCTTTGTAAATAGGCAAGCGGCTGAGGTTAATTCATTAGGTAGGGCTCGAAATTGCCACAATTGTCCCATCCAGCTAAATTTCAAATATCTGCAATAGTCTTTATGAACAGGCACTGAATAATATGCATCCTGGAGATCTATACATGCCATATAACACCCCCTGGAAAGCAATTGCTTGGCAGTAGCAAACGTTTCCATTTTAAAATGCTGATACTGCACAAACGGATTAAGTCCTGTTAGGTCTAAAATAATCCGACACCCACTTCCCTTTTTTGGTTTAGGAAAACACATTACTAATGAATTGATGAGTTTGATAAATTGTCTTCTCAATAACTCCCTTGAGGCATATTTTTGCTATTTCAGCTTGGATCATCAAATTCTCTGTGTGTGAGAAGATGAGTGCCCATTTTGGCTTGTGTTGTGTGGGTGGACACAGGTTGGGAATAAATTCAATTTTAAACCTTGAATACTCTGCAGTATAAAAATATTTGATGGTATTTTATACCATTTGTCCAGAAGCCTGTGTAACCTCCCCCCAACTGGTAGGTAATTCTCTCTCAATATGTTTAGACAAGAGCCAGACCCATCTACCTCCATGGTAATCGGTCGAGCTCTTTGCCTGGTTCTGGGTGGTAAAGGCATGTTTCCCCGTGCTGCTACTGGTGTGCGCCAGCTGCGCACATTAAACGGTCGGCTAGGTCCTTGCCCAGCCCCGGTTTCAGCGAACCGGTTGTAGGGATACCGCCGTCGAAGAGTTCTGCTGGTCACTGGCGCCTTGATGAGCTCGACGGTTTTGTCCTCATCGTCCAGCTCCTTCACTCTTTTAGCCAGGTCTTCCCCAAACAATAGGTTCGGCGGCTGGATGTTGCCAGGCTTACATAGGGCAGCAAACCTGGGGTTAATGGAGGGGCGGATGGCGCTCTTTCGAAGGCAGTTAATCTCAAAGTGCACATTGCACATGAGAGCCAGGGCATCCTGCTGAACTACAGTCAGGGTCCCACCATCCACCAACCTACCAAAAGCCGTTATTCCGGATGCCAGCAGCTTCAGCACCCATTGCAGTTTAATCTCCTGCGCTCCGATGCCTACCCGCATATGGCCCCAAATAGCATGGTTGACTGTCGGCACTTTCAGCAGGATACAGTTCTCTGGGGTATCATATTTTTTGGCCGTTGTGTCCATGGCCAGCTCCTGAAGCTGGTGCGAGGCCAGATAATTTATGCTGGCAGCCAACTCTTCTCCAAACAGGTCGCCAGAGTCAGTAGGGACGGCAAATCTGGCCACCAGGAATGGGACGACTGGCACTTGCCCCTCTTCCCATTGGGCAGCCTCCAAATCTAAGCCCTCTGAATCGGCATCAGATTCACTCTGACCCGGTATACTCTCCTCGTCCAGGAGGGAGATACTAGGCAACCCTGTAGGTGCAGCTGGCACGGGCTCTCGGAGAGGCCTGCGCTCTTGATGGAGCATCCTCTCCAAAAGGAGCTCGATCCTGGATACCTTTTCCGCGGTATCCATTCATAAGCGCGAACACTCTCGACCGGACTCGTCTGAGTCTATCGGTCGGACAGACTTTAGAGTGGCCTTAAGCCCCTCCGGCGTAGGCACAGTGTCCTCAGACACCAAGTCTGTAGTCGCTGGTTTCACAACTGGTGACTCCGTGGATGAGCTAGGCGGCCACCCGCTACCCGCACTCCTGCGGGCTTGTGATATTTTTGGCACGGCTTGCCTTGCTGCTCCTGACTTCTTCATGTTAGGACTTGCCCTCCTGCAACAAGAATTACCAAACGCAGAGACCTCCAACAAGTTTAACACTTACCTGAGGCTTTTTAAACTTACCGCTGGAGAAGCGCTGCTCCTCCCAGCCGGTCACTGCCCCATGCGTCAGACGTAATGACGCACATGCCGACTGGCGGGGTTCTTCACGGAATCACTCACGTGACTCCAAAGTAAAATCAAGTCTTCCCTCCTGCACACAATCTTGTCAAAAGACTCTCAACTAAAATGCTTTCCGTCTAGTTTTCATATTTTAAAAATCAGTTCTGAACCTTCCCCAACATCACAACTTATCACTCCACCTAACTTCCTTCATCTTTTCAAATTTCTTGAGAGCATATGAGCAGGTTGACCCGATGCTACAAGCTGCATGAATTATTTTATCTTTTTGGTTACAATATTTACTATTTGAATTCTCTGTTTATATTCCCCATCAGTAATAAAGCTCTCTAGGCTTTTAGTAAGATGAGTTCATTTATTTCCACTGAACCTCTCTGTCAGTATAATTTGTGCCTATAGTCTGGATAATTCTAATTTGTAGATATTCTGTTTCAGTTTTGCATTTATTTCTTCATAAAATGTTGAAGAAATAATAATGGTTACTGTTTGTATTTCAGCCTGTAAAGCATTCTAAACATGTTAAAATCATTGCAAAAGATTAACAAAAAACTGTGTTGATGGTGCTTAATAGCTTTTATGGAGGCGCCTTTGTGATGTTGCATGTTTAATTCTAATCACTCAGCAGCTGGTAATTCTCAAAGTACTGGAGTGAAACATGAATCGGGGAGCAATTCAAGTCAGCTACAGGAGCTGAGTTACACCATCAGCAGTCCTTATTGGCTGAGAAAATAACTGCTCTTTAAGTATTAGTACTCTCACGGTACATCATTCCATCACGTTACAAAAAAAGGATTTTGTCACCTTGTTTTGTTTTGAAACATTTTAAACTTTGATTTGTGTTAAGCTGTAGTTATGCTGTGTTAATATTGTAACAGGCGATAAATGTGAGTCAAATCCACATCCACCAAGTCAAAGGGAATAATGCTTATGCTCAGTAATTGAGGTCTCATAACCACCATCATGCTCCTCACTGTGTTGCTACGTTTATTATCGGGAGACTGCTCTGTGGCCTTATCCTTGAGTAGTTCATGAGGATACTTCCCTGCAGAATGAAGAAAGATGGAGTATAAGGAAACATGGGAGAGGATTAAGGAAATTGATGACATTCAGGAACAATTTCATTGCAATGATGACTTTCAGGAACAAACAGGAACAATGACATAGGTGGCGCAGCGGTAGAGTTGATGCCTAATGGGACTGTCCCACTTAGGCAACTTTTTAGGCGACTGCAGGAGACTCTGCGGTCGCCACATGGTCGCCACATGTTCGCGGGTGGTTGCCGGGTAGTCACCTTCATGGCCGTGAGGAGTTCCCGCATTCTGGGAACTAGTCGCGGCCTCATTATGGTCGCCGCAAATTTTTCAACATGTTGAAAAATTAGCGGCGACCAGAATGAAGCCGTCAAGGAGAATAGCGAGAATTCTCGTGCCATAGGTGTGTCGCCAGGAGGTCGAAGGTTCTCGGAGCTTCTCGTAGGTTGTAGCCAGTGCTGACCGGTGAATTTCATTGGCTCATTGGGAAAAAAAACGTAAGCAGTAGTTTTCAGAACCACGGATAACCGACCAGTAATGTTAATGTCCGCCGCGCTTCACAGCCGTATATCTCTGGCTTCTTAAAAGTTGTCTCCACTCCTTCTCCCTCCTTCCACCCCCTCTCCCCCCTCTTTTAAAGGACTTACCATACACCGTGCTTTAGCCATCTTAATTACAGTGCCAACCTTCCTGTTCATCGCGGTGTGTGTCTGTATCACCTTGGCTTTGCACCGTGTGAATTTCACTCAGCCAGCACTCCCCTCGCTTGCCCTGTCCCTCGTCTGCATAACGGGCTGGTGATGGAAGCGATGTGTGTGTGTGTGTACCCCTCTGACAGTCGCTGTTCCAGTTGCCGGTTTTTCAGACGACTGCTGGCAACTTCACAGTCGCCGGCAGTCACCTGAAAAATCGCCTAAGTGGGACAGGCCCATTACAGTGCTTATAGTGCCAGAGACCCGGGTTCCATCCCAACTACAGGTGCTGTCTGTACGGAGTTCGTATGTTCTCCCCGTGACTTCGTGGGTTTTCTCCGAGATCTTCGGTTTACTCCTACACTCCAAAGACGTACTGATTCGTAGATCCAATTTACAATATAATATAATTGTCCCTATTATATGTGTTTACTTCTTATCGAGACCACACACAAGATTAGAAGTTGTTCATCCAGAGCTGACCACACTTCTCGCATTCAGCAATGGTGTCTGTCTTGTCGCTTCTTGTGCTTCTTGTGTGTAGTGGTGGAAAGATTGGTAGAAACAGGGCCGTGACATGAATGCTCTTTCCTTAACCCCAGTATGTGTGTAGGATAGTGTTAATAAGCGGGGATTGCTGGTTGGCGTGGCTCGGTGGGTCAAAGGGCCTGTTTCCATGTTGTATTTATAAACTAAACTAAAATTAAATGTCATAAACCTGGCTTCATTGCTCTTTCAGTTTAGCTCTTTAAATCACTTTCTGAATGCACAGCAGAGGAAATAGTTCAGGAGACTCCTGTGCAAGATTGTACTTTTGTAATTAATGTAAGGCAGATGATGTCTTGTGGGAATGCAGCATATGGCAACCTCCTGGAACCGTGGGAGGTTCAGCCACAGAGGAGTGGAGAGCAAAGAGTCGTAGAGGTAAAGTGACAGGAGATTACATTGGAGGGGGAACAAATAAGCATTTCACTGGCTGCATATTCCTCTCCTTCATGTTTCCCGTCACAGGAGAGTTTAGAAGTAGAGGCATGGTGTTATAATAGGCAGGCACCCATTTAAAACTGCGATGAGAAAGAATTTGTTACTTCTGAAGTTGGTGAAGCTTTGAAACTTCTTGCAACAGAGAGCTGTCAGTGCTATTTAAGGCTGAAATAGATTTCCAATCAATAAAGGAATCAAGAGCAGTGGAGAAAAGACAGGGAAGTAGACTTGAGGAATGTCAGACCAGCCATAATAATGAATGACAATGAATGACAAATCAGGCTACATAGCCTGATCGAGTCCTCCTTAAGGGAGTTTAATTCACTTTTGTTCTCTGACTGGTGTGCATTCAAAGAAAGTTCATTCCTTTATTTTGAGTTTTATTTAGTTGATAGCTCAGGTTTCCTCAAAATGGAACAATACTGGAACCAGTCAGAATCAAACTGGAATAACTGAAGGGAACTAGAGTAAGAAGTTGTTCAATATGTAAATTTGAATGCAGATGAAGGTATTGATGCACCACCAATCACATACTCAGTCCACAGCACAGACCCTCTCATGTTTACCTTTGCTCTCCTTATGTCTCCGACTAGTCTTTCCTACTAGTAATTTCTTAATTACCCATCAATTCTTTGATTGTTCTTCTCTCTTCATTTCTGAGCTAAGCATTCAGTGACTTGTCTTTTCTCTTTGCTCCACTTGCACTTAGTTAGTTAGCATCCATCCTTCTGTGAGAGAATATGGCGCGGCTTTGACATTGTTCTACTTGGAGAGGGGAATGATTCATCTGTGGTTGCATGACTGTGGCTGACGTGGCCTCTCATCGACAGCAGACCCTCCCACTGCTTCCACAGGTGAAGTTGTCTCAGGCCGTTGGATTGGGGAGTGCATTGCTGTTGCTGTTGGTCATTTTGTGGCCTTAGCGCCTGGCCTCCAGCGTCTTGAACCACATTCTGTAGTGGTGCTGCATACCCGCCTGGAGGTCCTTTCTCCACTTCCCCTGGTCCTCAACAGCCACTTCCGAGTTGTCGGTGCCAATGTTAAAATGTTCCATATCTCTTTTAATTGTATTCTTGTCGCAGAGCTTTGGTCTTCCTCTTGGTCTCCATGCCTTGGCAACCTCCCCGTATAACACATCCATTTTCCATCCTGTGTCCATGTCCAAGGCAGCGGAGATGCTTCTGCTTCACAATTGCAGAAATGCCAGGCATGTTGGTCAGGGAGAGGACAGATTCACTGGTAATTTTGTCCTGCCAAGAAAATCCCAGGATGCAACAAAGACAGCAGAAATTAAAAACATTCCGTTTCGATTCTTGGTGTAGGTAAGTCACCCAACTTCACTTCTGTACAGTGATGTGTTAAAGATGAACTCTTTATAAACATTTATCTAGGTCTTGATTGTGAGTTGCCTGTTCTTCCATGGCTGCTCGGTTAGCTTCACCAAGATGGTTGCTGCCTTTCCTGTACATGAGTTGATTTCCTCATCCGGAGAGAGGCTATCAGTCGCCATAGACCCTTGGTTTGTGAAATTGTTGACAGTTTCTAGCAAAGTGGTATTTAAGGTTATTTCAGGGGGAAGTGGAATGTTCTGACCCAGGACAACAGTCTTCTTATCACTGATTATTAGTCAGTATTCATAGCAAGAATGAGACAGTCTGTCCATCAGACCCTGGTGTCCTTCCATTGGGGCGATAAGTGCAGAATCATCAGTGTAAAGGAGTTCCATTATAAGCACAGTTCTTACCTTTGCCTTGGAACTGTCTATACGGAAAGCGGAAAGAGGTGGACATGGGAACTCCCAGATTAACCCTTTCCGCTTTCGGTAGTGATCATTCCCTCTGCAACTCCCTAGTTAACTCATTCATTCACACACAAACCATCTCCTCCTCAGGTACTTTCCCCTGCAACCGCAGGAGATTCAACACCTGACCTTATACCTCCTCCCTCAATTCCATCCAAGGACCCTAACAGTCCTTTCAGGTGAGGCAAAGGTTCACTTGCACCTCCTCCAACCTAATTTACTGCATCCACTGTTCTAGGTTTGGACTCCTATATACTGTATCAGTGACACCAATCGCAGAATGGGCAATCGTTTCACTGAAAACCTTCGCTCAGTCCGCCTGGACCTACCATACGTGATCTCCCGGTTAGCAAACACTTTAACTCCCTCTCCCATTCCCATTTCTGTCCTGGTCCTCCTCCACTGTCAGAGTGAGGTCAAATGCAAATTGAAGGAACAGCACTTCCTATTTTGCTTGGGCAGCTTACAACCCAGTGGTATGAATATTGATTTCTCTAACTTTAAGTAACCCTTGCTTTCCCTCTCTCTCTGATCCTCCCCCACCTTAGTTCTCTGACTAGTTTCACTGTCCTCCTTATTAATTCTAGTTTGTATGCCTCGTTGTAAAACTTCTCCTCATCCAACAATGAGCCATTGTACATTTCCTTGATCAGCATCTGCTTTGATCTGTTGTTTTCACACCTTACATATTCTTTGTACCCTTCCATATCTTGTTTAGCTCTCCCCTGACTCTCAGTCTGAAGAAGGGCCTCATCTCAAAACATCAACCATTCCTTCTATCCAGAGACGCTGCCTGTCCTGCTAAGTTACTCCAGCATTTTGTGCCTATCTGTGGTGTAAACCAGCATCTCCAGTTCCTTCCTACACATTCTATACTCAGAGAATTGAATATAGAAGTTGAGATGTTATGTTACAATTGTAAAATATGTTGATGAGGCTGCACTTGGAGTATTGTGTTCAGCCTTCACCCTGCTACAGCAAGATGCTATTAAGCTGGATGTAGTGCAACAAAGATTTACAAGGTTGTTGCCAGGACTCGAAGGATAGAGCTATTGAGAGAATCTGAGCAGGCTGGAGCTTTGTTTCTTGGAGTGCAGGAGGCGATATTATAGAGGTGTATAAAAACATGTGGGGAATCTGAATGCAGAGAATTGTTTTCTCAGGGTAGGGGAATCAAGAACTGGAGAACATATGTTTAAGATGAGAGAAGAAAAGTTTAATAGTAACATGAGGGGAACATGGTATTTGGGACGAGGTGGCAGAATCTGTAGTTGAGGCAGATTTATTTAAAATACATTTGGACTTGTACATGGATAGGAAAGGTTTAAAGAAATATGGGGCAGGTGCAGGCAAATGGAACTAAGTTAAATGAGGCATCTTGGTCGGCATGGATGAGTTGGGTCGAAGGGACTGTTTCTGTGTTCTATGACTTGAGGACTTTGTAAGTACCATGCAAACTACTTCAGAATTAGAATACAATTTTATGTCTCAAAACCATGGAATTGAAATTTGGATAAATCAAAACTGGATAATTACACTTTACTGTTTGCAAGAGCTTTTAGTATGGTATCTGCTCAACCATTCATCAGTCTGACAGTGTGGGCTCCAACAGATATTAATTAATCTGTCCACTTCTTCCTATCTGACCATTTCAATCAGAGTGCAAATGAAACCAATCAAGAACTAAATTGTTTTGCTGATTAGTCAATAATCATTGACATCTGCTTTGTGATATGGATTCTGAGAACATCTTCAAAGGGTAAATATAGCCATAAAGGACAAAAGTAGAAACAAAGGAAAACCTCAACATTTCAAAGACCTCGAGATTTACAAAAAGAGGAAAAGTCAGAAAAGGCTTCTTGGCAGACTCTAGACCATAGGCACATTGTAACTGGAGTGAGAAAAGTGAATTAAGCAAATTCCTTTTCTGAAGGCACATTATTGAAAGTCAAACTGTAAAGCAGCTACGGACCAAAACATAAAATTTCATAGAACATGAAGCAGCAAAACCATCATTCACATGAAATAGTCCAAACTGGCATTTATGCTCCTCTTAAATTTCTTCCCATTCTTTTTTATTTAAATCAATCGACACAACCCTTTATTCCTTTCTCGCTCTTCTGCTTATCTGCTCTTCTGTTAAATGCATATATTGTTATTGTTATTTGTTCTCTGGGATAGTAATGGTTCTGTTTCCATTATTCTCTATTTTTCTCTCCTATTAAATATATTTATTATTTTGACGATCTCTCATAACTGATATTTCAGCTTTCTCTTTGGAAATAGTTCCAGTCTGTCAATCTTCCCTGATAGAAATAAGCTCAAGTTTGTGGCACCATACTTGGAAAGCTTATTTGCACCATCCCCAATGCTTCTGGATTCTTTTGAGAATAAGGTGATGAGGACTCTGCACAGAAATCAAGGTTCAATACTTGTTTAAAATAACTTCCTTACTTGTCAATTCTATAACCATTTTATTTATGTATTTTTAATTGCCTTATGAACCTATGGTTCAACACTTAGTGATTTGTGCTTTAATACTTGTGTACTCGGATATCCCTTTGTTTTTTTAATATACATAGAGGTTGTTTTTCTAAGTAATACATTACCTTATTATCCTTACCAAAATATATCACAAGATAGCTACCAGTGTTGAGATGTATTTGTTGATTACACATGCCTTCCCTTACAAGATTATATATGTATGCTTGAATTTGGTGAAGCTCTCCTCAACATTGACTATTATTATAACCCTAAATTTGTGCCATGTGAATTAAAAGCATTTTTGATTTTAGAATCTGAGCCATTAATGTAAATTGTGAACAATAATGGTCCCGCCAATCGTCCTTTTGGGACCTCATTTTCCACATTGCAACATTTTGAAAAGTTACCTTTACCTTCTCTCTGTTTTAAAATCAGTTTGTGATCTTTTTTGTTCCCTCTATCATCAACCTATTTTGCTTCTCCTGAATAAATGTAATTTTGAAACCAAGGTAAATGTTTGCCCACTGTATTTTCTTTGTTACGTTAATCTGTCATTTGATTTAAAACGTACAACAGATTTTGTTGAAGGTGTAGCCTAGTCCATCATTCAGACCAGACTCTCTATCATTGACTTCATCATGCATCATGATACCTCAGGAAAGTAGCCAACAGAATTAAATATTTATCCCATCTCGGTCATTCCTTCTTCTCCCCACTCCTGTTAGGCAGAACATACACAAGCTTGAAAATGTGCACCACCAGACAGCTTCTCTATTATCAGGTTTCTAAATGGCCATTCCATAAGATAGGGCATTGTCTGATTCACCTCTACCCCATTATGGACATTAGACTTTGTCTATGGAACTGGTGCGCTAAAATGCTGAGAACTATATTCAATATATTAGTAAGATTAAACAAGAACTTACCAGTTTAAAGTTTGATCTTTATTTTATGAGGAGTTGCGATGAGGGATTTTGTGAAGACCCTGCCAGGCACGCATGCGCGACATTCTTCAAAGCAGTGGTGTGGAATCACAGATAACAACAATGACTGAAGATAGTACGATTAAAGAAACTTGAATATATCAGTTGACCTTATGATAGAGCGTTGGGAGCAGACGACACGAAATCCCTCATCACCACTCCTCATAAAATAAAGATCAAACTTCAAACTGGTAAGTTCTTGTTTAATCTTACTGACTTCGAAGTCCGTGACTTCGGAGTCACGTGAGTGCCTTTGTGAAGATTTCAAAGCTCTGTGATTATATGCCCTGGATCACGTCCATGCTCACACACTGCCGTAATACTGATGGAGGAAGTATGTTAACATATTTCAGACTTGGACAAGCTGAAAAATAATAACATTTGTTAATACAAGAACAAACCCCTGAACTCGGGGCCAAACATTTAGGGAACAGCACTTAAATCTGAATCCGCCAACATTGCGGGAGTGGCCACAGGTCAGTTATAAAACTGCTGAAATGTAGTTTCACTGGCCCAGCCTGCTATTGCGAGGACATAATCCATGAACACCTCCATGGTCCTCGTCGCTGATGTGGATGCAGCCCTGGTAGAATGACATTTTTAAAATGTTAATGTCTTACCTGCTGCACCGAATACCACGTTGCGCCATCTGGAGATAGTCTGCACTGTCACCCTGTGACGTGGGTTTCCATGGCTGAAACAGATCCGTCTCCATATTCCTGATGCCCATTTTCAGACCTGTAGTCGCAGGTCTGTGTAGTTTAAGCAACTCTTCTATAAAGAAGTTACTTTATTATGGGTCAATCATTCTATCCAGGTTTAATTCCTGTAGAGTCTAGACCCGTTGTGCCGTGTTCAGTGCCATTACCATCACCACTTTGAAGGTGAATAAGTTCATTGGTAAATCTATCATAGGTGACCAGTCCTGAGTAGGGTCATCACTACCCCTATATCTCAGGTAATATAATATCATGGTTGGGGAGGGATGGATAGACCATACTCCTCATAGTTTGGATACCAGCTGGTGAGATCCCACTCCAATGTTGAGATAGGATGACAGTGCACTCCTGGCACTGTATACGGCACTGTAACTGAGGGACCCATCATAATGAAGACCCGTGAGGATTCCAGCACATTGGAGATTGTAGCAGATATGTAGGTGATCTTGGTCCGACTACAGAAACCTCCCATATCCTTGTGTAGGTGAGGTACTGCTTCCTAGCGGCCTCTCTCTGCACGATGCTGTATGATGCCCATGTTCCTTTTATGTTGCAGAGCCTGGTTGCATTTTCTGCAACACCTGACTGATGAAGCAGAATGGTGAAAGCATAGAAAACCATTTCCCCCAATGTAGCGAGAACTCGTCCATTGCCACTGCCCCAGGATCTGGTTCTCAAGAGACATATGTTGGCATCTAATCGTTCAACCTGGACGCAAGGAGGTCGATATCTGGTGTTCCATATTAGGCTATAATTTTAGCAAATATTTGGAGGTTCAACATCCACTTGATGTTGTTATTAAATACTTGTGACCTGGTGTCCGCCACTGTATTGAGCTTAACCAGAAGGTACGTAGCTGACATCAAAATATTTCTTTCAATCCACCAGAGCCAAATTAATGTTTCCAATCATCACAAGATATTGATTTGATACCACCCATAAGGTTTAAATATGCCACCTCAGTGGTATTATTTTGAAGACGAACATACGTATGCTGCAGATTAGTGCATTAAGCCCGCAGCCCGTGACATGCTCCCAACATTTCTAAACAGTTTATACCTTGTGATTGAAGAGAAGTAGACTCATGCAAATCCCATCTACCGCCCCAACTGGAATGGTGTCGGTAGTTCCCCAGCCCTTGGCGCTTGCGTCGGTTTGTAACACGAATAATGGGTTTGGTGTAATGATGGGATTTAACAATCACAACCATTGCCAATCCACCATTGTAGCTCAATTTATGCCTTGATCGGCAGCTGCATAGGCTCGTAAATGTCCAGCATTCGCTTTTAATGCCGAGATTTTTTCTTTTTGCAAGCTTCGATAGTGTAACAGCCCAAATTATGTGGCTGGAATGTAGCTACAAGTCTACCAATTACCTTAGCAGCATGTCCAATAGTCGGTTTCCTGGTGCAAGCAAGGCTGTTACATGCCTCTATTATGTCTCTTGCTCTGTTCCCTGGGATCGTGACAATCAGAGCCCCAGAATGTATGTAACCTCCCTCCTACTTGTGAGGTTTTGCATGCAGTACTTCCAAGAGAACCAGACCCCTTGCCTCCATGGTTACCGGCGGGCCTGACGTTCTGGTTTCTGGTGTTCCGTTGTTGCTGGGTGCTGCCGGCATGTAGGTCCTTACTGGTCTTTCAGGTGGCCCCCGAGGCCTGGTATATGTTGATTGCCTCGGTAAGTCCCTGTTCCTGCAGCTGGTGTGTGGTGAGGTAGTCTATGCTGGCCACTGGTTTGGGCTGCAAAGGCTGACCTGAGTGCTTCGGCTGGGCAAACTTGGAGACCACATTCAGCAGTTCCTCCTGGGTTTTCTCAGGTCCTGTAGGTTCCTGCTCCAACCCGTCTGATGTGTCAGCCAGCTGCTGATCCGTGGCATTCCCCACCGATGACGGGGACATGCTGGGTGGCCCAGCCGCATGTCTCCTGGACTGGAGGACATCTGGTCCAGCTGCAGAGATTGTACTCTAGGATACACTCCATCATGCGCTCCTCCGAGCCATGCAACCGCCGCCGCATCTGCGGACGACAAGTCGACTTCCTCAGGTCCTCCTGAACTACTGAGGCTTCTGTCATCGGCCCGCACCTCGTCGAGGTGATGACTATGGGTGCCTAGACAGGAATGTCGCTGCCTGCCGCTCCAGCGGGGCTTTGCGACTCCCGCGCGGACATGCTGCTGGTCCGCAGTCTTCCGGATGGTGGCGGCCCGCCTGTCTGGAAGACATGAGCGGTGGTGAGTCGGTCCCTGCCGTCGAAGCGTGGTACGCCGACGTCCGCGCGGGCTTACCGCCACTCCTGACTACATGAGTCTGTGACAGCGCATGGACGCGACCTGCTGCCTAAGTGGGGCCGCACGACCGAAATCCGTTGCCACCGGCCTGCACTCTGGCAGCCTGACCCGGTGGTGAGCCGGTACCTCCTGCTCCTGCAGAGCTTCCCGACTTCCCAGCAGATCCATCACCGGCCCGCAATCTAGCAGGTTACCCCCGGCGGCATGTTGATGCCTTCCGCTGCAGCGGGGCATGACCTGGGCGCAGCTCTCCCCTTGGTCCGCCCTCTGGTGACCTGCATAGTAGGGGAGACAGAACGTGCCGCCGAGCGGGTCACACGTTTACGCACCTTTGCTCCACTGTCGCTATGCTTAGGTGACAGTGGTAGGGAGTCAGGGTCTTGCCAACTCTGCTCCCGCGCGGTGCTCCTACCACTTTGCGGCTCCATGGTCAGCCGTGGTGGAGAGACGGGTCCTGGCTGCACAGGGCTCCCTGATCTCCGCGTTCTTATCCCGGTCCGCAGAGCGGATGCTGTCGGTGTTGCGGGCAGCTCCGGGAATGGTGGCCGTTGACTCCCATCCGAAGTCCCATGGCCCTTGGAGGCATGCTTCGATGCCTTCATTCTGGTCTCCATCCATTGTTTCTGTAAGCAAAGTCTAGTACAGAAGCTCAGCAACTCAAGGTTAGTATCTTACCTGAGGGTCTTTAAGAAGCATCCGGTGGAGGAGCGCACTCTCACCCCCCCCCCAGCTCCAATGGTGACCAGACTCTCATGCAGGACTATAGACTGCCGCTAACGGCAGGCCTCTCGCCTATGTAGTGAGTCGGGCCCCAGCTCTGTCTTTCTACCTCCATAGGGTAGCATAGCCGTCAGTCCACAGTAGTCCTGCGGCCTGCGGTAGCCTTCGCTACCCGCGAATGGCAGTCTCCGAGCCCGGACCCTCCTGGATCACGGGCTTGCCCGACTTCTGTGTAGCGTTTTTTGAACAAAATTAAAAGGATAATATTACTGACTTAACAAACTTTATGGTAAAAATCATGGGATTTCTAATTTCTTTCCCACACCTATAGGAGAAACATGAACAATTATACAATGACAATTCCTTTATTTTTGCCTCTCCTTGGCTTCCGGGCAGGCAAGAGGTTGGAACAGGTATAAGGGTCACAAAGCTAGTGTGGCATTGGGAATGATATCAGGTTCAGCAGTGACCACATTGGGAATCAAAGTAGGGAGAACTCACATGAAATATGTTATTTACAGTGGTAAGAAATGGGGGGTGCTGTCCCTCACTATCAGGACCCATGTGTGGTGGCACTGGCAATCTCATGATTGTACCAGCAACTCAGTCCTGATCTTAGAAGGAGGCATGGCAAACTCAAGGCTTCTCCCTACAGTTCATCCTTGCCTTGAGGTGCTGGCAGTCTCAGTTTTTTCATGGCAGCTCAGCTTTCAGTTTGAAGTGATGACACATGGTCCCTGGAGTAGCATGGCAGCTGTCTTTGCCATGAGTGTGGGCACAGTCCCTCAATGTCCATGTGCAGGAGAGGCACTGGAATCTCTGGGTTGCCCCAAGCCACTCACTTAGCCTGAGTGGAGAATCTGGCTGCCAAGGGCAAATCTGATTCCATTCATGCCGACAGTCCGCAGTGTCCCTGCGGGCTGCGGTGTAGAGTCGGGGCTGCCGCTCTGCCGTTGCTAACTTTGAACGGCGAGCCTGCAAGCCCCACTCTTTCATACATGCCGTCAGTCCGCGGTGTCCTGCGGGCTGCGGTGTAGAGTCGGGCTGCCTCTGCCGTCCCTCCGACCAGCGAGCCTGTGAGCCCGGACCCTCCTGGGTCAACGGGCTGCCCGACTCCAGTCTGTTGCTGCCGCCGCTGACTGCCCGCATCCCGCGGTCCGCAGTCAGTGCCGAAGTGGCCTGGAGTACTCTGAAACAGAGTCACCTAAAATGTAAAAAGGATGGCAGGTTCGTTTTTCCCTTACCTGCAAGTCCCTGCAGTAGAGGAACAACGCTCCTCAACTGCCTGTCGCTCGCATGCGGTCGACGATATGTCGTGCCTGGCGGGGTCTTCACGAACTCACTCATGTGACTCCGAAGTAAAATCCCTTTTGCTCTATTGTTGTACTTGAGTTTGACTTGATTGCATTTATGTATGGTATTATCTGATCAGTTTGGATAGCATGCAAAACAAAGTTTTCATTATATATCAGTGCATGTGACGATAATAAACCTGAATCTAAACCTTGTTTTATTTTCTCTCCTTTTTAGGATTTCAATATTTTTCCTAAGATGGATGTCATGTTGATTGGTATATTATTCCATGAAAATGATTTAATGTCCTTCTTTTATACAAGAAATTCATGAATTATCCCACCAGTTCTCTAGCATTAGATTTTTTAAACAATTAAATAATAGATATGAGGTAACCCTATCCCTTTTTAGAACCCATTCTGACGGACTGGTGTTAGTGCAGAGGAACGGCAATCTGCAGTTCATTCTCAGGGTGACCGCTGTTGCTCAACCAGTGTTCATTCTGTTGCCAGCATGGTTTAAAGTAGCAGCTGCTCAAGCAGAGTGCTAAGAAGTGCATCCAAACCCAGGGCTCATTAATTGCGGAATCTCCCATTGAAAAACAGCAACATCCTAGCATGTTGATGAATGAAGCTAAATACAAGCTGCTGGAAGAACTCAGCAGGTCAGGCAGCAGCCACTGAGGCAAAGGGATAGGCAACATTTTGGGTTGAGTGCCCACATCAGGACTGTTGCAAGGTCTCGACCTGAAACGTCAGCTATCTTTATACTTCCACAGATATTGCCTGAGCCTATGTTATTTCATCAGCTACTCCTGCAGTCTCTTCTATCTCCATATTGACGAATGATTCCAACCTTTGAGATGAATGGTTATTGATCCGAATCCCCCTAATCCTGCAGCCACTTTGGAAAATTCATTGGAGGAAAAGGGGAACCAACATCACTGTTCTCTCTCAAATCAATAAATCAGCTCTGACTTCACTTGCATTTAGTCAACTCTAACAAGCAGGCCTTGTCATTTATTGCCAGAAACATATACAAATCAAAAGATTACAGTTGGTAGTATTCTGAAATTAAGCAGAAGTTGTTGGAACTCAACCGGTCAAGCTGCATTATTGACCTGAAATATTAACTCTCATTATCTCCCCAGAGTTATTTTGTTCTGTTCTGCATTTTCTTTTTTTTTACCCCAGAATAATTTTCCATTCTGAGCTCTGACATGGGAAAGGTTATCAGGTGGACGGAAGAAAAGATTCAAGGATGTTCTCAAAGTATCCTTGAATGAATGCAGCATCGCTATTGTGACTTGGGAATCATTGGCATACGATAGCTCAAGGTGGAGAAAGAGCAGTAAAGAGAACCCCATGAGTCCACACACATGCGGGAACACAGTTGAGACCTGCATAAATGACAAAAGCAGCACACTATCTTGCCAATTAGCCACCTATCCGTTACATCAATGCCCTTCTACCTATCTAGGGATTAGTCTACAATGATTACACCCATCTCATTAATCACCACAGAAATCACAAAACTAATGTGAAACAAGACATCCTCAAACCCCAGGGACTACCTTCGTAGCAGAAGCATTCTTGTGCAGGTGGAGGCAAACAGGACAAGGGTGACAGAATTGCCAAGGATCACCTGATAATTGTATGCATGCGTTGATTTATAAACTTTGTTTTGAATGCTTTTTTTTGTTAGCTTTTAATTTTTTTCCGATATATACAATGTTTACATATTCACATATCTGTTGTGCTGCAGCAAGTAAGAATATCGTTGTCCCATCCAGGACATGTGACAATAAAACACTCTTGACTCTTGATTTTGTATTTTCATAAAGCTGCGTAATCATACAGCACAGAAACAGGTCCTTCAGCCCATCGAGTCTAGCCCAGGTCCTTCAGCCCATCATTGTAACCCATCACACTAATTCCACATTTCCATCTGCTCCATTAGATTCTATCACTCAAATACACACATGGGCAACTGACAGTCGCAGATTAACCTTCCATCCTCCATGTCATCCTTCGACATGAGAAGAAACGAGAACCCAGGGGAAACTCATGTGGTCATAGGAAGAATGTACAAACTCCGCAATGGTGATCTGGGTTGAACCCAGGTGCCTGGAGCTGTGAGGCAGAGGTTGATTGACTGAGCCATCTGCAGTTAAGTAGATACTGCGGTGGCCAAATGACAGGAGGATGGGAATGTATGGGATGTATGTGATTGTGTTTATTGTAACACAGTCAAATGCGTTGTTCACAAATTGCCCACAAATGTAAGTTACCTCCTCATTTCTTCTTCCCACTTCCTTCCCTTCTTCATACCCGCCTCCTGCCTTCCAAATGCTCACCATGGAGTTAGTAGCATTGCTCAAGTCCTCAAAATGGCAAGGTTGTGCCATAGGTATGATAAAACTTTGCAGCATGCCAGGATTCTTCTGCACTACATTTTACTTGCCGATCCCGGGGAGCCGTTGGTGAGAGAGGGTGGAGTTACCTGCGCTGTGAGTATAAATCTAGCGCGAGGCTTGCTTTTCACAGAGGCCCGGGGAGCCGTTGGTGAGAGAGGGTGGAGTTATCTGCGCTGTGAGTAAACCAACATCTGCAACGTTCCATCCAAATCTTTGGTTCCATCTTCCAGAGAGGGAATCTGGTGGAAGCCTCTGATTGGTTGAAGAGGACCAGAGGAAGCAGCTGATTGGGTGCAACCCAGGGTTTACATTTTTACATTTCTGCCTTCAGGTTTATGGATTCTGTGAGTTAAGGATTCTGGGAGTTAGGGATTCAGTATTTATTAGTATTTATTAGTAAAGGATAAAGTTTTATTAAAACTTATTTATTAAAGGATAAAGTTTTGTGTTTAATAAAAATATTTTTTATATGACCTGCGGTCATCTCTCTCCTAAACAAGCATACCATTTTGGATACTGTTGAGGGAGATGGCTCATCAGGGGAAGGCAGCAGCAGCCAAGTTCATGGCACCATGGGTGGCTCTGCAGCACATGAGGGGGGAAAAAAGAGGGGAAGGGCAATAGTAATAGGGGATTCAATTGTCAGGGGAATAGATAGGCGTTTCTGCGGCCGCAAACGAGACTCCAGGATGGTATGTTGCCTCCCTGGTGCAAGGGTCAGGGATGTCACTGAACGGCTGCAGAACATTCTGGAGGGGGAGGGTGAACAGCCAATTGCCGTGGTGCACATTGGCACCAATGATATAGGTAAAAAAAGGGATGAGGTCCTTCAAAGTGAATTTAGGGAGCTAGGAGATAAACTTAAAAGTAGGACCTCAAAGGTAATAATCCAGAGATACTACGGGCCAGTCAGAATAGAAATAGGAGGATATTGCAGATGAAAACATGGCTTGAAAAATGGTGCAAGAGGGAGGGATTCAAATTTTTAGGGCACTGGAACCATTTCTGGGGGAGGTGGGACCAGTACAAACAGGACGGTCTGCACCTGGGCTGGAAAGGAACCAATGTCCTTGGGGGAGTGTTTGCTAGTGCTGTCGGGGAGGTTTTAAACTAATGTGGCAGGGGGATGGGTACAAGAGCAGAGAGGCAGGTGGGTGTAAAACGAGGGTAGAAGCAATAGGGAGCAAGGTGAAAAGTAAAAGTGGCAAGCAGACAAAACCAGGGCAAAAATCAAAAAGGGCCACTTCTCAACATAATTGTATAAGGGGTAAGAGCGTTGTAAATACAAGCCTGAAGGCTTTGTGTCTCAATGCAAGGAGTATTCGTAATAAGGTGGATGAGTTGAACGTGCAGATAGCTATTAATAATTATGATATAGTTGGGATCACGGAGACCTGGCTCCAGGGTGACCAAGGCTGGGAGCTGAACATCCAGGAATATTCAATATTCAGGAGGGATAGAGAGAAAGGAAAAGGAGGTGGGGTAGCGTTGCTGGTTAGAGAGGAGATTACCGCAATGGAAAGGAAGGGCATTAGCTTCGAGGATGTGGAATCAGTATGGGTACAGCTGTGAAACACTAAGGGGCAGAAAACTCTGGTGGGTGTTGTGTGCAGGCCACGTATCAGTAGTAGTGAAGTTGTGCATGGTATCAAACATGAAATTAGAAATGCGTGCAACAAAGGCAAAACAGTTATAATGGGTGACTTCAATCTACATATAGATTGGGTGAATCAAATTAGCAGGGGCGCTGAGGAAGAGGATTTTTTGGAATGTATGCGGGATAGTTATCTAAATCAACATGTAGAGGAACCAACGAGAGAGCAGGCTATTTTAGACTGGGTATTGAGTAATGAGGAAGGGTTAGTTAGCAGGCTTGTTGTGCTTGCCCCCTTGGGCAAGAGTGACCATAATATGGTCGAGTTCTTCATTAGGATATAGAGTGACATTGTTAATTCAGGAACAATGGTTCTGAACTTAAAGAAAGGTAACTTTGAGGGTATGAGATGTGAATTGGCCAAGATTGACTGGCAATCAATTCTAAAAGGGTTGACGGTGGATATGCAATGGAAGACATTTAAAGACTGCATGGATGAACTACAAAAAATGTTCATCCCAGTTTGGCAAAAGAATAAATCAGGGAAGGTAGTGAATCCGTGGATAACAAGGGAAATCAGGGATAGTATCAAAGCAAAGGATGATGCGTACAAAGTAGCCAGAAAAAGCAGCATACCAGAGGACTGGGAGAAATTCAGAGACCAGCAGAGAAGGACAAAGGGCTTAATTAGGAAAGGAAAAATAGATTATGAAAGAAAACTGGCAGGGAACATAAAAACTGACTGCAAAAGTTTTTATAGATATGTGAAGAGAAAGAGATTAGTTAAAACAAATGTAGGTCCCTTGCAGTCAGAAACAGGTGAATTGATCATGGGGAACAAGTATATGGCGGACCAATTGAATAACTACTTTGGTTCCGTCTTCACTAAGGAAGACATAAATAATCTGCCGGAAATAGCTGGGGACAGCGGGTCAAAGGAGGAATTGAGTGAAATCCAGGTTAGTCGGGAAGTGGTGTTGGGTAAATTGAATGGATTAAAGGCCAGATAGGCTGCATCCCAGAGTACTTAAGGAAGTAGCTCCGGAAATAGTGGATGCATTAGTGATAATCTTTCAAAACTCTTTAGATTCTGGAGTAGTTCCTGAGGATTGGTGGGTAGCAAATGTAACCCCTCTTTTTAAGAAGGGAGGGAGAGAGAAAATGGGGAATTACAGACTGGTTAGTCTAACATCGGTAGTGGGGAAGCTGCTAGAATCAGTTAATAAAGATGGGATAGCAGCACATTTGGAAAGTGGTGAAATCATTGGACAAAGTCAGCATGGATTTACGAAAGGTAAATCATGTCTGACGAATCTTGTGGAATTTTTCGAGGATGTAACTAGTAGCGTGGATAGGGGAGAACCAGTGGATGTGGTGTATCTGGACTTCCAGAAGGCTTTCGACAAGGTCCCACATAAGAGATTAGTATACAAACTTAAAGCATACGGCATTGGGGGTTCAGTATTGATGTGGATAGAGAACTGGCTGGCAAAGAGTAGGAGTAAACTGGTCCTTTTCGCATGGCAGGCAGTGACTAGTGGGGTACCGCAAGGCTCAGTGCTGTTTACAATATACATTAATGATCTGGATGAGGGAATTGAAGGCAATAGCTCCAAGTTTGCGGATGACACTAAGCTGGGGGGCAGTGTTAGTTGTGAGGAGGATGCTAGGAGACTGCAAGGTGACTTGGATAGGATGGGAGAGTGGGTAAATGTTTGGCAGATGCAATATAATGTGGATAAATGTGAGGTTATCTACTTTGGTGGCAAAAACTGGAAAGCAGACTATTATCTAAATGGTGGCCGATTAGGAAAAGGGGAGATGCAGCGCGACCTGGGTGTCATGGTACACCAGTCATTGAAAGTAGGCATGCAGGTGCAGCAGGCAGTGAAGAAAGCGAATGGTATGTTAGCTTTCATAGCAAAAAGATTTGAGTATAGGAGCAGGAAGGTTCTACTTCAGTTGTATAGGGTCTTGGTGAGACCACACCTGGAGTATTACGTACAGTTCTGGTCTCCAAATCTGAAGAAGGACATTATTGCCATAGAGGGAGTGCAGAGAAGGTTCACCAGACTGATTCCTGGGATGTCAGGACTGTCTTATGAAGAAAGACTGGATAGACTCGGTTTATACTCTCTAGAATTTAGGAGATTGAGAGGGGATCTTATAGAAACTTACAAAATTCTTAAGGGGTTGGACAGGCTAGATGCAGGAAGATTGTTCCCGATGTTGGGGAGGTCCAGGACAAGGGGTCAAAGCTTAAGGATAAGGGGGAAATCCTTTAGGACCGAGATGAGAAGGGCTTTTTTCACACACACGGAGTGGTGGGTCTCTGGAACTCTCTGCCACAGAGGGTAGTTGAGGCCAGTTCATTGGCTATATTTAAGAGGGAGTTAGATGTGGCCCTTGTGGCTAAGGGGATCAGAGGGTATGGAGAGAAGGCAGGTACGGGATACTGAGTTGGATGATCAGCCATGATCATATTGAATGGCGGTGCAGGCTCGAAGGGCCGAATGGCCTACCCCTGCACCTAATTTCTATGTTTCTATGTTTCTATGATCCATTTCCATTCATATACATGGTACATTACCATGAACACACTGAACACTTCCAGTCATAAACCGCAGCCTATGATTCAAGTGGCCCAGTTGAACACTGTATACAATGTTTCTCCTTTCTACATCACTTTGCCAGTATTAGCCAGATTCTATTGCCAGCCGCTCAGTCACTTACCTGGATGGAGATGCGTCTTTTCTCTGTGTCGCATCTTCGTCCCCCCCCACCTCGCGGCTTACCAACTGGATTGGTGAAGCCTTTCCTACCGGAGACCGGCCCAGAGCTTCAGCAGCAGGCACAGCACGGAATTGCCATCGCACAGTGGGGCGATCCCATGCTGGGGATAACCAGTGTTGGAGCTCCGGAGTGGTGGGCCTGTTGATTTTAACATCGTGGAGCAGCGGTCTGCGGAGCTTCTAGGCACAGGCGCGGCACTAACTTTAATATCGTGGTGCGGAGCGTCCCTTGCCGGGGATTGCCAGTGTGGGAGCTCCATCCAGCGTGGCCTGGGGTCTTGGAAATCACAGTCTCCGGTAGGAAATGGCCGATTCGGGAACTCCAAGCTGCAGAGTGTGTTCCTCCGTCCCTTTGTCGGAGTTTTGATCATCCCGGCGAGAGGACCTGTACATCAGGCCCTCCGTAGCGGCGACTGCGGAGGGTTCAAATGAACCCGACCATGGGTGGACAAAGAGGAAGATGACTGAACTTTATTGCCTTCCATCACAGTGAGAAATGTTGATTCCACTGTGGTGGATGTTTATGTTAAACTCTATTGTGCATTGCGTTCTTTTTATTCGTATGGCTGTATGGTAACTCAAATTTCACTGTACCAATTGATGCATGTGACAATAAATGTGAACTTAAACTTGAAAACTAGCTTTTGCTATTAATGTGATCTTCAACAATATCATGATGTTTGTAATTATTAGATGTTGCCCAGTTGCTCTTTTTCTGATCTTGCTCTCTCCTCATTGTTAGATTCAGTGATAAATCCTCCCCTTTCCCAGCATTCTGGATGTAGACTCCCATGCACATTCGAGGCACTGCATTACCTTATCCTCTTTACCTTATTACCTGGACCAATTAATTTGCTATTAGTTGAAATTCCCCAAGATTATTATTCTGTGCTTTTCACTCATTTCCCTGATTGTTTGCATAGTTCATCTTCTGCATCCATTCCATTATTCAGTAGACGGTAGACTCGCCCTATTAGTGTGATTGATCCTTCACTGTTTTTTTCTCTATCCAAGTGGATACTATTTCTGTCTCAGTATTGGCACTGTGCCTTATATATTTTTTGTCATCATGTTATCTTCATTAAGTCCGGCCCTTCCGTCTCCTCCCTTTCCTTTCTCCATGTTTTCTAAATATGTTATTCCCTACACTATTTAATCCCTACTTTTGATTTGTTTGTAGCCATGTCTCAGCAATCCAACTGCATCTGATTCCTTGCAACGTATCATTGCCTCCAGTTCCCTTGTTTAATTACAAACAACGTGCTTTGCAGTGCAAACAGTTAAAAATCATTTTAATGGCCATTCACCTCACTTTAACTATCCTTTTGCTTTCCTGTTCTATAACTCATCCTATTCTTTGGGATTTATGTCCTATCTCTGTTTGGTCCATCCTAAGTACTGTTTTGGCATGTTTTGTTCTTTGTAGATACTGCCTTTCATCATTCCTAGCTTAGCTTTTCAGCAGTACCACATAACTCAATGACTCAGTACCACATGACCCAATCCTGCTGCCACTGACACAGGAGCCCGGTTGTTCAATGTCAACACTTTAAATTTGGGTTAACACCTTTGTCTATCTCTCTATTGTTTGGAAATAGAACACATTGCAAAGTTGCCCCAAATGTTTAGGTCATGCCACCAACGGTGAATTCCTAACCCTTAGTTGCTTAATTGTAAAGAAAATTTGAATTGTCACTGTTCCATGCTGTTATATTTCGATCTTTTCCAACTTAGGTTGTGGAAATCATCTGTTTTGGAAGTTCTGTGAAGTAAATATTGGCAAGTTGCAAAGATAAGAGGCTTGGGGTTAGAGATGGGGGCAGCATGGAGGGAGGGGTGTGATTGATTAAATTCTTTAAATAAATGGTTCTTTAGATAAATTGATTCTTTAAATGAATTCTAATATATTCCTGCTGCTCTCTTCTTGCACAGTTATTTTTGACTGATAGATTCACATGGAATTGCAGTGATGGTTTACAAAAAAAAAGTGCTAGAATAACTCAATGGGTCAGGCAGCATCTCTGGAGGACAATGATAGGTGACATTTTGAGTCGGGACCTTTCTTCAGATGCATTGATTTATATTTGTATCCTCATTAACATTAAATAAAATTGAGATGCACAGCCACATATTCTCTCTTCATTCCTTTATTTTATCTCTGAAATCTCATGTTCATAAGTTATAGGAACAGAAATAGACCATTCAGCCCATCAAGTCTACTCCGCCATTCAGTCATGGCTGATCTATCAACTCCATTCCCCTGCCTTATTCCAATAACCCCGACACCCATACTAATCAAGAATCTGTCAATCTGCGCCTTAAAAATACCCAATGCCTTGGCTCCACAGCCGTCTGTAATAATTAATTCCATAGATTCATCACCTTTTGACTAAAGCAATTCCTCCTCATCTCCTTTCTAAAGGTCCATTATTTTATTCTCAGGCTATGGTCTCTGGTCCTAGACTCCCTCCTAGACTCCCAATAGTGCAAACATCCTCTCCATATCCACTCTATCCAGGTTTTTCACTAAACGGCAATATAAATCTCTTTTGAATTCTCCTACCATGCGCACCCTGAAGGCTCTGCCAGCACCACGCCTCAATGTTCCACGTAGCCCTGCAAGTGAATGCATCAGACAGTTTTAAATCCTTGCTTTGCAAACTACAGGAGTTTGCCCATGTTCTGAACTGGGTGTTTTCAGCATTTGACCAGATGCTACTGTGCACTGCCTGCCTGCACCTGTGCAGTTTTTACTAGATTAAATGAAATGTATTTTCATGGGGAGTGGGTGTACATGCTATGTGATGCAAACCAAAATTCTTCAGAAATGGATTTCAAAGTTGGAAAATACTAACATGTAGCTGGTCAAATTAATTAATTACCTGAAGAAAATAGTGTTTTCAAAAATGTAAAATACAGTAAAATAAAATAATACAGTACTTTTTTCTAATTGTACGGTTTCTCAATGTGTCCTTTCACTTTACCTCTTCAGTGTACATAAATTAATCATATTCTGTGTAACAATTGACACTTATCTGTTTTCTCATTTGCTTTATTAATAGTTGTCAGATCAGCAAAACTGGTTCATTGAAATGATAAATCAACCTGTCTCAGACTCATATCAATACAGTATCTACAAATGTTAAAATGGTAAAATCCTTTACTGGAACTCATTGAAAATAGATGCTTCTGTTCTGATGACTGCATAACGCAATGTGTGTGACCGAAATCATTTATTTTTTTTTACCTCTTGCAAGAGCTTACGTGAAAATACAAATAATTTCAAAGTTGCAATTTCAAGTGGACAATAAAAAGTTCTTTGAAAATGATTTGCACCAGTAAAGCAAACTTCGATTTATAATATTTTCTAGCCATCACTTGGAGAATCAAATCTTTAAAAGCTATACCATTCTGTGACAGATATTAACAAGATTCACAATTATCTGACAGAGGGGATAATTGGAAGATGTCTTAATAATTTTGCATTTTAATGTAATTTTAAGGAACAAAAAATAGATAAGCAAAAAATGGCCAGAGTTCTAGCAAATTTACTATCACTTGTTCAAATGTTAGCTATATATACACTTTAATTCTTCACAGCCACTCTCTGAAAACAAAGTTTACAATCTTGTTATTCTATTTGATCTTGAGTTGTTCTCTTCATCAACAGGGTCACTGACTTCCACTGTAAAAATCTTCACCGTTATTACTGCCAAAGTTATTGCCAAAGTCTTCAGTTCTCTTACCTGCTGCAATACTCTCCTGACTGGCCTCCAATTCACACTATGACCAATTCAGTCATCACACTATGTCCACTAAATTTTATTACTGTTGCCCTATACTGTCCTGATATTAAAAATTCTCATCCCTTTGTTCAGAAACTCCTTTTGGTCTCCACTGTTCTATATTTGGTGGTGTTTCCTTCAATTGCCTAAGTCCCAAGCTTTAGAATGGTATTCCAACTGGTCTTAGGTAGTGGAAGAAATGGGCAATAATAATGGAACAAAGGGCATGATGGATGTATAAGAGCCCAGAGTAGGTAACAATTATAGGAGTACAATACAATACAAATTTATTCGTCACATGCACATAGAGAGAAATGAATTTGCCAGCAGCGATACAATTGAAAATAGAACACACAATACACAATAGAGGTTAACATAAACATCCACCACAGCATTCTTCACTGTGGTGGACGGCAACAAAGTTCTGTCAGTCCTCCTCCTTTGTTCATCCGTGGTCGGGGCCATGAACCCTGTGTAGTCACTGCTACGGATGGCCAGATCTACAGGCCCTCTTGTCGGGATGATTGAAACTCCGACGTTGGGACAGTCAAACACACTCTGCGGCTTGGAGTGCCAGAATCGGCCACTTTCTTACCGGAGACCACGGCTTCAGGATGTTATAGGCCGCAGGCCGGCGGTCGGAGCTCTTCTTTGGTGATCCCCGGCAAGCGATCTCAGGCTCCGGATGGTAAGTTCACGCCACGCCCGCTGCTAGAAGCTGCGCAGACCTCAGCCGCATGATGCCAAAGTCACCAGGCCAGTGATTGGAGCACACCTTTCTGGCGACCCCGGCAAGGGTTCGATCCACGATGGATTCGATCCACAACCATGGGTTGCGGGCAAGGTCGCCAGAGGTTGCTGTTTAGGTCGCCCAAGTGGGAGAGGGGCTTAACTATGAGACAAGTTGCAGTTTTCTTTCGAAAGTACGAGGTCGTTATCTTTGAAGGGGTGGGCGTTGAGGGGAGACCTGATATAAAATAATGAGAGGAAGAGATAGCGTAGAAAGTCAGAATCTTATTTCCAGAGTGGAAATATCAAAGACTAGAGGACATTGCGCAAGGTGAGAGAAGGGCAGTTTAAAGGAGATTCTCATCCCCTTCTTCAGGAACATGTTTTTTTTAACACAGGTTGTGATGGGCACCTGAAATATGCTGGCAGGGGTAGTGATGGAAACAGATACAAAGAGAGATATGGATCATGTCAAGCAGAGGAGATTCACTTGGCATTATGTTCAACATAAACATTGTGGGAAAAAGTGCCTGTTTCTGTGTAGTACCGTTCTATGTTCCACATTAACAGGAGGTAACCAAAGATAAACTTTTGATAAACTGCAGGGTCAATGACCACTGAAAGAAGGCAGATGGTCTGGACATGACTGGATAGGTTGGACTTCTGACCTAAAGTCATGATGACTTTATTCACCATTGGCACTGCACTCGGCTATCAATCTTGGAATTTCCTATATGTAATTCTCAACTTGAATACTGCTCCCTGTTCCCGGAAGGTATTCCTTAATACTTATATTTTGGTCATATAGCCTAATTTCACATTGGGAAAGAATTTGCACCTAAGGTCTGGCTTGAACACAAGGCTTGAAATGCAGCCATCTGCTCCAGTTAACCAACACGCCTGGGATGTATTATTATGTCGAAGACGTTTTTTTAAATGCAGGCTATTGTGGCAATAGAAGATATTTAATTAAACAAGAGTAGTCACACCAAACAAGACATCGGTGGTTGCAAATGACAACAATTATTGCAGCTAAAGGAGAGGAACAAATATGTTGACGGTACTTAAACCTGAGAAATCGTTTTAGCTAGAAGGGATATAACCTGGGAAAGTCGTGCGTAATTGTGAAAGCTCTAGCCACAATTTGCCAAGTTGTGCTAGATGTGAAAAAAACTGTTAATGGTATACCATTGTGCAGAAATAGAGAGAATAAAACATAGATTTCAGGCCTATTGTTTACGATGGGCAACATTTGTGAAGATTAATCCAGGATAAAAATAATTTGTATGTACAAAGATATGAGCTGATGAATGAGAGGTGTGTTCTCACTAACCTGTGTTGGCGCTTAATTCATTTTGACTGCAATTTAATTATCGAAAGTTATTTTCAAACACCTCTGAAAACTTTTGACCCTTCCCACTAATGTCGTGATCTCCAACTCTGAATTTGAGACTTTACAGATCAGCGCGGAAACAGGCCCATCGGCCCACCATGCCGACCATTGATCACCCCATACACTAACACTATCCTATACACTAGGGATGATTTACAATTTTACTAAAGTCAATTAACCTACAAACATGTACGCCTTTGGAATGTGGGAGGAAACTGGAGCATCAGAAGAAAACACATGCAATTACATGGAGAACGTACAAACTCAGTACCGGCAGCACCGGTAGTCTGGATCGAACCAAGATCTCCGGCACCGTAAGGCAGCACTTTTAAGGCTATGCTACTGTGTCGCCCCATTCTTACATATCTATCATGCTTGATGGACTTCATTGCAATATTGATGAAGTAACTGAAAGAACGGGTGAAGATTGTACGATTGAGATTATACATCTGGATTTGCAAAGACAAGTAACAAAATGTCACATAACAGATATCGGCAAAGTTGGAAATCCATAAAATGTCCTGCAGAAAATGTGTTATCAGACAAAAGAATAAGTAGCTGAATGAAAGTTTTCAGACTGGCGGGAAGTATACAGTGGTGGCCCCTGTGGCTGTCATTGAAACTCTTCTTTCCATCTATCTAAACATAACTAAAACTCTGATCTTGTGCTCTTCCGCTTTGCAGGGTTTTTCTATTTGCGCAAATACGGTTCGCGATAGCGCTAAGATTTGTTGCCAGGTTACTCACCGTTCCCCTGTGCTGCGAGTGCAACAAGGTTCGTTCCAATCGATGGTATATTGTAAAAGTTATCAAGGTTTAAAAATATTAAAAATCAGTGAGCAGATTACTTCAGTCAGCGCTATACAGATTGGTCTCTTCTCCTGTCAGTCAATGCCACAGCCCGGATGATGATGCACCTTCCTGCCCCCACCGGTGGCGGCCTGTCCTGCCTCACTCACAAATTCCTCTCTCTCCTCCTCACAGTAACTTGTCTTTCATCTTCCGCACCACCGGCGGCGGCCACGGGAGGGGTTCAGTGGTGGCCCAGTGGAGGCCCTGGTCCCGTCTCTCTCTCCCTGGTCCCATCTCTCTCTCCCTCATCACTCACTCCTCTCCCCCGCCCACCCTCTGGGGCAATGGCGGTCCCATCTACCCATCCTCCCGGTTCCGTCTCCTCCGGCGCCGCCGTTGCTGTAACTCATGGTCTTCTCAGAGGAGATCTAATCCACCAGCTCATCGAAACTCGTGGGGCCTACGATGATGAAAACCGACTCCATCACCCCCCCCCTCCCGCGGCCTGGCGGTGGCAGCGAGCAGACAGGCAGGTCAGCGGGTGGGCAGGTTAATGGATGGGCAGGGCGGGGGCGGGCCGAGCAGTAGTAGCAGGCGAGGGGGCAGGGCGGGGATGGGCTGAGCAGCAGCAGTGGACGGTCGAACAGACAGGGATGGGCCTAGCGGCAGCTGAGCCAGAATGGGCAAAGGGAAAGAGGGAGAGTCGGGTTGCAGGGTGGCCAAGCAGTTTGCGCAGAGTTTGAGTAACTCACACATGCATACACACACACTCACACACACCATGCAAACTGGTCCAATCATCAACTCAACGGGATCTAAACCACAGTAACAATGAATGACCTGTGGAGGAAGGAGCTGCAGATGCTGCATTTTATGGAGGGAGGGAGGGAGGAAGCGAGTGACTGAGGGTAGGGGAAAGGAGAGAGGGAGAGGTGAGGGAGGGATTGGGGAATGGGTGGAGGAGAGGAGAAAGATCCTGGGGAGGTGAGGAGGGAGAGTGGGGGGATTGTGTGAGAGGAAGGGGTAGGGAGGAAGAGGAGGAAAGTGGGGGAGGTGAAGAAATTGGGGGAGGAGGGGGAATAGAGGGAGAGGAGGGGGAAGAGGATGAATAGAGGGAGAGGAGGGGGGTGTGGGAGATAGGGAATGCGGAATAGAGGGAGAGGAGGGCAGTGGGGGAGGTCAGGAGGGATAGTGGGGTGATAGGGGTAGGTGAGGAGATAGATAGGAGGGAGATAGGGAGGGGAGAGTGACTGAGACATAACTCATGGAGGGAGGGAGGGAGTGACTGAGGGTGAAGAGGAGTGGGAGGGAATGCTGGGGGATGAGGGGTAATGAGCCGTGCCTGCACAGTTGGAGGCTATGCGTGAGTGGTGCAATAGTGCATTGGGGGGATGGGTTGCATTGGGAGGATGGGTGAGTGGTGCAACATTGCGATGGGGGGATGGGTTGCATTCGGGGAATGGGTGAGTGGTGGAATATTGCATTGGGGAACGGGTTGCGTTGGAGGACCAGGCCTCCCATGTGACCCGGACCCAACGGGTCTCAATTAGTCTAGTTTATACATATCCTGGGCTTGGTTGTACAGGACATGATTTCAACTAGTGTGCCATGAATCTTGTAGATGCAAATTGTAAGTGGGTAATTAAAACTCATTACAAATGTAAAGAGTAACATAGAAACAAAGAAAATAAGCACCACCAGCAGTGGCTGCCTCAACAACAGGCTGTCTGCCCATTTGTCTTTTTGTTATTTTTAGTGTGTGTTAAAAAGCTTTGGTGTTCTTTGATTTGTTTTATGTGGGAGGAGAGTGATGGAAACTTTTTTTCAATCTCTAACCTCGACGGAGATTAGAGGATATGCTTTTTTCCCGTATCCTGTCTCCATCCTCACTGTGGCCTAACATCGTGGAGCTGGCGGCCTTTCCTGGAGACCGATGGGCGCTCCAAGCCGTGGGAGTCTGCGGGACTTTAACATCGCGGAGTTGTGATCACTTTGCCAGGGATTGAAGCTCCAACCAAGGGGCCAGTGGACATTGTGAAGCCCGTGTGAAGAGGCCGACTCGGGAGCTCCATGCCGCGGAGAGAGTTTCAACCGCCCCGACGCGGGAGTTTCGATCACCCTGACAGGGGCTTCGACCATTGGCTGCTTGGGCTTTGACCGCCCCGACTGCGGATGGTTTGAGTGCCCCGACCGCGGGAGAACAAAGAGGGAGACGATTGAATATTACTGCCTTCCATCACAGTGAGGAATGTGGAATCCACTGTGATGGATGTTTATGTTAACTTTTATGCTTTTCCCTTAGTATGGCTGTATGGTAACTCCAATTTCAGTGTACCTTAATTGGTACATGTCACAACAAACTGACCTTTAAACCTTGAGGAGTTGGCCATTCGGCCTTTCGAGTCAGCACCGCCATTCTATATGATCATAGCTGATCATCCAAAATCAGTACCCTGTTCATACCTTTTCCCCATATTCCTTGATTCCATTAGCCCCAAGAGCTATATCTACAAAGAGACTGCTGAAATAGTAGTGGTGGATGGAATTCAATGGAAGTGCAGCATAATATATTTTAATCGAATGATTGAGAAGATACAAGATACATTATGTGGCATGTCTTTAAAGGTGTTGAGCAACCAACAGAGTTGGGGTGAGTTTGCCCTTTTGTTCAAAGGTGTCAGTAAAACGGAGGAGGCTGTTACAACAAAATAAAGTGTCTGTGATCCTTGGCTTTACAAACAGAGATATAAAGTGAGTAACAAAAATAAGTTATTATGTAACCTTATAAAATACAGATTGGATCTCGACTGGAGAATCGTGGTCAATTTTGGCACCGAACTCCAGGAACAATGTCAAACGATTGCAGAGAGATTTATATCAGGTGAAAAACTCAAGGTATCTGGAGGGATGGACCTGGATCCTCAGTTAGCAATGAATATTCTAAAGCTTGAAGGATTTTGAGGTAACTAATAAGTAGAAGTTTCTTTTAGCCAGTGACAGAAAGACTGATGTACGGAGGAACCTAAAAGGTTGCTGGCAGTAGAATCAATAATTCATTAAATAGGAGTTTCAAAAATCTTGCACTGGAATGATGGAGCAAATGAGGTCCTTCTGTACTATGATGCTATGATTACTTATCAAAGGTTGCACAAAGACTAATTAACATACTGGATAATATTGCAACATTATTATGGAGGATACCATCTGTGACTTTAATTAGGTTTATTTCAGAGGTGTGACAGTGGCACAACTCTGATTGGAGATTCATCAGAGCTTTGTGGAAATAGTCAAGTGCTGTATTGTAAAGCTTTTCATGTATACACATAGAACATAGAACAACAGTACAGCACAGGAATGAGCCTTTCAGCCCACAATGTTTGTGCCAAACTTGATGCCAGGTTAAACTGATCTCAATTGCCTGTACATGATCCAAATTCCTCTATTACTTGCACGACTATGTGCCTATCCAAAAGCCTCCTAAATGCCACTATCGTATCTGCCCCCACCACCACCCCTGACAGCGTGTTCCAGGAACTCACCACTCTCTGTTTAAAAATCTTACCCGGCAGATATCCATTAAACTTTCCCCTCTCACCTTATAGCCATGCCCTCTAGTGTTGAACATCTCCACCTTGGGAAAAACATTCTTACTGTCTACCCAATCTATGCCTGTCATACATTTTGATACTTCTATCAAGTCTCCCCTCAACTCTGACACCCCAGAGAAAACAATCTAGGTCTATGTAACCTCCCTGTAGCTGAACCCTCTAATCATGGCAGCATTCCGGTAAACTGCTTAAAGCTCCTGAATTCCTAAATTTCCACCTCTTTTTCTAAAAAAACAAACAACTGTCCAATCTTAAACAATTTTCCATACAGTCTATTTTATAAAATCATAATTTCTTTACCTAAGCAACATATTAAAATACTGGTGTATGTTGAAAATGAGAGGGGAAACATTCATTTCCTGGTGCTAATATCGTATACTCTGAGGGGCACAAATTCACAAACAAAAGTTTAAAACAAATAGCTCCAGACCAACTAGTGCTGTAAAAGTAATTATCATAAATTGCTTCACGTGACAATTACATCCTTCCGGCACAAA
Organism: Raja brachyura; assembly: GCA_963514005.1. The sequence continues at coordinate 99,546,463 of OY740782.1, read as the reverse complement.
TTATCATTCAGTTTCAAGGTAGAACAGGCAGCCTGCGAGATGCGCTCTGACAAAGAAGTGATATGCTTCTTCCCCAGTGGCATTCAGACCTTGCAAGTTTATTTTGTTCTGAGCACTATATTTCAAATGAGACTGAAATTGTGCATTATTCTGACATATAGGAATGCATCCAAAAATATATAAGGGAAGATTAATAACATTTAGAATAGATTTTTATACACTTCTATAAATCTAATATATTTTTGCCTACAAAACATTTCTGAAGCCTTTAAATGTTAAAATCATTTCTCAAGCAATCTACTCAATTTGTGTGGGCATTATCTACCACTGCCTTCAGGGGAAAGCTGGACATGTTCATGAAATTTGAATGAATGTGCCTCGGTTTACCATAAATAAGAAACAAATATTTATTTATCATTGAAAAATTAAATCCATACAGTTTTTCTGCCTTTCATGACCAGCTGCTGAGTTCTGCATTATATTTTATTAAAAAGAAATATGAAACTTTTCATAAATCAAAACATTAATAGTACAAATCCCCTTAATATTTAACTTGATTGATGTAAAATTATATTTATTATCACCTTTGAAATATATAGCCAATTTCTGTTTTCCTCAGATTTTTTCAAGCCAGGCAAAATCTGGTTGTGCAGAGTGGAACAATCCATTATTAAATCCTCATGAGGGTTCATTTTGCTGCTCTAAATCTCCACCTTGCTTCTTTTTTTTCAAAAGAAAGCCATGTGTAAAATACTTACACCACGACTTATACATAAATACATAGATACATTGATACATAGATACATAGAAAATAGGTGCACGAGTAGGCCATTCGGCCCTTTGGGCCAGCACCGCCATTCAAAGTGATCATGGCTGATCATCCACAATCAGTACCTCGTTCCTGCCTTCTCCCCATATCCCTTGATTCCACTAGCCCTAAGAGCTTTATCTAACTCTCCTTTGAATGCATCCAGTCAATCGGCCTCCACTGCCTTCTGAGACAGATAATTCTACTAATTCACAACTTTCTGGGTGAAAACATTTTTCCTCATCTCAGTTCTAAAAGTGGAGAGTGGCGCCGTTGAGTATGGCTGCCTTGCCAGCAGCTGTTTGTCCTGACATCCTTTTTTAAAATGCATAGTATGTCAAAAGTTTTGTTTTGGAGGTCTATTAGTCTTTTTATGGGGTGGGAGAAGGGGGAAGTTGTTTTTTCCAGTCTCTACCTGGTCGAGGATGTGTCTTTCTCCGAGCCGCATCTTTGCCCCCTCCTCACGGCCTACCATCTGGATTGGCATGGCCTTTTATTTGTATGGCTGTAAGGCAACCCAAATCTCGCTGTACCAATTGGTACAGTGACAATAAATGTAAACTTGAACTTGAAATGGCCTACCCCATATTCTTAAACTGTGGCCCCTGGTTCTGGAGTCCCCAGTATCGGAAACATGTTTCCTGCATCCAGCATGTCCAATCCCTTGATAATTTTATATGTTTCTATAAGATCCTCTCTCATCCTAAATTCCAGTGAATTCAAGCCCAGTCATTCCATTCTTTCATCATATGACAGTCCTGCCATCCCAGGAATTAACTTTGTGGACCTACGCCGCACTCCCTCAACAGCAAGAATGTCCTTACTCAAATGAGGAGACCAAAATTGCACACAATATTCCAGGTGTGATCTCACTAGGGCCCTGTACAACAGCAAAAGGAGCTATTTGTTCCTATCATAATTTCTAAACCTAAGCAACATATTAACTGCTTAACTGCCTCCATGCTTACTTTCAGTGACTGATGTACAAGGACACCCAGGTCTCGATGTACTTCCCCTTTTCCTAATCTGACACCATTCAGATAATAATCTGCCTTCTTGATTTTGCCACCAAAGTGGATAACCTTACATTTATCCACATTATACTGCATCTGCAATGCAACTGCCCACTCACCCAACCTATCCAAGTCACCCTGCATCCTCATAACATCCTCATTGCAGTTCACAATGCCACCCAGCTTCGTGACATCTGCAAATTTGCTAATGTTACTTTTTATTCCTTCATCTAAATCATTACTATATATTGTGAATAGCTGCGACCCAGCACCGAGCTTTGTGGCACTCCACTAGTCACTACCTGCCATTCTGAAAGGGACCTGTTAATTCCTACTCTTTGTTTCCTGTCTGCCAACCATTTTTCTATCCATGTCAATACCCTGCCCCCAATACCATGTGCTCTAATTTTGCCCACTAATCTCCTGTGTGGGACCTTATCAAAGGCTTTCTGAAAGTCCAGATACATTACATCCACTGACTCTCCCTTATCCATTTTACTTGTTACATCCTCAAAAGATTACAGAAGATTAGTAAAGCAAGATTTCCCCTTCGTAAATCCATGCTGACTCGGACCGATCCTGTTACTGCTTTCCAAATATGCCACTATTACATCTTTAATAGTTGACTCCAGCATCTTCCCCACCAGTGACATCAGGCTAATTGGTCTATAATTCCCTGCTTTCTTAAAAAGTGGGATAACATTAGCTACCCTACAATCCACAGGAACTGATCCAGTGTCTATAGAACATTGGAAAATGATCACCAATGTGTCCACGATTTCTAGAGCCACCTCGTTGAGTACCCTGGGATGCAGACTGTCAGGCCCTGGGGATTTATCAGCCTTCAGACCCAATACCATTTCCAGACTAATGTGAATTTCAGTGCCTCCGTCACCCTAGATCCTCTGTGCTCTAGATTATCTGGGAGATTGTTTGTCTTCCTTAGTGAAGGCAGAACCAAAATACCTGTTCAACTCGTCTGTCATTTCCTTGTTCCCCACAATAAATTCACCTCAAAAAACAAAGTATCCTTTATTGTCATTCAGACCTTTCGGTCTGAACAAAATTTTGTTGCCAGTCATACATATAATAAAAAACAAAACACAAAATAAACATATATTTAACATCTACCACAGTGAGTTTACCAGGCATCTCCTCACTGTGATGGAAGGCAAAACTCTTAAAGTCTTTGTCTTCTTCCTTCCTTGTTCTCCTTCTGCGCTGAGGCGATCCAGGCCTCCGATGTTGTTGTCCACTTGGCCTGCGGCCGAGCCTCCGAAGCCGGGCTGCTGCCACCGCTGTCGCCGGAATGCTGGAACCCTGCCACACTCTGAAGCCGGGTCCGCTGCCGAAACGCTGGAATGCCACACCCACAGCTCTGAAGCCGGGTCGCCGCTGGAATGCTGGAACGCCGCAGCTCTGAAGCCGGGCCCGCTGCCGGAACGCCACACCCACAGATCTGAAGCCGGTTCGCCGCCGCCGCTGGAACGCTGCCACAGCTCTGAAGTCGAGTCGCCGCTGGAACGCCACAGCTGGAACGTTGGAACACCACAGCTCTGAAGCCGGGCCACCGCCGCCGCTGTAACGCTCGAACGCCGCCACAGCTCTGAGGACGCCAGCTCCGCCATTAGGCATCAGCACAGACGGAGACGGTGACGGGGGACACAACAAGCAAAGTTGCATCCCCCTGAAGGGAGAGACTAAAACCTTGTTTCTCCCACCCTCCCCCCACACATACACGGCCTAATAAACTAAAATTTAGCTAAAAAGACACAAGAAAACAAAAGGAAAAGAAAAAAAACAGACGGACTGCAGGCGAGCCGCAGCTGCCAGGCAGCGTCGCCACTTCCGGAATTCCACACATGTTTCTGTCTTCAAGGGACTCACATTTGTCTTAACTAATCTTTTCCTTTTCACATACCTAAATAAGCTTTTACTATCCTCCTTTATATTCTTGGCTAGTTTACCTTCGTACTTCATCTTTTCTCCCCGTATTGCTTTTTTAGTTATCTTCTGTTGCTCTTTAAACGTTAACCAATCCTCTGGCATCCCTCTCATCTTTGCTATGTTATACTTTTAGTTTCATACTGACCTTGACTTCCCTTGTCAGGCACGGTGGGCTCTTATTCCCCTTAGGATGTTTCCTCCTCTTTGGAATGAAATGATCCTCAATCTTTTGGATTATTCAAAAAAAATTCCACCGTCATCACTGCGAGGGTCCCTTTCCAGTAAACTTTGGCCAGCTCCTCCCTCATGCCTCTATATGCCCCTTTGTTCAACTGCAATACTGACACTTCTGATTTTAACTTCTCCCTCTCAAATTGCAGATTAACACAAATCGTAATATGGTCACTACTTTCTAATGGCTCCTTTACCTTGAGATCCCTTATCAGATCTGGTTCATTACACAACCTTCTCCCAGGTAGACTCCAGTACCAGCTGCTCTAAGAATCCATCTCAGAGGCACTCTACAAACTGCATTTATTGGGGTCCAGTAGCAAGTAGTTAGTATATTTTTGCCCAAATCTGCAGATCAATGTTAATGTTGGTGGTGGGGGGGGGGTGGGGGGAATTCAGCAGCAGGAAGAGGACTGGATGAGGCATGGATAATATAGCTAACCTGCAGTGCAATGCCACATGTGTCTTTACATCCATTAAGTGACTGAAAAAGAAGCAGAAAACCGTCAGGATGAACACGCACTGTCATGGAGGAGGTGGAATAGTTCTAATAGCAATGGAGGCAGACTGAATCTTAAGTGTTCTCTCTCAGACCCAGCATCAAGATCGTCATGTAGTCCGGCTATGACTAAAAGTTATATAGCATTTAACACTAGTATGTGCTAGACAGATGCTGTCATCAAGCAAAATGCTGTGGGGAAATACATAGGCCTGAAGATGACATGGGTCAAAAGACACAGTGTTTAATTTAGTTTAGTTTAGTTTACAGATACAGCATGGACATAGGCCTTTCGGCCTACTGAGTCCGTGCAAACCAGCAATCATTCAAACACTATTTCTGTCCTGCACACCAGGGACAATTTACAGACACCAATTAACCTACAAACCTGCAGGTATTTGGAATGTGGGAGGAGATCGGAACACCCGGACAACACAAAATGGTCACAGGAAGAACACAAAATCTCCATGCAGACAGCACCCATAGTTAGGATCACACCCAGGTCTCTGGCGCTCTAAGGAAGCACTTCTACTGCTGTGCCAAGTGTTGGATTAACTCATGACTGTATGCACATTGTTCTGATGCTATTTCCAACTGACCTATCCACAAGCACATCAGTTCAGACCTTTCTTTCATTCCATTTAATCAAAGCCTCTAGTAAACATGAAGAAAAATAACGGGGAGAAATCGGAAGTTGTTTACCATCCCTTTTTGCTTTCTGGTTCACACCAGAAGATGGCCCAATATTTCAGTTGGTTAAATGTTAATTAAAGCCAGTCTTCCAGTGAAAATGCACTAGAAGGGTTTTATGTGACAATTGTGTCTGAAGAAGGGTCCTGTCCTGAAACGTCACCTATCCATGTTCTCCAGAGATGTTGCCTAACCTGCTGAGTTACTCCAGCATTTTATGTATTTTTCTTGTAAACCAGCATCTGCAGTTCCTTGTGTCTGCATCTCAATGTGACAAATCCTTCTTTCTACTGATTTATGTCTCATTCCAGTCCCTTCTGACTCCTAAGCTTCAAATGAATTAAGCAGATATTTCTTGAGCTCTCTGTTCCCCTTACCACAGATTACCCCTGTTACTTTCAATATTTCGGAAACAGAGCTTTTTCTGTGATGCTATGGCAAAATAAAATCTCTTTAATATTAAGTTATCACTTTTATACCTTTATAATAAAGTTAAAAAAATAAAATAAATTAGGCAGTCGGGCCCTTAAACAGCTCAAGCAGCTTACAGGTGATTATAGCAGCAGCTGGAACATAATTATTTGATGTACGGCAGCCAATAATATCATTAATGTGAACCGTTGTATCGAAGGCTGTGAGTTTCAATCTTATTATTTTGCCATTGACTCCAACAGCAGTAAATTAACTCAGGAGGTTGCTTTTTACGACGTTGGACAAAATATGGTATTTTCGGTTAAAGAAACTCGGTTTGGTAAATGTTTTAGCCTGCATTGTTTCTTGTGCAATATGTTTAATGTATTGTTCCTTGTGTAATATGTTTAACATGTTGATTCTATACCTATTAGTTATTAGTTTATTAAATTACAAGATGATTGGTCACAAAATTAAGTCAGAAGACCGGGTTACATTGATTAATTTTTTTTGATAAATATAGCATGGTTTACAATTGATATGCTTACCAACATCTTTTTGTCTACATAAAAAGCACTGATTTGAATCTAACCAGTTAGTGAAGGAGGATGACAGTTAGGATAAAGGTAGTCTATCACTCAATTGTACACACGCAACCAGCAGAGGAGACTGACACTGAACATATTTTAGAGCTAGGATTGAGGAGGAATCTGCACATGTAACAACCCAGATGCACAAGCCAGGATGGGGAATGTCTAGCACAGGTGCTACTTCAGTAGTTACCAAGAACTCAATTCCAGTACTGAGCAGCCGGTTGAAAATTCCACTGAACTGAGCTACAGACAAAGGCTGACAAGTGTACAGTACATCACAGAAAGCTTGGGACATGGGATTAGCTGGAAGAAGCCTAAATTGAAAATCAAGCATCTAGAAGGGGACCAGTAGCAACTTGGCATGGATCCTGTACCCCATCTTTACCAACTTGAAACATTCATTCTCGTTGAGAACCATAACCAAAACCTATCATGGTACTGAGCAAACCACAAAGTGCTAGAGGAACTCAGTGGGTCAGGCAGCATCTTTGGAGGAAATGGAGAGGATGCAGTATAAAGTGAAAGTTTCTAATACCAGAGGTATTCAAGGTTGCCTTTCAATGCCATATGCAGTTTCCTCAATTTATCTGGAATCAGATATTTATTAATCAATGTTCATAATAGCAACACAGATCTTAAAAAAAAAAAAGTGCTGTTATTATCACCCAGTATGCAGAGAAGCTGAGGTAAAATGATCACAAGGTAATAATGGGAAGAAGATCAGAATAGAAGGTAAACACTAGGGTAGAACTTTTTTTGTCAAAACCATCTGCAGGGAACTCTGGCTGGCATCATCATGTTAACCAGAGCTCAAAAGAGTGAGGCAGTTCCCTCATTATGCAGGATATTTTTGTGTTGTTTTTCTAGGTCTGCATGAAACCTGAGAGTCTTCAAGGTACAACTTTAATATATTACTCAATGCTGACAGCAAGACAACTCAAAATAGCTACACACTCACTGCCTACAGACAGGAAAAACTATATAAACAACATCTCCCTTTGTCCTTTGCAGCACCACCTGCTGCATGGGAGGAGCAGCAGGACCTCACACCCCACACAGTCCACCAAACATCACACATATCCTTCCAGGAGGAAGAAAGTAAATTGTGTGGACAATGCAACCATTACAAAGGAATTTGTCATTAAGCAAACACAATGCATTGGAAGCCATGAAATGGTAAAAACTGTTCCGAGATCAATAGCAGTTCTGAAGGTCCTTAAAACATATTTGTGTTGACCCTTCATTCTTCAGAGCACTTTGCCAACAGATAGAAGTGAATAGGAAGATACTGCAGATGCTGGTTTAAACAAAGATAGACACAAAAAGCTGGAGTAACTCAGCGGGGAAGGTAGCACCTCTGGGGAGAAGGTCGCAACGTCAGCCATTCCTTATCTCCAGAGATGCTGCCTGTCCCGCTGAGTTAGTCCAGCTTTTTGTGTCTATTTTAGATAGAAGTGAGCATTGTTGATTGGATGTAGAGAAAAGTGCTGGAGAAACTCAGCGGGTGAAGCAGCATCTATGGAGCGGAGGAAATAGGCGACGTTTCGGGTCAACCCTTCTTCGGACTGATGTGGGGGTGGGGGGGGGTGGGAAGAAGAAAGGAAGAGGCGGAGACAGTGGGCTATGGGAGAGCTGTGAAGGGGAGGGGAAAGAAGGAGAAAGCAGAGACTACCTGAAATTGGAGAAGTCAATGTTCAAACTGCTGGGGTGTAAACTACCCAAGCGAAATATGAGGTGCTGTTCTTCCAATTTACGGTGGGCCTCAATCTGGCCATGGAGGAGGCTCAGGATAGAAAGGTCAGATTTGGAATGGGAGGGGGAGTTGAAGTGCTGAACCACAGGGAGATCAGGTTGGTTATTACGCATCGAGCAGAGGTGTTGGGCGAAGCGATCGGCACGCCTATGCCTGGTCTCACCGATGTAGAGCAGCTGACACCTAGAGTAACGGATGCAATAGATGACGTTGGATGAGGTGCAGGTGATTGGATTGTTGATTGGATGTACTGTTTGGCCTGGGTGCATCTGGCAATGCGATGAGTGAACAAATCTTCAACAATCTTCACTTGCGCTGCTCTACATCAGTGAGGAAACTCTGGGGCTCTCTGTTACAATATCACCACATCTTTAACAGCTCTGCGAATGTCGTCACAAATAACTTCCAAACCCAAAAGTGTCAACATTTCACGTCATCTCAGGTGATTGTGAAACACTTCTATGTTTTGATACAGAATAAGGCCATCACATTTTAGAGTCCACATACACAGGATTCAAGTAAAAACTTATAGTTTGGTTACATGAGCATGAACACAGCACTCTAAACAGATACATAGCTGAAATAATGCCAGACCTTTTCCTGTGCCTAACTTTAACAGCTATTTAATCATTAAAAATGGAAAGAGGTCATAGACATGCCCCTTCTAGTGATATCACGCAGACACTGCAAGATCTGTACAAAGCAAAGATCTATATATATATATATATACAGATATATATATACATATATATAGAGAGAGAGAGAGAGTCATAGGCTCATAGAGTAATACAGTGTGGAAACGGTACCCAGACGTGGTGTTGAAGGATGAGAAGCCGAAGCAAAGAAGTGGAAGCGAAATAACCGAATGGAAACAAAGATAAAAAAACAAATAACCATAAGCTTACGAGGCCGAAAAGCCAACTAGCCGAAGGGGCGGGACGCCTAGAAGTGATCTAACAGAAAGGGTGGGACGCCTTCAAGCCAACTCACCGAAAGGCCAATCTGCCAAAAGGTCAAATAACGGACATGACGTCACTGGGGGGCTCGACTTGTCAGCGATTGGTCCAGACCCCCGTGTCCATCACATCACTGGCCGGGAGGGAGGGGGGCATTTTCCCACACAAGCTATTGGTGACTGGGCACTCTGAACCCGAGCACCATGTTGTAAGCGGCCAAAGGAGCGCATCCCTTGGGACAGCCCGCACTCTCCCACGGCCACGGCCGCCCTCCTTCTTGTCTCCCCTGTGCGGCTGTACCGTGACGGGCTGTGTGTCGCCAGCTCACGCGCACACACGGGCCGGGTGGAACAGAGGTGTGGGACAGGCTGGTCCCTCTGCCCACCCAGTGTCACTGACTGCCATGCACTGCCATTGGACCCCAACCCCCACAGCAGGGTGATTCACCCCCCCCCCCCGAGCCTCGGACCCTGACACCCACACTGAGTGATTCACCCCCCACCTCGGCTGTAGGGACAGATGGCTCCACAGCATTGGCAGCATAGTAAATCGCTTTTATATCATGGGTGGGGGACACAAATTCCCTGGCGGGCTGTTGACAAGTGTGCATAACAACGAACAATTTTATCTACTCCCACTCCCCCCCCCCCCCTTGACAACAAGAAGCACGTTTTATTTATTGTTTAAACACAGTAATACTATCTGGTTGCCTGCGTAATGTACACAACCTCCCACGCTCCAAACACCAGATTATCTGTAATCTGTTTTAGCCAAAGATGGACACAAAAAGCTGGAGTAACTCAGTGGATCAGGCAGCATGTCTGGAGAGAAGGAATGGATGACGTTTCGGGTCGAGACCATTCTTCTGGGTGGGCGGAGGGACCAGCCTGTCACACACCTCTGTTGCACCCGGCAGCGTGTGTGCACATGCACTGCCGACACACAGCCCATCACAGTGCTGCCACACAGGGGAGACAAGGCGGAGGGCACCTGTGGCTGTGGGAGAGTGGGGGCTGTCCCGAGGGATGCGCTCCTTCGGCCGCTTACAACTCGATGCTCGGGTTCAGAGTTCCATTCACCTATGGCTTGTGTGGGATAAATGACCCTCACTCTCCCGTCTCCATCGGCCAGTGATGTGATGGACACGGGGATCTGGACCAATCTACGCAATCTATGCCTCTCATGATTTTGTATACTTCTATAACATCTCCCCTCATCCTCCTACACCCAATGAAATAGAGACCCAGCATACTCAACCTCTCACAATAGCTCACACTCTCTAGTCTTGGCAACATCCTCGTAAATCTTTTCTGAACCCTTTCAAGCTTGACAATATCTTTCTTATAACATGGTGCCAAGAACTGAACACAATATTCTAAATGTGGTCTCACCAACGTCTTATAAAACTGCCACATGACCTCCCAACTTCTATACTCAATACTCTGACCATCAGTCAAGGCCAAAGTGCCTAAAACCTTTTTAACCACCTTATCTACCTGCGACTCGACCTTCATGGAACCATGCTCTTGTATTCCTAAATCCCTCTGCTCGACAACACTACCCAGAGGCCTACCATTTACTATGTAGGTCCTGCCCTTGTTCGACATCCCAAAATGCAACACCTCACACTTCTCTGTACATACATATATGTATGTGTGTGTGTGTGTGTGTGTGTGTGTGTGTGTGTCTGTCTGTCTGTCTGTCTGTTTGTGTGAGTGTGCGTATGCATGTATATGTTATTATATAGATATACACTCTATCCAAGCCTTTCATCATGCGGTGTATTTCAATGAGGTACCCCCTCATCCTTCTAAACTCCAGTCAGTATCATCCACTGAGAACATTCTCATAAACCTCCTCTGTACCTTCTGCAATGCCAGCACATCCCTCCTCAGATGTGGGGCCCAAAACTGCTCTCAATACTCCAAATCCTTCTGATCAATACCTTGCAGGTAAAGCCTCAGAATTATATCAATGCTTTAATATTCTAGTCATCACAAAATGAATGCTAACATTGCATTTGCCTTCCTTACTACTGATTCAACTTAGAAATTAACCTTTTGGGAATCCTGCACCAACATTCCCAAGCCCCTTTGCACCTCTGATTATGAATGCTCTCCCCACTTTGAAAATAGTCTATAGCCTACGCCATTATTCCTACTACACACTATCCAACGCTGTATTCCATCTGCCACTTGTTTGCCACTCTCCCAACTTGTCCAAATCCTTCTTTAGACTTCCTGTCTCCTCTATACTAACTGCCCCTTCACCTTTCTTCATATTATCCACAAACAAAACTGCAAAGCAATCAATTTCATCATTCAAATCATTATAATAGAATATGAAAAATAGGGAACCCATACTGATCCCAGCAGAACACCACTAGCTAACCAGAGAAAGTCCTTTATTCTCACTCTTTGCCTTCTGCCATTCAGCCAATCTACTCTCCTCGCTAGTATCTCCCCTTTAATCTCATCTTATTTAGCAGCCTCATGTGCGACAATTTATCAAAGGTCTTCTGAAAATAAAAATAAACAACATGTCTCCTTTGTCTATCCTTCAATTAACTTCCTCAAATAATTGCAACAAATTTCTCAGGCAAGGTCTCCCTTTCAGAAAACCACGATGACTTTGGCCCATTTTATCATGTGCTTCCACGTATGCTGAAATGTCCTTAATCCCTAATAACGGACTCTAAAATCCTACTGACCACTGAAGTCAGGCTAAGTGGCCTATAGTTTCCCCTCATTTGCATTGGTCCCTTCTTGAACAGTGAATAAACATGAACATGGAGTTGAACATGGAGTCATTCTTGAACATGGTGTAACTTTCCAGTCCTCTGGAACCACTCCTGACTCTAGTGATTCTAATAAGATCATTACTAATGCCTCCAAAATATCTAAAGCTACCTCTTTCAGAACCTTGGGATGTAGTCCATCAGGTTCAGGCGACTTATCGAAATTCAGACCTTTCAATGTCCCAAGCACCTTTTCCTTAGTAATAGCAGCTCCACTAACTTCTACCCCCTGACTCTTTGAATTTCTGTTATTGGTGTCATCTACTGTGAGGACTGATGCAAAACACTTATTCAAATCATCTACCATTTATTTATTCCCCATTATCACTTCTCCAGCTTCATGTTACAGCAGTCTAATGTTCACTCATCTCTTTTTTACTCTTTATATATCTGAAGACATTTTTGGTGAAGGCTTTGAATATAGAAATTAGGACACCATTTTGCAACTGTACAGGTCATTGGTGAGACTGCACTGTGTACAGTTCGGTTTGCCCAGCTAAAGAATGGATGAAGTGTAGAACAGATTCATGAGGATGTGACTGAGACTAGAAGGCTTGAGTTATAAGTAGAGGCTGGATAAGTTGGGGTTTTTTTCTGTGGACCGGTTGAGGTGCCCGAGGTACATAAAACCATGAGTGACATAGATAAGGTCACAGTCTTTTTTCTATGGGATTGGAATCTAAAGCAAGAGTGCATCGGTATTTGGTGAGAGCAACAAGATTTAAAAAGGGCCTCAGGGGCAATTTTTACATGCAGAGATTGATGGGTATGTGGAATGAGCTGCCAGAGGAAACTTTTGAGGTGGGGACAATTAAATGTTTTAAAGCACCAAGGGTCAAATATAGGCAAATTGGAAATGTTCAAATAGACATATGGATGAGTTGTGCCGAAGAGCCTGTTTCCATGCTCTTCCATGCATCTCTATTACAATTTCACCAACTGTACATTCTCAGCTTTATTTCCTGGCTAGAATTCCTCATGCTTGGATTCGATTAGATCTGTTTTGCATCTTCTATAAGACTTTTGCATTTTCTATCCTTCCTAAAGGATATTGACGAAAATAATAATGATAAGGATCAGCAGGAAGATCTTAAAGATTCTATGTTCTGCAGACAAGAGTTCAGTCTTATTAGAATTTAGATCTTTACAATCAGCAATTAATAAACATTGTTCTTGGTGACAACCATGGTGCAGGAATTATTAGTAAGGACTTAATAAGTCCTGTCCTTAAGAAACAGATCAAGCACTTGCCTCATGTAAGGATTGTTGTTCATATACTCATTTATAGGTGGTTTTGGCCTCGTTTGTCCTGACAGGAGTCTCAATAAATCTTGCTTGCAATCTCTACAGAGCCTTGACATACTCAAATTGCTTCAGAGTTTGTTATAGTGGACAGTAACTTACAGATTGTTGACCAATCTCTTGGTTCTGTTCCCATGAAATAAATACTCAGGCTACCAAAGGGGTTTTGGTACCACATGCTGCATTACATGCTTCGTAGAGTTTTCTATCACTTTATAAAGACAGATTTTCAATCCACTGACTGACCATTTCCAAATGTCCTCCAACCATTATTAAACTCAACATAGCTACTGGAACCACAGCCAGAATTCTGGACCATTGATCCAGAGACATGAGTTTGAATCCACCCTGGCAGATGGGGAAATTAATAAATCAATAAATGAATTCAAACCAGAATTATTGATGGCTATGAAACATTAGCTTGTTGTAAAGACCCATGCGGGTCAGTAATGTCCTTCAGTGAAAGTAATCTGCTGCCCTAGTCTGACCTGCAGTTAACTCTTATCTTTCTCCTTAGTTCAGACTTAGATTCAATTATATCATTTATTTCAAAGGGGAGCTCCAAAGGACAGAAGCAAGTTTCAGATAATTTAATGTTTTTAAATTAATTCAATTAATTTCAATAACTTAATAATTAAGATATTTCAGTGCTTCGATGGATTTTAACTTTAAATAAAATTTAAGTTTGAACATTTTAAATTACTTTATATTTTTTAAGAGCGTGTTGCATTTATAATCATTTTAGATATATCTAAATATGTCTGAATGTTATAGATATTCAAATAATTCAATATCTTTGAATGGTTTTGGTTGCTGATCAGACTGAGGTGTAGTTTGACTGATTGCCAAAGGGTTTCTGACCACAAACACACCATGATTCTTCTTGATTCTTGATTAATACAGGAGAAGGCAGGAGAATGAGGTTTGGAGAGAGAGATAGATCAGCCATGATTGAATGGTGGAGTGGACTTAATAGGTTGAATGGTCAAATTCTGCTCCTATCACATGACCTTATGACCTCATGTCCTCTTGAACACTAACCTAACTCATTATGCCACTCCTCAATACACTTATTTTCCATTATGTAGCAATGTTACAAAATTTTGAGATTTTAAAAATCAAGTCTGCAATTTATCCCATCAGATAAAGCATAAAAATAAGTTTAATTTGACACCTAATTCACTTTCATATCTTCAGTATTAAAAAAGTTAGGGCCATTTTCATACTCGGAAATTAGCAACTTGCTTCCTATTGCTTTTCTATTGACTTAACACAAAAGTTGCGATCGAGGACAGTCAACAGCCCACAACTTCCTTAAAATTTAAGAGAACCAAAAGAAATTTCCAGTTATTGTAGATTGAAGTATTCTGAAACAAATATGAAACAATCTTACTTGGATGACCTGATATTAAAGCATATAATTAGATAGTTACCCAATTGTAGCCAATTACAAAATTCAATTACTAGATCTAAACATTTATCAATTTCTTAAGAAAAAATTTAAAAAACATTTAAAGCCTAAGTGTCCAATTAACAGTCACACAATAATTCACAATATAACATGATTTTTAAATCTAATTGTCATTAATTTATAGGCCAAATTGAAGAAATCAGTGTTTAATGCCTGTAAATTAATGGGCATTTTAAACAGCTTGGGAGTGGGATTTTCTGGAACGCGATGGATTAGAACGTTGCGGTTGCAGTGAATTTAAACCCCATATCGCCAGGAAAAATTCTGCCTGTTCATATGGGAGCTAAATCACCGTTTCGCAACATGAAATATTGATTAAAGTCCCCTAAAAAAGCAAGTTTATATGTAAAAATAAACAGCTTTCACTTACCTGTCCCCTACGTAAAATCCGTCCCCGTTGTCGGCGTTCATGGCATTAGGAGCTAATTTTTATTTTACTGCAGCAATTAAATAGTCGGGCGATTTATTTAAAAAAAACGGACTTACCAGCGGTCGGAACAAATCTCCATAAATAGCTTGCACTCTGAGAAAATAAAGCTCCGGATCGGCAAGGGGAAAACCGCATTTTAACCCCACCCCCCCCTTAAAGGCACCAAAGTTGCGCACACGGCCAGTGGCAGAACTGCAGCACCGCTAAAGGTAAGTTTTGTAACATACGTACATTATGTCTATCAAAGAGGATAAGCTCTCATATTTCCACTTTATGTTCCACCAGTCATGTTTATATTCTCACCCATCTACTCAGATTGTCTGTAACCCCTTGAACCTTCTTTACTGCTCTGTACTTACAATCCCCACCTGCTGTAGTATTGTCAAATAAATTAGAAATATGGTATTTGATCTCTTTGTTAAATTGTTGATATAGATTCTGAAAAACTGGGGCCCAAACATTGATCACTGTGGTATCCCATTTATCACAACCTGCCAACCTGAGAATGAATTTGTTCTCATTCTGTGCTTCCAGTCATGTCAGCATATTACCTCATTCCATATGGTTGGACATCTCCTGTATGGACATTTTTTGGAAGTCTTCCACAAAATCTAAACGCCCCAAATCCACTGGATACCCTTATCTATTCTTCTAGCCACAACTTCAAAGAAGACTATAGATTAGTCAAACATGATTTTCCTTTCATTAATCCATTTTGGTTCGGCACAATCCTATTATAACTCTTTAAAGGTTTTATTATTTTCACTACCACTGATCATAGGCTGATGTGTTGATGGTTCTCACCTTAATGTTACCTTAATGGTACACCTTAGTGTACCACCAGATATACACAAACAACTGCAGAATCCACACTGTAAGATGGCAACTCATGCCTCCATTATCTCTAACGTTCCATCTTGCAAAATTATAAGATGCTACGCATTGGCTCTTCACTTTTGTAAACCTCATATATTATGTGCTGATTGATACGCTCTTCTTTTTCTCTAGACCTTTTGATTCCCTAATATATCTGGCAATTTTGTATGTTTTATTAGAAGACAGATGCAATGTAATTGTGTAATTCATCTGTCATTGTTCCCCTTTATATATCCTCACACCTCACCTTATATATCCTCATGAGGCCCACACCTACTCATGTCAATCTTTCCACTTTTACATCTTAATAAAAGCTCTTTTGGACTATTTTTATATTTTTACCACCCTAGTCTGATATTCTAATCTTATATTCTATCTTTTTTAAAATAATTTTCTTGGTCCTCCTTTGCTGATTTCTAAAATCTTCCTAATCTTCAGGCATACTCCATGGTTATTTTAGAAGGCTCTGCATTGGATTCATCACTATCTATAAATTCTCGTGTAAGCCACAGATAAGTGACTCTTCCTGTTTTTTTTCTATACATGAAAGGAATATATAAATGCTGACCATTGCCTGGACTTCATTACACATCTTCCCACAATTAACTTCAGTCTGCCCTCCTCTCATACCTTCAGTGGTGCTTTTGTTTAAATTCAAGCCTCTCGTTTTACATTAATTACTGCAGGTTCAAACTAAATGACAAATCCTATCTTGCTATGATCACTATTCCTCAAAAGCCTTTTGATAACAAGATTACCAATTAACCTTTGCAGAAAGCAAGATTTAAAATAGCTTTTTTGCCAAATTGGATCCTCAGCAAATCGATCTGGACAAGTATCTCAGTGAATGTTTAAATTCCACCTTATTAGAGCAATTTGATTTGTCCAATCTGTACCTTGGTTAAAGTCACGTTTAACTATTGCATTACTGCTGCATTCACCTCTAATTTATTGATTCATGCCTAATATTACAACAGCTATTTGGTGGCCTATGAATACCTCCAACCATCTTCTTCTTCCCTGCTTCTTCCTCTCTGTTATCAGACTTCTGAATATTCCTCCCACATGCTAGGTTGTTGTCCCTTCCAACCTATCTCTTTATGGACCTTTGGCTTTTTTTTCTGTAACTGTAATGAGACAATTCTGAAAAGCTACAGTATGTTCTGCACACTGGTATTTTCTATATGTACTTGTGGATTAGTTAATAGTAAGATTAAACGAGAACTTACCAAGTTCGAAGTTTGATCCTTATTTTATGAGGAGTTACGTTGAGGGTTTACGTGAAGAAGTCCCGCCAGGCGAATGCGCGTCATACTTCAAAGCAGCGGCATGGAAACACAGAAACACATATAGCCGAAGTAATATAGTAAGGCTTTAAGAAGACTAGAACTACCAGATGATCTCTTAGATTATGAGGGTCGGAGAGGAGGGCACGTTTAATCTTGTTTAATCTTACTATTTTACTTCGGAGTCACGTGAGTGATTCCGTGAAGATTTCAAAGCTCTGTGTTTACATGCCGTAGAAGCACTCCATACGACAACTGCTTCGGTTTGACATAGTAGTAACAAATAATATATTGAACATTGCTTCAAAGTATTCAATAACTAATTTTAATAACAATAATAACAAAACGCAGTAATGACCTCTCTATCCCAGGAGGAAATTACAAACAATGATATAAACAAAGCAAATGAATTAAACAGAACACAAAACAGCCTGCCCAAACCGTGGCACTGTCTGTACAGGTTTATCATAAACTGTGAGAAAGTTGCTTCTCTAGACCATCCTACGGCCATGAGGATTTGATCTAGTGGCATGTCCTGAGCCTTCGCCGCAGATGTGGAAGCCGCCCTGGTGGAGTGAGATTTAAACACATGAGTGTCGACTCCAGCACAATTGAAAACCTGTTTCAACCATCTAGAAATAGTTTGTACTGACACTCTTTTATATGGCTTTATGTGACTAATAAACAGTCCTGCCTCAGAGCCCCTGAGACTCCTTGTTAACTCAAGATATCGTCTTAAGTGTTTAACTACACATAACATTTGGACAACAGGATATGCTTTAAATGTCACCTTGGTTCCTGCCATACCTGGCCTGCTTTGTTTGATCAAATCATGGACATAAAAAGTCATGTCATCTACAGACAAATTCATACAATCTATTCGTAACAATTGTAAAGTTTGTACATGTTGCGCTGCAACCAGCGCCATTAGCATAACCACTTTCAGAGTTAACCTCTGCATAGACAACGACGTAATTGGAGCCCATTGCCGAAGCAGTGTGAGAACTACACTGATATCCCAGATTTCTGTATACCTGGGTTTTTGTTAATAATTCCTCTCATGAATCGGGATACTAACGGATGAGCCCCGATAGGCTGTTGTCCTGCGGACTGCCAGAAATAAGAGGACAAAGCACTCCTAGCACTGTTAATAGCACTATAACTCAAATGTTCATCAAAATGCAACTTAGCAAGGAACTCCAACACATCACTTATGCTTGCAGTCTGATAGGATAAATTTGATTGCGCACAAAACATGACCCATTTCTTTATATGAACCATATATTGTTTTTTAGTACTATTCCTCCAGGCTGCAGTGATAACCTCCATGGTCCTGTCTGACAACCCAAGGCCTTGGAATGGTCTGTTCAGAACCTGCAGACCAACAAATTCATTCGGTCATGTAATGGGTGACTTTCTCCTGTAACCGGATGCACCAACAAATTACTGCATCTGGGAACCATCATGAATGGCTGAACCATCATTCTGAGTACCAATGGGAACCATGGTTGTGTTGGCCAATCTGGGACCACCAAAACGCCTGTGGCGGAGTCACGCTCTATTCTGGTTAAACATTTCGTAATCAGACAAAATGGAGGGAAAGCATAAAAGAATGATGTCCCCAATGTAGTGAAAAAGCATCCACAGCAACTGCTCCTGGCTCTGGTTCCCATGAAACATATTTAGGCAACTGGTGATTCAGTCTGGATGCAAACAGATCAATATCTGGCAACCCAAATCGAGTGACAATAGTTTGAAAAACTTTAGAATTCAACATCCATTCAATATTATCATTGAATTTTCGTGACCTTTGGTCTGCCACCACATTGTCTACCCCTGGCAGATAGTTGGCCGAAACCCAAATGTTTCTTGAAATACACCAATGCCATATAAGATTAGCCATGGTATCACATGAAACTGATCTTGCTTCTCCCATATGATTGATATATGCCACTGCCGTAGTGTTATCAATCTGGAGTTGAATGTGTAAATTATTCATTGTAGAGCAATATGCCTTTAATCCATAAAATGCTCCCAGTAATTCCAAATAATTTATTCCTTGTGTGTGGGGAATCAAACTTTCTTGTTCATTCCATCTACCTCCACAACTGGACTTCATGTCAGATTCAGATTCAATTTTAATTGTCATTGTCAGTGTACAGTACAGAGACAACGAAATGCATTTAGCATCTCCCTGGAAGAGCGACACAGCAAATGATTTGAATAAATAACAATAAGTGTCCGGGGGGGGGTGATTGGCAGTCACCTAGGTACGTTGTTGAGTAGCGTGACAGCCGCCGGAAATAAGCTGTTCCTGGACCTGCTGGTTCGGCAACGGAGAGACCTGTAGCGCCTCCCGGATGGTAGGAGGGTAAACAGTCCATGGTTGGGGTGAGAGAGGTCCTTGGCGATGCTGAGCGCCCTCCGCAGACAACGCTTGCTTTGGACAGACTCAATGGAGGGGAGCGAGGAACCGGTGATGCGTTGGGCAATTGTCACCACCCTCTGCAATGCCTTCCGGTCGGAGACAGAGCAGTTGCCATACCAAACTGTGATGCAGTTGGTAAGGATGCTCTCGATGGTGCAGCGGTAGAAGTTCACCAGGATCTGAGGAGACAGATGGACCTTCTTCAGTCTCCTCAGGAAGAAGAGACGCTGGTGAGCCTTCTTGATCAGAGTTGAGGTATTGTGGGTCCAAGCGAGGTTGTCGGAGAGGTTGACTCCCAGGAACCTGAAGCTAGAAACACGTTCCACCTCCGTACCGTTAATGTGGATGGGGGTGTGCGTGCCGCCCCTGGACTTCCTGAAGTCTACAATGAGCTCCTTGGTCTTCTTGGAGTTAAGGGCCAGGTTGTTGTCAGCGCACCATGCTGCTAAGTGCTAGACCTCCTCCCTGTAGGCCGATTCATCGTTGTTGCTGATGAGGCCAATCACCGTTGTATCATCTGCATACTTGATGATGGTGTTAGTACCATGTACAGGTGTGCAGTCATAGGTGAAGAGGGAGTAGAGGAGGGGACTCAGCACACAGCCCTGTGGAACGCCGGTGTTCAGGGTGAGGGTTGAGGAGGTGTGCTTGTCTAACCTAACAGACTGGGGTCTGTTGGTTAGAAAGTCCAGTATCCAGTTGCAGAGGGAAGGAGCGATGCACAGATTACCGAGTTTGGCGATCAATTTTGATGGTATAATGGTGTTGAATGCTGAGCTGTAATCGATGAACAGCATTCTTACGTAAGTAGCCCCCCATCCGAGAGCACTCACATCAGTCTGTAAAATCATTGAAGGTTCCTGCACCAATATGTTATGTACTTATTTGGTGTTTTGTACTTATTGGTAGTCTCTTGCATTATAGCTTGCTGGAGCTGGTGAGACACTAAATAACTAACGTTGTTTGCAAAGTACTCGTCCATTGCCTCACCAGTCCCCTCCGGAATAGCAAAACTCATTGCAATATCCGGGAAACCCGGAGCATGGCTCTTGTGCTCTGGTGTTTGCACATAAGCAGGGACACCAGACATGGGGTCAGCTGCATCCTGCCCCGCTTCTCCCAAATCATATATTAGGGAGGCATCCTCCAGTCCTAAACAAGGCGCTGAAAGGAAATCCCCTTGCTGACATTCCACATCTTCCTCTTGATATGGGCTTTGTTGAACAGCTGCCTGGGGAATTACTGGGCCTTTAGCCCCTTGTTTTATTAGAGTCTGGAGCATTTTCTCCATATTCTGCATCCTCCCCCACATTCTCTTATTATCTGGAAGGGTCACGTTCTTCTTCTTCAGACTCGTCTGATAACACGGGTCTATTAGATTTTCTTTTAGCCTTTCTATGGCTGTCGGTGGCCTCCGCCTCCTGGGTAACTGGAACTGCCGTGGAAAGTTCACTTTTTAATGCAACTGCTGTTGGTAAAACGGCACCCGGTATCGGAACCAGCGTTGCCTCACTCATCTCCCGACCAAATCGATTAAGTGAATCCATGGACCCACGCTTAGAACGAACTCTCCTACCTGACCGCTCCATACCACCAACTCCTACTGACTTCTCGAGCCAGCTTTACAGAGTTAAATACTCGCAGGCAAAATTTCCAAAACCACTTACCTGTGAGTTTTCTACTTACCGCTGGTGGAGCTGTGCTCTCCAGCCCGTTCAGTGCGACATGCGCTGACATAATGACGTGCATGCGCCTGGCGGGACTTCTTCACGGAATCACTCACGTGACTCCGAAGTAAAATTGTATGTGCGTATATTATTACCTGATTTAATATGGTAGTATGCAATCAAACGTTTCTCACTGAATCTTAGTACACGTGACAGTAACAAATCAAGTAAACAATTAAGAATAAAACATTAAGAAGAATACATTATAGTTTAAACGTGAATGAAATAAAATACCAGAGCAAAAGGAGGCTACAAACTTTCAAGTCAAGTCAGGTTTATTTGTCACATACACATACAAGTTGTGCAGTAAAATGAAAGTGGCAATGCCTGCGGATTGTGCAAAAAACTCCAGAACTGAATAGCTGGGAAGAAGAAGGTGGTTGGACGTATTCATAAGCCACCAAATTGCCTTACTCACCAGTGCTGCAGCGTGTGATATCCACATCAGATCCTCTGTGATGTGGACTCCCAGGTATTTAAAGCAGCTCACCCTGTCCACAGTAGCTTCAGTGGCATATACGTCCTCGGATGTTGTGCCTTCCTAAAGTCCACGATCAGCTCCTTAGTTTTTTGACATTCAAGAGGAGGCTGGTGTCCTTTTAGTTATTCAATAGAGTTACTGCTCGTTGAAAAGTGCTGTTTTTATGTCTGGCTGTGGCTGCTTTGACAGTCCGGAGTTGCCTTCCAGAGGGAAGTGCTTCAAAGAGTTTGTGGCCAGGGTGAGAGGGGTCAGAGATGATCTTACCCGCTCTCTTCCTGGCTCTTGCAGTATACGGTCCATCAATGGGGGGAAGGTTGCAGCCAACAACCTTCTCAGCTGATCGAACGATTCACTTCAGCCTCCGGATGTCATGCTTGGTGGCTGAGCCAAACCAGACCATGATGGAGAAGGTGAGGACAGACTCAATGATGGCAGTAGAAAACTGGACCATCATTGCCTGTGGCAGATTGTGTTTTCTCAGCTGCCGCAGGACGTACATCCTTGGTTGGGTACTTTTGACCGTGGAGTCAATGGTGGCCTCCCATTTAAGGTCCCTGGAGATGATGGTTCCAATGAACCTAAAATACACCACATATGTGACTGTGATGTTGTTGATTGTGAGTGGGGGGAGGGGAGGGGGAGCTCTTATTATTACATATAGTGAATATCATTACTTACTCCCCATTCCCTTTTTCCCTCTCTCTTCCCCATGTTCCATCTGGAAGCACACACATTTCCACAATCCTGCCCTCCTTTCTGCTTGCCCCATCTCCTTCCACCTCTATCCCTTCCTCCAGTGGTGGCCGATTAGGAAAAGGGGAGATGCAACGAGACCTGGGTGTCATGGAACACCAGTCATTGAAAGTAAGCATGCAGGTGCAGCAGGCAGTGAAGAAAGCAAATGGTATGAACGCATTCATAGCAAAAGGATTTGGGTATAGGAGCAGGGAGGTTCTACTGCAGCTATACAGGGCATGGTGAGACCACACCTGGAATATTGCGTATAGTTTTGGTCTCCTAATCTGAGGAAAGACATTCTTGTCATAGAGGGAGTACAGAGAAGGTTCACCAGACTGATTCCTGGGATGGCAGGACTTTCATATGAAGAAAGACTGGATAGACTCGGCTTGTACTCGCTAGAATTTAGAAGAGTGAGGTGGGATCTTATAGAAACTTACAAAATTCTTAAGGGGTTGGACAGGTTAGATGCAAGAAGATTGTTCCCAATGTTGGGGAAGTCCCGAACAAGGGGTCACAGTTTAAGGATAAGGGGGAAGTATTTTAGGACTGAGATGATATATTTTTTTTCACACAGGGAATGGTAAAGCTGTGGAATTCTCTGCCTCAGAAAGTAGTTGAGGCCAGTACATTGGCTATATTTAAGAGGGGGTTAGATGTGGCCCTTGTGGCTAGAGGAATCAAGGGGTATAGAGTGAAGGCAGGTACAGGATAGTGAGTTGGATGATCAGCCATGATCATATTGAAAGGCGGTGAAGGCTCGAAGGGCCGAATGGCCTACTCCTGCACCAATTTTCTATGTTTCTATGTTTCCAGCTTCACATTTCACACGTCTTCTCTACATGTCTCCTTATTGCACAACCTTTTATCTTTTCATCTCTGGCCTTTGTCTATCACCTGCCTACCAAAAAGCTCCCTCACCTGTATCAACCTATTACCTGCCTGGCTTTGTCTTGCCCTGCCTCTCTTCCAGCCTTCTACCTTCCCCCTCCCCTCCAAACTCACCTCCACCCCCCTCCCAACCCCTGCACCAAATTCAGAAAAAGGCCACAATAATAAACATCAAATTCCATAAGATGTTAGAAGCTCTCTAAGAATGCCATGTAAAACAATATTAACATACATGGAGACACAGATGCTGGTTTACAAAAAAAGGCACAAAGTGCTGCATTTACTCAACAAAACAGGCAGCATCTCGTGGGGACAAGAGTAGGTGAAGTTTGGGTTGGGAACCTTTTTGAAAACTAATTGTAGTAGAGGGGAGAAAACTGGAAGAAAGGAGAGGATGTGACATGGGACGGCAAGTGATAGGTGGATACAATTGAGGGAGTTTTGATACTTGTTACTGAGTAGTATTTTGCTGAGTTCAAGGCTCCTACAAACACAAAGTGTGAGGCAGGAATTGCCAGGGAAAATTTAAAGAAGGCTTCTATAAGCATGAGTGGGTGAAATCACTGTGCAAAGGCAAGAACCATTTCCATAAAGAAAGTGATGAATAACTAATGGGCATTGATTTAAAGCAATAAATGTAAGGATCAAGATGAAGCAGAGAAAACATAATCTTTGAAGCAAAGTAAAGTGAGTTCATGAATTAATTATGTGGAATATTCCCTTATCTTTACCTGGCAAAGTCATTTGGCATCTGAAATCTGAACCGCATTGAGTAGTGAAGCAGAAAATAGGAAACAAATCCATGGTTCACATATTTTGGTCTGTGAAGCATAAGAGAGGCGTGAGTTGAGAGGAGTGGGTTATTATAAAATATAAGGTACAATGGCAATATACCTTTGAAAGATTTCAGCCATGCTGCTGGCCAAGGCTTCTCCTCCACAGGGTCTGTACCATGCCTGCTCCCTCAGGGCTCCAATTACCACTGGTGGTGCATCACACAACCTGCAGATCCCAAATAATTTGTCACTGGATGAGTGATGGGATTAGTGAACTGAGCAGAGACAGTGGCTGTTGCTGCCGCACCTAAAGGTCCACTCCACACTTAAGGTAATTGACTCCTTGTGTCATGGCATCCGGTCTGTTGGTTATTGGTATTAACCCACATGGTTTCTGCCCATTTGCCTTATGAGAGTTCAGATCGAACTTAGGCCCATGAAGCTGGGAGTTTAGTTTAGTTTAGTTTAGAGATACGGTGCGGAAACAGGCTCTTCGGCCCACTGAGTCCGCACCAAGCAGTGATCCCGCGATATTAACACTATCCTACACACATGAGGAACAATTTACTCACAAACCTGTACGTCTTTGTGTGTGTGAGGATACCAAAGATCTCGAAGAAAGCCCACGCGGTCACGGGCCCCCACATGAGAACTGGAACAGAGAGATTTATAATAGGTTATTTTAATTTTTGCAGAGGAAGTACGACCTTGTCTCACCCTATCACTATCGAGAGCTCAATGTGTTTTGTTCTTCATCAGGACTTTCCAATAAGTGCCTCGTTGGAAATTATTAACCTTTTTTTAAGTAGGCTACTCATCTTGGTCTAAGATAAATTATTTGCATTGCCAGGAGGCTTCTCAGACTAGTCCCAGAGTGGGGGAATCGAGAACCAGACGGCATAGGTTTAAGGTGAAGGGGGATAGATTTTAGAGCAATCTGAGGGGTAACGCTTTCACACAATGGGTGGTGGGTGTATGGAACGAGCCACCTGAGGAGCTAGTTGAGGCATGGACTATTGTAAAAAGCAATTAAACAGGTATGTGGATAGGACAAATATAGAGGGATATGGGCCAAATGCAGGCAAGTGGAATTAGAGTAGATGAGACATGTTGGTTGGTGTGGGCAAGTTGGGCTGAAGGGCCTGTTTCCACACTGCAACACTTTACTATTCATCCTCCTTTTATTTTCTCTGCAGTTTGATAAGAAGGTGGAGGGTAAGAATGCAGCGTTCCATGCCCAGAGCCTTCGCTGCTACCATGCTAATTCTAAAATGACGGGAGAAGTGGAGGCTCTGGGGACTTAAGTGATCAACAGGGAATTTCAATTAATTTTGGAATTCAAACTAACAATTTCAGCCATTGATTAATATGTATAGTGCGGGGCCACACTGTTGAAGGTATCTGTCCAGATGCTTATTTTCTTTAGATGTAATGTGACGAGGAGCAATTAAGGATAAGCACATAAAGTAAAGAGGTGAAAATAAATGCATTGCTATCTATATAAAGGAAAAAATAATCCATAAATGCCAAAGCTGTACATGAGGAACGTGATTTTCTTTTCATCACCTGAGAAATAACAATAGTAATCATCACCAAGCACTTACTCCAACCACTTACAGCAGCATTTTCTCCTGGTAGGGAGTTCCATTACAAGGAACAGTTCAGTGCCAGTATGATGAAAGACTGCTGCCTTTGCACTCATCTGCCTTTTCATTTTCTCCAATCACCATGAATCATGCAACTGGTCCATTAAAGCCCTTCTGCTTTCCCACTGTGGTATCCAATTCTATTTTAGCCCCTATAGATCCCTTGAATATATTTTTATCTACTATGAAAAAAAAAAGCCGCCTGTATGCTTGTGAAACTCGTACCCATATTGTAACCTTTGTCTCCTACATCTCATGTCATATATTAGTTCAATGATTCAATGAGTCAATGATACTTTATTGTCACATGTATCTAGCTACAGTGAAATTCTTTGTTTTGCTTACGATCTGGTAAAATCATACCACAATTAAAGCACAATTATAGAAAAGTTCAAAAGTGCAATAATTGTAGTGTAAGAATACCAGACTTCACCTAAGCAGTAATCAAAGATTTGTCACGTTTTTGAAGTCAACTTGTGCCCTTCAAGTTTCAAAGTTCTTAATAGTGGAGTTTTATCTTGGCCTTAAAGGCCCGTTGTCCTGGCGGCTGCACTAGGTTGGTGTTGCAGGATTGTCCTGGCCTGGCCTGGCGATGCTGTCGGCATCCTCCACCGCTGCTCTGCCTTCTGTGCTGCTGTAGGCTGCATCCAATCCGCTTGCTCTGCCTCAGTGAAGCCTCTAGTGGTGTCCAATACATGCGATTCCCTGGCTGCTGCAGCGCCACTTCACTGTCACTTGGACCCATGGACGTGTATCCCCTTACCTCCCACAGCTACCACCCAGCCTCTGTGCCCAGGCACCTCCCGCTGCCAACCTTGGAACCCCCAGAGAACCTCTAAGGGCACAGGAGGTGAATCCTCAGCCTCCTCACCAATCCTCATCTCCTTCAGCTGCCATCTTGAAATCTGCCCTTTGTCCAGCATCTGCCATCTTCACCGACTCCCTTCACCCTCCTCAACAACTCCTGGTCTTCGGGGTCAGGCAGAAAACGAGGCTCAGATGAGGCTCCATTCCAGGCGGGTTCCTGGTACCATGGTGGGCTAGCCAGGGACCTTCTTGCCACGTGGGGGATGTCTCTCATTTGTCATTTTTGTGGTCCGTAATATTTCACTAATACAAATGTTGCCACAGAAACTGTTAACAAGGCTGTCTAACTGATGGATGCAATGGTATTGAATAGCAGTTCAGGATTAGGCATTAGCAAACCTAATTTTCTGAATTTTGTCAGTAGTTTAAGTAAAGGATTAATTTGAAGAAGAAATTATGGCCTAATGAATACTGTGGTTGATATTTTCTTTATATTGCATTAATATTAGCCTTTAGTCTTTATTAGCCGTCAGGAAATATGATTTAGTTTAAAGTAAAGCTGGGAAAGAAGACTGATTTGACAACCCTCACACCAAGTGGGAAGGGGAGCTCAAAGGGCCTTGTGAACAAGCCAAAGCCGGGAATGAGGAATGGTGGCAGAACGTGGCAGTGGGATCACATGTTAATTGTTTTCTTCTAGTTCATACACAGTGCGTACCCAAACTGACTGGCTGGCTTTCTGCTGGGTTTACAAGGCTGTTGCCAGGACTCGAGGGTCTGAGCTATAAGGTGGAGCAAGCCTTGAATCTATTCCTTGGAGAGCAAGTGGATCTTTTAGAGGTGTACAAAATCATGAGAGGAATATATCGTGTAGCGGCACATAGTTGCTCAGAGTGAGGGAATCAGGAATAGGTTTAAGATGAAAGGGGAAAGATTTAATAGGAATCTGAGAGGTAACATTTTCATACAAAGGGAGTTGGGTGTATAGAATGAGCTGCCGGAGGAGGTAAATGAGGAAGGTACCATTGCAATGTTTAAGAAACAATTGGACAGGTACATAATGGGACTGGTTTGGATGGATATGGGCCAAACGCAGGCAGGTGGGACTAGTGGAGATGTGACATGTTGGTCGGTGTGGATAAGTTGGGCCAAAGGGCCAGTTTCTACGCCGTATGACTCTGTGACTATATTAGTGAAATAGCAGGGTGTCATGCAATTTGCAACACAGAAGACGTGCATTCACCCCATCGTGCTAATGGTGTTTGAAAATGGTCCAAAGGTTAATTTCACTCCTCAGGTCTTCGTCAACAGCCTGCAGGTTATGACACTGTCAGTGCTCATCTAAGTACTCTTTAAATATTGTGCCAGTCTGTCTCCACCAACTTCCAGGCAATGAGGTCCAGAGCTCACTGCTCAATTTTTACTCAACTTTATTTCAGTCCTTCTACACTGCAAACTTAAATCTTTGTCTCATAGTTACTGACCTTTCCGCTCAGAAAGTGTAATTTCTGGTTAACCTGTCGATACATTTTACAATTGTACCTGTTCTCACTAAATCTCAATTTCAAAGAAAATAGCCCCAGATAACTAGTCTCTCCTCATAGTAATGTTTCTACAGTCCTGTAATGTCCTTGTAAATCTCCTTTGCATTCTCTGTAGTGCTATCACATCTTTTCTATAATGTGTTGGACAGAGTACTCTTACTAAAGCTTAAATAATGGTTTGCACAATACTATCATAATCTACCTTGCATTTTTTATCTCAATGTCCCAACCAGATTTGGAGAGGGCCGATAGTAGGAATGTTGAATTCTCCAAATTTAGATAACTACATAATCGTTCCCCTCTCCTTTCTTCCCCCATATAACATTCCCTTGTGCCCCATATGGACTCACACCTACTTCTCCCCTCCGCTTCCACCTACATTCCTTCCTTTAACTTCATGATTCACAACTCTTCAATCCTTTTGGGTTACACAAAAAGCTGGAGAAACTCAGCGGGTGCAGCAGCATCTAAGGAGCGAAGGAGATAGGTGACGTTTCAGTCGAGACCCTTCTTCAGACTGGTCAGGGATCAGGGAAACGAGAGATATAGACGGTGATATGGAGATATAAAGAACAATGAATGAAAGATATGCAAAAAAGTATCCTCTTCAATCCTTTTGTCTTACACCTGCTATCTTTTCATCTCTGGCCTTTGTCGAACCATCTGCCGATCCAATAACCCTCCTCACCTATGTTGGCCAATTACCTGCCAGGCTTTGGCCTGCCCCTCTCTTCCAGCATTCTTTACCCCTGCCCCCTACGATTAGTCTGAAGAAAGGTCCCAACCCAAAACGTCATCTATCCACATTCTCATGAGATGCTACCTGGGGGGAAATGGAATGAGCTGTAGGGACTGGGATAACTGTGAGGAAAGAGAGGGATCATTAAAGTTGTGGGCTAGGCCTGAGATTGTGTTCTTAGGGGAAACATCTCTAATAGAATGTGTGTGTCAGAGTTTGTCACTATTAAGTAGATTGCTTTTTGGGTGACTATGATTGCATTCCTAATACTTGGCTTGATATTTCTTAACTTTAATTTCTGTAGTCAGGGTTTATTCAGCCTTGGATTTCCTGCAAGGACTATTATATTTAAATCACGCTCATTCCTATTGTAGAAATCTCATCTGCACCTGTTAATAAAGTGTTCACTCCATATTGTGGGGCATTCACAACTTACATAACTCTCTGTCATAAAGACTGAAGGCTGAATTAAATTGAGGTTATGTAGGCTGAATTGAGGTACGTAGGCTGAGTTGAGGTTATGTTTTCCACAAATTCATTTGAATCCCCCTCTTACTGACCCTCCCATGCTCATTAAAATCAAAGCTCATGGCACCAGCAGGTTTCAATATTAGGTAATCAACTACTTAATGAGGAAATTTAATTAAACTCATGTCATTGCACAGTGGTTCCCACAATTCAGTGAGCAATAATCAGTGATAATGGATGCAAGGACAATGGGTGGCCCTGCAAATGGAAAACATCCTTTTAATTGCAGTTTCTGTAGATCGAGGGAATTAACAGCCATTGAATGGTACAGAATCAAATACAGAATTACAATTACAGGTTTTACTTGGTGGAATAGCAATTATATTTAACAAGAGCAAAATTGCTGATAAGATAATGAAGTAAAGAAGTTCCACTGATCTTGTTAGTCCAACTGAATTAAAGTTCATTAGTAATAACAACAGCTTATCAATTGAAATGATCAATAATGGATAATTTCAATTACATTCCCCTCATATGACATTGTATTTTAAGTTTTTGCTTAATCACACAGTACAAAATGATGAGAATATTTATGTTTCCAGGATAAGAGCAATCTTTAAAATTGGGCAGTTTGGAAGATTAGGATTCCAAAAAAATCAATCAACATTTGTGCCAAGTTTAGAACCATATGTTGTAAGTGCTGTCTTTTAGAATATGCTTAAATAGTTGTAGCAAATACTGCATGCTTAATAAATGAATGAAAGTTTGATCTCAACATTTCACTTTATTAACCTTCTGAAGAATAAAACACGAGCAAAGCAACAAATAAAAATGGTGTTGCTTTATTAGTACAAGTGATAAGAAATCTGGGAACATCATTAGACAGCCGTATAGCACACATGGTCTGGCACAGCCCTGACAGCATTTAACCTGTAGACAGATGTATTTAATTACATCTATCATTTTGCCCCCTGTTCCTTTCTCCTTCACAAATTTGTCTGGCCTTCTATGAGATGTATCTGTATTTGTGTCTAGAACGATGGGGTACAGTTTCAAAGTAAGGGGCCAGCTGGTTAGGACGGATATGAGAAGCAATTTCTTTACTGTTGCAAATCTTTGGGAATCTCAATCCTTAAAAGGCGTAAAGTGTAATGATAAGCACTTAGCTAGATTTTTATTTTTAACTGAGTTAGCTTCTATTTCCTTGGGTTAGGACGATTTTTACTTAGGAAGACTGTAAACCACTCCTTGATGTTTTAAATAAATTACAGTGGGTCCCCCTTGATGCTTTGGATGAAAGGATGTATGAAAACTCGGAAGAGCACATGATATTACAAATTACAATATAGACAATGAAGAACTCCTGAAGTACAATCACTTTTCTAATGTTAACGCTACAGAACCAATGCCGATGACCTGATGATTTATTTTGGTGAAATGGTTGAGGGGTTAGTTTGCTCGTGAATCAGACGATGTATAGCTCACTGTTGGCTTCCGTCATCATCCAACATCTTGACACAATTGGTTGCCCGACTCGTCACAGAGTGCATCGTGTTGTCGTTTCTGGGGATCGCCACGAGGAGGCTCCTGTCATGATCCCCGGTTGAGGGGTAAATAATGGTAAAGACAGCAAAGCTCACCCCATCCCCAAACTCTTGTCCATTCCTATAAAATATTACTTTTGGATCTTCTCTTTTTATTAGATAGAAGATAAGCACATTTAAAAAATGTTTAAAAAGGAATTCAGCTCTTTATCTTTTCTAACATTCCACAGGATTATATTTTACCTCAATGCAACTTCCCTGCAAAAACCTGCATCCATTGATTTCCATGAAAATGAACAGCCTACAAATCCTTTTCTTGAATGTACAGCCCTCTTGGGTACAGAATTCCAAAGATTCCCAAAATCCAAACAATCTTCACACCTCTGTCTTGATTGGCTGTGTGTTTATTTTGGAATGGTTGTTGGCAGTTTGCAGATCAATTTCCCTCCTGAGATAAATAAAGCTCTATCGTATTGCATCATATCATATCGTATCATATCATATCATATCGTATCCAAGGTGCTGTCCCACTGTACGAGCTAATTCAAGAGTTCTCCCGAGTTTCCCCTGATTCCAACTCAGAGAATTATGGTAATAGCCGCTCGTAGGTACTCGGGGCTCTCGTGGATATTTTTCAACATGTTGAAAAATCTTCATGAACCTTCACGAGCTTACCGCGTTTCCCAAGTACCTGCCTTTAACGTTATGAGCCGCTAAGAGACGTCCCGAGCTCCAACGTACCCGCTACGTACATTCTACATGCTTACCACGAGTTTGATTTTTTTTAAAACTCGGGAGAGCTCTTGAATTAGCTCGTACAGTGGGACAGCCCCTTAAACGTGAAATAGAGTGCGCTCAGAGCCAGCCTGCTCCTGTTGAAATGAAGGACAAGGTTGACACCCATTCCTTCTCACCAGAGATACTGCCTGTCCCACTGAGTTACTCCAGCATTTTGTGCCTATCTTAGGAATTGGGAACATTGGATGTCAAGAAATATTGAGGCGCTGATCAAGAAAAAGAAGGTATAATATGTCAAGTATATGCAACTGAGGGGTATAAAGGGTGGAGGGTTACACTTAATAGGGAAAGTAGAAAAGAATAAAAGGCATATGAGATAACTTTCATGTATAATTTAAAAGAAAATGAAAAGAAATTCCACAAGTATATTAAGGGCAAAAGAATAACTAGAGAGACTAAGACAACTTAAAGCACAACAAGGTCATCTATGTGGGGACCCATGACAGATGGGTGACAGTTTAAATGAATATTTATTTTCTGTATTTACCTACAAGAAGACATAAATGCTAAGAAACTCAGGCAAGTTAATGGCTTCTCACAAAACTGTTGGAGTTTTTTTAAGAAGATTGATGGGAGCAGAATGGTTGATGTTGACTGCATGGACCTTAGTAACAACTTACCACATGGTAGACTGGTCTGGAAGGTTAGAGCACATCGGATCCAGTAAGATCCAGCCATTGGGATACAAAATTGGGAGGACAGTGGCCTCTGCAGTCCATCTGTCTTTCTAAAAAAAATGTCCTGTTAAGTGTATGTTTTGCATGTAGTTTATATATTATTTTTAGCTGTGTAAATGTGGGGGGGGGGGGGGGGGGGGAACTTTTAAATCTCTTCTCTGTACAGGGACCCGACCTTTCCCTATTGGGTCTCCATTGTCGTTGGGACCTAGCACCGTGGAATGGCCTCCAACCGGAAACAAACCTGGGGCTCCAGACGCAGAGCCTGCGGACGCACCATCGCGGAGCATACCGACATCAGAGTGTGGAGAGCTGTGGTGGTGCATGGCTGCGATCCGACTTCGGAGCTCGGAGGCTCCAGATGCAGGCCCTGTGGATGGTAACATCGGGAGCTCACAGGTCCCTAGTGGGAGACTGCTTTTCAGAGCTCCCGTAACGGCAACGTTTCCCGCCCAAATAGCAGGGTTAAAAAGGACCCAGAGTGGGGCCTTACATCGCCCAGCATGGCTTTAACGGCCGCGGGACTTACCATCGCCCGCCGGGGGCTCCAATATCACGACCCGGAGCAGAGCCTTACATCGCCTGGCACAGCCTTAACGGCCGCGGGACTTACCATTGCCAGCTGGGTGCTTTAACATCAGGAGAAGAATAAAGAACAGGGGAGAGACAAGACTTTGCCTTCTATCACAGTGAGGAGGTGTTTGGAGATTCACTGTGATGGATGTTTATGTAAGTTATGTTAATTGTGTGTCTTGGGTTTTTTCTTGTTTGTATGACTGCAGAAACGTAATTTTGTTTGAACTTAGATTCAAATTACAATGAACGGTATTCTGATTCTGATTCTGAAAATTGGCTTCAAGGTGGGAGGCAAAGGTTTATTGTATAAGGTTATTTTTCAGATCTGAGGCCTGTAACAAGTGTTAAAGAAGGAACTGCAGATGCTGTAGAATCGAGGGTTACACAAAAAGCTGGAGAAATTCAGCGGGTGCAGCAGCATCTAAGGGGCGAAGGAGATAGGCGACGTTTCGGGTCGAGACCCTTCTTCAGCCTGTAACAAGTGGTGTGCCGATAAATACGAAGTGTAGCATTTTGATAGGGGAGTCTAAAATTAGATGGCATAGATTACAGTGATAGGGAAAAAAAAATAAAAGGGACCTGAGGGGCAATATTTTCACAGAGAGGATGATGTATAAATAGCTGCCAGAGGAAGTAGCAGAGGTGGATACAATTATGATATCTAAAGGACACTGGTTCATGGATAGTAAAGGTTTGGAGGCTAGGTGCAGTCAAATGGGACCAGATCAGGTGGGCAACTTGGTCGGAAGGTTGGGCCGACTATCCCGTGTCCGTGCAGTATTTCTATGACTATGACCACACCACAGTCAATGAAATATCAGCTCTGTATCTACCCATTAAAATATCATAATGATCCTAAACATTTAAATGACATAATTTTTCATTTTACTCAACACAAAATGTATGGGTCCAGTCTGCTTAATTATTTCCTCAAATGACAAGTTCTCCCAAGAAATTATCTGTTGAGCCTACACTGCATTCTCTCTGTCATTTGGTTATTCAACTTTGGTACGACCAGACATGCTCAATATTCCAAGGCTCTAGACTATTAATTAAAGATGACTCTATTGTATTTAAATCCTCTTTCAATAAAGACCAAGTACCATTTTCCTTCCTTGTTGACTTCAGTACCTACATCCCTGAAGTAGAAAAGTCTCAATTTATCAACTCATTTCAAACATTGAAGTTCTTGTGAGGGTCATGTATCCGAAATGGTGGTCTACAATTGAAATGTATAGTTGAATGATTGACTCAGTTATGGGGCATGATGCACAATTGCATTGATACATCTTCGATGATGTGAATGTTGAAAGGTTCTGAGTGAAGCAAATTAGATCTTGTACTAAGGCAGTAAATTATGAAGAAATGTTCACGCAACTCAACATTGTCACTGTAGGCTGAGGGAAGAAATATTGTTAATCTTCAAAATAAAGCAAGATATTTGAAATAAATAATGGTCTTCCTTGAGTAATAAAGATAAAACTAAGTGACACACACAATTGTTGCAATCCCTGATAAGTATCCAAAGTCAATGACTAGATGGAAAAGGGATACTGAGATATTAGATATAAAAACAAGCTATCATCCCGTTCTTTGTGCCAAAAATCTCTACTTTCAAGGTATCGCAGGAAGAAATTGGTCTTCATTGATAAAATTGGTCCATTGGAGAGACCGAGTGGACAGCTATCTGCAGAGCCAAAAGAGATGGGGGAGATATTGAACAATTTCTTTTCTTCAGTATTCACCAAGGAGAAGGATATTGAATTATGTGAGGTAAGGGAAACTAGTAGAGTAGCTATGGATACTATGAGTTTCAAAGTAAAAGAAGTACTGGCACTTTTGAAAAATATAAAAGTGGATAAGTCTCCAGGTCCTGACAGGATATTCCCTAGGACATTGAGGGAAGTTAGTGTAGAAATAGCCGGGGCTATGACAGAAATATTTCAAATGTCATTAGAAACTGGAATAGTCCCCGAGGATTGGCGTACTGCGCATGTTGTTCCATTGTTTAAAAAGGGTTCTAAAAGTAAACCTAGCAATTATAGACCGGTTAGTTAGACTTCAGTGGTGGGCAAATTAATGGAAAAGATATTTAGAGATAATATATATAAGTATCTGGATAAAGAGGGTCTAATTAGGAACAGTCAACATGGATTTATGCCTGGAAGGTCATGTTTGACTAATCTTCTTGAATTTTTTGAAGAGGTTACTAGGGAAATTGACGAGGGTAAAGCAGTGGATGTTGTCTATATGGACTTCAGTAAGGCCTTTGACAAGGTTCCTCATGGAAGGTTGGTTAAGAAGGTTCAACTGTTGGGTATAAATGCAGGAATAGCAAGATGGATTCAACAGTGGCTGAATGGGAGAAGCCAGAGGGTAATGGTGGATGGCTGTTTGTCGGGTTGGAGGCAGGTGACTAGTGGGGTGCCTCAGGGATCTGTGTTGGGTCCTTTGTTGTTTGTCATGTACATCAATGATCTGGATGAAGGGGTGGTAAATTGGATTAGTAAGTATGCAGATGATACCAAGATAGGGGGTGTTGTGGATAATGAAGAGGATTTCCAAAGTCTACAGAGTGATTTAGGCCAGTTGGAAAAATGGGCTGAAAGATGGCAGATGGAGTTTAATGCTGATAAATGTGAGGTGCTACACCTTGGCAGGACAAATCAAAATAGGACGTACATGGTAAACGGTAGGGAATTGAAGAATACAGTTGAACAGAGGGATCTGGGAATAACCGTGCATAGTTCCTTGAAGGTAGAATCTCATATAGATAGGGTGGTAAAGAAAGCTTTTGGTATGCTAGCCTTTATAAATCAGAGCATTGAGTATAGAAGCTGGGATGTAATGTTAAAATTGTACAAGGCGTTGGTGAGACCAAATCTGGAGTATGGTGTACAATTTTGGTCGCCCAATTATAGGAAGGATGTCAACAAAATAGAGAGGGTACAGAGGAGATTTACTAGAATGTTGCCTGGGTTTCAACAGCTAAGTTACAGAGATAGGTTGAATAAGTTAGGTCTTTATTCTCTGGAGCGCAGAAGGTTAAGGGGTGACTTGATAGAGGTCTTTAAAATGATGAGAGGGATAGACAGAGTTAATGTGGACAAGCTTTTCCCTTTGAGAATAGGGAAGATTCAAACAAGAGGACATTACTTTAGAATTAAGGGACAGAGGTTTAGGGGTAACATGAGGGGGAACTTCTTTACTCAGAGAGTGGTAGCGGTGTGGAATGAGCTTCCAGTGGAAGTGGTGGCGGCAGGTTCGTTGGTATCATTTAAAAATAAATTGGATAGGCATATGGATGAGAAGGGTATGGAGGGTTATGGTATGAGTGCAGGCAGGTGGGACTAAGGGAAAAAAGTTGTTCGGCACGGACTTGAAGGGCCGAGATGGCCTGTTTCCGTGCTGTAATTGTTATATGGTTATATGGTTCATTGCTTCAGTGTCATTACTTGATTTTATCATATATGGATTTCTTAAATAGTTGATGATACGTTGTTTTTTCTTTGTGGACTTTCGATGAAAACGGTGAGATTCATGACAATTCTGCTATTTGGTCGAACAGCTGTTAAAGGTTGAGCTACAATAACAAAGCACTTCAGACTTACAGACTCATTGATGTAATAAGAAGAATAAATAGGGGGCAAAACTGCAACGGGTGTATATTTAGTTAGGTCAGGACCCTTCTAATCTAATCCTGGTCATTTTTGATTATTTCCATTGAACCACTTGACAACAAATTAACCACCATAATGTGTGTTTATGCAGATAAAATATTGATGCACATATTTTTAATAATGATGCAGAAATTATTCAAATCCTAGCTGTTTCATTGTTGCTCCGCACATTGTAATATTACACAACAATAGTTAAAATCATTCAAAACGTTGGTTATCAGTGAAGCATAGACACACGCTTAAAGCTGGTGACCATTTGCCCAGCTAATGTATTCCATAGATTCATTAGACCTACATGTCCTAATCAAAAATGAATTAGCAGGCACAGATGTTTCAGGCATCATTTGGCAGCTGGAACTCGTGTTCATCAGTATGCTCTGTCACTGTGCTCTCTGAGAAAGCAGTAGAAGTCAATTTGAAAATTACCATAATATTGTAAAACAAACTAGAATGTGTTTTAAATTGGATGCCAACAGAAAATGAATGATGGTATATTTAAAATTTAATTATGAAAGACCTTTTCTCTATCCCTTACCCTTAATGCTATTGTTGTTTAGATTTGACATTGACTGCAGTCACTGTTTTGTTTGCATTGTTCATTTATAACAATTCTCTGAACAAGTATTGAGGCATGGTACTACTAGATTTCAAGAAATAATGTACTTTGCTAATAGTCAAAGGAAGAAGGAGATGGTAATAATACTGATAAATAAGATAATTTTGAGTTATTCTTGGCTTTAGTGTATCAATCCATGAAAATATGTATTTTCATGGGAGACAAAAATTTGGGCGATCCATGGCATAAATCCCATTGCAAAATACAAATTATTTTTGTTGACTTCATAGATTCTGCATTGAATCGTGAATATGTTGAAAGCTGCAAAGATGCTAAAAATCCAAGGTCTGGAGGTAAGCTGAAGCAACATGTCAGGTCATTGTTAGAAGACCAGGTTGACTTGCTTCAACAATTTGCAATGATGCCATGTGGGTCAGTGAATGGTAAAAGGATCAGTGATGGCTCATGCACCAGCCACAGCAACACTGAATGTTAACATATAACCATATAACCATATAACAATTACAGCACGGAAACAGGCCATCTCGGCCCTTCAAGTCCGTGCCGAACAACTTTTTTCTCTTAGTCCCACCTGCCTGCACTCATACCATAACCCTCCATACCATTCTCATCCATATGCCTATCCAATTTATTTTTAAATGATACCAACGAACCTGCCGCCACCACTTCCACTGGAAGCTCATTCCACACCGCTACCACTCTCTGAGTAAAGAAGTTCCCCCTCATGTTACCCCTAAACCTCTGTCCCTTAATTCTAAAGTCATGTCCTCGTGTTTGAATCTTCCCTATTCTCAAAGGGAAAAGCTTGTCCACATTAACTCTGTCTATCCCTCTCATCATTTTAAAGACCTCTATCAAGTCACCCCTTAACCTTCTGCGCTCCAGAGAATAAAGACCTAACTTATTCAACCTATCTCTGTAACTTAGCTGTTGAAACCCAGGCAACATTCTAGTAAATCTCCTCTGTACCCTCTCTATTTTGTTGACATCCTTCCTATAATTGGGTGACCAAAACTGCACACCATACTCCAGATTTGGTCTCACCAACGCCTTGTACAATTTTAACATTACATCCCAGCTTCTATACT
Source organism: Raja brachyura (assembly GCA_963514005.1). The sequence goes on along the minus strand of OY740782.1, from coordinate 99,508,215 downwards.
CAATGCTCTGATTTATAAAGGCTAGCATACCAAAAGCTTTCTTTACCACCCTATCTACATGAGATTCCACCTTCAAGGAACTATGCACGGTTATTCCCAGATCCCTCTGTTCAACTGTATTCTTCAATTCCCTACCGTTTACCATGTACGTCCTATTTTGATTTCTCCTGCCAAGGTGTAGCACCTCACATTTATCAGCATTAAACTCCATCTGCCATCTTTCAGCCCATTTTTCCAACTGGCCTAAATCACTCTGTAGACTTTGTTATCTTCATTATCCACAACACCCCCTATCTTGGTATCATCTGCATACTTACTAATCCAATTTACCACCCCTTCATCCAGATCATTGATGTACATGACAAACAACAAAGGACCCAACACAGATCCCTGAGGCACCCCACTAGTCACCTGCCTCCAACCCGACAAACAGCCATCCACCATTACTCTCTGGCTTCTCCCATTCAGCCACTGTTGAATCCATCTTGCTATTCCTGCATTTATACCCAACAGTTGAACCTTCTTAACTAACCTTCCATGAGGAACCTTGTCAAAGGCCTTACTGAAGTCCATATAGACAACATCCACTGCTTTACCCTCGTCAATTTCCCTAGTAACCTCTTCAAAAAATTCAAGAAGATTAGTCAAACATGACCTTCCAGGCATAAATCCATGTTGACTGTTCCTAATTAGACCCTCTTTATCCAGATACTTATATGCATTATCTCTAAGTATCTTTTCCATTAATTTGCCCACCACTGAAGTCAAACTAACCGGTCTATAATTGCTAGGTTTACTTTTAGAGCCCTTTTTAAACAATGGAACAACATGCGCAGTACGCCAATCCTCGGGGACTATTCCCGTTTCTAATGACATTTGAAATATTTCTGTCATAGCCCCGGCTATTTCTACACTAACTTCCCTCAATGTCCTAGGGAATATCCTGTCAGGACCTGGAGACTTCTCCACTTTTATATTTTTCAAAAGTGCCAGTACTTCTTTTACTTTGAAACTCATAGTATCCATAGCTACTCTACTAGTTTCCCTTACCTCACATAATTTAATATCCTTCTCCTTGGTGAATACCGAAGAAAAGAAATTGTTCAATATCTCCCCCATCTCTTTTGGCTCTGCAGATAGCTGTCCACTCGGTCTCTCCAATGGACCAATTTTATCCCTTGTTATCCTTTTGCTATTAACATAGCTGTAGAAACCCTTTGGATTTACTTTCACCTTACTTGCCAAAGCAACCTCATATCTTCTTTTAGCTTTTCTAATTTCTTTCTTTAGATTCTTTTTACATTCCTTATACTCCTCAAGCACATCATTTACTTCATGCTGCCTATAATTATTGTAGATCTCCCTCTTTTTCCGAACAAGATGTCCAATTTCCCTTGAAAACCAGGGCTCTTTCCAATTTTTACTGGTTCCTTTCAACCGAACAGGAACATAAAGATTTTGTACTCTTAAAATTTCCCCTTTAAATGTCCTCCATTTCTCCTCTACATCTTTCCCATAAAACAAAATGTCCCAGTTCACTCCTTTTAAATCATCTCGCATCTCGTTAAAGTTAGCCTTTCTCCAATCAAAAATCTCAACCCTAGGCCCACTTCTGTCCTTCTCCATAATTATATTGAAACTAATGGTATTGTGATCACTGGACCCGAAGTGCTCCCCTACGCATACCTCCGCCACCTGTCCCGTCTCATTTCCTAACAGGAGGTCCAGCACTGCCCCTCCTCTAGTAGGCACCTCTATGTATTGCTGCAAAAAACTATCCTGCACACATTTTACAAACTCCAAACCATCCAGCCCAATATTATGTTGATCAATATTACAATGCCTATGGGTGACATCGTTGGGCCAGCTAGTAGTGTCGCTAGTAGAACCACTGACTCCAAGAGCAACAGACTCAGTTGCACTCCTAATATTGTCCTGTGTTGTCGATTTGCAATTTACATCTTCTGACTGAGACTGAATAGGTTTACTCCATGTTCTACGGTTTCCATCAAATAGAACATGGAACAGTACAGTACAGAAACAGGCCCCTCGACCCACAAACAAAAAGACATAAAGTGCTGAATTAACTTAGCAGGTCAGGCCACATCCCTGGAGGGGTGGGGGGGGGGGGGGGGGGGGGGGGAAGAAAGAGGTGGGAGAGAGGAACTTTTTAGAGGTTACCCAAAATTGCACAATTCAATGTTAATACCGTTGGGTTGTTATTCTTCTAGTTTGCGTGTGGCCTCACTCTGGCAACGGAGGAGGCCCTAGACAGAAACTCAGAAACACAGGAATGGAAGGGGGAGTGAAAATGATTAGCAACCTGGAGAACTGGTAAGCCTTGGCAGGCTGAGCACTTTCCTTTGATACGCAGCTCAGCTGGTAGAGTAAAGGACTATAGTGGAAACTCTGGTTCAACTCCGGCTCGATAGGAACCATACATATTTAACTCTCTCCTTTGGCCTACAATGTCATGTCTTTGTTGAATAATATGCCACTTTAATATCAGGTGATTTAGATCAATGGGGGATGGGCATCTTCATGGCCATTGGGCATTCCAGAAGCACTGATCATCCTCACACTTCTGTCCTGGCACATTGACCCTCTATTTATCAGAACATACCAATGGGATTTGAGCCCTGCAAACCCCTCACTCAAATTGACAACTCTATCACTGAAATAGGGGGACACAGAAAAGTGGAAAGTGGGAGATAAACTTGTAGATTCTGAGGAGTTGGGTTTGTGTGTGTTATTTGTCTCATTCTTCCCTTCATTTCCAGCTGACCTTGAGCCTCTAATTCACATAATGTAGTGGTGACGTAAACCAAAGTCATGTCTAACCTTTGCTGTGATTGTCATACAAATGGAGCTTTGGGAAACATTTTAATTTTGTCTGCTCAAGCATTCATTGTTCAATGCCAATGTTTGGGCATTTGTAATTTAAGTGGTTATTGTTTTAGTAATCTATATATTAAAATCTCAGAAGAAATGTTCACACTGGAAATCTACAGAAAATCTTCTGTACAATGACTTTGACTCCTCATGTGTTGAGGTTACTTGCTTGATGGCCTTTAACCAGGAGCCTGAGCATACTGCTGCTACAACCAAGGGGCATGTTCTTGAACAACTCACTGCTTATTCCTACTATGTACAAGTTAAAGAGAGCACCTGCCAATCTGAATACTTACACAAAGCTGATTTTTACTGATGCTCATTTCTTGAAACCATATACTCGGCTATGATGGCTGTGACATGATTTCTTTCAGACTGATTAATCATTCCCAGTGTTTTTGTCACGTATTGCTCTGCTCAGGCTCATCCATGTGGTCATTCTGTTTTGCAGCATATCTCAGGCATAATTAACTAGGTTAAAATGAGTTAAAACTGCATTTTATATTTTTGTTAAAATTAAAATGCATATGTTAATCATATTGAATACAAATCTTCAATCACCTATTTCTGTATTTTCTACTCATGTCTATTTGCAATTCCCCTTGAGAATTTTTTGTTCATGCATGACTATACACTGAATAGCCATTCAAATAAAAATATCTGTTCACACTATTGGCAAGAGTTATGTTTTTATGCTTCGTTCCAGTTCGTCACAGGGTCATAGAATAATACAGCATGGAAACAGGCCCTTCAGTCCAATTTGTCATTGCTAACCAAGATGTTCATCTAAGCTAGTCCCATTAACCTGTGTTTGGCCCACGCCGCTCTAAACCTTTCCTATCCATGTATCTGTCCAAATGCCTTTTAAATGTTGTTATTGTATCTGCTTCTACCACTTTCTCTGTCAGCTTATTCCATATGCCCACCATTCTATGGGTGCCTTCATGTTGCACCTCATGTCCTATTTAAATCTTTCCCCATAGACACAAAATGCTGGAGTAACTGCTGAGTTACTCTAGCATTTTTTGTCTTTCGTTGGTGCAAACCAGCATTTGCAGTTCCTTCTTACACATTGAATCTTTCCCCTCTCACCTTAACCTAGTACCCTATTCTTTTTAGCCCCCTTTTGCCTGGACTCTGTGCATTTAACTAGTTTTAGTTTAGCTTAATTTATAATTTTTATGTATACTGAGGTACAGAGAAAAGCTTTTGTTTGTATGCTATCCAGTCAAAGAAATACTATACATGATTACAATCAAGCAGTCCACAGTGCATGGGTAAAGGGTAGAGTGTGTAAAATTTAGTGCAATTAAAGATATTTCAAAGGCCTCCAATCAGGTAAATGGAAGGTCAGGACCGCACACTACCTGATGAGAAGACCATTCAATTGCCTGATGACAACTGGGAAGAAACAGTCCCTGAATGTTAAGGTATGCATTTTCAAACTTTTGGACCTTTTGGCTGATGGGAGAGGGGGGAAAAGAGAATGAACAGGGTGAGACTGGTCCTTGATTAACTGGGGTCCCAGCACCGAGCCGTGTGACACCCCACTAGTCACTGCCTGCCATTCTGAAAAGGACCCGTTAATTCCCACTCTTTGCTTCCTGTCTGCCAACCAGTTCTCTATCCTTGTCAATACCCTAATCCCAATAGCATTTGCTCTAATTTTGCCCACTAATCTCTTGTGTAGGACCTACAAAGATAGGTGGAAGGGCAAGTAGTATAGAGGAAGCAGTGAATCTGCAGAAGGACTTTGACAGGTTGAGAAAGTGGTCAAAAAGTGGCAGATGGAATACAACGTACCAAAATGTGGAGTCATGCACTTTGGTAGTAGGAATAAAGCATTGACCATTTTTTAAATGAGGAGAGAATTCAGAAATCGGAGGTGCAAAGAGACTTGGGAGTGCTGATGCATGATTCCCAAAGGGGTAATTTGTAGATTGAATTGGTAGTAAGGAAGGCACTGGTCGGTCCACATTTGGAGTATTATAAGCAGTTTTGGGCCCCATATCTGAGGAGGGATGTGTTAGCATTGGTGAGGGTCCAGAGGAGGCCTCAGAATAGGATGACTTACCTTTAGAAAGGAGGTATCCACAGATTTTCGACTGTGGAGACCAAGCCTTTGGGTATTTTTAAAGCAGAGAATAACAGGCACTTGATTAGTAAGGGTGTCAAAGGTTACGGGGAGAAGGCAGGAGAATAAAATTGATCCCGAAAGATAGATCAGCCATGATTCAATGGGCTGAATGGCCTACTTCTGCTCCTATGACTTATGAACATGATTGTATACATCTTTGTAAGATCATCCCTCAACCTCCTATGTTCCAAGGAATAAAGCCCTAGCCTGCCCAATCTCTCCCTATAACTGAAGCCCTCAAGATTTGGCAATATTCGCATAAATCTTCACTGCACTCTTTCCAGTTTAATGACATCTTTCCCACCGCATGGTAACTAATACTGCACACAATACTTCAGGTGAGATCTTGACATCCTGTACAAGTGGAACTTCGTGTCCCAACCCCAATACTCAGTGCTCTGACTAACGAAGGGCAGCTTGCCAAATGCCTTCTTCTCCATCCTGTTTACCTGGGAGGGAACTATGTACATGTACTCCAAAGTTGTTCTGTTCAACAACACACTCCAGAGCCTTTCGTTGTCTCTGTACTGTACACTGACAATGACAATTAAAATTGAATCTGAATCTGAGCCTTAACATTCGTGTGAAAGTGCTATCCTGGGTTGACCTCAGATAAAGCAACACCATCTAAATTGTATCTAACTCTATCACTATCTAAATGCATCTATTGTATCTAAATTGAAAGCCATTTCCCATCTCTCAGCCAACTTTCCCCGGTGATCAAGATCTGATGTAATTCTTCATAACTATTTACACTGTGATACCATCTATTTTGTTATCATCTGCAAACTTACTAACCATGCCTTGCACTTTCCCCTCCAAACTGTTTCTATAAATGATGAACAACAAAGGGCCCAGCTTGGAAACAGCCCCACAAGTCCATGCTGACCATTGATCACCTGTACACTTGATCTATGTTATTCCAGTTTCACATTCTACACACTAGGGACAACTTACAGTAGCCAATTAACCTACATCCAGCACGTCTTTGGCATGTGGGAGGAAACTAGGTCACCCGGACAAAATCCACATGCCCACAGGGAGAGCATACAAACTCCATACAGACAGCACCCATAGGCAGGATCAAACCCAGGTCTTTGGCACTGTAAGGCAGCAATTCTACCTCTGCGCCACCCTTTGATTGAATATATCATTGACTATGTGGATCCATAATTTTTTTTTTAATAACATGCCCAAGTATCATCAGGACCTGATTAGCCAGTATTGCACACCTCCAAATGTGTCCTCTGTGCATCCCCAATTGTAATTGCTCCATCAATGCTGCCTATACCTAACAGCCAAAGTTTTCAGTTCTGAAGATTACTCTCTCTCTCTCTCTCTCTCTCTCCCTCTCTCCCTCTCTCCCTCTCTCCCTCTCTCCCTCTCTCCCTCTCTCCCTCCCTCTCTCTCTTTTTTGTTTTTTTTCCTTTTCCAAAAACTTTATTCGACACAATCATATAATACAGCACATCAAAACATAATCAATAAATCACACTATAACAAACAAATCATTGTAGTACAACAGTACATTCATTGTTTACAATAGTCTCAACCCCACCTGGTGACCAGCGTTGACGGAAGGCCTCCAGAGTCCCCATGGACACCGCATGTTCCTTCTCCAGGGACACACGTGCACGGACATAGGCCCGGAAGAGAGGCTGGCAGCCGACTCTAGCCTGACCATCGACCGCCCGCTGCCTGGACCCACAAATGGCCATCTTGGCCAGGCCGAGGAGCAAACTGACAGGTAAGTTCCCCCCCCCCCCCCCCCCCCACACTCGGCTCTCCCCACTCCCTGCCTTGTGTCCGAACACCAGGATTGTGGGGCTAAAATGCAGCCAAAACTTGAGGAACAACCGCTTCAGATATTGGTACAGGGGCAGTAACCTCTCACACTCCATATACACATGGAACACGGTCTCCTCCTCTCCACAGAAAATACATGCGGCGAACGAGCCCGTGAACCGGCTCAAAAGTTTATTACAAACCACCGCTCCGTGCAACACTCTCCACCCCAGGTCCCCCATATAAAGGGGTACGACTCCCTTATAGAAGGACCCCCACTGGGGACCTCCCCCGCCTTCGGATGGTAACACCGTCCACCATGGTGTGTCGGGACGGGAGACGAAGGCAAGGAGGTTCAGAATGTGCAGGAGCATCCTATACAGTGCGCGTCTCTTCGCATCACGAAATGGCATGCTGGTCATCTCAGAAAGGCAGCTCAGATTATGTGGAGCCGGAGGCCGAGAAATATCCCGGAGCTTAGGCCCGATGAGCAGATCTGATGGAGCGGGGGTAAGCTCTATCTAAACCACTCTAGGCTCGCGCCTCTCCTCGACACCCACCATGACAGGATGAGGACCAGCCACACCCGCAGCCACAACATCCCCCTCCCCTCGTGAAGCAACACTCTGGCTGAAAACAGCCAAATTCTTCACTCTTAGCACATCCCGGTAGAAGACAGGTAAGCCCCTTAGAGCAGGTCGACTGATGCCCGCCACCGGGAGCCGCGAGACCCCCCCTTAGGCAACGACCCTGACGGAAAAAATACGTGGCCAGAGCGTGCCATCTGGGAGGATTCTCTACATACATGTATCTCCGCAGAGTCCTGAGTCGGAGAGCCGCCACCTGGGTACGCACGCATACCAAGGACTGGCCGCCCTCCTCTAACGGGAGACTCAGGACCGCCGCGGAAACCCAGTGCTTCCTATTTCCCCAAAAGAAATCTACCAGCTTCTTCTGTAAAGCAGTTACAAATATAGAGGGTGGGACAAGAGTAGCCAGCCGGTACCATAACATGGAGGCCACCAGCTGGTTTATAACCAGCACCCTCCCCCGAAAGGAAAGAACTCCAAGCAGGCCTGACCAGCGCCCCAGCCGGGCAACCACTTTCGTCTCCATCTCCTGCCAGTTTGCCGGCCAAGCATCCTCAGTGGGACTCAGGTAAACTCCCAGATAGAGGAGGTGCGTGGTGCTCCACGCATACAATGCCATCTCCTCCGGCAGAGAGTCTACCTGCTACTGACCCACTAAAAGTCCAGAGCACTTACTCCAGTTAATCCTAGCAGAAGATGCAGCCGAGAAAATCTCCTGGCAGTCACGCATCCTCCGCAGGTCACCAGGATCAGTGAACATAAGAAGTACGTCATCGGCATACGCCGATAGAACCACCTCAACCCGCGGGCCAGGTAGGGCCAGGCCTGTCAACCTCCTCCGAAGAAGACACAGGAACGGCTCCACACAGACCGAGTACAACTGGCCCGACATAGGGCACCCCTGACGGACCCCCCTCCCAAAATGAAAAGGAGACAACAACGCGCCATTAACCTTCACAAGGCACTCCGCAGCAGCGTACAAAAGCCGGACCCGGGCCACGAAAAGTGGTCCAAACCCAAAAGCTTGCAGCATCCCAAATAGGTATTCATGCTCTACCCTATCAAAAGCCTTCTCCTGATCAAGAGACAGAAAAGCAGCTGACTCACCAGTACCCTGGGCTAGATGAATCAGGTCCCTAACCAGGTGGATGTTATCCTGAATGGACCGGCCAGGGACTGTATAAGATTGGTCAGGATGAATCAATTGATGCAGCACGGAGCCCAGGCGATTTGCCATTGCCCGTGCAAAAACTTTATAATAACGGCATAGGAGAGAGACTGGACGCCAGTTCTTCAACAAACAGAATTCGCCCTTCTTAGGCAGCAAGACAACAACTGCCCTACGCCACGAGAGAGGCATCTCCCCGGTCGCCAGGCTCTCCCCCAGAACCAACATGTAGTCATCCCCTAGGATATCCCAGAAAGCTCTAACAAACTCCACCGTCAACCCATCCAGCCTGGGGGACTTACCCCCCCCTGAGCTGATGCAAGGCACGAGTCAACTCCTCCAAAGATAAGGGGCCATCAAGAAGATCAGCCATCTCCCTATCTACAGTCGGTAGACCCTCTTGCTGAGCCTCCACGCTGAATCCATCCGCAGAGAACAGGGACCCATAAAAGGACCTAACCAAGGCATTGATCCTCTCTGGATCAGTGACAGAGGAGCCGTCATCTGCAAGCAACTCCACGAGCTGTTTTCGAGCTCCCCGCCCCTTCTCCAGAGAGAAAAAGAAAGGCGAAGCTCGGTCCAGATCGTGCAGCATCTGGACCCAAGACCTCACGTAAGCGCCTCGGGACCGCTCAAGCAGCAGGCTCCTCAAAACCTCCTTCTTCCTCTGAAACTCTCCCCATTCGCTGGCGTCTTCACCAAACTGACCCAGGCGAGACTCAGCGTCCAGTATCTCCCTCTCAAGCTTCTCGACCGCTGAGTCCCGCCTTCCAGTCAACCCCCACGTATATTCATTGCAAAAGAGACGGATATGAGCTTTACCCACATCCCACCACTGCCTAAGGGAAGAGAAGCACCTCTGCCTCTCTCTCCACTTCACCCAAAACCGACTGAATGACTCCCGGAAACACAGATCCTCCAGCAGCCTGTTGTTGAAGTGCCAGTAATCGGGACCCAGCCCGAGCGCACGCTGGATTAAAATCCACATGCACCAGACAGTGGTCCGAGCACGGCACCAGCCGCATTGAGGCCGCTGAGACACGGGAAACAAACGCTCGGGAAATATAAAAAAGATCAATGCGGGAACCACCACCCTCAGACCTCCGCGTTAGATTGAGACCCTCACACTCCCTGTAGTCTTAAGAACTCCTTTTCTGAGGACCTTCAAAAAACCCCGAAACTGCCCCAAATCCGAGTCAGAAAGACCACTATCCTTGTTACTAAGGATAGCCTCGAGACTCGCCTGCAAATCTAGACAGTCCCCCCACCGCCTTGTCGAAGCAAACCATAATGTTTTGGGAGCACGACTTATTTTTAAGAACTCTCGCACCTCAACAATAAGCTTCGCCTCAGACACGGCCTTGGAGTCTGGGCTCACATCCAACCCGCGCGCACCTGAATCAACAACCTCAGAAAGACCAGAACTCTCTGACAAATCACTCTCTGTGCCACACCCACTGGCCGCATCGCTGTCCCCCTCCTCAGCCATGACACGACCCCCCGGATCAATGCTGGGGGTGGGTCCCGACACCCCTGCCTGACACTCGCAGCCCTCTGAATGGCTGGGCTCCTGCACGCTACCATCACCCTCCTCTTCTGGGCCTGGGGAAGCAACAGCAAGAGGCATCCCCAGGGCCTGTGGAAACCTGGCACCCTCGGAGTCTGAAAGAGGATCACGACCCATAACAGCCCTGACCTCCACATCATCCAGAGTGCCCTCTCCACAGGCATCACCCAGAGAATCACCACCTGCTATTAAACTCACCCCAGACAACTCATCCGGTGAGGCATCCCGCCCCCCAGCACCTCCACTGGCACTGATATGGAGCACAGACTTGAACGACAACACCCCCGAAACTCCCCCCTCGGCCTGACTCTGCACATCCCCCATCACAGAGGGCGCACTACCAGGGGAGCCAACCACGTCACCTAACGTGCTAGCACCCTCAGTAGGCCTCTGAAACGAGGGGACCTCGTCCGACCCAGAGGGTACACACCCAAGGGAGCTAACCACAGCACCCGCCGAGATAACTCCCTCAGAGGGCCCCTGAGATGAAGGGACAGACTCCCGCCCAGTGGACACAACTCCACCGGAATCAACTTCAGCACCCAGTCCTGTGATACCCGCTGTAGATCCATGAAGAGAAGGCCCAACCACCGACCCAGAAGACACCGGGTCAAGACCACTTTCAGCCACCTCAGTGGTGGAAAGCCCGGAGAAAGACATCCCCTTCGCTCTGGACCCACGCCCTTCCTCATCTTCACCAGGCAGATGCCTCCTTTTAGTCCCACTCACATGCGGAGGTGCGGTAACCTCCATAAGGGAAGGGTCATCCGCCTCCACATTACCCCCATCCACTTTGCCACCCACACGTTTAGGCTTCTTTACCCCCTTCCGAACCACCGCAACTCCCCCCTGGGCCCCAGCAGGTGCAGTCTGCACCACACTGGAGCTAAACTCACACGATTGCACTTTCTTCACTCGGGCGGCCCTATCCCTCTCCTTCTTCTTGTTGTGCTTCCCCTGCTTCTCCCAAAACCCCCCCTCAACACTCCCCTCCTCCTGCGCCCCACCTCCATCCGCCGCCACAGGCGCCAGACGTGGGGGACGTGGGGGGCGTGGGCTCTCACTGCCCAGGGTCCCCAAAGCGGAACCTACGGACCCAGAAGGCTTAGCACTGCCGCCCCGGGTCACCAAGGCAGAACTGGCAACCTTAGCCGGGTCAGCAGTACCGCCCAGCGCCGCTGAGGTTTGACAAGCCACCCCAGATGGGCCAGCAGCGCTTTCCTGGGCCACTGCACTAGAACCTCTAGCAGTGCCCCCGCGAAAAAGACACTCCCTACGGAGATGTCCAAATTCGCCGCACGCATGACACCGTGCCTTTCCCCAACTCCAACGCACGGTTCTGGGGACACCCTTATGCACCACCTCAAAACTCCCCTCGGCACCATCCCCCTCACCCACCTTCATGAACACCCTCCTCTTGAAACTGAAGACCCCTTTCTCCTCTGGGTCCCCCCCGGGATGCAGGAGACGAAAACATTTAGACCGCACCTCCCCAAACTTGGACAGGTGTGGAATAAGTACTGCATCCGAAAAATAGGTGGGGCAGCTCCGCAGAAGAACCGGTCTCACCCTGGATACCCACGGATCCACCTGTATGTGGACCCCCCCCACTGAGATCCCCTCCTCCAACGCTCGGGCCACACACTCCCGGGTCTTAAGTATCATCTCCACCTTTCCTCTTTCGAGCTCAGAAGAGACAATAGCCCCCCTCCCAAGAAGTTCATTCATGGCCTTCGTAATTACCCCCCTCGACATCATAGGCCCAGTTTGAACAGAAATACCAAAGCTGTCCCCATCCAAGTCAACATGAGGCTCAAGCTCAGATGGCCTCGCACCCGCCACTGATGCCATCGCTGCGTAGGTCCGGACCTTCGGCCGTGCCCCTTCCATCGCCATCCTCACAGAGGCACAAACCAGCTCCAGGCACCTCAGCAGCACAGCTCCAAGTTAAGTCCCAGAGACAGTCACAGTCAAAGACAGGCAGCAGAAAACAGAAACCTCCAGCAGAAGCAGGAAAGTCCCCAGGTTCGTCCACAGCCAAGAGCAGCTTTTGGAAAGCTCTATCGCAGTCTCGCCGGAAGCACAAGTACCTTCTTCACATTAAGCCAGGCAGCCGCACTGAGCAAAATGACTTTAGGGCAGAGAAACGGCGCTAAAAACAACAAAGACACCGCCAATATTCCAAACCCACGATCACAGGCACTATTGGCAATCCGCCAACGACAACCGCACCCTCGACAAAGTGGAGAAACTCAGGAATCTTCACACAGATGGAGGCTTCCCAGACCAGAGAAAAGCTTCAACAGCCCAACAATAAGTTGAACTATGAAGCCCCCCTGGGTCTGTGCCCTCTCCAACGGCAAAATCCTTGAAAGGCTGCTTCAATCCTTCTCAACTGCAGAGCTGAGAAGAAAACACGACCTCTCTCTCTCTCTCTCTCTCTCTCTCTCTTTTTCATTTCAAAAACTTTATTCAACACAAATCATAAAATACAACACATCAAAACACAATCAAAAATCACACAAATTGAACAGATCATTGTAGTACAACAGTACATTCATTTATAATAGCCTCAACCCCACGCGGCGACCAGCGCTGACGGAAGGCCCCCACAGTCCCCGTGAACACCGCGTGTTCCCTCTCCAGGGACACACGTGCACGGACGTAGGCCCGAAAGAGGGGCAGGCAGCCGACTCTCGCCTGACCGTCGACCGCCCGCTGCCTGGACCCACGAATGGCCATCTTGGCCAGGCCGAGGAGCAAACCGACAGGTAAGTCCCCCCCCCACACTCGGCTCTCCCCACTCCCTGCCTTGTGTCCAAACACCAGGATTGTGGGGCTAAAATGCAGCCAGAACTTGAGGAACAGCACCTTCAGATATTGGTACAGGGGCAGTAACCTCACACACTCCATATACACATGGAATACGGTCTCCTCCTCTCCGCAGAAAATACATGCGGCAGACGAGCCCGTGAACCGACTCAAAAGTTTATTACAAACCACCGCTCCATGCAGCACTCTCCACCCCAGGTCCCCAATATAAAGGGGTACAACTCCCTTATAGAAGGACCCCCACTGGGGCCCCCCGCCGCCTTCGGATGGTAACACCGTCCTCCATGGTGAGTCAGGACGGGAGACGAAGGCACGGTGGTTCAGAATGTGCAGGAGCATCCTGTACAGTGCGCGTCTCCTTGCATCACAAAATGGCATGCTGGTCATCTCAGAAAGGCAGCTCAGATTATGCGGAGCCGGAGGCCGAGAAATATCCCGAAGCCTAGGCCCGATGAGCAGATCTGACGGAGCGGGGGTAAGCTCTATCTGAACCACTCTAGGCTCGCGCCTCTCCTCGACAACCACCATGACAGGATGAGGACCAGCCACACCCGCAGCCACAACATCCCCCTCTCCTCGTGGAACAACACTCTGGCTGAACACCACCAAATTCCTCACTCTTAACACATCCCTATAGAAAACAGGCAAGCCCCTTAGAGCGGGTCGACTGACACCCGCCACCGGGAGCCGCGAGACCCCCCTTAGGCAACGACCCTGACGAAAAAAATACGTGGCCAGAGCGTGCCATCTGGGAGGGTTCTCTACATACATGTATCTCCGCAGAGTCCTGAGACGGAGAGCCGCCACCTGGGTGCGCACGCACACCAAGGACTGGCCGCCCTCCTCTAACGGAAGACTCAGGACCGCCGCGGAAATCCAATGCTTCCTATTTCCCCAAAAGAAATCCACCAGCTTCTTCTGTAGAGCAGTTACAAATATAGAGGGCGGGACAAGAGTAGCCAGCCGGTACCATAACATAGAGGCCACCAGCTGGTTTATGACCAGCACCCTCCCCCGAAAGGAGAGAACTCCAAGCAGGCCTGACCAGCGCCCCAGCCGAGCAACCACCTTCGTCTCCAACTCTTGCCAGTTTGCCGGCCAAACATCCTCAGTGGGACTCAGGTACACCCCCAGATAGAGGAGGTGCGTGGTACTCCACGCATACAATGCCATCTCCTCCGGCAGGGAGTCTACCCGCCACTGACCCACCAAAAGTCCAGAGCACTTACTCCAATTAATCCTAGCAGAAGATGCAGCCGAGAAAATCTCCTGGCAGTCACGCATCCTCCGCAGGTCACCAGGATCAGTGAACATAAGAAGTACGTCATCGGCATACGCCGATAGAATCACCTCAACCCGCGGGCCAGGTAGGGCCAGGCCTGTCAACCTCCTCCGAAGAAGACACAGGAACGGCTCCACACAGACCGAATACAACTGGCCCGACATAGGGCACCCCTGGCGGACCCCCCTCCCAAAATGAAAAGGAGATAGCACCGCGCCATTAACCTTTACAAGGCACTCCGCAGCAGCGTACAAAAGCCGGACCCGGGCCACGAAGTGTGGTCCAAACCCAAACGCTTGCAACGTCCCAAATAGGTATTCATGCTCCACCCTATCAAAAGCCTTCTCCTGATCAAGAGACAGAAAAGCAGCTGACTCACCAGTACCCTGGACTAAATGAATCAGGTCCCTAACCAGGTGGATGTTATCCTGGATGGACCGGCCAGGGACTGTATAAGATTGATCAGGATGAATCACTTGATGCAGCACGGAGCCCAGGCGATTTGCCATTGCCCGTGCAAAAATTTTATATTCTGTGCAAAGGAGAGAGACTGGACGCCAGTTCTTCAACAAACGGAGTTCGCCCTTCTTAGGCAGCAAGACAACAACCGTCCTACGCCACGAGAGAGGCATCACTCCAGCCGCCAGGCTCTCCCCCAGAACCAACATATAGTCACCCCCTAGGACGTCCCAGAATGCTCTAACAAACTCCACCGTCAACCCATCCAGCCCGGGGGACTTACCCCTCCTGAGCTGATGCAAGGCGCGAGTCAACTCCTCCAAAGATAAGGGGCCATCAAGAAGATCAGCCTCCCCCCTATCTACGGTCGGTAGACCCTCCCACAGATCTTGCTGAGCCTCCACACTGAATCCTTCCGCAGAGAACAGGGACCCATAAAAGGACCTAACCAAGGCATTAATCCTCTCTGGATCAGTGACAGAGGAGCCGTCATCTGCAAGCAACTCCACGAGCTGTTTTCGAGCTCCCCGCCCCTTCTCCAAAGAGAAAAAGAAAGGCGACGCTCGGTCCAGCTCGTGCAGCATCTGGACCCGAGACCTCACATAAGCGCCTCGAGATCGCTCAAGCAGCAGACTCCTCAAAACCTCCTTCTTCCTCTGAAACTCTCCCCATTCGCTGGAGTCTTCACCAAACTGACCAAGGCGAGACTCAGCGTCCTGTAACTCCCTCTCCAGCTTCTCGGCCGCTGAGTCCCGCCTCCCAGTCGACCCCCATGTATATTCCTTACAAAAGAGACGGATGTGAGCTTTACCCACATCCCACCACTGCCTAAGGGAAGAGAAGCACCTCTGCCTCTCTCTCCACTTCACCCAAAACCGAGTGAATGACTCCCGGAAACACCGATCCTCCAGCAGCCTGTTGTTAAAGTGCCAGTACGCGGACCCAGCCCGAGCGCACGCTGGATTGAAATCCACACGCACCAGACAATGGTCCGAGCACGGCACCAGCCGCATTGAGGCCGCTGAGACACGGGAAACAAACGCTCGGGAAATATAAAACCGATCAATGCGGGAACCACCGCCCTCAGACCTCCGCGAAAAAGCAGTGGAATCAGGGTGAAGGTCCCTCCAAACATCAACCAACTCAAAAGAGTCAATCAAGCCTCTCAGCTTCTTCGCTACAGCAGGCGCACACTGAGTACCAGAACGGTCCCGCACCTCAAGTGTGCAATTAAAGTCCCCACCAAGGAAGACACACTCTCCCCTATCAATAGTGCCCAACAGAGCATTCACCTCCCGAAGTAGGCCGGCCTGCATCGTGCCGGAGCTAGGGGCATACACGTTAATGAAATGCAACGGCATGCCATCCAGGCTCACGGCCAGATGGAGCAAACGTCCTGGCACCACTTCCTGCACTTTTAAAATGCTTGGCAGAAAATTTGGGGCCAACAGAAAAGCCACCCCACTCGAATTTGAGCTGAGATGGCTCATATAAACCCTCCCTTCCCACTCCAGATGCCAGGTAGGTTCATCACTAGCAACGGTATGTGTCTCTTGCAGATAACAAACTGCAAATCTCCCCTCCCTTAGGGCCGATAAGAGCTGAAATCTCGCTCTACTCCCATTTAAATTTAATGTAGCTACTGTGAATGTGTAGGCACATTAGATTGAGACCCTCACACTCCCTGTAGTCTCAGGAGCTCCTTTTCTGAGGACCTTCAAAAAACCCCGAAACTGCCCCAAATCCGAGTCAGAAAGACCACTATCCTTGTTACTAAGGATAGCCTCGAGACTCGCCTGCACATCTAGACAGTCCCCCCACCGCCTTTCAGCAGCAAACCATAATGTTTTGGAAGTGCGGCTCGTTTTTAGGAACTCTCGCACCTCAACAATAAACTTCTCTCTCTCTCTCTCTCTCTCCCTCTCTCTCTCCCTCTCTCTCCCCCTCCCTCTCCCCCTCTCTCTCCCCCCCTCTCTCCCCCTCTCTCCCTCTCCCTCTCCCTTCCCCCCCCCCCGGTGTAAAATCAAGAAACTCAAGGAACTGCAGATGCTGCAATTTTGACCTATAAACAAAGTGCTGGAATAACTCAGTGGGAAAGGCAACATCTCTGGAGAACCTGGATAGATTACGTTTCGAGTCGGGATCCTTCTTCAGACCGAAGCAGGGTCCCAACCAGAAACGTCACCTATTCATCCACCTGCTCATCCAATCTTTCTGTTATCTGGTACATTTCATCTTGAGTCCCACAGTGGCGCAGCGGTAGAGTTGCTGGCTTACAGCGCCAGAGACCCGGGCTCGATCCTGACTATGGGTGCTGTCTGTGAGGTGTATGTACGTTCTCCCCATGACCGCATGAGTTTTCCCCGGGTGCTCTGGTTTCCTCCCACACTCTAAAGCAGGAGGAAGAATGAAGATAGGGGGATGCAGCATCCGTACAGGTTTGTATGTTAATTGGCTTGATAAAAGTGTAAATTGTCCCTAGTGTGTAGGATAATATAATGGGCCTGTCCCACTTAGGCAATTTTTCAGGAGACTGCCGGGGACTGTCAATTTGCCGGCAGTTGTCTCAAAAACCAGCAACTAGAACGGCGACTGCCAGAGTGGAACACACACACACACATCACTTCCTTCGCCAGCCCGTTATGCAAGCGGGGGAAGCACTGTCTGAGTGAAATTCACACGGTGCAAAGCCAAGGTGATACACCGCGATGAACCAGAAAGTTGGCGCTGTAATTAAGACAGCTAAGCACAGTATACGGTAAGTTCTTTAAAAGAGGGGGGGGAGAGGGGTGGAAGGGGGGAGAAGGAGTGGAGACAATTTTTAAGAAGCCAGTGATACACGGCTGTAAAGCTCAGCGAACATTTAGCATTACTGGTTAGTTATCCTTGGTTCTGAAAACTACTGCTTCCTTTTTTTTCCCAATGAGCCAAGGAAATGCACTGGTCAGCACCGGCTACAACCTACGAGAAGCTACAAGAACCTTTGACCTCCTGGCAACCCACTAGGACCTCCTGACGACACACCTCCGGCATGAGAATTCTCGCTACTCTCCATGGCGGCTTCATTCGGGTCGCCGCTAATTTTTCAACATGTTGAAATATTTGCGGCGAAAATAATGAGGCCGCGACTAGTTCCCAGTATGCGGGAACTCCTTACGACCATGAAGGCGACTCCCCGGCAACCACCCACGAATGTGTGGCGACTGCATAGTATCCTGCAATCGCCTAAAAAGTCACCTAAGTGGGACAGGCCCATTAGTGTGTTGTGATCGCTGGTTGTTGCGGGTCCAGTGGGCTGAGGGGGCCCGTATCTGTATCTCTCCATACTGTATCTCTAACCTAAACTAATCTCAGTGTCAAATTTTGTGTGATGACCCGATGTTTTACAATGTTGCTATCAAACAAGGTGTTGCTATCTAATGTTGGCAGCACTTCCACAGATTTCCTTGGGAATGTCTCCCTTTGGTAAAGTTGCTCTGTTGGAAAATAGTGATCCCCTATTGCTAATGGGTTACACAAAAAGCTGGAGAAACTCAGCGGGTGCAACAGCATCTAAGGAGCGAAGGAGATAGTCGCCTATCTCCTTCGCTCCTTAGATGCTGCTGCACCCGCTGAGTTTCTCCAGCTTTTTGTGTAACCCTCGATTCTCCAGCATCTGCAGTCCCTTCTTTAACCCTATTGCTAATGGCTGTGTTCACGTCTTAGAGCCGATTCTATCAATGTCTTGCTTGAGTTAGAGCAGCGGACCAAACAACCCCTGTGGCCATTTAAAGGCCCTATTTTCTGCATGATGATTGTGTTGTTGCAAACTTTAAAGAACTGTCACTGATCCAGGATAAGACTGTTCATGTAAAGAATAGTCTTGGCCACACCAGGTAAAGGATTTGCATGTTTGATTAATGACACAAATTCAAGCAAAGATGATAATTTGTCTTTTTAAAGTGCACAGGGGTGAATCTCTCGTGTGTTTTGCAGTTAGTACACTCAGTTAGAGTTGAATTCTGCAAGGCACTACTTCACCTTACAGGAAGGCAGATTGGAGAACTATGTATGGAGGTCAATACATGCAATTCCATCAACGATTCCATGATTAATTTTAGTCATCGTTAAATGAAGAGAACTGCAAATTGAGACTAAAGTTTCACAGAAATTTAGCCTTAATGTGTATTAATTTGCTGTGTTAGCATTAACAGAGCACTAACAGACATTTTGTCCATATCCTAAAAGTCCTCCAGGGAGTCATCCAGTTTAATACATGTTAATGCACATACTCAGCATTAATGGGTTTTTGTCCTATTAAGAGCTCATTATGCACCAATTAAGGTTAACGCATGCTACGGCTGAACCAGATTAACAGTTATCAAAGTGATCGTGGTGTGCTGCATACTTCACATTGCCAGAAAGAAAGAGATAGGCACTTGACGGTGGTTCAGATCATGTACACTACAGACACGTTGGTTAAAAACACGAAGAAAACAGCTTTGCTGGAAAAGTGACTGGCTTGTCAGGCAACCTGACAAATGCTTTCATAGTAGGACACAAAGTGTTGGAGTAACTCCATGAGTCAGGCAGCATCCCAGGAGAAAATGGATGGTTGACATTATGGGTTAGGACCCTTCTTCTCCAGGGATGCTATCTGACCTGCTGAGTTGCTCCAACACTTGTGTCTTTCTTTGTAGACAAGCATCTGTAATTCCTTGTTTAGATAAGTGCTTTCCCCGTTTCATTGAATTTTCTTCATTTTCAAATTGGTGGTTTTGGAAATGTTTGCTTTAGAAGAAATGAATGACAACCAAGTTCATAGCAAATTTTATCTAACTATGCGATATGCAAATGCAATTTCCACATCTGGGTCTTCTGCTCCACATTATCATGCAGGTTACCAATGGAAGAAATAAATATAGATATTCGTGAAATATCAGCTGAAGTTGTTTCAACTAATCTGGCAGAACTGCAGATCCTGATATTCTTTACAGTGCAAAATGTGGTTCAATCAGTTTCCACTTTAACTGCTGACGAACCCACTCCAGCTTCCCCTGGCATTTATTCCAAGGTAGGCTCCAGAAGAAATTCTATTGAAACTAGACACAAAAAGTGCTGGAGTGACTCAGTGGATCAGGCAACAACTCTGGAGAAGGAGGATAGGTGATGTTTCGGTTCAGACTCTTTTTCAGACTGATTCATCAGATTACAATCAATGGGAAGATGGGCCCCGAACCAAATTGTCACCTATTCACATTCTCCAGCACTTTGTGTCTATTTAGGAAAACAGCATCTGCAGTTCCTCTTTTCTACATTATATTGAAACAACCTGACTATCATCCAGTTAAACTTTCTTTTTGGAGAAGTTCCATGGAGAGTGAAGAGTTATGCAGATGAGTAGCTGAAACCCTGCTTCTTTCTGTAATTTTTGTCAAGCTCTTCAATGGATAAGCACTATTTACCTGCAATCATTTCAATTGTTGCTCCATTACAAGTGGCTGTTAACAAGGCTGGGAGAAAGGGACTACTTTTAATTGCGCTCACTGTGTTGCATGAATGAGATGAGGAGAAGATTGTTGTGAAGAGCCAGAATCATCAGGACCAACAGTGCTTAAAATTGTTCACTCCCATTCTATCAGTAAGGAAAGCCACATAGGGCATGTTCATATAACTACAGAAATATAATAATGCATATTGATGATGCTGTTCCTGGCACCTTCTTTGGTACTTTTATTGAGGTGATCACAGTGCCTTCAGCAGTCTGGATCTTGACAAAATGACTGGATGTCCACCGGGAGAATCAGACGATGCATTAATATCATGATTCCCATAAGAAATACTCTGGTAACAACAGCACTTGAATGAAATTGCAGAGCCAAATTTATTCACAAGCACGTCGCTGAGCCATGAATACCTAAAGAAGAAAGTGCTGAAAAAACACAGCTGGTCAGGCAGCACTGTGGAAAGAGAACCAGTGTTAACCTTTCAAGTTAAAGACCTTTCATCGGAACTAGAAAATAAGCAAACAAGTTAGCTTTAAGTTACACTGAGGGAGTGCTGGGATAGATGGGACATAGGGAATATTTCTGACAGGCTATCTGATAGAAATCAGGTTGCATTAATGAAACGCTGTTACGGATTAAACTCTGGCTGCTAAATTGGTGAAGGAAGTTAGAGGGAGAGAAAACAAATAAGGGAACATGTAAAAAGTGTAAATGTAGATCAGGACAGTGAAAAACAGTGAGTTAACATTGCAAAAACATGTCTGAATTTCATTTCTAGTTCTGTCAGATGATGGAATTCTTCCACCATATTTAGTTTTGTTGTTGTTGTTTGCTTTGTTAAGCACTTGAAGATGATGTTACAAAAGCAGTTGGGAGGTTGGGGATAGCATCAAGCAGGAAATTAGGGATGCGTGTCGCAAAGGTACAGCAGTTATCATGAGTGACTTTAATCTACCAAGAGATTGGGCCAACCAAATTGGTAGCAGCGCTGAGGAGGACGATTTTCTGGAATGTATACGGGATGGTTTTTTAAGCCAATATGTAGAAGACCGACGAGGTCAGGTCATCATAGACTGGGTATTGTGAAATGAGGAAGTGTTTAAGAAGGAACTGCAGATGCTGGAACAATCGAAGGTAGACAAAAATGCTGGAGAAACTCAGCTGGTGAAGCAGCATCTCTGGAGCAAAGGAATGGGTGACGTTTTGGGTCGGGACTCTTCTTCAGTGTAATGAGGAAGGATCAGTTAGGGATCTTGTTGAGCAGAGCCCCTTTGGCAACAGTGACCATAATATGGTGGAATTTTACATTAGGATGGAGAGTGACACAGTTAATTCACAGAGGAGGGTCCTGAACTTAAAGAAAGGAGGCTTTGAAGGTATGAGATGGGAATTGGTTAGGATAGACTGGTCAATTATACTTAAATGGGTTGATGGTGGAGATGCAATGGCAAACATTTTAAGACGGCATGGATGACCTCCAAAAATTGGTCATCCCTGTCTGGCGAATAAATTAAACGGGGAAGGCGGCTCAACCGTAGCTAACGGGGAAAATCAAGGATAGTGTTAAATCCAAGGAAAAGGTATATAAATTGGCCAGAGGAAGCAGCAAACCGAAGGACTCAACAGAGAAAGACAAAGGGGTTAATTAAGAGGAGGGGGGGCGGGAAGAGCATAAAAGAAGGCTTGCGGGGAATATAAAAACTGACTTTAAAACCTTCTTCAGATATGTAAGAAGGAAAAGATTAGTGAAGACAAATGTAGCTCCCTTACAGTCAGAGACAGGTGCATTTATAATGGGAAATAAGGAAATGGTAGAACAGTTAAACGAGTACTTTGGTTCTGTCTTCACTAAGGAAGACACAAACAATCTCCCAGAAATCCTAGGGGACCGATGATCTAGTGGGAGGGAGGAACTGAAAGGAATCTACATTAGTCAGTAAATGGTGTTAGGTGAACTGTTGGGACTGAAGGCAGATAAATCCCCAGGGCCTGGTGGTCTGCATCCCAGAGTACTCAAAGAGGTGGCCCTAGAAATTGTGGATTCATTGGTGTTTATTTTCCAATGTTCTATAGACTCTGGGTCAGTTCCTGTGGACAGGAGGGTAGCTAATGTAACTCCACTTTTTAAGAAAGGGGGGAGAGAGAAAACAGGGAATTATAAACCAGTTAGCCTTATATCGGTAGTGGAGAAGATGCTTGAGTCGATTATTAAAGATGTAATAGCAGTGCATTTGAAATGCATTGACAGGATCGGTCTGGAATTTTTTGAGGATGCAATAAGTAGAATGGATAAGGGAGAGCCAGTGGATGTGGTGTGTCTGGACTTTTAAAAAACCTTTGACAGGGTCCCACACAACAGATTAGTGTGTAAAATTAGAGCACATGGTATTGGGGTAGAGTATTGACATGGATAGAGAACTGGTTGGCAGACAGGAAGCAAAGAATAGGAATTATCGGGTCCTTTTCTGAATGGCAGGCAGCGACTAGTGCGGTGCCGCAAGGCTCGGAACTAGGACCCCAGTTTTTTACAATATATATTAACGATTCAGACGAGGGAATTAAATATAACATCTCTAAGTTTGCTGATGACACAAAGCTGGGTGGCATTGTGGATTGCGATGAGCATGCTATGAGGCTGCAGGATGACATGGAGATTGGGTGAGTGGGCAGATGCATGATAGATGCAATATATTGTGGTTAAATGTGAAATCCACTTTGGTGGCAAGAACAGCAAATAATAATCTGAATGGTGTCAGATTACGAAAAGGGGAGGTGCAACTAGCCCTGGGTGTGCTTGTACGCCTGTCACTGAAAGTAAACATGCAAGTACAGCAGGCAGTGAAAAAAGCTAATGGCATGTCGTCCTTTATTGCGAGAGGATTTGAGTTTAGAAGCAAGGAGGTCCTACTGCAGTTGTACATGGCCCTGGTGTATTCTGTGCTATTCTGGTCTCCTAATTTGTGGAAGGACATTATTGCTATTGACGGAGTGTAGCGTAGGTTCACCAGGTTAATTCCCAGGATGGCAGGACTGACATATGATGAAAGAATGGGTCGGTTGGGCTTGTAATCACTTGAATTTAGAAGGATGAGTGGGATCTTTTAGATATATATATAAAATTCTTAACGGATTGGACAGGCTGGATGCAGGAAAAATGGTCCCGATGTTGGGGGAGTTCAGAACCAGGGCATAACAGATTAAGAATAAGAGGTAGGTCATTTAGGACTGAGATGAGGAAAATATTTTTCACCCAGAGAGTTGTGAATCTGTGGAATTCTCTGCCACAGATGACAGTGGACGACTGAAACTTTTCAAAAGAGAGAGTTAGATTTAGCTTTTAGAGCTAAAGGAATCAAGGGATAT
The DNA here is from genome assembly GCA_963514005.1 of Raja brachyura. The sequence continues at coordinate 99,484,654 of OY740782.1, read as the reverse complement.
CGAGAAAAAGCAGGAACAGGATTGCTATTTCCGTGCTGTAATTGTTATATGGTTATATAGGATACCAATTTTAGATGATCAGCCATGATTATATTGAATGGCGGTGCTGGCTTGTAGGGCTGAATGGCATACTCCTGCACCTATTTTTATATGTTGCTATGTTTCTAAATTCTTTAATATTTATTGTCACTATGAATATCTGTAAAAATGGACAGATGATCAGCTTATCAACATCTATTGTTCCTCTGTCTTAAGGAAATCTTTGCATATTATCTGAAAACATAACCTTTAAACATAACGCATTGTTAAAAGTGCAATTCATTCAGTCAGCACCTCATTGTTCTTCATCTACTATCTCACCTCTTCCAGTGTCAATATTCTGACCAAATCCTCGATTAACCCAGGGGCATACATGGCTCCTTGAGTGTCCATGTAAGATGTGGCACATAATTTATTTGTGATTCTCCAAAGCTACTTCACTATCTACATAAAACTCACCATAACAATAAGAGAATAGTTGCAATTATAACTGCAGTTAAACACTTAAGATGCCGGACTGAGGACAAAATGGTTTGTGATTAGCAATCCATCCATCCCCTATAAATTCACCCCACCTACTTGCAACAGCAGCATAAACTGTATATAGGTTTGAAGTTTACCAAGTGTTTTAAAGCAGCTCCTAAACTCAGGCAGCCAATGCATAGAAGGGACAAGGAATGTCACCTGCTCCATTTCACACTGCACACCAATTTACAAAACTATCAACACTCTTTTGTTGCCATTGGCAACATTTTGGAACTACTTATCACATGGTACTGTTCACCCATTGGGCCGAAGGGCCTCTTTCCATTCTGTGTCTCTCCAAGACTAAAACTAAATTGTGTGAAACAAAATCCAAGTCATTTTGGCTCAGGAAAATCTGATCTTTGGGAGACTAATGGAAATTAGTGAGGCTAGTTATTCATTCCTTGCCCTCTAGCTACTGGGGCTGTGCAACAATAACACAGTGGAGTCTGCAGCTTTGGCAATTTTTTCCAGCTTAATCATATTCTACATTCAATTTATTGCAAAAATACAGAACAAATATGTAGTGCACATTTCAATAAGAATGAAAGGGCAATAACTTATTAATTTTTGAGACAGTAATTAAGGAGGTATAATTTATGAACATTTTAATACAGTATGAATGCAATTTATTCCCGCACTGAGTAATAACCAGCCCTTACTACAAAGTACAAAAGCCACTAAAATGCTACAGTAATTGTTATGACATTTCAAAGACTCTTGAATCATGACTCTTGTGGAATCTGCTCAATATTCTCCCCTTCAAAGAGAGAAAATCAGTTTTTTTTTGTCATCTCTTGAACTGATTGACAGAATAGTGTTTGGGAAGGAAAAATATAAATTACCTCTCATCTTGAAAGATGATGATTCATAGTGTTACGCTGCAGTGCTTCTCAGGGCAATAGGAACAGAAATTCTGGAGACATTCAGCAGGCCAGACAGCATCTGAGGAGAGGGAAATAGGGTTGATGTTTCAGGTCAATTATCTTTCATCACAACTTGAGAGCAAATTGCCACAGCTTAATATATATTCTGCTTCCAATTCTTTTGCTGAGGAAATGCTGAATCAACTCATTTTCCGTTATATTCTTTATTCAGTCGATCTGCCATCAGCATAGCTTACGTGTATCTGGCAAGATGTACTTTGAAAACACATACCTCCAGATTAAGGGCCAGTTTCTTCCCAGCTTTTATCAGACAACTGAACAGTTCTTTCATCAGCTACGACGTGGTCCAAACCTCCCACCTTCATCATTGGAAATCTTTCAACTATCTTTAATTAGACTTTAGTACACTTTATCTTTCATAAATTGTTGCACACTTTATCTGTGCACTGTGGACGGCTTGATTGTATTAATGTATAGTCTTTTATTGGACTGGATAGCATGCAAACAAAAGCTTTTCACTGTACCTTCGTATACATGACAATAATAATCAACCAAATTAAACTAAGCCATATATTTGGACCATTACTGATGTGGATGTTTAGGTCATCATGTTATCTGTCGCACAAAAGCTTAAAACTGAGGTGAATGAAAGTCGGATGAACCATAATATGAAATAAAGTTGCATTTTTGGGTGTTATAAATAAACTCAATTTTCTTGGTAGAGAATAAATTGGTTTACCTTTAATTTACCCAATGACACTCCTCATGCACTTATCATGTTTAACAAGACAAACTACATACTAATGATAAACAATCTCAGCTGATTTGCTCATTAGAATAAAATGCTTGACAACATTCAGGGAACAAATAAAGAGGGCAGCAGAGCAAACCCATGAGAATAATGTGTTGCACTACCATAACGTAATTTTTAATTCGACCTGTTACTCGCTGCAATCAGTACCAAGAAATAAACTAAGTAATACTGATGTTGATCTTGTCATACTATACATAAAATAATTATGATTATGTAATAAAAATGAACTGTAGATGCTGGTTTATATCAAAGATAGATTCAAAATGCTAGAGTAACTCAGCGGATCATGCAGCATCTGGGGAGAAAATGGGTAGGTGACGTTTCAGGTTGGGACCCTTCTCCAGACTCAATAAAATAAATATATATTGTTTAGTTGAATGAACTGTAATGTTTTATACATTGCAACGTAACAAAACAATCTATCGCATGCGGGCTGAAGAAAGCTCAAAATGTCTCCTATTCATTCCCACCACAGATGCTGCTTGACCTGACAAGTTATTCTAGCATTGTGTGTTTGTCTCTCACATGCAGAACTCTTCATGAATGGAACTCAGGTACAGCGATGAAATTACCCACATCTCTTTTCTTTTTCTTGCGTATGGTGTGCACAGCCTAAAGTTGTAGGACAACTTGTTCTATTTGTTCTTATTTGATTGTGCACACCAGGTTGATTGCATTCGTCGAAACCATGTGAAGGTTGCAATCTCCCACCCCACATCTCCTTTTAAGTATGTAGGAGAAAACTCTCATTTTATGATCAGCAGTGGGCAAGGCGAAGTTAACCGAAATGCTAAATATTTCTTGCGCTGGGAATCTGAAGTCAACAGAATTTGACAGAAATACTCTATAATCGGGTAGCATCTGCAGAGGGAGAAACAATGATAATATTTCTCATTCTTCTTAGAGAAAAAACACAAAGTTGCACAAAACCATGTTTGAACATCGAAAGTTTAGATTTGGAAATATGAAATAAAACAGAAAATTCAATGGGCACATCGCAGGTCAGGCTGCATCTGTTGAAAATAAAAAATCAAAATCTGAGATACTTTGCCAGAACTGGGAAATTGAGAAAATGGGTCAGTTTTCAGCAGCAGAGTAGGAGAGTATCAAATGAAGGAAATATCCCTGATAGGATGACACCAAATAAGTTATTGTGGCCCAGAGAATTAGATTAAACTTATTTTTCCATCCAATGTGTTGTTAATGTAAGGCTGCAGGTCAAGCCTGGCAGGTTAGACTATAACAATAGTAAAGGGAAAGAAAACCACACTGAAATCACAGATGGTTGACATGCACAAATGGCCAATTCTGATATAGACAGAAAGAACGAGTGAGTAAAATAAAGTTAGAGAATGTGATATTGAGTCTAGGATGCTGCAATGTTGCTGGACTGCTAGAGAGAGATAGTGGGGGGGGGGGGGGGGGGGGGGGGACGGGGGGACGTGGAGATGATGATACCCTGATCAATAAGATACATCCTAGGAGAGAGGTTCTGTACATCATGAGAGCTAAGGGATAGACCAGTTCCACCATGAGAAGGGGCAGGCAGGAGCAGCCTTCTCTATTTGTATTTAATGGGAAATTTGTCAGAAATGTTATGACTTCACAACATATTTCCAGGTGAGCAATATATAAATTAAAAACCAACAAAAAGACAGGTGGACACAAAATGCTGAAGAAACTCAGCAGGTGAGGCAACATCTATGGAGAGAAGGAATGGGTGACATTTCGGATCGAGACCCTTCTTTGTAGATCTGCAGCCCATGTGAGTGCCCGAGCTATGATTGCCTTTTTGTCCGTTACGTTGAACAGTCCTTTCTCCAGGCATACACTGGTCCCATCCTCAACTCTTTCTCTGCTACAGCAACAATTGCTTCGGTGCTGTCTCCTGCACCCATGCAGAACTCATGGACTTTATTAAGCACCATTAATTTCCGCCATGCCCTCAAATTCACCTTGACTATCTCTGACATCTCTCCCCTTTCTTGATCTCTCTGTCTCCACCGACTGATGTCATACAAACCTAAAAGCAAAGGGTAACAAACCTACAAAACATTGAGAAAATAGTAGTAGGTTTGAAACACATTGCATAGAATTAATTTAACAGAGAATAAGACACAAATAAATATTTGCATGTTTCACAAATCAATGTTCCTTGTCTGTTAAATTAATTATAAGAAGAAACAAAAATCAAATAAAACCCTTTGTGAACAGCTCACTGATTATTTTTGTTGCTACATTTACCAATATCAATTGCATAATGCTTTAAAAAGTATCTTAACCATAAAATTAAATGCATCTAATGTGAATCCCATAACTTAATACTGTGTTTCCTGTTGTACTTTCTAGAGCATTACATGAGTATTACTACCTCGACTACCTATAACTATCTGGCAACCCCACTACAACAGCACCTACGACAACAGGATTATCGATTTTCTCCATGGCAACCAATTTTTGGTCACAGAACATTTTTCAACATGTTGAAAAATTTGCGGCGACCATACTGAGGCCGCGACTAGTTCCCAGAATGCGGGAACTCCTCTTTACCATGAAGGAAACTCACCAGGGACCACGTGGCGACCATGTGGCGACCACTGAAAATTCACCTAAGTGGGACTGGCCCATTAAGAGAAAGGCTTGGTACGCTTTCTGCTTTTACAGCCTGTGACGTTCATATTGAAGGAAATAAGTGTGAGTAATAATACCCGGAACAAATGATAAAAGTCCATTTAATGTGTTGGATAATAAACATAAGTAGAAGATCACTTAATTAGATTGGAGACACAAGGAATTGCAGATGATCTTGCATAAAACACAAAGTGCTGGAGGAATTCAATGGGTCGGGCATCTGTGGAAGGATATATAGTGACACTCTAACCCACTCAATTCCTTCACCACTTTGTGTTTTGCTTCATTATATTGTTGATTGATAACAACTAAAACAATTTTTTTGGCAAATGATTAAATCAAAGAAAAATTGAAATGTAAACAGAAAGATTGGAAAAACTCAGCGGGTTGGGCAGCATGTGTGGAAAGAGAAGTTCTTAACAGTTCTGTTCAAATATTCCAGACCTAAAGCATTATAGAGCCATCGAGTAACACAGCCCTGAAACATGCCCTGAGGCCCAACTGGATGCCCACTAGTGACACGTCACACATGCCCATGTTTGGCCCATTCCCCTCAAATCTTTCCTATCCATATACCTGTCCAAATGTTAAGTATTGTTATAGCATATGCCTCAACCACCTCCTCTGGCAACTTATTCCATATATTCAATTCAATTCAATTCAAGTTTAATGTCATTGCACAAATACAAGTATAGGTACAACGAAATGCAGTTTAGCGTCGTTCTTAGTGATAGCGATATAGAAAAATAAATACAGAGTGCAGTGGTAGCAATATGGAAAATAAATAAATACAGGGTACAGACAAATCTATCAGCTGGGCTCCGAGTTCAGCAGTCGGATGGTGTAGTTGAAGAAGCTGTTCTTCGTCCTACTGGTGCGGGACTTGAGGCTCCTGTACCGCCTCCCTGATGGGAGGAGGGCAAACAGTCCATGATTAGGGTGTGAGAGGTCCTTGATGATCTTCCCGGCCCGCTTCAGGCACCGTTTTCGGTGGAGGGCATCCAAGGCAGGGAGCGGGGCACCGATGATGTACTGGGCGGTTTTCACCACCCGTTGTAGTGCCTTCCTGTCTGCCACGGTGCAACTGCTGTACCATACCGTAAAGCAGGTGGTCAGGATGCTTTCGATGGTGCAGCGGTAGAAGTTCGTCAGGATCTGGGGGGACAGGTGGGCTTTTTTGAGCCTCCTCAGAAAGTAAAGGCGCTGCTGTGCCTTTTTGATTAGCTTTGAGGTGTTGAGGGACCAGGACAGATCCTCCGAGATGTGTACCCCGAGGAATTTGTAGTTGGAGACCCGCTCCACCTCAGTCCCATTTATATGGATGGGGGTGTGTCTGCCCCCTCTGTTCTTCCGAAAGTCAACAATTATTTCCTTCGTCTTCTGGGAGTTGAGGACGAGGTTATTGTTGGCACACCAGGTAGTCAGGTGCTGGACCTCCTCCCTGTAGGCTGATTCGTCATTATCACTGATCAGTCCTACCACCGTGGTGTCATCGGCAAATTTTATGATGGCGTTGGAGCCATACTTGGGGATGCAGTCATGCGTAAAGAGGGAGTAGAGGAGAGGGCTGAGCACACAGCCCTGTGGCACGCTGGTGTTCAGTGTTATAGTGGAGGAGGTGAGGTTGTTGACCCTAACAGACTGTGGTCTGTTAGTGAGGAAATCCAGTGTCCAATTGCAGAGGGAGGTGGAGATGCCAAGACCGCTGAGTTTGGTGATCAAGCTAGCGGGTATGACAGTGTTAAAGGCAGAGCTGAAGTCAATAAACAGCAGCCTGATGTAGGTGTTGTTGCTGTCCAGGTGGGTCAGGGCAGAGTGTAGGGCCATCGATATGGCGTCCTCTGTAGACCTGTTTGACCGGTAGGCAAATTGGTGGGAGTCCAGTGTGGGGGGGAGGCTGGCTTTGAGGTGAGCCAGGATCAGCCGCTCAAAGCACTTAGCGAAGACAGGGGTGAGTGCCACTGGCCGGTAGTCGTTGAGACTCCCTGTCGCTGATTGTTTGGGCACTGGCACAATGGTAGATGTCTTGAGGCAAGTGGGGACGACACCCTGGGCCAGTGACAGATTGAAAATGTCAGTGAGGACCAGGGATAGTTGTCCGGCACATGCCCTGAGCACCCGCCCGGGGATGCCATCGGGGCTGGCAGCTTTGTGCTCATTCACCTTGCTCAGTGCGTCTTGTACAGCAGAGGTGGAGAGACTGAGGGGTTGTTCATTTGTGGGTGGAGCAACTTTGATGGCGGGAGTTTTGTTGTCCCGGTCAAAGCGAGCATAGAAGTGGTTTAGCTCATTAGGAAGGGAGGCGTTGTCCGGGGGGGGGGTGTTGATTTTATGGTAGTCGGCAATGGACTTAATTCCTTGCCACATGCGCCTGGGGTCGGAGTTGTTTCGGAAATGCTCCTCAATCCGCTGTTTGTGATTGAGTTTAGCATTCCTAATTCCCTTTTTCAGATTGGCCCTGGATGAGCTGTATCCCTCAGCGTCGCCAGATTTAAAAGCGGCGTCTCGAGCCTTCAGCAGGAGTCTGACCTCCCTGCTCATCCACGGCTTCTGATTAGGGAAGGTCTTTATCACTTTATGGGTGGTGACGTTATCAGTGCAGAATTTTATGTAGTCCAGGACGGTTGAGGTGTATGAATTTATGTCCACATGGGAGTTAAAGGTGGCCTGGGTGGCAAACACACTCCAGTCTGTTTGCTGAAACTGTTCCTGTAAGACAGAGACAGCCCCCTCAGGCCAGACCTTCACTGTCCTCACGGTAGGTTTCACACGTCTGATCAGAGGTGTGTATTTGGGGAGCAGGAACAGAGAGAGGTGATCAGACTGTCCCAGGTGGGGGAGGGGAAGGGCTTTGTATGCTTCAGTAATATTAGTATATACAAGGTCCAAAATATTATTACCTCTGGTTGGGCAGGAGACATGTTGGCGGAATCTGGGGAGCACAGTTTTTAGGTTGGAGTGGTTAAAATCGCCAGCAACAATAAAAGCCCCCTCTGGGTGGGCAGTTAGTTGTTTGCTGATAGCAGCTTGCAGCTCTTCCATTGCAAGCCTGGCATTAGCGTCCGGGGGTACATAGACTGCAGTGATGACAGTCGATGTGAATTCCCTGGGCAGATAGAAGGGCCTGCACTTTAACATCAGGTATTCTAGGTCAGCAGAGCAGTGGCTGCCAATCCTGACAGCGTCTGTGCACCATGAGTTGTTCACATAGATGAAGAGTCCGCCGCCCTTGGTCTTACCGGATTCCTCCGCAGATCTGTCGGCCCTGAAGACAGTGCGCCCCTCCAGCTCGACGGCGTTGTCGGGAATGTTGTCGGTGAGCCATGTCTCGGTGAAGACCATGGCGTTGCAGTCGGCGATCCGTCTGTGTGTGGTGATGCGCAGCCGAAGTTCGTCGGTTTTACTCACCAGGGACCGGACGTTCGCGAGGAAGATGCTGGGCAGAGCTGGCTGGTGCGGGTCTGATCTCAGCCTAGCCCGGTGGCCTCCGCGTTTCCCCCGTCGCTGTTTGCGGTCCCTGCGCCGCCTCCGGACACTACCTGTTGGGAGAGCGGGTCCGCTAGACCACGGTGACCTGATGATCTCCGGCGGCAGTTTGAAGTTGTGGCTTCTGGTGCTCGGTTCGTAGAGACGTCCGAGCTCCAGTAGCTCCTGACGGCCGTACAGAGTCTTCGCTCGAGTGCTCCGGGCAAAAACTAAGGTAAGTATAAATAGGAAAAAAAAAACTATCTCGCTAAAACTACGGAGACGCAGAGCCTCGCGTTGTGCACGCGACGCCATCTTGGATGTACACGTACACGTACATGTACACGTATATATCACACTGTGTGAAAATGTTGCTCCTCAGGCTGCTATTAAATCTAAAACCATGCTGACCATCCCTAATAAGTTCCTTTCTATCCAAATGCATTAATATCCTATCCCTCAGAACCCTTCACTCTCTCTTCTCCACTTTCCCATCTGACAAGAGTTGCAGAAGTGTGAAACACATACCTCCAGATTCAGGGACAGTTTCTTCCCAGCTGTTAATAGGCAACTGAACCATCCTATCACCAACTAGAGAGCAGTCATGACCTACCATCTCCCTCATTGAAGACCATTTAATCAGATTTTACTGGAGTTTATCTTGCACTAAACGTTATTCCCTTTATCGCGTATGTGTACACAGTGAATGGCTAGTTTGTAATCATGTACTGTATAATCTTTCTGCTGACTGGATAGAATGCAACAAAAAAGTATTTCACTGTATCTCGGTACATGTGACAATAATGAATGAAACTAAACTAAGCTTTCCAGTAACTTGCCCACCAATTATGTTAGGCTCACTAGTCTATAGCTCGCAGGCCTTTCCTTGCAGCCTTTCTTAAATAGAGGCACACCATTAGCCACCCTCTGGTACCTCACCCATGCCTAATCATGATTCATATATCAAAGCCAGGGCTCCTGAAAATTCTTCTCTAGCCTCCCACAATGTACACCGATATATCTGATCAGGCCCGGAGGATTTATTCACCTTCATACACTGTAGGACATCCGGCACCTTGACTGTAATATAGTCAAGATATAGTCAAGTCAACATTGATTAGTACAGGTGTCCGAGGTTATTGGGAAAATGGGGTTTGGAGAGAGTGACAGATCAGCCATGATTGAATAGCGGAGTAGACTTGATGGGCCAAATCGCCTAATTCTACTACTACCAGTTATGATCTTATGATAGACTCCCAAGACATCTCCATTAACCGAAGCATTAGTAATGTCAACCCAGACTACTGCCATTCTCCTTAATCTATAAAGCAACACCCCTCTTCCTTTATCCCCACCTCTATCTCGCTTGTTTGACCTGTACTCTGGAACATTAACTTGCCAATTCTGTCCCTCGCTTAGCCTGGTTTTCATGATGGCTACAACATCCCAGTCACACGTACCTATCCACACCCTGAGATCATCTGGTTTACCCATTATCTGCTTCTCTTTCCAGAAATGCCGCATTTCCATCATTTTCTGTTAAATACGTCTGTCTTGTTTATGGAGAGCAAGTAATCAGCTAAAACTGCTGGCATAAATATGCTCTTGATACAGGAATGTATATGACTGGAATCAGAGTCTGTAAATAGTTCCATACATGGAAAGGAATAATAAATCAGAAAAGTGTGACTGCCTAATGATTTTTTTTGTGCGTGTCCACACTACAAAATCTTGTGAACAATTTCCGGCCCTTGTTTCCCAAAGTATTTTTCATGAAGACAAATGTCAAATGATTTACCAACTATACATTCAATGATTGGCAAGAAAGTAAAGAAATCGCTTGTTTAATCTATGAAAATATCAAAGCTTTCTCACAAGCATTTTAATTTCCTGCAATCAAAGATTTCTTTTTGAAATTAATTAAATTGCTTGAGTACATAGCTTTAAAGCGCAATGTTTAAAGCAAAAGTTCCCACAGAACCTAATAATAAAAAAGAGTTGAATGGTCTTGAAATGTAGCAAAGCCTTTTCTGTAACCCTTAATATCTCTTATAACAGGTTTGTACTCGATTTCCATTTCTATCTCACCATGGAAAAAACAATTTGCCTATTTTTAAAAATCTTCCCCAAGGTCACTGAACCCTGACCTACATTTCCATTGTTTTGTTTGTCCCCCCCCATCCCCCACCCGCCCCCCTCCCATCACCCCCCCCCCCATCCCCCACCTCCCACTGCTCTCCACGAAACAAGTGCTTACATTTTGATGGTGATTCTCACGTCCCATAAACCGCCAGTCCAATATTCCTCTTATCGTTCTTTTGCAAATGACCCTCTGTGACTCCTAACCATGTTTAATAGTAAGATTAAATGAGAACTTACCAGTTCGAAGGTTGATCTTTATTTTATGAGGAGTTGCGATGAGGGATTTCGTGAAGAACCCGCCAGCACGCATGCGCGACATTCTTCAAAGTAGCGGTGTGGAATCACAGAAACAACAACAGAGAAATGACTTGGTATAGTAAGATTGAAGAGACTCTAATTATCAGTTGAGTATGATCGAGGGTTGGGAACGGAGGGCACGAAATCCCTCATCGCAACTCCTCATAAAATAAAGATCAACCTTCGAACTGGTAAGTTCTCGTTTAATCTTACTATTTCATTTCGGAGTCATGTGAGTGACTTCGTGAAGACTTCAAAGCTCTGTGATTCCATGCCCTGGACCACGTCCATGCTGTCACACACCACTATTAAGGATGGATGGGAGTAAACAACTTTCCAGACTGCTTGTACTGAAAAACAAGAATAATATTTATTAACAACAAAGAAAAAAACCCTCATTCGGGGACATCTCCACGTTCTTGATCTGCATTCAGCACGGCCTCCGCGAACTGTAGAGGAGCGGCAACAGGCTTGTTGTAGAACCGCTGGAAGATGGCTTCATTTGCCCATCTTCCAGCCTCGATTGAAGACCCATTGAAGATGACCTGGAGCGAGGCCTTGCATCGCCCGGCGCGGCATGAATGGCCACGGGACATATACTATCACCCGCCGGGGGCTTTGACTCTGACCGGGAGAAGAATGGGGAGTGCAGGGGAGAAATACGACTTTGCCTTCCATCACAGTGAGGAGGATATTCACTGTGATGGATGTTTGTGTAAAATGTGTTGTGTCTTGGTTCTTTTTTTGTATGTATTACTGCAGAAACGAAATTTCGTTTGAACCTCAATGAGGTTTCAAATGACAATAAATGGTATTGTATTGTATTGTATTGTATTGTATTGTATTGTATGTGTAATTCATTGTGTACACAGGGGTGTGATTATATACATAGGGGCACATATGTTTTCATTCTTCTGCTTATCTTTGTTCTGCCTTGACAACAACGTACCTTTACCATCTGTAACGATGGGACAATATCTAAAATGCTAATTGTTCCATTAGCTAACGGAAAGTGTTTCCAACATTTTCTATTTTTTGAACACCCAGCATTTAGTATCTCTTTTCCCTTGTCCTTTTTTATTTAAAAGAAAATATTTGGCGTTATGCTACAATTGATGCTGAACTCACTGTGGAGTTGGCGTTCTCCAATCTATCTCACTATCTTAAATATAATGTATTAAATGGACTGTGTGGAACAAGTCGATTAAGTCTGTTAAACACAAAACATTAAGTTGCAATAATCAGATTTGCAGTCCCATTAATCCACTTTGACTGTGCAGAGCCATTAAATAATACTCCATTTAGCTTAATTTTCTGTGTGAATCTAATTTATTTTCATTGATTGCATTCAGGTAACAAAAAAATCTAAATTGCTGCCTTATGTCTGCTTATGCAAATGTTTGAGATGTGAGATATGAGATATGTCAAGATAGTTGACTAATACTAAGGTACTAATACATCTGATGGCTTCCTGTAAGAATGCTATCAAACAAATCTAATTTATATCACTTCCTAACATCTGCTAACTTTTTGAATGTCTTAACTGTGCCTTTGTAACATTGCCAATTCTCAGGCTGGATGGCCTGGCCTTTTTTCCAATTTATATGATTAACTTGGAAAAATGATTAATATAATATTTTTTAACTGAAATGCTCCATTGTTTTATGCTTTCAAGCTCATGCTGTAGAAATGACTTTTTATCAAAACTCCAGATTGTATAAAGCCTTGGGCACCATATCCTTAATGTCGGATAACTTTACATCCAGACTACAGTGGAGTATTAGATTTGATGACTGTGGCATGAGAAAAATCTATGGGTAGAGGGGATCTTTACATTAGAAAGGAGTAGATACACAAAGTAAACATGTTACAATCAAAGTTATTGGAGTGTTCAAGTCATTGAAGAAGATCGATAGACAGGATGCAGAGAGATGTTCAACATTTAATGCTTCACATGTACAAACTGGGCCTGACTGACAAACTGTTGTTAATACGAATTTGGTTCCTGACTCAAAATTAATAATATTAGGAATATTAGACACAGATCAATTAATAACAATGAATCAAAGAATTTTTATCGATTACAGTTTAATAATTGGGAAAAAATTAATACTGAAATTTTGGAAAGGTCCTACATCCCCCACAATCAAAATGTGGATCACTGGAATGTCGGAGACACTTCATCTGGAAAGATTAAGACTTGTCCTTCTGGGCAAGTTGGATCATTTCAGAGGGATATGGTCTCCATTTATTGAATATTTAAAGGATCAAAATGGTTCATTACGAGACCTGACTGAAGCCTGAATGAAGGAATAGATGAAGAATTACATATAATAACCCATGGATATATCTCCAATGATGTATAAACTGCTTAATACTTCATTCATCTTTTTGAATTTCTATTTTTACTTTATTTTTCTCTTTTATTTCCTACATATTAAAAATAAAAAATGCATAGAAGTACAAATTAGAAATAATTGTTAATATTAATAATATTAAGTATGTGACATGTATATTCTTCCTTTAATATGTACTTACTTTTAATAAAAATATTTAACAAAAAAAAACAAACTGGGCCTCTTAGGAAATATTAATGCAAGACAAGTAGTGGATAAAAGGGAGTTGATCTAGCATGGAAACGCTAGATCAATTAACAGAACTGGACCCTGGCTAACCAGGGCAAGTAGGGCTTGCTATCCACGCTATCCATGCGTCAAATTTGAGTCAATTCAAATCGGCTGCAAACAGACATGTATCATTCAGGTTAAGATTGGGTCTGATTGTCCCTTTCCCATCAGGCAGAAGATAGAAAAGCTTGAAATTACTTACCACCACACTTTCAAATGGACTTCTCACACGCTAAAGGTATACACCTGTTCTTTCAATCTACCTAATTGCAAGCCTTGCACATTTAAAACAAATCTGCACTTTATCTGTAGCTGTAACAATAAGTTGTAACTTTGTATATTTTCTCTTTTGCTCTACTTGTATGCAGGTAAGGTATGATTGCCTGGATAGCACGCCAAACAACATTTTTCACTGTATCTCCATACACATGGCAGCAATAATCCAATACCAATACTATTTGTAACTGCCATCATGGTTTTGTATTTGTTTCCGGAAATAATAACCATGCAATAACTTGCAAATAAAGGATGAAAAAAAATTAGTGTATTGGGTTTGAAGATGACTTGCTTGCACTCCAGTTCTGCAGCTTGAGTTTAGTTTTGTTTGGAAATACAGTGCGGAAACAGGCCCTTTGGCCCATCGAGTCCACGCCGACCAGCGATAATTACACATTAACTATCCTACACACACGAGAGAAAATTTACAATTTTACCAAAGCCAATTTGCCTACAAACCTGTATGTCTTTGGTTTATGGCAGGAAACTGGAGCAGCCGGAGATAACCCACACAAATCACGAGGTGAATGTACAAACTTCATATAGACATCATCCATGGTCAGTATCAAACCCGGGTTATTAGCACTGTAAGGCAGCAACACTACTGCTGCGCCACTGTGCTGCAAAGGTCAATGTGAAGATCATGGTGGAGCTAAGGTAGTTGATGGGATGGGTGGGTGGTTTGGGAGTTGGGAGTTGATGTGCTACTTCTGCCCTATATACCTGGCCATTGCGTGCTCCTGGCAAAAAGATGCCAGGTTCTTAGTTATGTGCCAGATACTGCTCCATCCTGATCAGTCATGGCTTTGGGCCAGGAATTCTCACGAGTCCATAAGGATGTTACACTCTTTCAGGATCAGCGTGTTCCTTGTTCCTCCTGGTAATCTCTTGAAGGAGAAGAGAGTAGATTGCCTGTTTCTAGAGTCTAGTGGCGGGTATTTACATTGCATAGTCCACATGTCGGAGGTAACTGAACGTCATTAGTGCCTCGATACTCAGGCTATTAGCCTACAAATGGGAGCTGATGTGGGTTTACTAATCCTGGCAAGATATGGAGAATTTAATGGAGATAATGTTGGTAATGCCGCAGCAGTGCTTTCGGATGCCAGCTGTAGGTCGTCCAATAATTCCTGCTCAGAGTTTCAGCCTGCACTAAGATCTTGATCTTCAAAACCTCTTTCCTTCAAACAGCCAAAGACTATATAGTTGCACTGAAAGAGATAATGAATTTCATCATCAGTATCTGCCTTTACTGAGAATTAGCTCCTGAAATATGGGAAATGACTCACATTTTCCAGGATCCTATCATGGACTTTTATTGCCAGCTTTGGTGATAGGTAATAGGGCAGATCGGCAAGGGGCCTTATTTTAAACATGTTGAGTGTAAGACCCATTTACTTTCATGGGCTTCAGAGAAGAAATTGATCACGATTTAGAGTTTGTCCTCTGATAGCAGCATGTGGTCGTTTTGTGTGCATACTGCAAGTGAATGACAGGGATTGTCATGAGCTGGGTTCTGGACTGCAGGTGATGGGCAATGCAAGGTTTCCCATTCATTTCCCAGGTTTGCTCACTCTGGTGGGAAGCATGTTTGATGGTTATTGCTTGAAATGTACATGGCAGATAAATAACTAATAAGGGTAGAAGCATGGCCTACGCGATCTCCCAGTTGCCAAACTTTTTAACTCCCCTTCCCACTCCCAGACTGTTCTTTCTGTCCTAGGCCTCCTCCACTGTCAGAGGGAGGCCACACACAAATTGGAAGAACAGCACCACATATTTCGCTTGGTAGCTTACAACCCAGCTGCATGAATATTGATTACTCTAACTTCAAGTAACCCCTGCAATCCCTCTCTCTGCATCCCTCATCTCACCCAATTCCTATTGCTAATTTCACCATTTTGATTCCTTCATTATCATCTTGTCCCCAGCCAACAATTGACCATTGTGGGCTCCACCTTTCCTGAGTCATTGATGCAGGCTTTGCTTTGTTCTGTACCTTCCCTACCTCCAGTGTCCTCCTCCCTGACTCTCAGTCTGATGAAGGGTCTCGACCCGAAACATCACCTATTCCTTTTATCCAGAGATGCGGCCTGACCTGCCGAGTTTCCAGCATTTTGTGTCTATCACCAATATAAGCATGTACTTTTAATCTTTTTTCATACTCAGCCATAAATGATGTGCAAGAAGTGTTAAAATTATTTTTAAACTTTTAATATTTCAACTCGCATGTCTCTGCTTCATCCATTATCCAGGAAAGCATTTAAAAACGTATGCATCCTGCAGTCACTGGCAGGCAATTTTTCTCCAGTACCGATGACATTTGAGTAGCCAAATAATTTTAAAAAAATAATAAAACTGGATGCATAAAGATGGAGAGATTGAAACTCATTTAAACTTAAAGTCAGTGTTGGCTCATTGGCTGCAATCTTAACTGTTGAGTTCTATGGTATGAAATTATGCTTCACTTTTGAGCATCTGGGCTTGTCATCCACCTTAGTACCATCCCAAGGAAGAACTCAACAGTGAGGGGTGCTTCCAGATGAGCTTTTAAACTGAGGTTCTGTTCAATCTCCAATTAATCCTGACATTGTTTAAAAGTCAGAACTTTTTGCCTGTGGTTTAACCAATATTTCATCTTCAGCCCATGCTTGAAACAGATTACAAATGCAAATTATTCCAAGTGCTAGAAATCTGTAATAAAGCAGAAGGAGGAAAGGGAAGGAAAGAACAGACAAAAGTTTGTGATAAAGTAAAGGTTAGGAGGGAATCAGTGCCAGAACTGTCAATAGTACAGTACAGGGTGAGAAAGGATGGTAATGATTTAATATCGGGAAAGCAGCCTTGCAAATTGACTTAAATCTCAGTGGAAGAACATTTTGGAATCAATGATAAAAACTCCATAAGTTCAAAGATAGTCATGAATAAACCTGGAGCACTGGGAAATGTACTAAATTGGGGTAAGGGAAATTACAACATTATTAGACAGGAGCATGGGCGGAAATCCTGGGGGGACGTGAGTGGGCCGATTGAAGCCCCACGATTCGGGGCGGACGTAGCTGCTGTTGCTGGAGTTCGGAGTCAGCCACCAACCTGCTCAGCTCCCGATGTTACCGTCCACATGGCCCACGGCTGAAGCCTCGGTCCACATCAGGCATATGGCAGTTGCTTACAGTTCAGCTGATCAGAGTTGAGGACCTGCAATTATTTAACTAAGGAGAAGGGATAAGGATTGCAAGGTAAATAAACCTTGGATGAGCATCGAGGTTCTAAATGTTGTCAAAAAGAAAACAAAAAAAGAAACACATGTAAGGTTTCAGAAGATGAAATCAGACCGGGCCTTTGAGGACTATAAAACAAGTAGGAAAGTAATTAAACAAACAATTAAAATGGGCCGAAAGGGGCCCTGAAATGTCATTGCCAAGTCAGAACAAATAAAATTCAAATGCATTTTGAACATATATTAAAATGAGAGGGTACCGAGGGAGAAGATTAAACCATTCGAAGATAAAGGAGAGAATTTGTGTTTGGAGTCAGAGGATGTAGGGGTTGAGGTGCTAAACGAGTAATTTGCATCAGTATTGATCAAGAAGAATACAGAGAAAAGCGAGATCAGTACATGGTGTACTAATATGCTAGTGCAGTTTGAGATCAAGAAGGAGGTGGTGTTGAATCTCTTGAAAAGCCTTAAGGTGCATTAAGATGGATAAATTCCCAGGGCCTCTCAGATTGTAGAGAGAGGCAGAGAGGAGATTGCAAGAAATTTTGATAAAGATCTTTGTATCCCCTCAGTATCTTTGTATGCCATAGGCAAGGTCCTGGAGGACCGGAAAATAGCCAATGTTGTTGTTTAAGGAGAGATGCAGACAAAATCATGAAATTATAGGCCTGTGAAACTCATATCAGTGTTCGGGAAGATATTGGAGACGGTTCTTCATAAAACGATTTACTCACAACTGAAATATAATGGGATAATTAGGGGCAGTCAACATGACTTTGTCTGCAGCAGGTCACATCTTATGAAGTTGCCTGAGTTTTTTGAGGAGGTGGCGCAGTCGTAGAGTTGCTGCCTCACAGCGTCAGAGACCCGAGTTTGAGCCTGACTATGGGTGCTGTCTGTGCAGAGTTTGTACATTCCCCCTGTGACTGCGTGGGTTTCCCCCAGGTGCTCCTGTTTCCACCCACATTCCAAAAAAAGTGGGGTTTTGTCAGTTAATTAGCTTATACAAATTGTCCCGAAGGCGAGAACTAGTGTACGGGTGATTACTGATGGCACAGACTCGGAGGACCGTCGGACCTGTTTGCATGCTAATTCTCTAAAGTAAACTAAAACATCAGAGGCTAAGGGGAGATCTGATAGAAGTGTATACAATTGTGTGAGGCACAGATTGGGTGGACAGATAGAATTTTTTTTCCAAAGTGGAAATATTAAAGACGAGAGGGCATAGCTTTAATGTTAGAGGGGGAAACTCTAAAGGAGTTTGTGGGGCAAGTATTTTTACCCAGAGAACCGGGGATGCCTACTCTGTGCACAGCCAGAGGTGGTGGTGGTGATGGGAGATACGATAATGCCATTTAAGGGGCTTTTAGGTTGGCTCATGGATATGTAGGGAATGTAGGGATATGGATCACATGCAGACAGATGAGATTAACCTGGCATTATGCTTGAATCAGACGTTGTGGGCAAAGGGCTTGTTAGAATAGAATAGAATAGTTTCTTTATTGTCATTGTAACATGAACCATGTACAACAAAATTTAAAAATGTCAACCAGTCAGTGCAACATTCAAACCATAAAAGCTAACGATACATACAAGGTAAAATATTAAAAAAGATAAACAACTAAAATAAATATGAAATATGAAAATAGCACGCATAGACACCCAACTCTACATCCTTCTGTCGATTTCACAGTGTACCAACCACAGTCCCTTAGTCCCCGCGTTCCTTGGCAGCTACATTTAGTGCCTTTATAGCAGTGGGTTAAAAACTGTTTTTAAGTCTGTTTGTCCTTGTCCTTGTAGATCTGTACCGTCTGCCTGACGGCAACAGTTCAAACAGGGAGTGTCTGGGGTGGGAAATGTCCTTTATAATATTCTGGGATTTTTTGATGCAGCGGGAACTGTGTAAGTCTTCCAAGGTAAGGAGAGGGCAGCCGACAATCCTCTGGGCGTTGTCAATGGCCCTCTGGAGTGCTTTCCTCTGAGCCGCTGTGCAGCTGGTGTACCACACGCATACACAGTATGTTAGGATGCTCTCAATGGAGCACCGATAAAAGGACAGCAGCAGTCTCTGTGTGATGTTATTCTTCCTGAGCACCCTCAGGAAGTGCAGTCTCTGCTGGACCTTTTTCAGCAGCGCAGAGGTGTTCATGCTCCACGTCAGGTCCTCCTCAATATGGATTCCCAGGAAGCGGAAATCCGCCACCCTCTCCACACAGTCCCCTCTGATGATTAGTGGTACGAGTTCTGTTTTGTTCTTCCTGAAGTCTATTATTATCTCCTTGGTCTTTAAGGTGTTCAGGAGCAGGTTATTTTCTCCACACCACACTGTCAGCTGCTCCACCTCATCCTGATAGGCGTACTCGTCCCCCCCGGAGATGAGCCCCACCACCGTAGTGTCATCTGCAAATTTGACAATGGTGTTGCTGTGATGGGCGGAGGTGGAGTCATGTGTGTAGATGGTGTAGAGCAGGGGGCTCAGCACGCAGCCCTGTGGAGAGCCGGTACTGAGGCTGAGGGCCGTGGATGTGTGATGGCCCATTCTGACTCTCTGGCTGCGGCCCGACAGAAAGCTATTTATCCACATGCAGGTGGATTGTGGAAGTCCCAAGTCCCCCAGTTTGTCCACCAGTTTGTGGGGAAGGATAGTATTAAAAGCAGAACTGTAGTCCACAAAGAGCATTTGCACATAGCTTCCCCGCTGCTCCAGGTGGGACAGTGCAGCTTGGAGAGCTGTGGCTACAGCATCCTCTGTAGATCTATTCGCTCTGTACGCAAACTGGTGGGGGTCAAAGCTTCGGGGCAGGAGTGATGTGATATGACCCCGGACCAGTTTTTCAAAGCACTTCATCCCCACTGGTGTGAGTGCGACTGGCCGGTAGTCGTTGAGGCTGGAAAGTTGGGGTTTTTTGGGCAAGGGGACTATGGTTGCGGACTTCAGACAGGGTGGGACAGTGTACTGGGCCAGAGACTGGTTAAATATCCTCGTGAAGACTCCAGCCAGCTGGTCTGCGCAGTCCTTCAGCACGCGTCCAGAGACGCCATCGGGTCCAGTAGCCTTCCTTGGATTGATGGCCCGCAGTGTGCACCTCACCTCATGCTCCTCTATCATGGGGGTTAGGCTACTGTGGACCATATGGTGTGTTGTGGCTGTCACGGGTGGCTCCACTTCAAAGCGAGCAAAGAAGAGGTTCAGCTCCTCTGCCAACGAGGCATCACCCTCAGCAGCTCCAAGGTTTGTCTTATAATTGGTGTGATACTGGATCCCCTGCCACACCTGCCTGCTGTTGTTACTGTCCAGGTGGTCCTCTATCTTCCTCCTGTAGTCTGACTTGGCCTCTCTGATGCCTCTCTTCAGGTTAGCTCGGGCCGTGCTGTATAAAGCCCTATCACCAGACCTAAAAGCAGTGTTCCTCTCTTTTAACAGCCGCTGGACCTCCCGGGTCATCCAGGGCTTCTGGTTGGGGTAGACCCGGATTTGTGTGTCCATGCAATTTTTAATGTAACACAGTACACTGTCTGTGAACAACTCCAGGTCCCGGTGTTCAAACACATCCCAGTTGGTCCTGTCGAGGCAGTCCTGCAGCTGCTGAGATGCACCATCAGGCCAAGTTGTGATGGTCTTTGTGATGGGAGGAGCGGTTTTCCTGAGGGGGGTATATGCAGGAATTCAAAGCAGGGACATATGGTCCGACTGACCCAGGTGTGGTAGTGGTCTAGCCCTGTAGCCCAGCTTGATGTTGGAGTAGACCTTGTCTAGTGTGTTAGCTCCTCTTGTAGCACATTTAACATGCTGGTAGAATTTTGGGAGCATTTTCTTCAATTCCGCCTGATTAAAGTCCCCTGCTATGATGTGAACACCGTCCGGATATATACTCTGTTGACTGCTAGTGCTACCGTACAAATGTCCGATAGCCGAGTTAGCATTAGCATCCGGTGGTATGTACACAGCAGTTATCATGACAACAGTAAACTCTCTAGGGAGATAAATGGGCCTGCATTTAGCAGTCACATACTCCAGGTCTGGGGAGCAGTGACTGTCCACAATCTTATGCTGTAATGTTCTTATGCTGTAATGTTCTATGTTCTATGTTCTATGTGCTTTAACAAAAATTAGTTCTGGAGGACGTAAATGGAAGAAACAGAATTAATATCTGATTTTTCCAGAAGAAAAATATGAAAGTAAGTAATATGAAATCTGAACAACGTAAAGCTATCTGTTTGAAACTGCTCAAGTCAGTGTTAAATATGGAAGGCATTAATATTCCTAGTCAGAAGATACGGAGTTGCTCCTCAAATTACTGTTGCGTATGGTTGGAACAATGTGGGAGATCAAAGACATTGTGTAGGTTTTTTTCCCACAATAAACATTACCAGAATACTACCAATATTCTCCTTCTTGAATCTTGCTGTGCACACATCTCTTGTACACTATGATTCTTATTGTACTCACACACATTCCATTGGAAATAAGGGAGCTATATGAATTCAAGTTGCTTAATGTGAGTTAATTGTCCAACGTTACTAACTCATTGTAATAATGTGAAAATTATAGAAATAAAAGCATTTTTGTTCACTTTAAAAATAAAAGTAATGTGAAATACAAGTACAAAATGCATGGCCAAAATATGTTTACTGTGGTCCATGAAAAAATAATACAGGTTTACATCATAGTAATTTGCAAGACAAGTAATCAATTGTCAATTCCTGTTTTGCTGTTGTACAAGCAAAATATTTATCCTTTGTTTTCCAGATGCCGAGAGACCTTCGGTGTACTTCTATCATTCTTGGCTTTCCTTGCAGAATGATAGATTTGTGGAAGGGAATTATGAAGCAATAATCCAATCAAGAGAGTTCAAATGATGTGCTCAACCAGAAGATTGAACCTCAAGCAGTTTATGAACATTTTGTAAAACCTCAGACAGGATTACGAGCTTCGGCTTCCTCTTATATCTCTGAGCTTTACTTTAATACATTTTTATATATTAAAAGGTATTTTTCTTCAGCCGCCAAATGTGATTGTGAAGCTGGAGCAATGCAATACAGGAGTGATGGTATTATGACTGATTATAAAGTTCAACCCTAAGGAATCCTGTAATGCTCAGACACACTACATTAAAAAAAACAATTATTTAAATATTCATGGAACAAATAATATAAATCTTACACATAGAAGAAAGTGGAAATGATAATGAGCGTGAGGCTAATAATCATTTTGTGTGCAAAACACAAAATGCTGGAGTAACTCAGCAGATTGGGCGACATCTGTAGAGGGAATAAATAGGTGACATTTGGGTCAGCACCCTTCCTCAATCTGAAGAAAGATCCCTACCTAAAATATGTCTATCCATTTCCTCCACAGATACCATCTGACCTTCCGAGGTATTCCAGCACTTTGTGTTTTGTTCACAATTCTAGCATCTGCAGTTCCTTGTTTGATCATTTGGTGTGAACGTGTAAAATGAATGTTAGCAAATCACCAACCAATTTATATATCTCCTGCTTTTTAATTCTGTTGAAGTATATCCACTATTGCCTTATAGAAAATCAACATCCATTCCACTACTTTGAAATTATCTATGGACTTCATGTCATAGTCATACAGCATGGAAACAGGCCCTTTGACCCAACTTGCTACACCGACGAACATGTCTCATCTATACTACCCAGCTGCCTGCATTTTGCCCATATCTCTCCAAACCTCTCCTATCCATGTACCTGTCTAATTGTTTCTTAAACATTGCAATAGTTCCTGCCTCAACTATCTCCTCTAGCCGTTTGTTCCGTACACTCACCACCTTTTGTGTGAAAACATTATCCCTCAGATTCCTATTAAGTCTTTCCCCTTCACCTTTAACCTATGCCCTCTGATTCTCAAGTCCCCTATTCTGGGCAACAGACTCTGATCTATTCCTCACATTTTATAAGATCACCCCTCATGCTCCTGCTCTCCAAGGGATAGAGTCCTAGCCTGCTCAACCTCTCCCTATAGCTCAGACCCTCTAGTCCTGGCAACATCCTCGTAAATCTTCTGTTTGTACTAATATAATAATTTATCAAATGTCAATTGTAGTGAAAAACCTTAGGGATTGTAACATCCAGTCCTACTAATCAATCTGAACATCTGGATCAAACCAGTGACCGCTGCAAAAGGGCAGCTGACAACCAGGGAAAGACCTAGTGACGGCCTGGAGAGACTGCTGACCGGAGGGAATAGACCCACCGTGACTGGCATGGGCTAGCTCCTCATGCCAGCAGGATCCATCGCCAATCAGTGTTTTGAATCCACCCTTATATTGCTACGGAAGTAATCGACTATGAATATTACAACTAACACAGTAATTGACAGAGCAGCAGCACCGGCAGGACATAACCTATGAAGCTGCACCTGTGGCTGGGTAAAGATGACATCAGAGAAGGGTCTCAATATCCACCAGGGAAGGAAAAAGTGCCTGAGAGAGCTTGGTGAGGAGCCTCGCATTGACCATTACTTTCTAAGAGGTAGGTCAAATCAGTCCAGTGAAGCCCAGCGGCAGGTTAACCACCACAGTCCACAGGGTATCAGCACCCCAGGCGAAGATCAACCAAGTACTGTCCCACCAACGGACACGAGTCCAGAGCCCAACCAGCCACAGTCAGCAGTAGAGAGGATGATGGAAGAAAAAAAGCCGAATGGAGCAGTCACTGACTGTGGCTGAAGAGAAAATATGCTGTCTGGGCTGCCACGTGACCATCTAGAGGCTAACCATAAAGCACACACACAGGTCTGATCTCCCTGCGGTGGGCCTGCCTCAAATGAGGGTGTCTTGTGATAAAAGGCCGAATCATCCAGTGATGTTGAGGTACACAACTGAAGATGTGTCTGATTGGTAACAAAATCACCTAGTGGTCATCCCCTTGAATGCCACATGTCAATTGTAGTGAAAAACCTTAGGGATTGTAACATCCTTTGATATTGTGGAGGCAAACCAGAATAACACATCAGATTTGTTTTGCATTGAGCGTGTCAGTGATGATTCTTGTTCAAAGTTTTATGACCTATTTTTATTTGTAATAGGAGTCCTTAGATTGAATGGCGGTGAGTCGCTTAGAACAGTAGAGAGACATCTTGTATTATGAGTTGTCCTAAATTAGTCATGTTATGTGATGTTTCTGGGATCACCAACAGACATAACACCACTTGAATATTGTGATTACTAACTGCACCATTAGTTTTCATTATACAACATATATTGCCTTGTAACGTGCATTAAAAGCATTTTGATTTTCAAAATATCCAAGTTATTACATGATTCAAACAGCATAAACAAATACTATTTTAAAAAAGTATCTGCAGATCCTTACTCCACAGTCTCTGAAGCAGTAATCTATTTATGGCAGATATGTTTGGTTTCAATTAACAATGTTAGTTACGTTCGTTCATTGAAGCACTTTACTTTAATATTTGCAGGGGAGCACTTAACATTGTCACTGATGTCAAGTGATGCGCTTCCAGTCAAGCTGTTGCAGAATAAGGTCCAACAGTGTGGCACTTATTCTGGAGGTTAGGCAGGCTTGAAATTCAGCAGCTTCTGTATACAACATGCTCTCCAACAATATATGAAGCTCATCCAGCTGGCTGTAAAGTGACTCCTATTTCTCTGTATAGTACAAAGTACAGGAGCACGCTACTTCAGGTTAATGAAGATACAGAGAACAATGTACCTAAATGCTATCTGAGAGCTGAGGCCAAGTTCCAGGCCATTTATTAAAGAGGAAAATTGATCCATGCTGACCCAGACCCGGAAGGTAATTCAAGACAGGATAAGGTATGGTTTAACTAACTTCAAACTATTCCATATTGTGAGCTTGAGTTAGATATGCAATGGAAAGTAATAGCTATAGTTAGAGAATCTTATTGTCGTGCATGCAATAATAAAAAGCAATAAACCAAGGCATCTGTCTGTCTGTCTGTCTGTCTGTCTGTCTGTCTGTCTGTCTGTCTGTCTGTCTGTCTGTCTGTCTGTCTGTCTGTCTGTCTGTCTGTCTGTCTGTCTCTCTCTCTGTCTCTCTCTCTCTCTCTCTCTGCCTCCTTCAAAGATAAATATTTTCTCTTGAAATGATTGACAAAATATACAGTGTAACAAAGCTTGAGATGTGCTGAAACAGAATCTGAAGATTCACCTGTCTTCTTTCTGTCCCATTGGAAGAAATATTTTTCAAACAATGGGAGGAGGTTCAACCATTCTTTCTCAATAAACTTTGCTGTTTGATTATTGTCTTATTATTATTTTAATCAACATAAAATAATGCAGGCAAATGGGAATTGCTCAGCTATGAAACTTGGTCGACGTAGACAAGTTGAGTGAAAGACCTGTTTCTCTTGTTTCTGTGCTCTATGGCTATGAGTCTAACGCCTTACAACATTGTTTAATTAAGGGGGAAACAGAAAAACTAGAAGAATTATCATAATCAAAGATTGCATCCAAGAGGGGCCAGTTCTGAGAAGCATGGTGATCTTACAATGAATTGGCATTCCTAATTATGGTCACATTATTTCAATGGATGTACTCATTTAATAATGTAATTGTCAGAGTTTAAAAAGTGCTAACTATTTTGTTTAATCTCTGCACCAGCATTAAGCTGTTGATAGATTCAAAGGCATATATATTTGAATTCAAATGCCCACCTTGTATTTGTTTTGTTAATATGAATAGATAGTTGTTTTTGGCAGTACAGAATATTACAATTCCTTGCCATGGGAGCTTTTTCAGAAACTAGTGCTCAAGAACAGGCCCATTGGCCCACAATGTCAGTGTCACAAATGATGCGAAGACCAACACTTAGCTACATGCATACAACCCATATCCTTCCATCCCCTACATATTCATATTCCTATCCAAACATTTTTAAATATCACTAATGTATCCTTCTCAGCCACCGACCCGAACAATGCATTCCAGTCGGTCACGACCCTCTATGTAAAAAATCTGCCTCACACATCATCTTTGAACTTTGCCCCTCTCACCTTAAAGTTGTGCCCTCTAGTATTTGATCGTTTCCATCCAGCGAAAATGATTCTGACTGTCTACCCAATCAATGCCTCTCAGAATTTTGTATTATTCTGTCAGGTCTCCCCACAGCCTTCAGCTTCCTGGAGAAAACAATCCAATTCTATCCAGCCTCTCCCTGTATCGAATATTACCTAATCCTGGCATCATTCTGATAATTCTGCTCTGCTCCTTTTCCAAAACCCTTTCCAATTCTTTTCTGTATTGGTGTGACCAGAACTGCACATAATAGTCCAAATGCAGCCTAATCAGTCCTATAAAGCTGCATCATGACTTCTTGACTCATATTCAATGCCTCGACCTATGAAAGCAAGTATGCCATATGTCTTCTTTACCACTCTATTTTGCTGTGTTGCCACTTTCAAAAAGTTATGGACTTGGACGCCAGAACCCCTCTGTTTTGATTTTAAATTGCCATTTAACAGTTGGATTGGGTGCAAGGAAAGGGAAAGCTGTGAAATGATCTGTTCTTTATTGTTGCCTGCAATAGCAGTAAATCTTATGTTTGATAGACATTGGGCATTTGAGACATGCTTACCTAGATCATAAAACTAATGGCTTCATGCCTGAAATCATGCCAGCAATCTTCCCACATGTTCAATTAACCCCCCTCTTACAGTCATTAAACAAATAACTCTTCTATTCATTTCCCTTTGATATGCTTATCTGCACTATTTGCCTCATCTACACCTACAGTATGTGGTTGTGAGTTCCACATGAAAACATTTCCCTGAATTCACAATCAGTTTTATGAGTGTGGCTGCATGGTCGTGCAGCAGTAGAGTTGCTGCCTTACAGCACCAGAGACCCGGGATTGATCCTGGCTACGGTGCTGTTTGAACAGAATTTTTTACCTTCTCCTAGTGACCCCATGGATTTTATCCGGGTGCTCTGGTTTCCTCCCACATTCCAAAGATGTACAGGTTTGTAGGTTAATTGGCTTTGAAAAAAATTGCAAATTGACCCTAATGTGTAGGATAGTGCTAGTGTATGGGTATCGCTGGTTGGTTTGGAATCGGTGGACCAAAAGGTCTGCTTCCACACTGTATCTCTAAACTAAATCATGCTAAATTAGTGACTGGCATCTGTGGAGAGAAGGAATGGGTGATGTTTCTGGTAGAGACCCTTCTTCAGTCAAGGGTCTCGACCTGAAACATCGCCCATTCCTTCTCTCCAGAGATGATGCCTGTCCAGTTGAGTTACTCCAGCATTTTGTGTCTATCTTCAGTTTAAACCAACATCTGCCGTTCCTTTCTACATTAAATTAATGACCATTTTATATTCATATGCTGAATTAATTGAAACTGAAATTGGCCTTATACAGAAATTTTTATCAACACATTTCCACTTTTCCTGAGCATAAGGGTCCATGCCCAATGCTAGTGGCTTCATGCCTGAAATCCGAGTTAACTGTGCCTGAACCTCTCTGTCAGTGGATCACCAACTTCCTGACAGACAGGAAGCAGCATGTGATGCTGGGAAAGCACATCTCGGACCCGCAAACGCTCAGCATAGGAGCACCGCAAGGCTGCGTACTCTCTCCTCTACTCTACTCTCTCTACACCAATGAATGTACCTCCACAGACACCTCTGTCAAGCTTCTCAAGTTTGCGGACGACACAACCCTGATTTGACTGATCCAGGATGGGGAGGAATCTGCCTACAGACAGAAAGTGTTACAGCTGGCATCCTGGTGCCGTAGCAACAACCTCTTATGATCTCAATGCTCATATGAAAGTGGAATTGATTGCAGACTCCCCCCTCCCCTCACCCCACTCACCATCAGCAACACCACAGTCACATCTGTGGAGTATTTTAAGTTACTGGGAACCATCATCTCCAAGGACCTTAAGTGGGGGGCTACCATCGACTCCACAGTCAAACAGGCACAACAGAGGATGTACTTCCTGCGGCAGCTGAGGAAGCACAATCTGCTACAGGGAATGATGGTCCAATTCTACACGGCCATTGTAGAGTCTGTTCTCACCTTCTCCATCATGGTCTGGATTGGCTCAGCTACCAAGCACGACACCTGGAGGCTGCAGCAAATTGTCCGATCAGCAGAGAAGATTATTGGCTGCAACGTTCCCTCCATTGACGAACTGTACACCGCAAGGGCTAGGAAGCGAGCAGGCAAGATAATCTCTGACCCATCTCATCCTGACCACAAACTCTTTGAATCACTTCCCTCTGGAAGGTGACTCCGGATTGTCAAAGCTGTCACAGCCAGACATAGAAACAGTTTTTATCCATGAGTAGTTGCTGTACTCAACAGCCAAAAATCTGCAGCCTCCCTTTGATCTGGTATTTTGTTGGTTCACATGCATGATCACTGGTGTTTTATCATTAATGCTTTATTATTATTAATGTTTAGTGTCATTAGTAACTGTTACTGTCTGAAGAAGGGTCTCGACCCGAAACGTCACCTATCTCCTTCGCTCCTTAGATGCTGCTGCACCCGTTGAGTTTCTCCAGCTTTTTGTGTAACCCTCAATTCTCCAGCATCTGCAGTTCCTTCTTTAACATTGTATGTCATGTTGTTACTTGTGGGGGGAGCACCAAGGCAAATTCCTTGTATGTGAATACTTGGCCAATAAACTTACTTACTTACTTACTTACTTACTTACTTACTTAGTGCTGGTCATGGCTGATTAAACCATTCCATTGTGCTGCCGACGATGTGAGGGTGGTAATGGTGGAACATGGTTCTGCAGAGAAGAATAAAACCACATTTTCAAATAATATTTCAACTATTATCTGGCATCTCAAGCCCAATGTGGTACAATGGGAAGTGAGGCAGGTTGGAATTACCGAATATCTGGAGTTTGCACACAAAGCCCACACCTCAGTCGAGTAGGGTCTGCTTGCTAGACTACAAGCTCACCCTGCTGCCTGCATTGTTGAGGATTCCTGTGTTCATACAATTCCAGCATTCAGCTCTCTAACTAATTATAAAGGTTCTGTGATTTAGTGAGATGTGGATCAATTGCTGACCAGCAGGATAACCAGATTAATGACCCAGCAATAACTAATTATCCATTTCCCTTGCTGTACTCCACAGTGTGAGCCAGCCAAGCCCTGGCTGCCTCCACTCTTGCTGAAAGATACAGTCAGGTGCCAACCCTGTTAGGCCGTGAACTGGTGGAGGCCGTTCCCCGTGACCATCTGCAGGTACCACCAGCACAAGCCAACCTACTCCCAGCCATGCCAAAGCCATTGGCTAGCACTGCAGTGACGTAGGAAAGGATACATTCAAACAAGCATTAAGCAAATGCACAAGTGAGATTGTTCTATGTTTTTGTTGGCATCCTGTCTAGCAAGCGCTGATTTGGAAATGCATGTTGGATTACTTTGATTGTAGCCAAATGGATGTTGTGATGGAAGTAACAGGATGAAGATAATATCTGTGAACTGTTGTTGATCTGGGCTATGAGGTTGTGCTTGTTGGCATCAAAGTTGACAAACTGGTTATCAACACACTTCTGTCACATAAGAATAAGGAGGCAAACATTTGTTTTTCCTCTCTTGCTCTTCTTCACAATTTCACAAGTACACAAATTATAGGAGTAGAATTAGGCCATTCAGCACATCAGGCACACTCAGCCATTCAATCATGGCTGATCTCTGCCTCCTATTCCTATTTTCCTCCCTCTCCCCAATACCTTTGACACCCGTTCTAATCAAGAATGTGTCTATCTCTGCCTTAAAAATATTCACTGATGTCCTCCACAGCCCTCTGTGGCATTGAGTTCCACAGACTAACTACTCTCTGACCTCCTCATCTCCATTCTAAAACAGCACCCTTTTATTCTGAGGCTATAACCTCTGGTCCTAGATTCCCATCCTTTCCACATCCACTCTATCTATGCCTTTCATCATTCCTTAAGTTTCATTGAGGTCCCCCCTCAACCTTCTAAACTCCAACAAGTAGATGCCCAGTGCAGTCAAATGCTCATCATATGCTAACCCACTAATTCCAGGAATTATTCTTGTAAACCTCCTCTGGGCCCTCACCAGAGTCAGCTCATCCTTCCTCAGATTCCACATGGTAGGCTGCTCTGGAAGGTTATATTGCATTGGATCCAAGGAGAGAGAGCCAAATGTATAGTAAATTGGCTCCAGGGAAGGAAGCAGAGGGTGATGGTGGAAGGTGGCTTCTTGGACTGGAGGTCTGTGACTAGTGGTGTGCCTCAGGGTTCAGTGCTGGGCATGTTACTGTTTATCATCTACATCAATGATTTGGATGAGAGCAAGATTAGCAAGTTTGCTGATGATTCTAAAGTGAGTGGTTTTGCAGATAGTGAAGATGGTTGTGAAAGATTGCAGCAGGATCTGGATCAATTGGCCAGGTTATGTGGAGAAATGGTTGATGGAATTTAATACAGAGAAGTGTAAGGTGTTGCATTTTGGGATGTTGAACAAGGGCATGACCTACACAGGAAATGGTCAGCCTCTGGGTAGTGTTGAAGGGCAGAGGGATCTAGGAGTAGAGGTGCATGGTTCCTTGAAGTTTGAGTCACAGGTAGATAAGGTGGTCAAAAAGGCTTTTGGCACTTTGGCCTTCACCAATCAGAGTATTGAGTATAGAAGTTGTGAGGTCATGTTGCAGTTGTTTAAGATATTGGTGAGACCACTTTTAGAATATTGTGTACAGTTGTGGGCACCATGTTACAGAAAATATATTGTCAAGCTTGAAAGGGTTCAGAAAAGATTTACGGGGCTGATGCCAGGACTGGAAAGTGTGAGGTTGAGTGGGCTGGGTCTCTATTCCATGGAGCGGACGAGGATGAGGGGGGATCTTATAGAGGTGTACACAATCATAAGAGAAATAGATCTGGTAAATACACAGAGTCTCTTGCTCATGGGGGAATTGAGGACAAGAGGACATATGTTCAAGGTGAAGGTGAACAGATTTAATAGGAATTCAAGGGGTGACTTTTTCACACAAAGGGTGGTGGGTGTATGGAACAAGCTACCAGAGGAGGTAGTTGAGGCTGGGACTATCCAATCTTTTCAGGAACAGTTTGTAGATTGATGTTTCGGACACATACAATTTCATTTATTTATAGATACCGTTTATGACACTTTATAAATATTCTTGTTTTTTTTTTTGTATGGTGTTTCACACTTGCTTTTTATTCTTTTACTCTGTTCGAAATAAAGAATTAACTAATAAAATAATAAAATAATGTTGCATGTTAACCAATCACACACCAGCCAGCATTTCTAACTCCACCCCACTGTAATACTTATACTAACACTATTTCCCAGCACCAACAGTTGGAGCAGCTAGGATGTATTGACAACTAATCATCCTTCATGCTGTTAAGTTTTAGTGCTGATTAAAGATGTGTTTGAATCACGTACTGAGTCTGGAGGTCATTTACATGGCGTCAGAAGGACAAATCCACTCTACATGCGTTCGGAGGGGAGGTGCTGGTGCCTCTGGGCAAAACCATCTTGAAATGTGTGCTGAAAAAAACCACGAGGAATTTGACCTTCTATGCCTTGAACTTTAATTCAGTTACTCTGCTTGGCAACCGGGCCTGTCAGGAACTGGGGCTGATCTCCTTTGAAAAAATGGTCCACAACCTGCAAATTTCCCTGGACCCGCTGAATGAATTCCCTGATCTTTTCGACAATAACCTGAGCAAGTTGCCCATGATTTACAAGATTATTATTGACCCCGAAGTGACACCCGTCATCTGACCTCCACACCGATTGTCATTTGCCATGACTGACAGGGTTCACTCTGCGCTGAAGGACATGGCCTCCACAGGCATAATTGAAGCAGTCAGCGACCCCACCAACTGGGTCTCAACCATGATTGCCATGCTCAAGAAGGGAAAAAATGAAATCCGTTTGTGCATCAACTCGAAAGAACTGAATACTGCCATTAAGCGCCCACACCATCCCATGAAGACTGTCGAGGATGTTGCGGCAAAGGTCGGAACAGCAACCTTATTTTCTGTCCTCGATGCAAAGAACTCTTTCTGGCAGATACCGCTGAACAAGGAGTCATCAAACCTCACCACATTTGCCACCCCATTAGGCAGATACAAGTTTCTGAGAATGCTATTCGGAATCAACTCTGCCAGTGAAGTCTTCCAAAGAACTATGGAGCTATTATTCGAGGACCTACCTTGTGCCTTCATTGTCAACAATATCCTAGTGTATGGCAAAGATGCAACGGAGCACGACCACAATCTCAGGCTCATCTTGGATCGCGCACGCAAGATCAACCTCAAGCTCAATCCTGACAAGTACAAGTTCCGGGTTCCAGGGGTTTCCTACGTTGGCCACATCTTCACTCCTAATGGTCTCAAACCCGATCCAAAGAAGGCTACTGCCATCACAGAAATGCCTGCCCCCACAGACTTGAAAGGACTGCAGCGTTTTTTGGGCATGGTAAACTATCTCGGCAAGTTCATACCGAACCTCAGTGAACTAAGCTCCACACTGCGGGAGCTGACAAAAAAGTACACAGCATGGTCATGGCTCCAGCAACATCAGATTGCTTTCAATGTCTTAAAGTCCAAACTGACCAGTGCACCGACCCTAATTTGTTTTGACCTGAAACGTCCGGTAATGATCACCTGCGATGCTTTGAAATTCGGGCTTGGAGCAGCCTGCTTGCAACCATCTGCCGAGGGCACTCTACTACCTGTCTCGTATGCCTTTCTCACCATGACTGACACGGAGCAGCACTACGCGCAAATCAAAAAGGAACTGTTGGCCATCATTTTTGCTTGCTCCAAATTCCACAACTTCATCTTTGGCAACACCTTCACGGTTAAGACGGACCACCAACCACTGGTGACAATCCTGAACAAACCCATCTATGCCCCGTCAGCTCGTTTGCAGCATATATTGATGCAGCTGCAGCGGTACGATTTCTCTATTACCTACACTAAGGGTAAGGACATGCACGTCGCTGACACTCTCTCCCATGCACCTCGGGCATCTTATGAACAACATCCCTATGAACAGGAAAATTTCACGGTCCTCGGTGCCGATTTCGTCTCCAGCAAGCAATTGCGCATCTTGGCCGCGCACACCACCACTGACGATACGCTTCAAATCCTCCCCTCCATCATCAAAACAGGTTGGCCAGTCAGAAAATCCAACACGCCCACAGAGGTGCAGCCTTTCTTCCTGGTTCATGATGAACTGGTAGTTCAGGATGGGGTTGTCGTCAAGGGTCACAAGGTAGTGATAACCTCATCGCTATGAGACGTATACTTCAAAGAGGCACACAGCGGTCGCCCAGGAGCCGACGCCACACTGGCACGTGCTACATCCGGGACCGCATAGCCTCCTGCCCCGCTTGCAACAGCTTGCACCTCATCAGCAGCGGCAGCCCCGTCTGCAACAACCTCCACCAGCTCTGCCCTGGACGTTGCTGGCGGCAGACATTTTCGAAAGGTGCGGGAAGCACCTCCTTGTTCTAGTCGACTCCTTTTCTAATTGGTTTGGACCAGACCAACTGACCTCCCTCACATCGGAGATGGTCATCGAGAAGCTGAAAAGACACTTCTCTACCTTTGGCGCTCCCGTCAGCCTGAGAACCGACAACGGTCGGCAGTTCACCAGCCACATGTTCAAGCTTTTCGCAGACCGATGGAACTTCCAGCATGTCACGAGCAGTCCCGAGTATCCACAGAGTAATGGACTCACTGAACGCGCTGTCAGAAGTGCCAAACATTTGCTGGAGCGAGCACAGATTTCAAAGTCAGACGTCTTCGATGTCCTGAATCTCAGAAACGTTGCCAGGGACAGAACCCTGGGATCGCTGGCACAGCGACTGATGTCGAGATTGACGAGGCCTCCGGTACCCATCGCACAAGAGCAACTGGTTCCTCAGGTGCTGAAGCCTGTCACTATTGAAAAACATCTACAAGAGAAGCACGATATCCAGAAACAGTCATACGACAGTTCCAGCAGACCACTCAAGCCTCTACTTCCGGGTCAGGTCATCCGCCTACGAACTTCAACTGGACATTCCTGTCTGGGCACTGTTATCAACCTGACTGACGAGCCACGGTCGTATCTGGTTGACTGTGAGGGAGCGGTATACCGGAGAAGTCGACACCACCTTCTTGCTGTGAGGGAGCCTCGCCCACAACCTGCTGGTCCCTATGCTCCACCGCTCCAGTTCCAGCCGCCTTTTGCAATGTCTCCCACCCATCCCCGCATGTCTTGCACCCCTCCACGTCCTGCGGTCTCCACTAACCACGGGGCCTCATCCACCGCATGTTTCCCCTTTCGGTCAGCAGAAGCCTCCACTGCATCATTCTCACCTCCAGGCTCTCCGTCTCATCTTTCAGGTGAGGGGTGTTAGTAGATCACCAGACAGATACGGCGAGTATGTTTAACCCCATGGCATGAGTGCCCTTTCACACTAAACCTTTGGGGAGAAGGATGGAGATTGATGTTGCATGTTAACCAATCACACACCAGCCAGTATCTCTAACTCCACCCCTCTGTAATACTTATACTAACACTGGTTTCCCAGCACTGACAGTTGGAGCAGCCAGGATGTACTGACAACTAATCATCCTTCATGCTGTTAAGTTTTAGTGCTGATTAAAGATGTGTTTGAATCACATACTGAGTCTGGAGGTCATTTACACAGTTGGACAAGTACATGGATAGGACAGGTTTGGAGGGACATGGACTCATCGCAGGCAAGTGGTACGAGTGTAGCTGGGACATTGTTGACTGGTATGGGCAAGTTGGGTCGAAGGGCCTGTTTCCACACTGTAACACTATGACTATGATTCTTTGTCTCAGATATGGGGCCCAAATTTGATCACAGTACTCCAAGTGCAGCCTGACCAGCGACTTATAGAGCCTCAGCAATATATCTCTGTTTTTGTATTCCAGTCCTCTTCTTCTTGCGCTTTTGTTTCCTGGTATGCGTAAAGTTTGCAGGTTCTTAAAATAGCCATTTACAAAGCCAAACATTAGAGCTAGAATTATCAACAGAGCATCCTTTATTGAAGACAGTAAGTTCACCCCTAAAGGCTGTATCTCTTATAATGATTGTGTGCACAGCCCTCAACATTTATATCCAATAAATTACCCCTAGTTATAAACCCCTAGTGTTAATTCTGGAAACATTGGAGAGGCACTACAATTGAGTAAAGGCTTCTGGGCTGCTAGGCTATTTGGTAAATTTAAATGTGCCCTCTGTAGAAATGGGACAGGCTGCAGACTAGCGCCAGTTTGTCTAGAGCCTAGATAAGAGCTGCAGGAAGAGAATGGAACATCTATGCCTCTCATAGCATTCCTCACAGCACTCTCATGTTCTCAGTTTGGAGACACCATGCGCAGCTTGCGAACAGGGCGCTCGGGAGGAGTCAGCGGTATCTTCACTTCCACCCACTAAATTCAAATTCACAGTAGGAAAATCGGGAAGAGACTCACTGCTCTAAGATTGCTTCACCAGTGGAGGATAATGTGGGGGATCAGCTAGGAGGAAGGTTCCGCAGAAATGGATACCAAAATTAATTGGGAAATCAAGTGGGAAAGTGAAAGAATCCTTCTTAAAGTAGAGAGATTCCAGTAGCAAACGAGCAGCTTTTCTGAGGGTGAGAGAGCAGGAGGATATGAAGTGGCTGATCCTGACATCGATAGTATTATAAGGTCGGAGTAAGTTCCCGACGATGTGGGTATAGAGCGTATTCCTCGTAGGCAACTCCCTAGTAGGAAGCTGCCTACTCCGCCTTTAGAATTAGGTCCCGCAGTAGGTGAAAATGATCCCCGGGCCACAGACGTCCACACTTCAATGCAACCTGGTTCGACAGCAGCAAAATCCTTTCAGATACCCATACTAAGAATCCAGTAACAGGAAGCAACAACAAGGAGGAAATGATACTGTCCTGTCCCTTTAAGACAAATCTGGGAAGGCCAACAGATAGAGAAGGCTGCTCCTCACTATCCCTGCTTTGAAACTAACATCAGGGAAAATTAAGAGGATACCTACCCTAGTGGCCACCTTTAATATCATCAAACTTTTGACACCAGTGAAGGAAAGGAA
Organism: Raja brachyura; assembly: GCA_963514005.1. The sequence continues at coordinate 99,448,639 of OY740782.1, read as the reverse complement.
AATAACACCATCCAATCTTTCCTAAAAAACAATACAGACAGCCTATGATGACTATTGAGCCGAGCTCTACTTTGAAGAACTGAATTTGAATTTGAAAATAGACATTCCTCTGTGGTTTGGGGCAAAACCTACTTTGCATCTAAATTATAGTTATTAGAAATAAATTGATAACATTTTGAATTCGGTGTCTAAATTATATGGTGATGAATTGGAGGAACTTTAAAGTTTGCAATTTGGAACTGACTTGGGAGATTTGGCTTAGGAGTACTTAAAGTTTGATTATTAATTGGGTATTGTTATTTTCTCATCCCCAGACAGGCAGTCAAAGATGGGAAGGATTACTCAGAGAACATCAGGAACGGATGGAACTTGGGAAGATCTGGTAACATGGTAATTATTCAGCGAACACGAGATTTGGAATTGGAAATAATAAAAAGAGGAACTGTGAACAGCAGGACTTCCCTTTAAGATACCAGATAAACAAGTTAATTTGTGGTAAAAGGAAAGTAGCTATGAGGAAGAACCCCTATGGACTGAGAGCCGAGCCAACATACTAATAGCCCTGTCCCACGGTGCGAGTTCATTCAAGATCTCTCCCGTGTAAAAAAAAAAATCAAACTCGTGGTAAGCTTGTAGATAATTATTTAGATAGATCTTCCACGAAAAGGAAAGCTCTTTCTAAGTCAAGTAAATTTATAAATTATTTTATTAATACATCGAATGTTAAGGATATTTGGAGATTGGATAATCCAACTGGACGTGAATATTCATTTTTCTCACCGGTATTTGGAACCTATTCGAGGATAGATTATTTTTTAGTCGATTCAAAATTACTTCCCTTCACGTATGATGCAAAATACCACAATATTATTATCTCAGATCATGCCCCGCTAACATTCAAGATAAAATTAAAAGATATAGTTAATAAAACTAACACTTGGAGATTTAACCCACAAATATTGAAGGACAAAGGCTGTTGTAATTATGTGGAGGAACAGATTAAATTATTTTTCGAAACTAGTGATAAACCTGAGATTTCCCCATTATTATTATGGGATACATTTAAAGCATTTATGCGTGGTGCAATAATATCAGCACAAGCATATTTTAATAAAGAAAATCAAAAGACGGAGCAAAAGTTAGAAAAGGAGATAAAACGATTAGATAGTGAAAATATAAGACATCCTTCTAAAGAGTTAGTGAATAAAATTGCAATATTAAAATATAGATTAAATAAAATATATTCTGACCAAGTTATTAAACTTTTTCAACAAACCAAACAAGTACATTTTGAATTTGGAGATAAGCCACAAAAATTATTAGCACGACAACTCCGAAAATTAGACGATGAAAAAACTATACATAGTATTAGATCTATGCAGGGAAACATACTGACTATACCAAAGGATATTAATGACACATTTTTACAATATTATCAAAATCTTTATTCATCAAAATCAACAGGGCAAACAGATGAAATGGAAAAATTTCTAGACAAATGTCATATTAATAGGCTAGATCTGGAAAGTAGGCAATTGTTAAATGCTGAAATATCAGTAAGAGATATTGAAGAATCAATTGGTTCGTTAAAAAATGGAAAAACCGCGGGCCCTGATGGCCTGAGTGCAGAATTTTATAAAAAATTTAATGATCTAATCTCACCAAGATTACAGATAGTGTATAGATATGCATATGAACTAGGAAAATTACCAGAATCGTTATACGAATCTACAATTACACTCATCCCTAAGTTAGACAAGGATCTGGAAGATCCTGGATCATATAGAGCGATTGCTCTTTTAAATACTGACCAAAAAATATTAACTAAAGTACTATCTCGGAGGCTAAGTTTAGTGATTTCTAAAATAATACATCACGATCAAACAGGTTTATTCCAAAACGTTATTCATCACACAATCTTAGGCGCCTGTTTAATATCATATATTCGAAAAGAAAAAGAGACACAGAATTAGCAGTTATATCGTTGGATGCAGAAAAAGCATTCGATCAGGTGGAATGGTCATATTTATTTAATATAATGGAAAAGTTTCAATTGGGGGATGGATTCTGTAAATGGGTAAGAATATTATACTCTAATCCTACTGCAAGATTTTTAACTAATCAAATACTATCACCTAAATTTAAACTATTTAGGGGATGCAGACAGGGATGTCCGTTATCCCCTTTATTATTTGCCTTGGTCATAGAGCCTTTGGCTGAAAGAATTAGATCTGAACCTGAAATATATGGTTATAATACTGATACAACAATTAATAAAATATCTTTATATGCAGATGATGTTTTGATTTATATTACAAGACCGGAATGCAGTATTCCCAAGTTATTTAATGTTATAAATGAATTTATCATATTTTCAGGATATAGGATTAACTGGAATAAAAGTGAAATTATGCCTATAACTGGCATAAATGTAAATGTATTGCAACAATATCCATTAAAAATAGTCACAGATAAATTTAAATATTTAGGAATCAATGTACCTAAATCCTATAAATTATTAATTAAATCTAATTATCCTCAATTATTAGATACACTTATAAAAAATATTTCATATTGGAAAACACTTCCTATATCTATGGTTGGTAGAATTAATGCTATAAAAATGATTTTTTTACCACAATTGTTATATTTGTTTCAGGCTATTCCTTTTTTTCTCCCGAAATTTTTTTTTTAAGAAAATTGATAATATTGTTAATAGTTTTATTTGGGACTATAAAAGTCATAGAATAAGTAAAAAACACTTATGTAAGTCTAAGATAAATGGAGGGTTAGCACTTCCAAATTTTTTATATTACTTCTGGGCAGTTCAGATTAAGAATATGAATTTTTGGTGGATAAATCTGGATAATGAACCAATGTGGTTAAAGATGGAAAAGGAAGACTGTTTACCTTTTAATATAGGCTCGATTCTTTTTGCGCCAAAGGAAGTACAAAAAAAGATTTATAGGGATAACCCTATAATTTATAATAATAGGCGTATATGGAAACAGATAGTTAAGACTTTACATCTGGATAATCTATCTTTCAGGTTACCAATTAGGAATAACCCATTGTTTAAACCCTCAATATTAGTTGCGGGGTTTAGACTCTGGGAGGATTTAGGAATTAAAAGGATAGGACACCTTTATAGAAATGGAAAATTTTTATTATTTGAAGAGTTGCAAGATATTTTTGGATTGCCTTCACAACATTTGTTTAGATATTTACAAATTAGAGATTACATTAAATGTAATACACAAGATTATAAAAATAAAGAACCAGGCTTATTAGATGGTTTGTTTAATTTACATCCAAATACGGAAAAGTTAATAGCTCATATATATAATATTATTCTAGATAAAGAGACCCCAATAACTGAAACATATCGCCAAGCATGGGAAAATGAAATTGGATTACCTATAACAAAAGAAATTTGGGAAGAAAGCTTACAGAGAATAAATCGGTGTTCTTTAAATGCTAGACATATATTAATACAATTTAAAGTACTATATAGATTACATTATTCGAAAACCAAATTAAATAGTATTTTTCCCAATCTCTCCTCTATTTGTGATAAATGTAAGAATCTAGAAGCAAACTTAATACATAGTTTTGTAACATGCCCTAAGTTGAATTATTACTGGACAGAAATTTTTAAAGTAATTTCTGAAGTTCTTAAAGTTAAACTGGACCCTGACCCAAAATTAATAATATTTGGAATTCCGGAATCAAGTTTGGTTTTGACAGTAAATCAAAGAAATTTCTTTGATTACTGTTTGATAATAGGGAAAAAAATCATATTGAAATTTTGGAAGGGAACATTATCCCCAACAATTAAAATGTGGACAGCAGAGATGCAGGAGACGTTATATTTGGAAAGAATTAGATTTGTCCTATTGGACAGGTATAATTCTTTTGAACTGATATGGTCTCCATATATTCAGTATCTAGAGAAGTAGCTGTTCTTGGCATCACGGCTCGACGGGCACCCTACGGAATCCGATGAGAATAACTTGTTTACATATGGGATTAATGCGCATGTCCCATTGATATTATTGTTTGAAATAATTTCATGTATAATGTACTTAGTTGTTTTTGATTTATATATATATTATATATAATTTTTTTAAATTTGTATTTGTAGATTGTTTTCTATTTCTATCTTTTTTTTTCTTTTCCTCTTTATTATATATCTTTTTCTATCTTTATTTCCAAAAAAACAGACGATATTAATTATCGATGTGCTATTTGTAGAAATTTTGAATTAAGATGATAGTTTTAAATGTTTGTTACACATTGTAAACTGGTTACTTCAAATAAAAAAAAAAAAAAAAAAAATTTAAAAAAAAAAACTTGTGGTAAGCATGGAGAATGAACGTAGTGGGTACATTGGAGCTCGGGGACGTCTCTTAGAGGCTCGTAACGCTAATGCAGGTACTCGGGAAGACTCGCTAATGGTAAGCATGGGAAGACTCGTGAAGATTTTTCAACACGTTGAAAAATGTCCACGAGAGCCCCGAGTACCGATGAGTGGCCATTACCGGAAATCTCTGATTTTGAATCAGGGCAAACTCGGGAGAGCTCTTGGAATGAACTTGCACCATGGGATAGTGCTATAAGGAAGAAGCACTGGAGGAGAAGCCGATTGAATTAGAAGGAGGAATAAGGGTTAGGTTGAGATATCAGAGTCGATGTATTTGACCGGTGGATCAAAATTGTTTAACCCTTGATAGTAAAGTGGCCACTATTATCAAGGTGGAAAGAAATTGTTCCTAGATTTGGCATTCTTAATTAACTTTATGATGAAATTGACAGCATATGGAAATTGATTGATTAAATTTGAACAACTGGGAATTCCTCAGGAATTGGAATGGAATTGTGTTATCGACAACAAAGCTGTGGTATGAGAAGGATGAGATGGAACCTGAAACTTAAAATAGTAAATTGAAGGCTGAGACTGAATTTGGTTGAATTGTAACACTTTTCATGGTTTACTTTAAATAAGAGTCATGCCTGTCGGGAAATCTGGACTGAACCCAGCTAAAATGTATATGAGAAACTATCACCAGATATACATATTACAATATAGTGTGAATACGGAGAGGGATGATTAGTGTTGATCCTAGGATAGTAAAGAGTATATTATCGAATAGAATAGTAATAGGAATACAGTGATAGAGCAGAATATTGTAGATAGTGAAATGGAAAAGGGATGGTATTGCAGAATTGCAGTGAATGTATGGGAAATTATTAGTGCATGACTTGCTTTGTCCCAAGTTGGAATTATAGGTTATAGGTTTGACTATGGAAAGGGATGGGAGAATGGGCAACAACACAGATGGAGGAAGTTCACACACACGAAAATGTGGGAGGTGAAGACTCATCGGATGGAAATTGTGAAGCTACACCCACAAAAACTTGGGAAGCTTGACAAGATTCTGGGAAGAAACATCGTTGTCTTGTGATTGTTAATAGATGGAGAATGTAATAGACACACATATGTATATCTGGTTATCTGATTTTACTTCGGAGTCATGTGAGTGATTCCGTGAAGAAGACCCGCCATGCCGCAAGTGCACCAGTACTTCAGCCGCACTGGCGCAAGCACCAGACTGGCAGGACAGTGCTCCTGCCAGTGGTAAGTTAAACCTAGAGGTAAGTTTGTTTTCACTTACCAGGTTTTTCCAAGCAGGAGCTTCGTTTCACAAAGGTTTTCCTGCCAGTTTTGTAGCCCAACGAGTGAGCCGGTTATGGACTGAGGGGAAACCCAGTCCGACCACGGAAGTGGATAACCGGCAAATTGATTGGGTTGCGAGATAAGGAGCTGCTAACAGTGCAGTCAGTGGCTCCCAGCCTGTGGGGATGCCGTAAAAACGGCAAGAAATTCAAGCAGAGTCGCTGACAGTGTAGTCAGCGGCTCCCAGCCTGCGGGGATGTTGAAAAACAGCAAGAAAATCAAGCCAAAGTCGCTGACAGTTTAGTCACTGACAATGGGGTCAGTGGCTCACAGATGTTGGTCCCCAGGCAAGGAATCAAATGGGACTAATTCAGCCCTATTTTGACTCAGGTGAGTCGGGCTACAAAGGGTTTCTCCTTATAATAAAATGTATGTATTTTATAGTGGACAGGGTTGCTCAAGTTCACACATAATCTGCTACGCCCAAGGAGTCAGGAGATGATTCTCCACCGGGGCTGGATAGCAAGGCCCACGGAGTCAGGGGATGAATTCCTCACCAGGGCTGGATAGTACGTTTGAAACAACTATCCCAAATACAGCAACTGTTGCATACTGTGCTACAGACGTCTCCCTCTTGGAAGTTGAGATCAAGATGGGTCAGTATCCTGCTGACACTGAGACTCAGGGTATGGCAGTGGGGCATACCCCAAGGGGTGAAGGGCATGTGTCAGAGGTACCTTTTTCCTGACAACAAAGTTTCCATCCCAGCAGAATATTCTATTTGGCTTAAGGCCAATGGGTTCATATCAGCATTGGTATCATGCGGCCTGCGGCAGTGCCTGTTTAGGGTTGCCTACGAATCACCCTCTCTGAGGAGGGAAGAGCAAAAGGTCAAGATATAACTGACTCCAGGCTCCATAGAAGTCAATAACACATATGTGCCGGCAGTGAACAGCGCCAACAGGGGGATGTGAGAGGCAGCCGCTGAATCTGTTATTCAGGTAGGCCTATTTAACAGGGGAAGAAAGCATGGCAAATGAATCAATTAGGCCAATGGCGGGCAAAAGTCATCGTTTCAGAACGCACCCCAGGCGCTCATCGGCAGTAAGCGGTTCACTGGAGCTGGGGGCAGCATGATAGCTCAGAAATTCCATGCACCTTACCAATCCTACTCAACAAAATGGGTCTAGCAATTCCAAAATATGGGTAGTGCACCATTCACAACTTGTAATATTTTCATTTGTCTTGTACAACACACAAAGGGTAAAAATATTTGGTTGAGGCACAGTCGGAGCATTCCAAGCAAGTTTGGATTATGGCCAGGGTTATTTTTTTTCTAATTAAGGTTCGTAAATTGGGCAAAAGCTCTCATGCAAACCACCCATGGAATAAGGCAGGAGTGGCATGTTATTATGAAGAATGGAGAGTGTCGGGCATATGAACTTTCCGAATATGAAACGTATTTTTCCTGACTAACAACAGATTCATAAGGGTCAGAAATCCATGCTCTGCAAATCCCATTACAGAGGTTATCAAAGACAATATAACTGTACTATAACAGTAAGGCTTTGGGGTATGGGATAAACTGTTTGTTGGTCATTGGGATTTACCTTTAATTATTATTAGCCTTGACTCCGCCTTGTGGCAAGAGATTGGAGTTATAGCAATCTGTTATAAAACTGAGTTTTATTTTCATCAAGGGTAATTGGCAATATAGCAGCTGTGCTTCAGCCGAGCAAATCAAGGAACTGATATCGTGTAAGTAGCAATTAGACCATTGACAACAATTTCATGCTATTGTCAGCTGAAGCTACCTCAGTCACAATGATGAAGTAACAGTTTTCAGCATTGCTGAACATGACAATAACTCATTGAACTTGAAACTCGCTACAGTAGTGTGGTCAGTCAAATTCAGTTATTACAAACTGATGCTGGGACTCTAAGATGAAAAGTTCCGAATACCATCACCTACTTGGAGGTATTGGAGATTGCATGAGTTACCAATTCTTCAATTGTTGGTATCAACTAAATATATAAACTAGATGCACCCCATGGGTAAGGGGCTATTGATCGAATATACATATTCTACATACTAACATTCAAGTTGCTGCTCTACGATGGTGACATATGTTAGTCACATGGTAATCAAGTAAATGTATCCTGTAATAATTAACTAAATCTCCTTTGCCACTGGCGTATCATCCAGTTCAGATCGATGATAACACTGAATAAGTGTTGGATTTCAAAGTATGATGAAAGTATGGTTCAATACTACATCGAATATCGACATGTTGGTGCATGTTTATTCACTCACTGTTTGCAAAAATATGTGGCACACCAGTGCGGAGAAATACATTCTCGCTTCAATAGGAGGAATGGTCTTTTGTGTCTTCATCATTTTTGCCTCATTAGCCGGGTCTTAAAACAGTCAGCAAGACCTCGCTTGGGTTTGTACTGTCGGACTGGCCAAGTGTCCATGTTGCCTGCTTTATCAGGCATTGTGGCACAATGGTATACTGTTATTCCAAAAAACAAGAACTTGCTGTTTCAAACTGCGGTTCAGGAGACCGGCCTTTGCACAGTAAAACAATTATTGACTTACACATTTTGAATGGATTGACTTATATCTCAGCCATCAAGCCATGAAGGGGCTCACTGCAGTGTGCAGGGATAGCACCCAAAAAAAGCAGTACATTACTATTGAGGGGATCAGAAGTGTTTTCGTTAAATGTTAATGTTACATTTAATACGGTACAGATTACTGACATTTTCCAGTTCATTTTAAATGGTATTTGACAATAATTCAGTTATTGAGACATTACAGCTGCAATATAAGGGAACTACGCTGTCGGGTACAACCCGGATATCGAGTTGTTAAAAGATCTTGACACAAGTTCTCCCACTACAAGATTATGAAGTTGGTTATTGAAAATGTGTGAACATTACTTCACCAAGTTGTTCCAGCTACATCCTTAGTTATGACACTTATATCAGCACAACGACGGCAAACAATGCAAATGCTGTGGCTAGATAGGATGGAATTGGCTGCAGGTGCCATTTCATTTACATTCTGGTCTACAAGCAGAGTAGACTAGGGGTGGCATGATTTAAGATCATTTTGGATACTCCAAGGCCACCAGAATCCTAAGAAGTATGGAATCAGCATTGTGTATTAGTCAACAAAGAACTACACAAAGGAAGGTCAGTTCAGACTATTTCAAGGTGGCTACTGCAGGTTCTGGGTTATACAGGTATTAACACTGACGATTGTATATCTAATTCCACCACGTCAGCATCAATGTCAGCGTGTCATTTAGATAGTGTGTTTACAACTCATTCCACTAGGGCAGCAGCTACGTCGGCGGCCAAGGCGAGGGAACCATATTTTGGCGGCCGCCAGATGGGCAAATGAGCTGATGTTTCAGAATTTCTATCATCGGCCGATTGCCGTTCCAGGGCTGTTTGCCAATACTATTTTAAGTTCTGTTTAAAGTGCCCTGGGATAGAGGGGTACTGTTGTTTGTTTATATATTTTAAATAAACTTTATTACTGCATTAAATGCAATGGTACTATTAACCATTATTAACAATGCATTAATTTCTCATTCGAGTCAATCAATGCAGTGGGATGCCGAGATTTGTAATCTGCAGCATGAAATCACAAAGCTTTGAACTCTTCACGGAATTACTCACGTTACTCCGAAGTAAAATAGTACAATTAAATGAGAACTTACCAGTTTGAAGTTTGAACTTGATTTTATGAGGAGTTACGTTGGTGATTACGTGCCCGCCACGCCCAACCCTCTCTCATAAAGGATCATCTGGTAGTTCTCGAGTCACGCATCTTACTATGTCACTTTGGTGTTATTTGTGATTTCATTCCACGCTTTGAAGATTGGTGCACATGCGGCCAGGCAGGTCTTCTTCATGTAATCACCAATGTAACTCCTCATAAAATCAAGATCAAACTTCAAACTGGTAAGTTCTCATTTAATCTTACTATTATCTGATCATTTGGTTATCATAAATGATGGTTTCCAGAACAAGGGGTCACAGTCTAAGGATAAGGGGGAATTCCTTTAGGACCGAGATGAGGAAAACATTCTTTACACAGAAAGTGGTGAGTCTCTGGAATTATCTGCCACAGAAGGTAGTTGAGGCCAGTTCATTGGCTATATTTAAGAGGGCGTTAGATGTGGCACTTGTGGCTAAAGGGATCAGGGGGTATTTAGAGAAGGCAGGTACGGGATACTGAGTTGGATGATCAGCCATGATCACATTGAATGGCGGTGCAGGCTCGAAGGGCCGAACGGCCTACTCCTGCACCTATTTTTTTATGTCTCTATGTTTCTATGTGTTATCATATGTGATAAAAGGAAGGAATGTTAATTCCTGCCAAATTGGAGAGGCCATGGCACTGAAATTGATTAAAGGCTTCTAGGCTGCTAAGAAATTTGGTCAATTTAAATGTGCCCTGCTGAAATGGGGACAAGCTGCAGAATGGTGCCTGTGTTTCTATAGCCTAGATAAGAGCTGCAGGAAGAAAATGGAACATCTGCAGATTCTGACAATTAGATGTAAATTGCATGAAACGGATTGGATGAATGCAAACCAGACATATGCATTGTAAATATTGTTGCAAAGCTTTACTTTGCTAGATGTTGATTGAAATAAGTGTTAAGCCTTGTCTGGGTTTCCTGACTATCAAGGCACATGTTGCATAATTCATCTCTGTTAAGTTGCATCTAGAAACGTTGTCCGATATATTGTATTAGTCACTGTATTATTGGGTTGGGGAAATGTCTATCATGAACTGTGTTAATCAATATCTGTTATTGGACTGTATAGAGACCATGTGGTTTGGCCCCTTAAGGTTCGGGGACTTATAAAAGGCCGCTCCCATGAGGTCTTGTGTCGGTCTTCCAGGAGAGCACTTGGGACTGCGTGACCTTCTGGAGTGCCTCTGCTTGAATGAGGCGAGGAGGGCTTGGTCAGGCAGATACAAGGATCAAACCCGCGGTGGTTATGTATCGTAGTGGGAACTGTTATTGTGTTTTTCCAAAATAAAGTTTAGATACGCAAGTGCTTGCCTCAGTGATTTTTGACTGAAACTAGACTGGGGGGAAGCTTGGAATGAGCTATTTACAATAGTTAATGATTTATATTAAAAAAATAGGTTTCAATTCAACTACTATAAATTCAGATGATCACTTGCTTCTTTTGTTCACTTAGCTCTTCCCTGCTGTTTCACTTGACGTTCCCTTGCATGCTTTTACCTCTGCCGTGGCAATTCGTAGCCTGCCTTGCTGCTCAATGGCTAAATATGTCTCAGTCTATATCTGCTTTGACATTATTCACATGATCTTCAGAACTTGGAATTCCTTTGGTGTTGTTGGGAAGTTCTCCATTATTGTATCTGATATGTCCAAAGTAATGTTGACACTTTTCAGAACTCATGTAGTTTCATTTTCCCTGTTAGTATTTTCTGTGTTAGGTTCAATTGATATTACCTCCATGTTATCTTCCTCAACACTGACTAAGACAGTGTTTGGCATTTATGCAGACAAGGCCTTCGGCGTCAAGGGGGCTGAGAACTGTCAGGTTACCAGTTGAGACAGATGGGCCCAATTACCTATTTTAATTATGAGGTACCAGCATCACATTGATCATGGTCATTGACTGGTTCAGCTTTCACAAATTGAATGACTGAGGTTTTGTTTGTTTTTGTTTTTTTTTAGTTTATTTCATTTTATTTTATTTTTAGAGATACAGAGCGGAAAAAGGCCCTTCAGCCCACCACTCCTCATCAACCAGCAATCTTCACACATTAACATTGCCCAACACACACTAGGGGCAATTTACGCTTATACCAAGCCAATTAACGTACAAACCTGTACAGTACATCTTTGGAGCGTGGGAGGAAACTGAAGATCTCGGAGAAAACCCACGCGGTCACGAGGAGAACATACAGACTCCGTACAGACAGCACCCATTGCTGGGATCGAACCCGGGTATCTGGCGCAGCAAGCACTGCAAGGCAGCAACTCTACCGCTGCACCACCATGCCACCTGGTTATGAAAGGATCGCAGTGCTGGATGGAGAGGAGATCCAGGATGGGCTCCTGCTTCAGAGCTCGAGTTGACTGTCGATCAGGTGGTTTAGGGGAATACAAACAAGTCTCCAGTTCACAGGCACTGGCAAACTGGTGCTACAGACTGCAGCTCTAACCAGAAAGGTAATCTTGTGGCTACAATACAACTAGCTGAAACTGAAGGAGTTCAGAATTTCAGTGAATGGATTTTCAATTTTGGTGAACGTGTGTGAATAGTGATTCACCTTGTGCTGAACGTTTTGCTGATTGCCTGATCTGTGGATGAGCTCATGGTTCAGTTGTTGTTCTGAAATTCCTGTGAGCTGTTTATCTCATATTGATTAAAAAGATTACTGACTCATCCTCTGAGTTGGTGACAAATGAAATTTGCGCTTGTCCCACCGTTCTGATATGTCCAAATCAAGATACAAGTGAAACGTCTAACCTCCAAGTTGGGCAACTCAAAACAGACAAAACTTGGTTGCTTTCCTCTGACCTGACCCTGGACTGATTCTTAGCCCCTCAGAAAAAACATGCCCTCCTTACCCTTTCTGTGTGTTTGTTTCTTGCCTGCACATCAGAATTGTGCCGAACAGCACTGCTTCTCACTTTGTAAGCAGCATCTCCATGCTGCTGGATGTTCTGTGCAGCCCCTGAAAGTTTTGCACCTCAAATTATTTAGCCTGATTTCTTATCAGTACACAAGACATCCCTGCAATACCTGATCTCAACTGGCTAGAGATGTCTTTTTGCTCTGACTTTCAGCCAAACCCCGTACATGTCAATCGCGCACATGCCAAAGCTTTGGCTCTTCACCAGTTAAAAGCTGTTCAGGGTCTGATCTCCCCAGAGGAGCATGGGTGAAACATCTTACTGGAGTTGGGTATTTCAATGCCAGCATGTGGATATGGGGACCGCCAGAGCCTAGCCTGTGAATGCAGAGCAAAACAACAGACAGCCAACCAAGTAATCTCCATGTCATTTGGTGGGTGGTAATGCCAGCTCTACTACCCACCAAATGGAACTCTGGGCCTGGCAGACATTGACGCAAAGACAACAACCTGGCTGCTCAACACCCGGCTTGAGATCTAACTATTCCTTTGGTTTATTTATGTTTCATTCGCAAGAAGAAGAAAGCACTTGAAAGTCCAAGATGACATGATGAAACTTTTGAGACCATTGGTGCAAACTGCATGGGTAGAATGGCTTCCTTCTCTGCCATAACAATTCTATTATTCTGAGATTCAGTGATTCCTCTGGACTGTGAACCATAGGTTGAAATGTTTAGTTCCAATTATGCAAAACCCTAAGAGGAATTTGCTACATTTTTCACCACCAAGGTAAAGAACATAAGAACAAATATTTCCCGTCCTACCCATGACCTGGCTGTCTCATTGGTCTGTTCTTCAAAATTAGATTGTTTCCAACCCGTTACTCTACCCTCCCTTGTAAAATTGATCACCTCCATGAAACCTACTACCTGTCCCCTCGACACTGTCCCCTCTGCCCTCCTAAAGGACGTCATCACAATAGCCGGTCCCAGCATCCTCGCCATCTTCAACAGTTCTCTGGCCACTGGCACTGTACCTACCTGCTTCAAGCATGCGATGGTCCAGCCACTCCTGAAAAAAACTTAACCTCGACCCCACCTTGCAAAGCAACTACAAACCCATTTCTAAACTGCCTTTTCTCTCAAAAGCCCTTGAAAAGGTAATTTTAAGTCAACTTATGCCTTACCTTCACCAAATACTATCATGGAAACTTTCCAATCAGGTTTCAGGGCTCACCACAGCACAGAATCTGCCATTGAAGGTACATAATGACTTACTGCTCACTGTTGACTCTGGCGACTGTGCAATCCTGCTCCTTCTTGACCTCAGCACAGCATTTGATACAGTCGACCACACCATCCTAATTGACCGTCTCCGGTACAGGGTTGGTATTGATGGCACTGCCCTGAGCTGGTTCATCTCCTACCTCAAAGGTAGGAGTTTCTCTACTAACATAGGAAACTCTTTCTCCTCCCCAGCTAGTCTCTGCTGTGGGGTTCCACGAGGTTCCATCTCTTCTCCCTATATATGCTCCCCTTAGGCCAAGTCATTGAAAGGCACGGCATTTCCTTCCATTGCAACGCAGACGATACACAACTCTATTTCCCCCGGAAGCCCAAAAACCAATCAAATCTGCTTAACCTTACCCGCTGCCTCGAGGATATAAAGTGCTGGATGGCCCAGAACTTCCTCCAACTAAACAAGAGTAAGTCTGAGGTCATCCTTCTCGGCCCTTCGTACTCGGCAGTAAAATAAAACAATTCCTCCAGTTTGATGACCTTGAAAAGATCATCCACACATTTATCTCCTCCCGCCTAGATTATTGCAACTCCCTTTACACTGGCATCAGCCAATCTTCCCTGTCCCGCCTGCAACTGGTCCAAAGTGCCGCAGCGAGACTCCTGATGGGCACCCAAAAAAGGGACCAAATCACCCTGATCCTGGCCTCTCTCCACTGGCCCCCTGTGCGGTTCTGAATAAATTTCAAGACCCTCCTCTTTGTCTACAAAGCCCTCAATGGGCTTGCACCCACCTACATTAAAAGTCTTCTCACCCACTACACCACCTCCAGGTCCCTCAGATTGGCCGACTTGGGGTTGCTGAATGTCCCGCAGTCTAGGCATAAGCTCAGGGGCGACCGCACCTTTGCGGTCGCAGCTCCAAGACTGTGGAACAGCATCCCCCTCCCCATTAGAACTGCCCCCTCCATCGACTCCTTTAAGCCTAGACTAAAAACTTATCTGTTCTCCCAAGCCTTTCCTGACATCCTCTAAGCGAGGGCTATTTGTATATATGTATGTAGCTTGCTTGTGTATACTACTCTTATAACAAATGTAAAGCACTTTGGTCAACAAGACTTGTTTTTTAAATGTGCTATATAAATAAATGTGACTTGACTTGACTTGACTTGACTAAGTCAGCCTACCTCCAGAGAAACTGAAGAAATATCCTTGCAAAACACTCAAAGGTCTTGGACAAATTTAAAATAAAACAATGATTTTGCTAGATGCCTGAGATATGCTGTCATAGAAGATTCCAGAAATGTTGTCTCAGCTGCTGAGTATTTTCTGTGCTCATTCAGATTTCTAGCGTATGCAGAATTTGGAATTATACTTTTAAAGGTAGTCTGATTCATCTTCCTGAAAATACGGTACCCGAACAAACACTCCCTTGCATTCAGGGATCCATGTAAGCCAATGCTCCACTCCTTCTCTCCATGGGGAATGTCACAGAATGTGTGCAGGTTAACAGTGGACACGAATGAATACAAGTCTTTATAGAGTGGAGATAACATTTCTCTGTTTTTTGGGATATTATACCAGGTATTTGTGTTAGCATTTGAAGTACATATTGTCATTGGCATTATTAGAGTTGTTAAAATAGTCCAAATAAAAGATAAGGTAGGCAGTATCAGGCAGTAAAGAAAGGTAAGCAACCTAATCAAAGACTCGTACGATAATAATACTGAGAAGAGTGCTCTGCTAGGATTTATTTCCATGTAGATGCTCATTTTTATTTACCTTGTACTTCTTCCAGTTTTAGTTATGTTGAATTAAAATTGTCAGTGCTGCAGGTTCTGTCTGCTTCTTTCTGTTGGGCCTCTATCTGCACATTTTAATACACAGTTGCTGACAAGGAAGGTGGTTATATAACGAAAGTTAGATTATCTACGGAAGTATTGTTGGCATTTTTCTGCGGCTAGTGACTGAAAGGTTTGTATAGCACAGCGGCAATTGGTATGTTCTTTTGATATGGAAACTTAGAAAATATGTCAAATAGAAAATAATGTTATGAGATCTGGGAAATAAGGATTACCCATTCACAGAGAATACACCATTACAAGGGCTGTCGTTTAAGATGATACAGACCTAAGCATTGGCCTGAACGTCCCACTGGGATTCTTCTGATGTTCCAGTATAAAATTGTGAGAGTTTAACAAAGGACTGAGAAAATTCTGTAAGTAGGTATCTATGGTCATTATTTCAATGTTCTTTCTTTTTATGCAGAGGTACAGGATTTCTCATGAGGAGTAGTAGCCCAATAATAAATCCAAGATTTATTTGTGTCTAATCCTTTATTTGATCTCTTCCATGTACCGCACTCTGCACATTATCACACATTACAGGGTGTAGAAAGGAACTGCAGATGCTGGTTTACACTGAAGATAATCACAACATGTTGGGGCCTGACCTGACATTCAAACCACTTTGTCCTCACTTTAAAATAGACAATAACCATTTTGACTTTGCACATCTCATTTTGCATTTCAAGCAGAATTGCCTTGCCTTCCCTAGGATCACCCTTGCGTGATATGATTTAAATAAACACAGCCCCAAAGCCTGGATGCATTAGAGGAGAGGCAGTGGCACCATGTAAGCACAGACCAGTTCAGAAGCACAGGTCCCCAGAGCCACAAGAATAGTGTATTTTAATGTTGGGTATTAAAAGGTAATTTTGGTACTATGACACTAAATTGTTTAATAGATTCATGTGATTGAATGTTGTCTGGGGTTGTAACAATTGTTAGCCAAGGTTTGCCTGCCTAATCTGGGGAGGCCATTGAATTAAACAGCCTGCGGCACTGAATTCTTGGTTTGTGAATCTATAAAGGTCCTTCCAAACAAACTTAAACGACGTTCCTCCCCTACAGGGCCTGATGCAGGGTCTTGACCGGAACCACCAACCATCCCTTTGTCTCGACAAATGCTGGCTGACCCACAGAGTCCCTTCTGCACTTTGCAGTTTTTTTTTGTGAACCTGCATCTGCAATTCTTTGTGTCTGCTTGTTTTTTTCTCATTAATTCACAAGAGTTGTCAAAATATGGACTTCCTTGCTGGATTTGAGTTGACGCTGCATTTTGTGATCAAATTAAAATAATATGAATGAATGAATGAATGAATGAATGAATGAATGAATATGTTTATTGGCTAAGTATTCACATACAAGGAATTTGCCTTGGTGCTCCACTCGCAAGTGACAACATGACATACAGTTAGAAATGACATAAAACATGAAATATTAATAATAAAACATTATCGATTAAACATGTGAATACCATAAAATACCAATGCAAAAGGAGCTACATATTTTTGGTTAATAAGTAGAACTACCACTCTTGGAAAAAAAGATGTTTTTATATCTGGCTGTGGCAACGTTGACAGTCCATAGTCGCCTTCCAGAGGGAAGTGATTCAAAGAGTTTTGTGGCCAGGGTGCGAGGGAGCGGATGATTCGCTGCAGCCTCCGGATGTCGTGCTTGGTGGCTGAGCCAAACCAGACCATGATGGAGAAGGTGAGAACAGACTCTACGAAGGCCGTATAGAATTGGACCATCATTGTCTGTGGCAGATTGTGCTTCCTCAGCTGCCGCAGGAAGTACATCCTCTGTTGTGCCTTTTTGACTGTGTATTCGATGGTGGCTCCTCATTTAAGGTCCTTGGAGATGATGGTTCCCAGGAACTTAAAAGACTCCACAGATGTGACTGGGGTGTTGTTGATGGTGAATGGGGTGAGGGGAGGGGGAGCTTTCCTAAAATCTACAACCAGTTCCACTGTCTTAAGAGCATTAGCTCCAAGATGTATGAAGGCAATAGGATAATTGCAGTGGAGAGAATGATGAAGATGTTGGAGCCCTTTCGGGAGCACAACCTTTAAATCAGTTAGTACCTGGTTTGGGAACAGCTCCATCTAAGACCGCAAGTAATTGCAGAGTTGGGGATGTAGCTCAGATCATCACACAAACCAGCTTCCCTTCAATCGACTCCATTTACACTTCACATTGCCCCGGCAAGGCCACCAAAATAATCAAGGCCGTGGTCTCATCCTGGTCACTCCTTCTTCACCCCTCTCCCATCGGGCAAGAGATACGGAAGTTTGAAAACCAGATTAAGGGACAGTTTCTTCCTAGCTATTATCAAGCAACTGAATGGCCATCACATCAACTAGTGTGCCATCCTGACCACCTATCTTTGGATATCTTTGAACTTTCCTTTATTGGACTTCAATGTTTTATACTCCTCTATGTTACTTCTCTGGACCACCTACTGTATATTGAAGCAATGGCCAAGAAAGCACACAAACACCTCTACTTCCTTAGAAGGCTTAGGAAGTTTGGCATGTCCCCAACAATTCTCACCAACTTCTACAGATGTGCAGGAGAAAGCATTTTATCAGGATACATCACAATTTGGTTTGGGAACAGCTAGACCAAGACCACTAGAAATTGCAGTGATTTGTGGATGCAGCCCAGACCATCACACAGACTCCATATATTGACTCCACTTATACGTCACACTGCCTCGGCAAGGCCAGCAGCAGAATCAAGGATGAGTCACACCCTTGTCACTCCCTCTTCTCCCCTCTCCCATCAGGCAAAAGGTATAGAAGTGTGAAAATGCACATTTTCAGATACAGGAACACTTTCTTTCCAGCTGCTGTCAGGTAATTGAACCACATGGTCCGCATGACAAAAATAAGAAATTAAACTAAAACTAAAACTGAACTTGAGAAAATCACAATTTTCATACCCCCTTCCTGGAGGTGTTGCCATGTAGTCTTAGTCATGCCATGATCTTCATTTATTGCACTTCAGTATATTTTGCACCACTTCATATTGTACTACAATCCTTGCACCATTCTGCTGTTTTGCACTAGCCATTATATTTACTGTTATATTTATCATTACTGCATGTTCATTGTTTATTCATTGAGCTTCATGCGAACAAGGAATTTCATTGCATTCATTTACAGTTTATGACAATAAACTACTCTAATCTCGGGTGGCCAGGAAATATTTTTGATGTCGTTTCTGCACTTGCTGCTTTTTGTGCTGCTGCATCACTTTCTTTACTTCCTGTTAGTTCTTCAGTGTTGCAAGGCACAAGCTCCTTCATAATATTGTCCCATCAATAGCTCAACACCACCAGAGGGCAGGTGGCACAGGGACAGCACAGTGGCGCTGCAATAGGTTTACTGTTTTACAGGGCCGGAGACCCCGGTTCTGTCTGTCTATGGTAAACATTTTCCGTAGTGTGCAAGCTAGTGTTAATGATACAGGTGATTGCTGGTCAGCGAGGACTCGATGGGCCAAATGGGTTATTTCCACGCTGTACCTAAAAGTCTAAAGTTTGTGGAGTTCAATGCAAATGAATGCGAGCTGTTGGATTTTGGGAAGTCAAATCAGGGCAGGACCCTCACAGTGAATGGTAGGGTCTTGGGGAGTGATGTAGAGCAGAGGGATCTATGAGCACAGTTACATAGTTCCCTGAAAGTGGCACCACAGGTAAGTTGGTAGAGAAGGCTCTTGGTACATAGGCTTTCATCATTCACAGTACTCAGTGTAGATGTTATGTTAGAGTTGTACAAGATCGTCACAAGACAAACATTTGGAGTGGTTAATGAAAAGCATCCTGAAGTAGGTGACCTTAATGTCAAGGTGATCCTAGGCTGAAAGCATTGCAAAAGAGATGATGGACACCATACACCTAATTTTCCTCTGAGGTGCAGAAAATATATGTATACAGTATATGTATGTATGCATATTATGTTATGTATAGTATAATGTATTATGTATAGTATAATGTATTATGTATATTATATTATGTATATCATAGTATGTGTACAAGAGGTCTAGATTATCCAGAAGACTAGTGCAAATGTGAGCCATTAGCAACCTTTCCAATCACTTCATTATGGTTAATACGAGAGTGACTGGGTTGTGGTCGTTGAGGCAGGTCATTTTAATTTTCCTTGGGACTGGATTAATGGAGGTTTCCTTGAAGCAGTTGGGGAGTGAAGAATGTTTCAGCGAGATGTTGAAGATATGGGTGAAGACTGTGGCCAGTTGATTGGCGCACAATTTCAATGGACTCCATCTGGACCTGCTGCTTTCCAACAGTTGACCTTCATGCACGTAGATCTGACTTCTACCACTGAGATGTATGCGATCGAGTCAGCAAGGAGTGGGAGAACACACCCAGATTGAACTTGTTTGTCTGTTCAAAACATACGTAAAGGCCATTAAGCTCATCCGATGGAGATGCATTGTTTGCCAGAGATTGCCCTTGATTTCGACTTCTAGCCAGTGATGATATACAAGCTCTGTCACAGTTGCCTGGAATATGCTTGATTGAATTGAGACTCCGCTTTTATTCCAGTCTCTTGGTATCCTTGATTACTCTGCAGGGATCATAAATGGGCCTCTTGGAGAGTGCAGAATATCTTTCTTGAAAGCCTTGGATTTGAACTTTAATAGTGTGTTTTTCTGGCTCACCCAAGGTTTATAGTTAGGATATACCCAAACTGTCTTTGTCAGAAAGTAGTTGTTACATGTCTTAATGACATGGGTGATAGCTGAGGTGTACACATTCATGTTGGATGCAATGGACTTGAACATGTTGCAGTCTCCAACTCAAGACAGTCTTGAAGTAGGCCCTCAGCTCCTCAGACCACTGCTGCATGATTCTTTATAATGGTGCCTTGTGCATCAGTCTCTTTCTGCAAGTCCCAGTTGATCTAATGACCAAAATGAGGCCGAGGGATGGAACGATAGGCAGACTCGGTGGTAGTGTAGCAGATGTTGATGACTGCGCAGTGATGATCACACATCTTGTTTCCAAACAATGAATAAACGGTGGTGGAACAGTAGTAATAGGCCATCATCCAGCTCATGAATGTTTTGGGATTACCAGCAGGAAACTTTGAGTAAGGCTGCATGTTGCAATGCCTGTGATTTTAAACAACCTGTATATTGAGTGACACGTTCACATAGAGAAAAATGCAAGACTGTTAGTAAATGTGTACAATAATTTATATATTATTTGCACATTTAAGTAATTAAGTAGGAATTTCAATTGGAAGTATAAAAGTCCAGATGCATCCATGAATGTTCTTGATAAACCTGTTATATCTGTATTGGGATTTAAAGGCATGATTTTTTTTTGTTCTTTATAAATTCTGCTGCAACGGAAAGACTTAATTTTGGGACATACTTTGATATTTAACTCAAATATATAAAAACACAAATTACACAGGCAAAACATTTATGATGTGTGTGTAAGAGATTTTATTGCAAAGTGGAACTGTAAAAAATCAAGAAGGTTTACTGCACAAGTAGAAATTCAAGTCTGGAGACTCTGAAAATATCTTCAATAAAGAGAATGCAAAAAATAGGAATTTTGATGTAGAAAGTAAAGGAATTTTCACTGGGGGCCAGGAGACTCATTTCTTTTGTCACAAATCTCTCTTTGCCAATCATATGCTCTTTATATTAGGTGACGAGAAGTACACTCAATATTCCCCATGGGATCTGATCCACAATGGAAGCACATTCACATTGTACTTTATAGATAGCTGCCAATTCCCAGTTCTACTCTGCCATTACTTGCTTTGACCCCAGCAACCCATGTGCTGTCAGTCTGCCTGTCTAATATCATGTAATGGATGAATCAAACTTTCCACCAGTTAGATTATAACTTTTTGTTATTTATCAGGTTACTTTAGTTTAGTTTAGAGATACAGTGCAGAAACAGGCCCTTCGGCCCACTGGGTCCGTGCCGACCAGCTATAACACTATCCTGCACACACTAGGGACGATTTACAATTTTACCAAGCCAATTAGCCTACAAATCTGTAAGTGGAAAGAAACCAGAGCTCCTGGAGAAAACCCATGCAAGTCATGGAGAGAATGTACAAACTCTGTTCAGACAGCGCCCATAGTCAGGATTAAACCTGGGTCTCTGGTTCTGTAAGGCAGCAACTCTACCACTGCACCACTGTGCCACTGTTCAGAAACCTTCCTGAATTGTACTTACTTCCCTTAAGTTCAACAGGCAACAGGGAATGGTAAAGGAATGCAAACTTACTGATCAGACCCTCACACCAACAGACTGAAGAAGGGTCTCAACCCAAAACGTCACCCATTCCTTATCTCCAGAGATGCTGCCTGTCCCGCTGAGTTACTCTACCTTTTTCTTGTCTAACTTAGGTACATGGATAGGACAGGTTTGGAGGGATATGGACCAAACGCGGGCAGGTGGGACTAGTGCAGCTGGGACATGTTGGCTGGTGTGGGCAAGTTGGGCCGAAGGGCCTGTTTCCACACTGTATCACTCTGACCTGACATCTCATGAACCAGATCAAGACCCAGCAATGCCTCCTTTCCCATTAGCTGGAAAGCATAATGATTGTAGATTGGTTACTGCATGAGAACCTGCATACTGCATCAGAGTAGTGTAGCATCACTAACTCCACGTTCCTGTACACTTTATATTAACACCCATCTCCTACATTACGTAGTTATACTAGCGGTAGCAATGAACTAACAACCTACTGTACCGCTCTACTATACCTTGTGATTAAAGATGATTTAAACTCCAGACCTGTGTCTGTTAAGTCATTTACATGGTGTCAGAAAGCGTGAAGTGACCCACTGCGTCCGCATACCGGGTTCCATTTGTGTTTTATTAGTTTGATCTTTATTCCTGTGGCTCACTCGTGCCACAAGCCAGCTCAGCTCATCTTCGACTCGGACATTGGAGAATGATGGAGTCTCTTCGAGATTGACTACAAACACTATGTCAATATCGTCCATCAAAATGATCCAGATGAGGTCAAGGCTTCGCTCTTGCTGAACTTGGCGGGACCCAAGGCTCTGATTCGTGTGCAAAACTTTGACTTTGCATATGCTGTACTTGACGGTAACGACCAGGTAGAAGTACCAGCTGAGACTGTGCGTAACCCTAATGTACTACTGCATAAATTCTGTGAACTGTGTGACCTGCCTTCTAACCGAATCCTGGAAAGAGCTAGATTCTTCGCACAACAACAGCTTCCTGATGAACCTGTTGAACATTTTATTTGCGATTTAAAATACATGGCTCAGCGATGTCATTTTGGTGAAATGTCGAATGAGCTGCTACGGGACAAACTTGTTAGTGGTATGTCGGATCTAAAACTCAAAACATAGCTCCTCCATAATACTGACTTAACTCTAGAACAAGCTGTGCATGCCTGCTGCACGTCGGAGATTGTGGCCCCACTGAGCGACCAGTTTGACACTCAGAAAAAGAGTATAAACCAGACGGGCTTCACCAAACGCGCCACGCTGACAACTAACAGAAGATTTGAGAATGAACCATCGTAAAAGTGTCCTAACTTCCACAACAAAGGTCGGCTATTCTGTCCAGCGAATGGCAAGCCATGCAACTACTCCAAGTAAATGAATCAATTCGCTATTTGCTGCCGGTCCTGTGGGAACTGCAATTCCAGTTCGGCCTCTAATCTACACCTGCTGCAACAAGACCAAACATTCTCCGATTCCCAAGAACAACTCAAAGCTGCCCATGAGGACAATCCAATTAATTCATATAAAGAGTCTACTGTTCACACTCTCCTCCACACAGCTGGTAAGCTTTTGGATCCATCTGTAACTATGCTAATTAATAACAAGCCTGTAAAGTTCAAATTGGATACCGGGGCGCTCGTGAATGTAATGTCCCTGAACGTCTACATAGATAACTTTTTGACTTTCTATGTCCTAAAATCAAACTCTGGGACTTTGTTGGGAATCCTTGCATGCCAGGACCTGGGGTTAATCTCTTTCGATCACTCCGTTCACAAGCTACATATATCTGAGGACCCGATTCAAAACTACCAAGATCTGTTCGATGATAAACTTGGCAAACTGCCTGTGGCTTACAACCCATAGTTGACCCAGCCATTCGTGCCCCTCACCGCATGCCACATGCCATGCGCGACAGAATCCAGACTACTTAAAAATATGGTGTCCATGGGTGTACTGGCTGAAATTAGTGAACCCACAGATTGGGTCTCCACCGTGGTTGTCATGAAAAAGAATGATAAAGATGAGCTCTGAGTGTGCATCAACCCAAGAGACCTAAACACAGCAATCAAGCGCCCACATTCTCCGATGAGAATTATCGAAGACGTCGCGGCCCAAATCGGTCGCACAACAGTGTTCTCCGTGCTAGATGCAAAAAGCTAATTCTGGCAAATACCTCTAGATGACAAGTCCTCGAACCTCACCACGTTTGGCACACCATTTGGCAGATTCAAATCTATTTGGCTAGCTTTCAGAAGTTTTTCAGAGAACCATTGAACAGCTGTTCTCAGGCTTCCGATACGCTATCATTGTTGATGACATCCTGGTGTATGGCAAGGACCTAGCGGAGCATGACTCAAACTTAAAGCAGCTTCTGGACAGGGTACGTGAAATTAACCTAAAGTTCAACCCCAAGAAATGCAAGTTCCGTGTTCCTGAGGTTACCTACGTTGGACACATTTTCACCTGCTATGGACTGAAACCAGACCCCAAGAAAACTGCAGCCATTAACGAAATGCCTGCCAACGTACACAGCCTTCAACGTTTTCTGGGTATGGTCAACTATCTGGGAAAGTTTATACCCAACCTCAGCAAATTCACCTCGCCACTGAGACAGCTCACCCACAAGGACACTGACTGGACCTGGTACCAGCAACACCAACAGGTGTTTGACTCTTTAAATCTCCAGCTGGCCAGCGCTCCTACCTTGACATGCTTCGACCTGATGCGACCAGTCACAATTACCTGTGATGCCTCACAATACGGGCTGGGTGCAGCCTGCCTTCAAACATCTGCCGACGGCACAGTGCTGTCAGTATCGTACTCCTCTCGCACCATGACGGACACCGAACAGCGCTATGCCTACATCGAAAAGGAGCTGCTAGCTGTTGTCTTCGCATGCTCCAAAATTAAAGATTTCATCTGTGGGAAAACTTTCACAATTGAAACTAACCCATCAACCACTAGTGACCATCCTGAACAAGCCTATTCACGCAGCGCCTGCACGTTTGCAGCGCATGATGATGCAGCTCCAGCGATTTAATTTCAAGATCGTTTACAAAAAAGGCAACGACATGCTCATCGCCGACACTCTCTTTCATCCAGTGAACGGCATCCCTATGAGTGTGAAGAGCTCACAGTTCTCAAGGTTGACTTTGTTCCCACTGAACGCCTACGTCACCTGGCGGAACACACAGCCACTGACGGGACTCAACAGCTGCTCTCCATTATCAAAAAAGGCTGGCCCGAAAGACAATCCAGCACACCACTGGAGGTACAGCCATTCTTCCTGGTCCGTGATGAGTTGGTAATAGAAGACAGTATCATCGTCAAGGGCCACAAGGTCGCGATCCCATCATCCTACAAGAGGTACACAACGGCCACCCAGGCACCGAGGCCACACTTGCCCATGCACAGAGCATGTTCTATTGGCCTGGGATGTCCAAGTACATACATGGCAGAATGGCATGTTGCCCCATCTGCTACAAGTCTGTGGAATTCTCTGCCTCAGAGAACGGAGGAGGCAGGCTCTCTGGATGCTTTCAAGAGAGAGCTAGGTAGGGCTCTTAAAAAGAGTCAGGGGATATGGGGAGAAGGCAGGAACGGGGTACTGATTGGGGATGATCAGCCATGATCACATTGAATGACTGTGCTGGCTCGAAGGGCCAAATGGCCTACTCCTGCACCTATTGTCTATTGTCTATGGTCTATTGCAACAATTTGGCACCCCACCAACAGAAACGGCCTCTACTGCAACAATCCCCTCCAGCACTGCCTTGGACATCTGTTGCAGCGAACATTTTTGAATGGCACGGTAAACACTACCTAGTCCTAGTTGACTCATACTCCAACTAGTTCGAACTTGACTTGCTGCCCACTATCACATCCAAGATGGTTATACAAATGCTTCGGAGACATTTTTCCGTATTCGGTGCACCAGTTCGCCTGCAAACTGACAACAGTAGACAATTCACCAGGCACACATTTAAACACTTTGCCAGACCATCGCACAAGCAGCCCTGAATACCCCCAATCCAATGACCTCGCTGAACGTGCGGTCAGGAGCGCAAAACAACTAGTGGAACGTTCTTATCTTGCCAAGTCTGATGTCTACCTCGACCTTCTGAACCTGAGAAACAATTCCAGGGACGGGGTCCTGGGTTCTCCCGCTCAACAGCTGATGTCTTGTACAACACGGCCTCCGCTACCCGTTGCCCAGCAACAGCTGAAGCCACAGGTGCTCAAACCCACTGTGGTACAGCAGCGCATTCAGGAAAGACATGAGGCCCGGGGAGTCGTTGGTGAGAGAGGGTGGAGTTACCTACGCAGATGAATACGTGGTTTGAAAAATGGTGCAAGGGCGAGGGATTCAAATTTTTAGGGCACTTGAACCATTTCTGTGGGAGGTGGGAACAGTACAAACAGGACGGTCTGCACCTGGGCTGGAATGTAACCAATGTCCTTGGGGGAGTGTTTGCTAGTGCTGTCGGGGAGGATTTAAACTAATGTGGCAGGGGGATGGGTACAAGAGCAGAGAGGCAGGTGGGTGTAAAACTAGGGTAGAAGCAATAGGGAGCAAGGTGAAAAGTAAAAGTGGCAGGCAGACAAAACCAGGGCAAAAATTAAAAAGGGCCACTTCTCAACATAATTGTATAAGGGGTAAGAGCATTGCAAAAACAAGCCTGAAGGCTTTGTGTCTCAATGCAAGGAGTATTCGTAATAAGGTGGATGAGTTGAACGTGCAGATAGCTATTAATGATGATGATTTAGTTGGGATCACGGAGACATGGCTCCAGGGTGACCAAGGCTGGGAGCTGGACATCCAGGGATATTCAATATTCAGGATAGAGAGAAAGGAAAAGGAGGTGGGGTAGCGTTGCTGGTTAGAGAGGAGATTAACGCAATGGAAAGGAAGGACATTAGCTTGGAACATGTAGAATCAGTATGGGTAGAGCAGCGAAACACTAAGGGGCAGAAAACTCTGGTGGGTGTTGTGTAGTAGTGAAGTTGGGGATGGTATCAAACAGGAAATTAGAAATGCGTGCGACAAAGGCAAAACAGTTATAATGGGTGACTTCAATCTACATATAGATTGGGTTAATCAAATTGGCAGGGGCGCTGAGGAAGAGGATTTTTTGGAATGTATGCGGGAGAGTTATCTAAATCAACATGTAGAGGAACTAACGAGAGAGCAGGCTATTTTAGACTGGGTATTGAGTAATGAGGAAGGGTTAGTTAGCAGTCTTGCTGTGCGTGCCCCCTTGGGCAAGAGTGACCATAATATGGTTGAGTTCTTCATTAGAATGGAGAGTGACATTGTTAATTCAGAAACAATGGTTCTGAACTTAAAGAAAGGTAACTTTGAGGGTATGAGACGTGAATTGGCCAAGATTGACTATCAATCAATTCTAAAAGGGTTGACGGTGGATATGCAATGGAAGACATTTAAAGACTGCATGGATAAACTACAACAATTGTTCATCCCAGTTTGGCAAAAGAACAAATCAGGGAAGGTAGTGCATCCCTGGATAACAAGGGAAATCAGGGATAGTATCAAAGCAAAGGATGATGCGTATAAAGTAGCCAGAAAAAGCAGCATACCAGAGGAGTGGGAGAAATTCAGAGACCAGCAGAGGAGGACAAAGGGCTTGATTAGGAAAGGAAAAATAGATTATGAAAGAAAACTGGCAGGGAACATACAAACTGACTGCAAAAGTTGTTATAGGTATGTGAGGAGAAAGAGATTAGTTAAAACAAATGTAGGTCCCTTGCAGTCAGAAACAGGTGAGTTGATCACGGGGAACAAGGATATGGTGGACCAATTGAATAACTACTTTGGTTCCGTCTTCACTAAGGAAGACATAAATAATCTGCCGGAAATAGCAGGGGACTGCAGGTCAAAGGAGGAATTGAGTGAAATCCAGGTTAGTCGGGAAGTGGTGTTGGGTAAATTAAAGGCCGATAATCCCCCAGGGCCAGATAGGCTGCATCCCAGAGTACTTAACGAAGTAGCTCTGGAAATAGTGGATGCATTAGTGATAATCTTTCAAAACGCTTTAGATTCTGGAGTAGTTTCTGAGGATGGGCGGGTAGGAAACCTAACCCCTCTTTTTAAGAAGGGGGAGAGAGAAAACGGGGAATTACAGACCAGTTAATCTAGCATCGGTAATGGGGAAACTGCTAGTTAGTTATTAAAGATGGGATAGCAGCACATTTGGAAAGTGGTGAAATCATTGGACAAAGTCAGCATGGATTTATGAAAGGTAAATCATGTCTGACAAACCTTGCGGAATTTTTCGAGGATGTAACTAGTAGCGTGGATAGGGGAGAACCAGTGGATGTGGTGTATCTGGACTTCCAGAAGGCTTTTGACAAGGTCCCACATAAGAGATTAGTATACAAACCTAAAGCAAACGGCATTAGGGGTTCAGTATTGATGTGGATAGAGAACTGGCTGGCAAACAGGAAGCATAGAGTAGGAGTAAACGGGTCCTTTTCACAATGGCAGGCAGTGACTAGTGGGGTACTGCAAGGCTCAGTGCTGGGACCCCAGCTATTTACAACATACATTAATGATCTGGATGAGGGAATTGAAGGCAATATCTCCAAGTTTGCGGATGACACGAAGCTGGGGGGCAGTGTTAGCTGTGAGGAGGATGTTAGGAGGCTGCAAGGTGACTTGGATAGGCTGGGTGAGTGGGCAAATGTTTGTCAGATGCAGTATAATGTGGATAAATGTGAGGTTATCCACTTTGGTGGCAAAAATAGGAAAGCAGACTATTATCTAAATGGTGGCTGATTAGGAAAAGGGGAGATGCAGCGCGACCTGGGTGTCATGGTACACTAGTCATTGAAAGTAGGCATGCAGGTGCAGCAGGCAGTGAAGAAAGGATTTGAGTATAGGAGCAGGGAGGTTCTACTTCAGTTGTATAGGGTCTTGGTGAGACCACACCTGGAGTATTGAGTACAATTCTGGTCTCCAAATCTGAGGAAGGACATTATTGCCATAGAAGGGGTGCAGAGAAGGTTCACCACACTGATTCCTGGGATGTCAGGACTGTCTTATGAAGAAAGACTGGATTTCTCGGTTTATACTCTCTAGAATTTAGGAGATTGAGAGGGGATCTTATAGAAACTTACAAAATTCTTAAGGGGTTGGACAGGCTAGATGCACGAAGATTGTTCCCGATGTTGGGGAGGTCCAGGATAAGGGGTCACAACTTAAGGATAAGGGGGAAATCCTTTAAGACCGAGATGAGAAAGACTTTTTTTACACAGAGTGGTGAGTTTCTGGAACTCTCTGCCACAGAGGGTAGTTGAGGGCAGTTCATTGGCTATATTTAAGAAGGAGTTAGATGTGGCCCTTGTGGCTAAGGGGATCAGAGGGTATGGAGAGAAGGCAGGTACGGGATAGTGAGTTGGATGATCAGCCATGATCATATTGAATGACAGTGCAGGCTCGAAGGGCCGAATGGCCTACTCCTGCACCTAATTTCTATGTTTCTATGTTTCTATGATATTCAGAAACGCTCATATGACAAGTCCAGCAGACCACTAAAACTGCTAATACAAAGTCAAGTGGTCCTTTTTCAGACTGCTGTGGGACATACCCGTCTGAGTTTCGTTGAAGGCCCATCCAAGGAACCACGTTCCTACCTTGTCAACGCCGATGGTGTTCTGTACCGGCACAGCCGTCAACTTCTCCTGTTTGAGAACAAACCTCGACCAGCTCCTACCGGCCCATATGCACCGCCTCTGCCATTTAAGCCCTCTGCTGCCCCTGTTCTCCCTAGTCCCAGCATGCACTCTCCGCCTCGGTCGGTTACCCCATCCACCCACGTTAACATTCCCGCATGCTCACCCCGCTGGTCTCCTCAAGTGTCCCCGGCTGCAATCTCTTTTTCGGGTTCCCCGCCTCCCAGCCCCACTAACATTTCTGATATGGAGGGAGAAGGGTTTGTCCGCACATGTTCGGGTCGCATTAATAGACCACCTGACAGGTATGGCGAGTATGTTTAACTGCGCGTGTTTAACATTTGACTAACAACCTTTCGCTCTATGTGGTAGGATGGAGATTGGTTACTGCATGTGAACCAATCAGAGTAGTGTAGCATCACTAACTCCACCTTACTGTACACGTTATATTAACACCCATTTTCTGCATAACGTGGTTATACTAGCGGTAGCAATGAACTAAAAACCTACTGCACCGCTCTACTATACCTTGTGATTAAAGATGATTTAAACTCCAGACCTGTGTCTGTTAAGTCATTTACAATGATTATGGAAGATCTCTTGAACATATTTCACAGACCTTCCTCTTGTTTTGATCTTTAATTTTAGCCAAGTCAGTATTAGCATAACTGAACCCCTGCAAAATATACACACGCTACACTTCTGGGATTTGACTCAAGATTTGCTTCTTTATCTCTCCCTGCTCTGTTTGATGGCCAAAAGATGGCTATGTGATACCACTTTTCTGTTTCTGAACTCAAATTAAATGAATTATGTGTTTGACCCCTCAAGGACATGCTCGCTATTCATCACCATGAAGTATTCATTTCCTAATCAGTACTGTCACCTCCTCTTTTCTTCCTTTTCTTTGCTGAACACTTAGAGCCATAAATACTAATTGCCCAATATTACCTTTTTTAAGATATGTTTCATTTATTGCCACAACATTATGTTACCACAAAGTCAATTTTGCCTGCAGTTTACCAACCTATTCACACACTGAGTGCATTTACGCACGCAGTTCTCAATTCACTTTTGTCTTCCTGTCAGTCTCCCCCAAGAAGCCTGCTCTCACCTAAAACTTCATTGACTGGATCTCCCAGTTGCCAACCATTTCAAATCCTCTTCTCATTTCCATACTGACCTGAGACACAAAATGCTAGGGTAACTATGTATGTGCTAATCTGAAGAAGGGTCTCAAACCGAAACATCATCCATTCCTTCTCTCTGGAGATGCTGCCTGTCCCGCTGAGTTACTCCAGCTTTTTGTGGATGCTGGAGTAACTCACCACTACCCATTGTTTGAAAAAGTTACCCCCTCAGATTCCTATTAAATATTTTCCCCTCACCTTGAACCTATGTCCTCTGGTCCTCGATTCCCCAACTCTGGGCAAGAGACTCAGTGCATCAACCCAAACTATTCCTCTCGTGATGTTATACACCTCTATAAGATCACCCCTCATCCTCCTGTGCTCCAAGGAATAGAGACCCAGTCTACTCAACCTCTCCGTATAGCTTAGACCCTCTAGTCCTGGCAACATCCTCGTAAATCTTCTCTGAGCCCTATCAAGCTTGACAATATCTTTCCTATAACATGGTGCCCAGAACGGAACACAATACTCCAAATACCATCTCACCAACTTCTTATACAACTGCAACATGACCTGCCAACTTCTATATTCAATACTCTGAATGATGAAGGCCAATGTGCCAAAAGCCTTATTAAGCACCTTATTCACCTGCGACTCGACCTTCAAGGAACCATTCACTTGCACACCTAGATCACTCTGCTCTACAATACTCCCAAGAAGCCTATCATTCACTGTGTAGGTCCTGCTCTTGTTAGACGTCCCAAAATGCAACACTTCACATTTATCTGCATTCAATTTCATCAACTATTCCTCCACCCACCTGGCCAATTGATTCAGATCCTGCTGCAATCTTTCACAACCATCTTCTTTATCTGTAAAACCACCCACTTTTGTATCATCAGCAAGCTTGCTTATCTTGCCCTGTGTATTCTCATTCAAATCATTGATGTAGACGCCAAACAGTAAATGATCCAGCATTGAACCCTGAGGCACACCACTAGTCACAGGCCTGCAGTCCGAGAAGAAACCTTCCACCATACGCATGAGTGGACCCTACTGTGAGTGTCAGTGTGGTCACTGCTGAACCTGGCGGCATCACTGATGCCACACAGCACAATTCCTAACCATGTTTCTTAATATGTTCCTTGTGCCCATTCTCAATCTATCATTGACTTTTCAAGTCGCTTGAATACAACATGTTCAATTTCTGGAATATTTTGCAGATTTGCTTCATTCCAATGCTATGTTTGATTTACTGAAGTTTTTTTTTAACTGAATTAAACAATTGTATGAACATTTTTAAAATAATTCCTCCTGTTGCACTTACAGTCTCCAAAATGATTAGGTTATTTTCTACTTCAGGTCATCCATTTAAATATAGCCGAGTCCTTAGTTAGAAAAAAACTGACCATATCATTTTCTGAGCACACTGGCATATAAAATATCAGCAGAACTTTGTGTCTAAGCTCCAAAAGATTTGTAATTAGTAAATTAATTTTCTTCATTCATCATCTAGTAGATAAGTTGTCCATGTTTGATTATTTACTTCATTATTTCCCAGTGAATAAATGTGAATTTACATTTATTTACTAGGACGGAAATCCATCCTCAATCACATCCACTAAACACACAATATAATCACAGCTGCATAATCCAATTCATTTATAAAAGCTTAATACTACGCTTCTGTGGCCTTTAGTATATGAACATGGGATACATTTCTCAGTGCTTGCGTCAGGCTAAAAATCTTGAAGGGTAATATTCCCTAATTGATGTTAGAGTTAATATTTTTAGTGAAAACCTAATACATGCATGCATGTTTATCAAATATTAATTTTAAAGTAATATAATATTTCACAGTCCAAGTTGAACATTGACATTTCTGTGTGACTGGATTGAACAGTCAATAGAATATTGTAGAATATAGTTCCATATAATATTTAACATAATTTCAAAAACTTTTCAATATATGATTGATTAACTGTTCACATTTCCATCTAGTTTTGAAATTAATCTGAATGAAATTGGGCCAAAAGGGTAAGGTGCTTTGATACTATACGTAGTATTTGGTCTTGGAATTAAAGATCAATATGTTTGCTTGCAGAAGTGGAAAAACCCTTTAAAATAATTTGAACCTGCAATAGAAGAAGGTGCAGTGTGAGATTTACTTAACACAATAGACCCATTATACACAGTAAAATCAAATACTCTCTTTGAAATTCATACTATGGATAAGATTCACTTGTATTAAAAAATATATAAGAGTGCTCCAAAATATGGCAGAATATATTTGGACACATGAAATAAAAGAAACAATCTAATACTTTTTTAATTACTTTCACAATACCATCAATTTCCTCGGGCATCAGAAGTTTTGAGATTATTTCACTTACTCTGTGTTTAATTTGTATTGTGAATTTGCAGTTTAGCAAAGAGATAATTTGATGATAGGTTTTACTGCGTAGGAAACATATTATGAAGGCAGACTAAGATTGCCTGAGCAAAATCACAATACCAAAAACAAGCACAACATTAATTCCCAGGTACACTCATCCCCATGGGCTGAATTATGGTAATGGAAGCAAAACTAATAACAGCCTGATTGGTAAAAAAAAGCAGGTTTTTGTCAAATCATATACGAAACATACTAATTGGACAAGATAATAAAAACTGTCTTGATTTGATCTGTATATGTTGCTCAAATCCTATTCATTTTCCTCCCAATGCCACATTTTATATTTATGTAATATAATCCTTTAGTGTGTTTTCAGTTGTTAAATATGACAGACTTAATGAATTGGGAGGTTATTGAATACAAACCAACACATTTCTAGATTTGTTCTTGCTTTTCTAGTTTAACCTTTGATTTTCATATCTGGATTTAAATGCATGCTACCATGCTGGTTACTGCTTTGTAGAAGTAATTGCCTCCCATAATTTGAAGTTCACTATTTTTTTGTACTTACTTTCTGCATACTCAGCTTCTTTGAAGTCAGTGGAGCCAAAAGTGTGAGAGGCGAATGCAACTTCTGACCAATGTCCATGTTTGTGTTTAGTGCTAGCAGTCAAAGGTAATTTGTTTCCTTGTGTGTTTATACATTTAAGGGGCACCATATTAATGGACAAACCATTTGTTCCCCTTCAAAGTAAGATAAAGATGTATCTTTGTAGCTTATTATCAACTTCAGTTCTTAAAGTTCTTCACAGTGAACTAAATAAAATCACTATTGTAAAGCACCGACAAATGCACATTTGGGAGCAGCCTTTATATCTCATGGAATCTGTATGAGGTATGCATTAACTCTACTGCAATTGTTCCTGCGCAGGGTTCACATGGGTAGATGAAGGAACAGATGCCAGGAAATTACCACAAATAATTTATCAAAGAAATCATGGCAGTGGAGGTCACATTAGGTTTTCCAGAAACTGGGCAGGAATAGTAAGATGGAACGAGAACTTACCAGTTCGAA
The DNA here is from genome assembly GCA_963514005.1 of Raja brachyura. Next base: position 99,414,684 of record OY740782.1, on the reverse strand, counting down.
GGTTGATCGTTATTTCATGAGGAGTCGCGGTGAGGGATTTCGTGAAGAGCCCGCCGGCGCGCATGCTCGACATTCTTCAAAGTAGCGGTGTGGAATCACAGAAACCAGTAACAGAAATGACTTGGCATAGTAAGATGAAAGAGACTCAAATTACCAGGTGAAGGTGATTGAGGGTTGGGCGTGGAGGGCACGAAATCCCTCACCGCGACTCCTCATGAAATAACGATCAACCTTCGAACTGGTAAGTTCTCGTTCAATCTTACTATTTCATTTCGGAGTCACGTGAGTGACTTCGTGAAGACTTCAAAGCTTCTGTGATTACACGCCCTGGACCACGTCCATGCTGACACACCACTAGCAGGGATGGATGGGAGGAACAAACTTGCCCAAATAGTTCATACTGCAAAACAAGAGCATATTTATTAACAACAAATCAAAAACCCCTCATGCGGGGACACCTCCACATTCTTGACCTGCATTCAGCACGGCTTCCGCGAACTGTAGAAGAATAGCAACAGGCTTGCTATAAAATCGCTGAAACACAGCTTCATTAACCCATCCTGCTGTGGTGAGAATATGGTCCATAGGCACCTCCATAATCCTCGCCGCTGACGTCGATGCAGCCCTGGTGGAATGAGACTTGAACACATTAGTGTCGATACCTGACTTACCCAAGACGACCCGGAGCCACCTGGATATCGTCTGGACTGTCACTCGATGATGAGGTCTCTTATGAGTGACAAGCAGGTATCTCTCCATTCCTCTGATGCATGCCGTCACCTTGACATAGTGACGGATATGTGAGGCTAAACACAGCCTAGCATCTGCGGGGTATGCCGGGAACTTCAGCTGCAGCCCTGTGCACCCAGGTCTATGCTGCTTTAGTAGCTCATCAACAAAGAAGACTACTTCTGTAGGGGTAGACATCATTCTATCGACACGTAGTTTATGCAGTGTCTGTACCCTCTGTGCTGAAGTCAGCGCTAGTAACATCACCAGCTTCATGGTGAGTTTGTCCAGCTGGAGCCCTTCCATGGGAGACCACGTCCTGAGCAGGGTTAATACGTCCCTGACGTCCCAGGTGATATTGTAGCGTGGTGTAGGCGGATTCATATTGAATATACCCCGCATGAGTCTGGACACTAGCCTGTTGGATCCCACCTCAATCTTGAGGTAGAATGACAGCGCGCTCCTGGCGCTGTTCATGGCACTGTAACTTAAGTGTTCATCATGGTGCAACCCCGCGAGGAATTCCAGGACGTCGGTTATAGTCACGTCATCGTACGTGATGCGAGAACGGCTGCAGTAGGCTTCCCACTTCTTGATATGTGAGCGGTATCTTCGCCTTGTTGACTCTCGACATGACGCCCCAATGGTATCCATGGTCCGAGTTGAAAGGCCGTATTGGACTAACGGCCGGTTCAAAACCTGCAAGCCAACAAATTTAAATAGCCATGGCAGGGATGTGGCTCCCCTGAGACAGGGTGAGTAACCAATTCTGGGCAACCCTTCAAAAGGACCCAAGGCTCACTGAGCATGTCAAAGACCACCGGATACCACGGCTGTGTAGGCCAGTCGGGTATAATAAGGATGCCCTTGGCTGCATCCATCTGAATCTTTCGTAATACCCGACTGATGAGGCAGAACGGGGGGAATGCATAGAAAAACCAATTCCCCCAGTCCAGCGAGAATGCATCTAGCGCCATAGCCCCAGGATCTGGTTCCCACGAGACGTATGTTGGTACCTGATGGTTCAACCGTGACGCAAAAAGGTCAATATCCGGTTTCCCAAATTTGGCTGTGACTGTGGCAAAAATTTCAGGATGCAACATCCATTCAATATTGTCATTAAACTTGCGTGACCTGGTGTCCGCCACAGTATTAAGCTCACCTGGCAAATAGGTAGCTGAAATCCAAATGTCTCTTTGAACACATCAGAGCCAAATTGAGTTAGCCAATTTATCACACGAAACTGACCTGGTACCGCCCATATGGTTTAAATATGCCACCGTTGTGGTGTTGTCTATTTGGAGGCGGACATGTGCTCCAAAAAGCTTGGAACAATAAGCACGAAGTCCGTGGAATGCTGCAAGTAGCTCCAAATAGTTTATCCCTTGTGACAACAACATAGTAGCCTCAAGGGTATCCCATCTGCCCCCGCAACTAGAGTAATGATTCGTAGCTCCCCAGCCATAAGAGCTCGCATCAGTTTGCAAGTATACCACCGGATTAGCCTCAATAATAGGCTTAAATGAGTTACTAATGTGACGCACCCACCATCGTAACTCATCCTTCGCTTCGGGCGGCAGCTGCATTGGTCGATCATAATGACCAGCGTGCTGTTTTAACGCAGCGATCTTGGCTCTTTGCAAATTCTGATAATGCAAAGGCCCATATCGGGCTGCCGGAAACAATGCTACAAGTTTGCCAATTACTGTAGCTGTATGTCGAATCGATGGTATACTAGCGCAGATTAAACCTTGACACACCTGGGTGACCTCCTCAACCTTATTAGTTGGTATGGTGACCCTCATGCGAATAGAGTCCACCGTAAACCCCAGATAATGTATTACCTGGGGAGGGCAGAACTTTGATTTTGCTGGATGGACAATAAACCCCAGCTGCTGAAATATATTGACAGCAGCTGCAACTCCCTGTTCAGCCAATTCCAGGGTGTGGCCGACAATTAAGATATCATCTAAATAGGCCATTACTATATGGTGTCGTTGTCGTAAATAAGCCATAATTGGTTTCACCAATTTAGTGAATAATCTAGGGGCTGTGGTAAGCCCGTTTGGCAAAGCCCTATATTGCCAGAGTTGACCCATCCAGATAAATTTCAGAAACCTCCTATAATATTTTTGAATGGATACAGAATAGTACGCATCTTGTAAATCAATGCATGCCATAAAGCAACCATGTGAAATCAATGATTTGGCTGTTTCAAAAGTGTCCATTTTGAAATGAGTATATGTTACAAAAGTATTTAAACGAGTCAGGTCAATAATGACTCGACAGCCTCCATCCTTCTTTGGTCGAGTGAATATATTAGAAACAAATTCAACTGGCACATGAACCATTTTCTCTATCACTCCCTTCTGTTCTAGCCTCAAAATTTCCTTATAGCCTGCTGCCTGTTCTGCAGCAGACAGTGTAAATGTTTGACCAGGCCTGTGCTGGGATGGAGGAATGTCCCCATTAAGAAACTCAATTTTATGACCCTGAATATTTTGTAACACATACTCGTCACCAGTAATATCACCCCATGCACCCAAAAAGAACCGAAGGCGCCCACCAACATGTGAGGTTAGACAAAGAGAAAAGAGAGAACCAGACCGCCTCACCTCCATGGTTACCGGTGGTCCTTGACACGTGTGGGTGGACGTGGAGGTGCTGGGTTGGCTTGAGGGCGCGGCGTCCTCATCTTCCACCAGGGTTTCTGCCGACCTTGTCCTAAAAAAGCCCCCTGCTGCTGGGGCTGTTGGTAACGGGGTGGAGCTGGAGGGTAGATCCTTGTAGAGGTGCTGGCAGACCCTCGTGGATGAACAAGCGGAGCTTTCGAGCCCGACGGCGTGGGGGCACTGTGAGAGCGCATGAGTCCCACCGTTTTGGCTTGTTCGTCAAGCTCTTTGACCCTCTTCGAGAGATCTTCTCCAAAGAGCTGACGGGGCGGCGGCGGTGGTTTGCACAACCCACTTCAACTCCCCCTCCCACTCCGTATCCGACCTCTCTGTCCTGGGCCTCCTCCATGGCCAGAGTGAACATCACCGCAAGTTTGAGGAACAACATCTCATATTCCGCTTGGGGAGTTTGCATCCTCTGGGCTTAAACATTGAATTTTCTCAATTCTGTTAACCCAGACTGCTCCCTTTCCCCCCCCCCCCCACCTCTCCCTCGGGCCCTGACATTCCTTCTCCATCTCCCCCCCCCCCAAGTCGCACTAGCTTCTCATTTTCACACCAGAAACAGCTTACAATGGCTTGCTCCCTTATCACCAATACTTTTTTGCATATCTTTCACTCATTGTTCTTGCTTTATCTCTCCATATCACTGTTTATATCTCTCGTTTCCCTGATCCCTGACCAGTCTGAAGAAGGGTCTCGACCCGAAACGTCGCCTATCTCCTTCGCTCCTTAGATGCTGCTGCACCCGCTGAGTTTCTCCAGCTTTTTGTGTAACCCTGCAAACTTAGGGTTGAGCGCCGGGCGGATGCTGCTTTTGCGGAACCCATTGATCTCATGTTGAGTTGCGCACAATAGAGCCAGAGCATCCTCCTGGTCCAAATTTAATTCATCCCCATCAACCGACCGCACAAAGGCGGTAATACCGGCCGTGAGGAGCTTCAGGATCCGCTGAAGTTTCAGCTCCTGTTGACGGATAGCCGCACTGATGTTGCCCCATATCGGCGTATTGACCACAGGCACGTTGAGGGAGTTGCAGTTGGATGGAGCCTTGTGACGGCTCATGGCCTGAATGAGAACTTCTTCCTGGAGCTGATGGTTGTTGAGGAAGTCCACTGTGGCTGCCAATTTCGAGTTCAGGGGAAGCCCAGACGTGTGTGGGGCCGCGAACTTAGTGGCCACATCGAGAAGTTCCTCCGCTAGTAAATCTGACGGAGGTGGTATGGGATCAACCAAAACCTCCTCATCCTGCTGCTCCAGGCTGATGGTGGAAGTTGGTGAAACAGCCCTGTGCCTGTCGCTGCTGGACGCTTGCTGCTGTTGACCGTGAAGCAGGAGCTCCAGCAGCCGCTCCATACGGTCAATACGCCCTTCACCCTGAACACTCGGGTGGTCGGAGTCCTCCGGCTCTGAGAAATTGCCGGGGCCCCTATCATCGGCCCGCACCTCATCGAGGCCCACCCGGTGCCGGTAGTCGTCGCTAACAGCCGCCGAAGCGAAACTGCGCGATTCCCGCGTGGGCGTGTTCAACCGCCTCCGTTTAGCGGGAGCTGAAGCCGCTGCCACTAAGGGCACTTGCGGCGTGGTGTCGGCACCAGCCGTAGCATGGATACCTGATGCCCGCGCGGGCTTGCCGGCTGCCCACGTCGTGGACCTCGCCGACGCATGGTCTCGCCCACCCATCCATGGGGGACTCGGCGACCGTGACGAGACCCGACCCAACCGACCCGTCCCGGCGTCGAGAGTTGGGGGGCGTCGACTGGACCTCACAGCCGCCCCGGGTCCCGCCCTGAAACCTGACCGCTCCTCGGCGGCAGGCAAAGCCTTAGCCCCGACAGGGTTAGGCTTCTGGGCTCCTGCCCTTCCCCTACTCGGAGGGCTGAGTGAAAAGGGCCGTGCAGCTGCACGCACCCCTCTGCTCGAGGTCGCCAGCAAGCCTGCTGACGACCTGACTGCCATGGCAGGGTCCTCCTGCTCTGGCGGCACACCACACTCCTCCTCGTCGAACTCCTCCGAACTGTGGTGTGCTGGCGGATCCGGACCTGTAAACACAGGGCTTACCGATATTCCCGCCTGTGTCCCGGCCTGCGCTGCAGGTACCGCCGATATCAATGGCTCCGGGACTGCTGACCGGCGACCTCGTCCAGACGTCCTCCGGCCCTTGGAACTCCCATCCATGTCCTTGCTGCAAGAAACAAATCAATACAACAAGGACCACCAACTTAAGGTAGGATACTTACCTCAGTAGTTCCCTTATGAAGGGCTGGCAAGGAGCGCGCTCCACCGCCAGCCGTCGCAGCAACGCGATACGACGATATGTCGAGCATGCGCGCCGGCGGGCTCTTCACGAAGTCACTCACGTGACTCCGAAATGAAATAGGCAATGTTGATGCTTTGAACCTCGTCAATGATCATGGCTGAAATTCACATGAATGAAAGCACATATAACATTCATTAGTAAATGGCCCTCATTCAGTTTAAAATTAACTTTGCTGCTGTGACATTTCTCTCACCTTTAAATTATCATTAAAAGCATTTAGGTCCCACACATGACTTGAGTACATTATCCAGACTGCATTTGAGTGCAGAACTCACAATACGTTCCAGTGTCCAAGACATTAAATTGTGTCTGAAGAACGGTCTCGACCCGAAACATCACCCATTCATTCCCTCCAGAGATGCTGCCTGACCTGCTGAGTTACTGCTGCATTTTGTGTCTTTCGGTGTAAACCAGCATCTGCAGTTCCTTCCTACACATTAAACTGAGTACTATTTGCGTGCTCAGCTGGATTTAAAAGATTCTTTAGCAAATTAAAAAAAATGCGAACAATGACTTCTCCACTGTAAAACAGGCAGAGATAGAAATCTTTTCCCAGTCTCTACTGCTGACATTTGATTTTATAGTTGGGTACAAAGCTTAGATGCTATTATAATGCATTTTCAACCCATCGAGCCAGCAATTAATTTCTATCATTTTTCCAGTTATTTTTCTCATTGTGTGTAAGATATTGTGACTGTTGGGTTTGCTGGTGAAAAACGGAGTAATTTTGAGATAGGTGTTACATACTTGGGATTGATTGATTGATTGAACTATACAGCATGGAAACAGGCCCTTCAGCCCACCAAGTCCACTTTCGTATCCACTCCCTACACACCTGGGCTAATTTTTCGGGGGCTAATTAATCTACAAACGCTCACATCATTGGAATGTGGGAAGAAACCTGAGCACCCAGAGGAAAGCCCCATGGTCACTGAGAGAACATGCAAATTCCACACAGACAGCTCCCGAGGTTGGGTTTAAAACCAGGTCTCTGGTGTCGTGAGGCAGGAGCTCTCCCCACTGCACTTCTGTATTTTCAGGGACATCCAAAGAATACAAAAGGCATGTCTACTTTCTTCCTTCCAATATAGCGCTCTCACTCTTTGACTGAAGTCCTTCCTCATGACGGCATTCATGACCAGGGGTAGACTCTGTTAGCTTGGTATTTCTTGCAAAACTACTTTGTATTTCTCAGTACCCTTGCCAGTTCATAGATAGTTGATTTGAGAACAGTCATTTTTACAATGAATTAATAAGATGAGCACATTGTTTCACCAAGAACTTTGCAACAAAAGATATAACAAATGCCCAGTATCAAATATTAAAATAGTGAATATTGGAATAGAGAAAAATAAAATTGTAATTGCCATAAAACTACTCGATATTAATCATTTCAGCTAATCAGGCACACTGCTTCCCAGTCTCAGTTGATCCTATTGATTAAAACCAAAGTCCTTGAATGCAGACAATCTACTGTTCCCATGGCAACTTTCTTTTCAAATATTTAGTTAATGCAGTGTACATTTCCTGATCTTACTGAATTTACATATTTTATTCATATACAAATATTGTGCACATTTAATTTTGGATAATTTCTGAAAAAGTAATACAATTGAACAATTTTAACATGTTTGCATTCATTCTATGTGGAAGATTTTTTCAATGCAATTCTTTATTTTTCTGGAACTAGCAACACAAATAGATAATTTAGTGAATAAATCATACAGAATGCATGCTTACTTCAGCTGCAGAATTGAGGATAACATCGGGAAGTAATATTGCATCTGCACAAAGCTTTGGTTAGGGTGCATTTGGAGTATTGCTTATAATTCAAGCTGCTGCATTACAGGAAAGATATGGAGGCTTTGGAGAGGTGCAGCAAAAGTTTAACAGATTGTTGCCTGATTAGAAGGTATTAGCTATAAGAGATTGGCATAACTTGGCTTAATTTGGCATTATGTTTGGCACAAGACATTGTGGCCCTTTTCTTATACTGTATTCTTCCATGTTCCTATCTTCCTCTTGAGCTATCAACTATCCCATGCCAATCTTTCCCTCTGCTTCTCAATCACTCCTCATCCCTATGCTTTTGGGATTTTCCTGTTGGCAATCCCAGTAAATCAGATGAAAGTTGGACAAAGTAATCCATTTACAACAATAAACATGATTTCCTTCCACCCATTACGTTATGGCTGTAGTGTATATAATGCACAAAATCCATGACTCTTTGCCCAACTAACTACCCAACTAACTAACTGAGGTTCCAGGCTGTTTCAGGTGAGTTTTGAACTTCCTGGTTGAGTCAGAGGTCTGTATATGACATCAGAAAAAATATACTGATATTGAGAACAATTGATACATTTGACTGTTAATTCTAATTATTGGATAAAATTTGGGGTTGTTTTTAAAAGTAACAAAAGGAACAAATAGTTAAATGTAGTGCACTTAATTTTCCTATAGGAACATCTCAAGGGGTTAAATTTTATCCATTTGAATAGCCCTTTCATATTGTGGTTATGACTTTAATCTTTGTGAGTGCTGGTCTAGAAATGACTGTACCTGATGTTGCCCTGGTGGGTGCAGAAAATAATCTTAATGCTGGCATAGTGATGCACAAAATCTAACCAATGTTGAGTGTGGGGTTCTTACTTAGGTGTGAGGTAAAACCTCAACCTCCACAGAACAGAATCACTTATTGATAGAGAATACTTGAAATTTATAGCTGATGACTTATTTGAAATTGTCTTTATCAGATCTTAAAAGAGGGAATTAAATGCTCTGGTAATGGGGGCATGATCAGGACATGGGAGAAGCAGTGATTAATATCTTTCTAATGCCTCAGGAAAAGCAAACTGCAATCTAAAAGAATTACAACTTCAGTTTATCATCATAATTGGTGGACAGAGCTTTCCAACTTTTCTCAAGTGTGTTAATGAAAGCTCCTCTGGAAAAGATGGCAATGATACACATTGTCAAAGTCACAAGGAATTTGTGTTCATTTAAGGCTAGTTAAGCTATCATCATATCGTATCATCATAAACTATTAAAAATGTCTTCGTTAGTTAGTTTGTTTGTTTGGTTGTCATTCACATCTCCAACAAAATCCGACGCGATAACGGAGACATTTTTACATATTCTGAAGAGATCTACCTCATGATTTCAAAAATCTCCTCATCTGAAAATTTGGTTAATTATTTCTTTAGTTCTTTCTAAAAATTCTTCATTAATCTAAATCTTGAACTAACTGAAGCTGAAGCTAACCGGCTGATGATGTCACAATGTGTCTACTCCTCGCGGCCAGCTGCGCAGATTTGTAAAGGCACAGCCTGCTGGCCACTCTTTTCCACGAGCTGCCCCCTCCACCAAAACTTCGCACTCCGATGGCTAACCCGACACAGGCCGACGACAATCCCAGTGTGGCCAGTGCAGCGTCCAGCCCCGCCCCGCCCACATCCCTGCAGCCAGCCTTAGCGTCCTGCTCCACCCACAGCCCTCTCTCCCCCAGGGCTGAGTTACCTGCCCCCCCTACCACAACTCGCAATCTGACGTCCAACCTGAGAGATGCCGACCAGCACCCGAGTGCAGCTGTCCCCCACCCACCCCCATAACTGCCCCCCACATAACTTCCTCCCCTCCACCTCTCTCCCCTCCTCTTCTCTCACTTCATCTCCCCCTCCCCTCTCCTCCTCCCCCTCTCTCACCCCATCCTCTCTCTCCCCCTCTCCTCTCTCTCCCCCTCTCCCCTCTACTCTCTCTCTCCACTCCCCCCTCTCCCCTCCCCTCTTCCCCCCTCTCACCCCCCTCTCCCCCTCCTCTCTCTCCCTCCCCACCCACCCTCTGCCCCCCTCCTCACTACCTTCCTAGTCCCCCTCTCCCCTCCTCCTCCCCCTTTTACAACAACCCTCTCCCCTCCTCCAACCTCCCTCTCTTTCTCCCCCCTCTCTCCCCCTTTTTTTTTTTCCCCCCCTTTTTCAAAAACTTTATTCAACACATTCATAAAATACAACACATCAAAACATAATCAAAATCACACTATAACGAACAGATCATTGTAGTACAACAGTACAATCATTGTTTATAATAGCCTCAACCCCACGCGGTGACCAGCGTTGACGGAAGGCCTCCAGCGTCCCCATGGACACCGCATGTTCCCTCTCCAGGGACACACGTGCACGGACGTAGGCCCGAAAGAGGAGGAGGCAGCCTACTCTCGCCTGACCGTCGACCCGCCCGCTGCCTGGACCCGCGAATGGCCAGGTCTTAGCCAGGCCGAGGAGCAAACTGACAGGTAAGTCCCCCCCCCACACTCGGCTCTCCCCACTCCCTGCCTTGTGTCCGAACATCAGGATCGTGGGGCTAAAATGCAGCCAAAACTTGAGGAACAACCCCTTCAGATAATGATACAGGGGCAGTAACCTCACACACTCCATATACACAGGGAACACGTTCTCCTCCTCCCCGCAGAAAATACAAGCGGCAGACGAGCCCGTGAACCGACTCAAAAGTTTATTACAAACCACCGCTCCATGCAACACTCTCCACCCCAGGTCCCCAATATAAAGGGGTACAACTCCCTTATAGAAGGACCCCCACTGGGGACCCCAGCCTTCGGCTGGTAACACCGTCCTCCATGGTGAGTCCCTCTCTCCCCCTTCTCTCTCTTCCCTCCTCTCTCTCTCCACATCCCCGCCTCCACCTCCCTATCTCCCCTCCCCCTCTCCCTCTCTCCTCCTCCTCCCCCTCTCTCCTCCCCCTCTCCACTCTCCCCTGCTCCCCCTCTCTCCTTCCCCCTCCCCTCCCCCTCTCCACTCCCACTCTCCAGTCCCCCTCCACCTCTTCCCCTCCCTTCCCCCCACTCCCACCTCCCCACTCTCTCCCCCCTTCCCCCCTCTCTCCCCCTCCTCTCTTTCCCCCTCCCCCCTCTGCATCCCTCCCCCTCTTCCCCCCTCACCTCTCCCCTCCCCATCTCCCCTCCCCCTCTTCCCTCCCCTCCCTCTCCCCTTCCCTCCCTCCCCTTTCCCCCCTCATCTCCAATCTCCCATATCCCTCCCCACCTCCTCCTCCTCTCACGCCCCCCTCCCCACTCTCACTGCCCCCTGTGTGTTTGGGGGGGTGGTTAGTGTGTGTGTGACGCCTCAAGCCCTCAGACACCCCCCCCCCCCGCAACCGCGAGTTGAGGGGACGGGACTCAACGTGGCCCCCTTGGTCTAGTATACTTATTAAAAGTCTGATCTTGTTAGCGTGTATATGTGTGTGTGTATATGTGGTTGACTTTACATCTTCGCAAAAACACTACGCGATAACGATTACATTTATACATATTCCGATTGACATTTTTTCCGTCGAGGCTGGGTTCACCTTATCTGAACATTTCATGCTTTATTTCTCGACTTATCCTCGACTCATTACTGATTAAGTCTTAAAAAGTCGAAAGACTGAAATTAATACCACCACCTTCAAATGATGATGTCACAATGGCTCTGCTAGTAGAGACCAGTGTCAATGAAGATTTCATCCTATATTTGACACGCCATTCACGATTAAAACTTTAAAAATGCGAACTTTCACGAGATTTTTACATATTCTGATTTACATTTGTCCCCTCGAGGCCAAGATCACTTTCACTGAACATTTTTTGCTTTATTTCTCGACTTATTACTGATTAAAGTAAAAAAAAACAAAATACCTTTAATTTCAAACTAAACAGCTTCAAATGCTGACATCACAATGGCTCGACTAGCAGGGGGAGGGCGAATTGCTATTGCAACACGCAATATTTCAAGATCACTGCTGAGGAAGGCAAGGGGAGTGCTGGAATCTTACATTCGAGAACGGCTTGAGTTGGAGGACCACGCCTCCCGTGGGGGCTATGGGTAGGGAATGGGTGCATTGGGGGAGCAGACCCCTAACGCACTTTGTCTACTATATAGAAAAAATTAGAGTGCAGTTTAGAAACAAATTATTTTATGGCATAAATATTAAAATATTATGTTCCTTAGAATAACAAATAAAACAAATTGAAACTAAAACGTTATCAATAATGATGTTACTACCATGAGCATGAACATATTGATTGGCCATTCATTATTTATTAGACAAAAGTATTGATTGGTCTCATTACACAAACTGCATTGTGCACAAATTTGTAGTAATGATAAAATCACATGCAACTTCATGTTACATTTTAAAATACAATTTTTTAAGATTAAGGAAACAAAATAATAATAAATGGTATTTTCTGAACTATACATACAATATCAAAGTTTAATATAATTATGTATTTAGTAATGGGTAATACAATGTGTAAGATACATAAGGTTCCTCTTCTGTCCCTTATAGCATCTATACATTTTTAGTAATTTGACTTTTAATCAATGAGTTTTTTGGTGATGAGCATATTATTTACAATCACACTTTCTATTAATTCACACTAGTAAATTGTAAATCTGGATATGAAAGGTTTTAGAGGAACCTGAGCAAAATACACACCAATTTGACTAGTTCATGTGGACATTTTAGTGGGCATGGATGAAATGGGGCAAATGGCCAGTTTTCGTGCTCTAAAATTTTATAATTCTGTGATTCGTGTTGTACGAATATTATTTTATACAAATCTTTCTTCCTGGTGTGGAAATGGCAAAGATTAGAAAGCAAAGCCTTAAGGTGGGAGGGGAAAAGTTTAAAGAGGATATGCGGGGCAATTTCTTTACACAGAGAGTGGTGGTTGCCTGGAACATGCTGCCAGGGGTGGTGTTGGTGGTAGATGGTGCCATCTAAGAAGATTTTGTATAGGCATATGGATATGTAGGGAATGGAGAGATATGGATCACCTGCATGTAGAGGAGATTAGTTTAACTTAGCATCATGTTCAAAACGGACATTGTTGACGGTAGGCCCTGCTCCTGTGCTGTACTGTTCCATGTTCTATATTCTTTGTTCTAATGCTTAAAACCAATGCTTGCATTATGCTACTTATTATAAATTAAAATTAGAAAGTTACAGTGCAATTTTAGAAATCATATATTTAAAATATTTTGATGTGTACATTCTATAACTGCATGAAATACTTTTAAAGTTAATATCCTAATACATAAATTTTGAATATGTTTTAACAAATCATTTTACTGTTTTGCTCATAATGGTGAAAACAGTAAATTGCATACGTCAGTGACAAAAAGCTGCCATTTAAGGCAAAAATTAGTTAAACCACAGATTCCGCTCCATTCTCTATTAACTTTTCTATAGATACCTAGAATTCTAACAGCTGTGAATCACTTAGAATCCATTTTTTGCGTACATTTAGCAACATGTTTTCAATGACATTGATGGCAATTGTGTTAAATTCCTTTCTAAAATTCTTCACCCTCACCAGTATTTTTATATATTGAGTCGAAGGCAAACCAACTTAACCATATAACCATATAACAATTACAGCACGGAAACAGGCCTTCTCGGCCCTTCCAGTCCGTGCCGACCATTTATTTTCCCCTAGTCCCATCTGCACTCAGACCATACCCCTCCATTCCCTTCCCGTCCATATACCTATCCAATTTACTTTTAAATGTTAAAATCGATCCTGCCTCCACCACTTCTGCAGGAAGATCATTCCACACAGCCACCACTCTCTGAGTAAAGAAGTTCCCCCTCATGTTACCCCTAAACTTCTAACCCTTAATTCTCATGTCATGCCCTCTTGTTTGAATCTTCCCTACCCTCAATGGGAAAAGCTTATCCATATCAACTCTGTCTATCCCTTTCATCATTTTAAAGACCTCAATCAAGTCCCCCCTTAACCTTCTGCGCTCCAAAGAATAAGGACGTAACTTAATTTCTTAACATGAACTTAATTTCATGAAGAAGGGTCTCGGCCCGAAACATCATCAATTCCTTCTCTCCAGGGATGTTGCCTGTCCCACTGAGTTACTCCAACATTTTGTGTTTACCTTCGATTTAAACCAGCATCTGCCGTTCTTTCCTACACAACTTTATTTTAATGTGGGAATGGTATAATTGAACTGAGCTGCCATCAAATATAGCCAGACCTGTCATCCTAGGTTCACTTCTACATTGTGGTGGATCTCCACATGGCTTCCCACTGACAGGAATCATTGGGATTCAATTAATTTGTTAAATGAGAATGAGTTACTGCTATTGCAACATTATTCATCACAGAATTGTTCAGCATTTGACAGTTGTACTTAGCTAACTACTGAAATAAATTTGCTCCCAATATTAAATTTGAATGTGCCCCAGGGTAAGGTCTTGGCAGGTGTGAGTTACTGAACATCATTCTGAGAAGAGAACTGAAACACAAGTTCAATGACTTGACAAAAGGGTGAGTAGTTCAGTTTAGTTTAAAGAAACAGCAGGAAACAGGCTCTTTGACCCACCATCCATATTAGACAATGGTAGGCCCCCCTCGATCATGACTGACCATGGGTGATGCATCCTAGTTGTTGGCTGCTTGCTCCAAACCTCGGCTAGAGCAGCATCGCTTGTGGCTGAAGAGGCCAAAGCGGGCGTGACAGTCTCTGTCACAAAGGTCACATTTGTGTGTGGTCTCTGGTTTGTTGAAGTTGCTGCGTTCCTTCCTGCGTGCCTGCTTCTCTGCCGCTGCATTCAACAGTTTCTCTTCCCCCGTTTTTAGATATTAGTTCAGGGTACCTCTCCACCTCATGTGGTCAGCAGCAAGGCTCTCCCAGGACTCCACATCGATGTCGAGCGCCTTCATATCTCACTTGCAGACATCCTTGTAACGTAGCTGAGGGTGGCCGATGGTTCTCCTCCCAGATGTCAGCTCTCCATTGAGGATGTCTTTTGGAATACGACATCCTCCATGCGGTGGACATGGCCCAGTCACCACAGTCCGCACTGCCTTAGTAGAGTGTACATACTGGGAAGGCCAGCGCGAGACAGGATCTCGGCGTTGGACACTCTGTCTTGCCAGGATATGCCCAAGACACGCCGGATGTTTCTCAGGTGGAACGTGTTGAGTCTGCTCTCCTGCCTGGCATATGTAGTCCATGTCGCACTGCCGTACAGCAGTGTGCTGTTGACACAGGCGTTGTAGACTGCTATCTTTGTCTTCACCGTCAGCTTTGGGTTGGTCCACACTCGAGTTGTGAGGTGAGCGAGAGTTGTAGCTGCCTTCCCGATCCTCTTATCAATCCAAGGAGAGGTTGTCAGTGATGGTGGAGCCGAGGTACGTGGACTGATGGATGGCATCAAGTTCGTAGTCAGATTCAGATTCAGATTCAGATTCAGATTCAATTTAATTGTCATTGTAAGTATACAGTACAGAGACAACGAAATGCATTTAGCATCTCCCTGGAAGAGCGACACAGCAAATGTCCGGGGGGGGGGGGTGATTGGCAGTCACCGAGGTACGTTGTTGAGTAGCGTGACAGCCGCCGGAAAGAAGCTGTTCCTGGACCTGCTGGTTCGGCAACGGAGAGACCTGTAGCGCCTCCCGGAGGGTAGGAAGGTAAACAGTCCATGGTTGGGGTGAGAGAGGTCCTTGGCGATGCTGAGCGCCCTCCGCAGACAACGCTTGCTTTGGACAGACTCAATGGAGGGGAGCGAGGAACCGGTGATGCGTTGGGCAATTTTCACCACTCTCTGCAATGCCTTCCGGTCGGAGACAGAGCAGTTGCCATACCAAACTGTGATGCAGTTGGTAAGGATGCTCTCAATGGTGCAGCGGTAGAAGTTCACCAGGATCTGAGGAGACTGATGGACCTTCTTCAGTCTCCTCAGGAAGAAGAGACGCTGGTGAGCCTTCTTGATCAGAGTTGAGGTATTGTGGGTCCAAGAGAGGTCGTCGGAGAGGTTGACTCCCAGGAACCTGAAGCTAGAAACACGTTTCACCTCCGTACCGTTAATGTGGATGGGGGTGTGCGTGCCGCCCCTGGACTTCCTGAAGTTGATGGTGATGACAGATGGCGCCTCTGTATCCTGCCCCAAGACGTTCATCTTCTTCAGGCTGATGGTCAGCCCGAAATGCTTGCAAGCCCGATAGAAGCGGTCCATCAGTGACTGTAGTTCCTGCTGGGTGTTGGATACAACTGAAGCGTTGTCGGCAAACAACATGTCTCTGATGAGAGCTTCACGTACTTTTGTCTTTGCTCTGAGGCGGGTGAGGTTGAAGAGCCTACCATCTGATCCGGTACACAGGTAGATCCCCTCTGTTGCAGTGCTGAAGGCATGTTTCAGGAGCAGAGCGAAGAAAATCCCAAAGAGTGTGGGAGCCTTAAATAGGTCATCTCTGCTTACGAGGTCGAACACCTTGGTGAGGTCAATGAAAGCAAGATAGAGGGGCATCCGCTGTTCTCTGCACTTCTCCTGGAACTGGCGAAGGGAGAAGACCATGTCTACTGTTGACTTTCCAGCTCGGAAACAGCACTGTGACTCTGGGTAGACACGTTCTGCCAGCTTCTGCAGGCGGATAAAGATGACGCGACCAAAGAGCTTGTTGTAGGCAGACAAAGAGAATAAAATCCCAAATAGAGTTGTTGCAGTCGCTTCTCTCGCCTTGCAGAGGGTAATGATCGTGGCATCCCTCATGTCCTGCGGTACAGCTCCCTCTTGACAATAGACAATAGGAAATAGGTGCAGGAGTAGACCATTCAGCTCTTTGAGCCAACACCACCATTCAATGTGTTCATGGCTGATCATTCACAACCAGTACTCTGTTCCTGCCTTTGCCCCATATCACCTGACTCCGCTATCTTTAAGAGCCCTATCTAGCTCTCTCCTGAAAGTATCCAGAGAACCGGCCTCCACCGGCCTCTGAGGCAGAGAATTTCACAGACTCACAAATCTGTGTGCGAAAAAGTGTTTCCTCACCTCCGTTCTAAATGGCTTACCCCTTATTCTTAAACTGTGGCCCCTGGTTCTGGACTCCCCCAACATCGGGAACATGTTTCCTGCCTCTAGCGTGTCCAAACCCTAAATGATTTTATATGTTCAATAAAATCCCCTCTCATCCTTCTAAATTCCTGTATACAAGCCCAGCCGCTCCAATCTCTCAGCATATGGCAGTCCCGCCATCCTGGGAATTAACCGTGAACCTATGCTGCTCTCTGTCAATAGCAAGAATGTCCTTCCTCAAATTTGGAGACCAAAACTGCACACAATACTCCATTTAACCATTGATCATCTGTTCACACTAGTTCCATGTTACCCCACTTTCTCATCTACTCTTTACAAATTTTGAGCAATTTTGCAGAGGCTAAGTAACCTACAAACCCAAGGTTTGGGGATGTGGGAGAAAACCGGAGCATTCATGTCGTCAACAGGGAAAATGTCCAAACTGACAGCACCCGAGGTCAGGATTGAACCTGGGTCTCCTATGTAGCACTTTCCAGAATTGGCAAAGAGAGAAATCAAGTCAGTTTTCAGTTCCAGAGAGGGTGAAGAGAGAATGATCCATCTCTCTCTCGATCTTCCTACAATTTAACAATAAATTTAGTTTTTATCTCCATAGAGAGAACCATTTATTCAGAAACAAACAGTGAACGGTCACCACAAGTCCTCTTGACACTTGCCAAAGGATTTCTCTTTAGCAGTTTCGAAGCTGCAAACAAATGTTTTCCTGTCACAGAGGAACCATTATTCAGCCCTTTAACCACAGATTTTGATTTAAAATAAAGAGTTGTTGATGCAACATCATCACCCTCCTCCAATCCATCATTTTGATGCAGAAGGCATTGAAAATGCAGTTAAGGCTTTAAATGGAGCTAAATATACCTTATTTATGCCTCTAGTTACTCTATATAATTATATTAGGTTGCTCCTCAGCCTCCTTTGCTCCAGGGGAAACAAGGCCAACTTTTTCCATCTCTCCCTATATCTAACGTCCGCCAATCCAGCCAACATCCTGGTAAATTTCCTCTGAAGTCTCTCTGAAGCCTCTCTTTTTTTCCTATAGTGCAGTGCCCAGAATTACACCAACAATATTCTCAATTGACCCGTGTTTTGTAAAGTTACATAGAAAGGTACAGTGTGTTCAGGCAACCACCAATCTCTGTGTAAAATAACTAGCCCTGCACATTCCTTGAAACTTTGTCCCTCGAAACTTCAATCTGTGCCCTCCAGTCTTTTGCATTTCCACCCCAAGGAAAAGGATTCTGACTGAAAGTCTCCACATAACATCCCAATCAGATATTTTACATATTTATATTATATGGCTTGACCTAAAAAGATAAGGAGGAATTGGGAGTTGCAGGGAATGGGCAGAGAAGATGAGTTGAAGCCAGTATAGATCAGTCATAACCACATTGAATGGATTAAATAACATTTGTCTGGGCAGTGGAAATGAATTGTTGATGTTTTAGGTCAAGACTGTCCATCAGGGCTGAGAGTGGAGTGGGGCGATAGCCAGTGTAAAGATGATATTGGGAGGGGTGAGATTATAGGTGATAGATGGATAGAGGAGAGTTAAAGAATAACGAAGGGAGAAGGATGATGGAGCTGGATAAGTTTGGGGGAAGGGCAGAGGTCGGAGATAGTAGCAGATAGATAATAGTTGTAGGCAGACAAAGAGAATAACGTCCCAAATGGAGCCAGGTGAGGGGAGAGGAGGGTGGAGATGGAGGCTTCTAGGAAGGTGATAATGGGAACACAGAGATGAAACAGACTGTAGATGCTGGAATCTTGAGTAAAACACAAAGTGCTGGAACAACTCAGCGGGTCAGGCAGCATCTGTGGAGGGATTGGACAGATCAAAATCACTCTTCAGAATGATTGTGATAATGGGAACTATTGGTTGTAGACAATGAAGTGATGCTTCTACATTTTGAGTTTGGTCTCTAGCAAGTACTGGAATAGGCCAAGAGCAAGCAGGTCAGAGTGGACATTGGGAGGGGAGTTCACATGCAACCGGAATCTCAGCATGGCCACTGCGGATGGATTTCAGGAGCTCTGCAAATCAGTCGTTTAGTCTGCGCTTGGTCTCACCAATATAGAGGTGACTGCATTGAGGGCACTGACTGCAGTAGGTGAGGTTGGAGCAGGTACATGTGAATCTTTGCCATTATCTGAAAGGGCTGGTTAGGTCTCTAGATGCTGGTGAAAAAGGAGCTGTCAGAACAAGAATTGTCAGGGCAAATGCAAGGAGTCAGGGAGGGGTGGGTGGGGAAGGATGTCCTGTCATAAACCTGAGGCAAGGAGTTAAATTCAAGAGCATATTATTGTCTAATATTCCGAAATGGAACAATGACATTCATATTTGCAGCAGCACTGCAGATATGTAAATATTGTACTCTGTAAACATCCCCAGTTATTGCTGCACAGGGAAAATGATTAACTTAAGGTAAAGCAGTAAACAACTAACTTTAACTGATGTAGAACTGACAAATAACGGGGAGAAGATCACAAATGTGAAGTCCGAAACATAAAAAAGAAGATAGATCGGAGGCTGAACTATTTTGATTGAGTCACTGATGTTGTAGATGAGAACGATCAGGTGCAAATTCCCCCCCTGGTGCAGCGTAGAGCAAGGAACTGAGGACATACAGTAAGCCACTGCTTAGATGCACAGAGGCTCTTGCCCAGAGTAGGTGAATCGATAACCATAGGACATAGGTCTAAGGTGAAGGGGGAAAGATCTAATAGGAATCTGAGAGTTTATTTTTTCACACAAAGGGTGGTAAGTGTATGGAACAAGCTGCCAGAGGAAACAGGTGAGGCTGGGACTATCCGAGTGTTTAAGAACCAGTTAGACAGATTCATGGATAGGACAGGTTTGGGGGTATATGGACCAAACTCAGGCAGATGGGACTTGTGTACAGTAGCTGGGACATATTGGTCGGTGTGGGCAAGTTGGGCTGAAGGGCCTGTTTCCACTCTGTATCACTCTATGACTATGACTATATGACTCTATGACTGCTGTTGGAACATGCCTGGCTACATTCCTGTAGATGATATAGAACCTGCAGAGTGTACTCAGTAACTTAATCAGTAACTGTCTCTTCTGACACAGCTGGCTTCCCTGAGCAGGATCTGTCACAAGGTGGTGGGATCTCTTCAGAGCTGATTGCACACTGCTGGTGGTGAAGGGGCAGGTGAGAATCCTCACACGTAGTGGACTCAAATATCGTTCACAAGGCTTATGATGGCCAAGCACCTGGAGAAGTGCCACTGACAGTGTGAACTTGTTTCTGCAACTTGTGAAATAAACCAAGTGATCCTTATTTCACAACCATTCCTTCCTCAATCAACAATCTCATTTGGATCCGCATTTATCTATTCTACTTGTTTAAGAACTGGAATGTAATTTTCTGGATAATAGTTGCAAGCTTTGAAACTTGAAAGATTTAAAAAGATATATAAACATTGTTGAGATTACGGGCGGCACAATGGTGCAGTGGCTGCCTTACAGCCCAAGAGACCCGGATTCGATCCTGACTACGTGTGGTGTCTGCATGGAGTTTGTACATTCTCCCTGTGACTGCATGGGTTTTCTCTAAATGCTCCAGCTTCCTTCCACATTCGAAAGACGTGCGGATTTGTAGGTTAATTGGCTTCTGTAAAGTGTCCCTGGTGTGTAGGATAGCTCTAGTGATTGATGGTCGGTGCAGACACTGCAGGCCTGTTTCCACGCTGTATCACTAAACCAAAACTATACTATATGTATGAAGATAGACACAAAATGTTGGTGTAACTCAGCAGACCAGGCAGCATCTCTAGGGAGATGGAATGTGTGACATTTCGAAAATTCATCAATTACTTCTCCCCAGATATGCTGCCTGTCCCGCTGAGTTACTCCAGCATTTTGTGTCTATCTTCAGTTTAAACCAGCATCTGCAGTTCCTTTCTAAACTATAAGTAAATCTGAGGAATGTAATAGTCTTAAATTAAAAGTCTGAGATACTTCTTATACATCAACAAAAAAAAGCATAAATGTAGAAACAAGGAACTGCAGATGCTGGTTTATCAAGAAATGGCAAAATGTTGGAATAACTCAGTGGGTCAGGCAGCATCTCTGGAGAACATGGATAGGTGATGTTTTGGATCAGGACCTGTCTTCAGACCGAAAGCATAATGGCATAGCTTTGTTCTTTTGGCATTGCTATTTCTGAAGAAGAGTTCCGACCCAAAACATCACCTATGCATGTTATCCAGGGATGCTGCCTGACCCGCTGAGTTACTCCAGCATTTTGTCTCTTTCCAAAACAAAATGCATGCTTGATCCCACTTGTCATAGATTTATCACAGATTTAATATTTCATATTTAATAAATTGCAATATCTCACTTTCAGATTACATAGTTTAAATGACATCAAGGCGAATATACACTTTTGATGATGTTTAACACAAAAATGAAAGTATATTCTTACTAAGATTTACCCATTCAATTAAATGAGGAAGGATTCTACTCAGATTAGTAACATTTATTTCAATTGTATTAATAGCAGACACCATAACTGCTCTCTTACAGAATAATATATCATGAAAGGAAATTGCTCTGTAGACATGCGATCATTTCAGAAGAGTATGCCAATGAATTACATCATTCTATTTGCACATAACCAAGAAGATACCTCAGAAGAGCAAGAAGGATCACTCAGTTTTATTCCTCAGCAAGAAATAAAAATAACTATGATTTTTTCCAAACTTCATGTTAGCACACTATCATCCTTTGCTTTTGAATCTCTTTTTCTTGTAGCCAACAATAGTACCACTTAATGTGGAATGAACATAAATTTACCCAATAACCATTTATATTCAAGTTCAGATAAAGCGGTCACAGAGTCATAGTCACTCAGCATGGATGCATGCCCTTCGGCCCAACTTGTTGATGCTGACCAAGATGCCCCATCTAAGCCAGTCCCATTTTCTTGCATTTGACCCATATCCTTCTCAACATTTCCTATTGATGTACCTGCACAAATACCTTTTAAATGGTGTTATTGTACCTCCCTCAACTACTTCCTTTGGCAGCACATTCCATATATCCTCCACCCTCCGTGTAATAAAATGTTCTCAGGTTCCTATTAATCTTTCCCATCCCACCTGAAACCTATGTCTTCCAGTTATTGAGTCTCCTAACCTGAGAACAAGACGTTGTTCCCCTCATGATGGTATACATCTCAAAATGATCACCCCTAAAGAATAAAGTCCCAGCCTGCCCAGTCTCTCCCTACGGCTGAGGCCCTTGATTTTTGTCAACAGTTGTGGATTAAAACTTTGTCTACTATAGTGGTGAAAATATATTAAAACATACATTTCTGGCAGTCACTTAAGGCAGTTTTATATAAGATTCCTGCAGCCTAATTTCAGTTGCATCATTACTCTCAATGATAGATTTCTAAGCTTAGATCCACTTAATGTGAAATTTTGCAGTGTGTTCAGAACATAAATATTCACCCATTACCTTCTATTGATTAAGATGATTAGGTCTTTAACCCAATAATAGTTCATCGTGTTCTCTCTATTATCTTCTAATAATGAATGCATATTTCAATGAGATGAACTATCCAAAAAAAATTGCATTATTTTGGCAGCACATCGGCACAGCTGGGAAAGCTGCTGCCTCACAGCGCAAAAGGCCCAGGTTTGATCCTGACCTTGAGTGCTGACTATGTGGAGTTTACACATTCTCCCTGTGACTGCGTGGGTTTCCTCCAGGTGCTCAGGTTTCCTTACACATCCCAGAGACAAATTGGCCTCTGTAAATTGCTCCTAGTGTGTAGCCAATGGATGGAAAGTGGGATAACATAGAACAAGTGTGAAAGGATGATTAGTCAGCATGAACCTTATGGGCCAAAGGACCTGTTTCCATGCTATATCACTCAATCAATCAATTTTCCCTGCCGTAATTGAAATATAAGAATATCAGATAGCTAATAATAAAGAATTCCAAGAAGCATGTTCCTGACTGTTTGTATCTCTCCCATTGCATGAGATATTTGAAATCTGTTAAACGTTTGCCTCATTTCTCAAGTCTAGATTAAACCATTGAAAATCGCCTTATTGCAAGTAACACCTTCAGGATAGGTAAATACTGAAAAAAATATATATATATATATTTTATTGGAAGCAATTGTACAAAAGACTTGAAAATGTTACATCTCTGGCACAGCTTCAATGTTAACATTTTTCAAACAGAACATTACATTAAAAAGAGAAGAAAGAGACGAAAGAGAAAAAGGAAAGGAAGAAACTTTTAACTTGTGGTAAATCAATGTGGACTGAAAATTGACCACAATTTCCATGCCAGTGTTTCGTGAAAAATGAAGATATTCTGTAAGAAAGATTATTGGCTGAAAATGAATGGTGGATAAACTGTTCATTAGAAGATAAACATGATACAGTTAGAATTTACCCATCTGGACTCTTCTCTGAAGCCTTGTGGTGTGATTACCAACAAGATGTTTAATATGTTGACAATCACACCACAATGAATATAAGAAGTTTGAGCATGGATATGCAAGGATTGAATTAATATGGATCTGTGAAGGCAAATGAAATTAGTTTATCTTGGCATCATGTTCAGCAATCATTATGGACAGAAGTCAAGTCAAGTTCATTTGTCACATACACATACGGGATGTGCAGTGAAATGAAAAGTGGCAATGCTCGCGGACTTTGTGCAAAAAAACAAACAAACAAACAACCAACAAACTACAAACAGAATGGAACAGAATCACATGTTCTTTTACATACTAAATATTGTGGGTGGTATTGTGGTACGGTAAAGTTAGTCCCTGGTGAGATAGGAGTTTACAGTCCTAATGGCCTCTGGGAAGAAACTCCTTCTCAACCTCTCCGTTCTCACAGCATGGCAACGGAGGCGTTTGCCTGACCGTAGCAGCTGGAACAGTCCGTTGTAGGGGTGGAAGGTGTCTTCCATTATCTTATTGGCTCTGGAGTTGCACCTCCTGATGTATAGTTCCTGCAGAGGGGCGAGTGCAGTTCCCATAGTGTGTTCGGCCGAAAGCACTACTCTCTGCAGAGCCTTCTTGTCCTGGGCAGAGCAATTCCCAAACCAGATTGTAATATTTCCGGACAAGATACTTTCCACAGCCGCTGAGTAGAATCACTGGAGGATCCTCGGAGACACTTTGAATTTCCTCAATTGCCTGAGGTGGTAAAGGCCTTACTCACGAATGCTGCAGCGTGTGATGTCCATGTCATATCCTCAGAGATATGGACTCCCAGGTATTTAAAACAGCTCACCCTATCCACAGTATCCCCATTTATCCTCAATGGTGTGTACGTCCTCGGATGATGTGCCCTCCAAAAGTCCACGTTCAGCTCCTTAGTTTTTTTGATGTTCAAGAGGAGGCTGTTGTCCTGACACACCAGAGTGCCAGATCAGCCACCTCCTCCCAGTAGGCCTTCTCATCATTGTCTGAGATGAGTCCCACCACCACAGTGTCAACAGCAAACTTGATAATCGAGTTGGAACTGAACCAAGTCATGTGTGTACAGGGAGTACAATAGGGGGCTGAGGGCGCAACCCTGGGGGGATCCTGTGCTCAGGGTGAGAGACTTTGATGTATTCCTTCCCATCTTGACTACCTGGGGCCTGGCGGTGAGAAAGTGAAGGCCCAGCACACAGGGTGGTGTTGAGCCCTAATTCTAGTTGTTTCTCGGCCAGTCTGGTGAGGACTATCGTGTTGAAGGCTGAACTGGTCTATGTACAGCATCCTCATGTAGCCCCCCCTCCTGGCTGTCAAGATGAGAGAGAGCGGTGTGCAAAACCTGCGAGACCGCATCGTCCGTGGATCTGTTCGGATGGTATGCAAATTGTAATGGGTCCATGTTGCGAGGGAGGAAAGTGCAGATGTGTTTCTTCACCAGCCTCTCAAAGCATTTCATGACTACTGA
The DNA here is from genome assembly GCA_963514005.1 of Raja brachyura. The sequence goes on along the minus strand of OY740782.1, from coordinate 99,390,129 downwards.
GGTGAGGGCCACCGGACAGTAGTCATTCAGACAGGCTGGGGAGGCATTCTTTGGTACAGGTACAATGATGGATTTTTTGAAGCAAGCAGGGACCACGGACTTGTCCAGGGAGAGGTTGAATATTGTAGTGAGCACCGGAGCTAGCTGCATAGCGCAGGACTTAAATACCTGCCCCGAGATGCCATCGGGGCCTGCAGCTTTCCTCGTGTTCACCCGTGTCAGAGCCCTCGTCACATCGTGCTCGGACAGCGAGAATGTGTGCACATTGCTCCCTTCGGCATTTGCACTCACCTCCTTCGCATCCCACCCCCCACAAGGAGATTTCTGGATTTTTTTTGTAAATGAAACCTCCCCCTAAAAATTTGATTAAAATTTTTATACTTTCAATATCACTCCCTCCCTCCCTCCATTATCCCTCTCCCCTCCCTACCCCCCCTTGAGGTGGAAGCTGCTGATCCCATTGTTATGTCATTGTGGGCTGGAACACTGCTCACGTCAGTTTGTGTAAATGAGATCCCATTGTGATGTCATTGTCAGGTGGAGCACTTATCACGGGCCGTTTATGTAAATAAGATCCCATTGTGACGTCATAGTTGCCAACTGCCACTGCAACTGCCACTGCAAGTTCAAGTGATTCTTTCTCAAACTGGATTTTGTAAAGTTATAAATGTGAATAGTGTACAAACTAAATGAGATTAGTATACAAACTTAAAGCACACGGTATTGGCGGTTCAGTATTGATGTGGATAGAGAACTGGCTGGCAGACAGGAAGCAAAGAGTAGGAGTGAACGGGTCATTTTCAGAATGGCAGGCAGTGACTAGTGGGGTATCGCAAGGCTCAGTGCTGGGACCCCAGCTATTTACAATATATATATTAATGACCTGGATCAGGGAATTGAATGCAACATCTCCAAGTTTGCGGATGACACGAAGCTTGGGACAGTGTTAGCTGTGAGGAGGATGCTAGGAGGCTGCAAGGTGACTTTGGTGTGTGGGCAAATGTTTGGCAGATGCAGTATAATGTGGATAAATGTGAGGTTATCCGGCAAAAACAGGAGGGTAGACTATTATCTGAATAGTGGCCGATTAGGAAAAGGGGAGATGCAACGAGACCTGGGTGGCATGGTACACCAGTCATTGAAAGTAGGCATGCAGGTGCAGCATGCTGTGAAGAAAGCAAATTGTATGTTGGCATTCATAGCAAAAGGATTTGAGTACAAGAGTAGGGAGGTTCTACTGCAGTTGTACAGGGTCTTGGTGAGGCCACACCTGGACTATTGCATACAGTTTTGGTCTCCTAATCTGAGGAAAGACATTCTTGCCATAGAGGGGGTACAGAGAAGGTTCACCAGACTGATTGCTGGGATGGCAGAACTTCCATATGAAGAAAGACTGGATAGACTTGGCTTGTACTCGCTGGAATTTAGGAGATTGAGGGGGGATCGTATAGAGACTTACAAAATTCTTAAGGGGTTGGACAGGCTAGATTGTTCCCGATGTTGGGGAAGTCCAGAACAAGGGGTCACAGTTTAAGGATAAGGGGGAAGTCTTTTAGGACCGAGATGAGAAGATCATTTTTCACACAGAAAGTGGTGAGTCTGTGGAATTCTCTGCCACAGAAGGTAGTTGAGGCCAGTTCATTGGCTATATTTAAGAGGGAGCTAGATGTGGCCCTTGTGGCTAAAGGGATCAGGGGGTATGGAGAGAAGGCAGATACAGGATACTGAGTTGGATGATCAGCCATGATCATATTGAATGGCGGTGCAGGCTCGAAGGGCTGAATGGCCTACTCCTGCACCTATGTTCTATGATACTATGATTCTAATAACTTGTAAAATGGCTGATCAAAATAAATAACCTATTTCTGCCTTCTCCTCCAGGTGGTCCAAAAATTGTAGCATTATTGTGTGCCGTTACGACGTAATTCAGGACATCATCGACACACAGGCACATAAGCACACAGACAGACATAAAAATAATCAACATGAGAGTTTTAGTAATATACTAGACCAATTGGAACCCATTGGGCACGTTTCCCCAACACAATATTTCACCACACACCAGTTCCCCCAACGCAATCTGTTTCTACCACTCACCCGTTCCCCCATCACAACCCGTTCCTCCAACACAATATTCCACCACTCACCCATACCCCCAACTGCGCAGGTGTGGCTAATTTCCCATCATTCCCCAACACTCCCTCCCCACTCCTCTTCACCCTCCCCTCCTCCACTCCCTCCCTCACATCTCCCTCCCTCTCCTTTCCCCTACCCTCAGTCACTGTCCCTCCCTCCATAACCCCTCCCTACTCCCCTCTATCTGATTAAATAATATTAAACAACAATCCTCCCCTTGCCCCCTCCCCCACTCCCCCTCCCCTACTCCCTCCTTCTCCTTACTAAAATGTTGCAAATCTCTCATTGGACTGGGAGTCCTGTCTTTGTTAACATTGTCAATAACCCTCTCCCTTTCCTACCCCAAGTGGGACCTGTTGGGCACCATTCCCTCAATGCAATATTCCACCACTCACCCATTCCCCCAACGCAACCCGTTTTTCAACGCAACCAGCCGCAAGAGGGGGGAGGGAGAGGGAGGGGGGAGGGAGAGGGAGAGAGAGGGAGAGGCCTGCCCGCAGGCCCGGAGCTGCAGTCCCCACACCGTCTCGAACCCCAGCCCAGGAGTTCGAACTGGAGGATTTGAGCCGGATTGGGCCCTAGGCTGTGGTATGAGATGGTGCGTAGTCCAGGGGATGCTGCTCTGGGCCTACGCAGAGGTCTCTCCCTCTCCCTCTCCCTCTCCCTCTCCCTCTCCCTCTCCCTCTCCCTTCCCCTCCCCCTCCCCCTCACAAGGTGCCAGATCGCAATGTCAGAGATAGTGGATGCTCAGCCATGATCACATTGAATGGCGGTGCTGGCTCGAAGGACCGAATGGCCTACTCCTGCATCTATTGTCCATCGTCTATCCGTGTGTGTGGATTTCAAAATAACTGTAAATCAGTCAGTCACCTTTTGAGGTTGCAGTCTCGATCCGCGGGAGGGGGAAGTGGAGGTGGCACCCTCTCCCTCTCCCTTCCCCTCCCCCTCCCACGACTGCAGACCACAGCATCAAAAGAGTGACTGATTAACTATCAGTTATTTTAAAATCCCGCACCCATATAACCATATAACCATATAACAATTACAGCACGGAAACAGGCCATCTTGGCCCTTCAAGTCCGTGCCGAACAACTTTTTTCCCTTAGTCCCACCTGCCTGCACTCATACCATAACCCTCCATACCCTTCTCATCCATATGCCTATCCAATTTATTTTTAAATGATACCAACGAACCTGCCGCCACCACTTCCACTGGAAGCTCATTCCACACCGCTACCACTCTCTGAGTAAAGAAGTTCCCCCTCATGTTACCCCTAAACCTCTGTCCCTTAATTCTAAAGTCATGTCCTCTTGTTTGAATCTTCCCTATTCTCAAAGGGAAAAGCTTGTCCACATTAACTCTGTCTATCCCTCTCATCATTTTAAAGACCTCTATCAAGTCACCCCTTAACCTTCTGCGCTCCAGAAGGTTAAGGGGTGACTTGATAGAGGTCTTTAAAATGCAGGCGCCATCAATGGGTGGGTACCTGAGTTGGTATTTAAGGCCGGGCAACGCCCATAACCTTGGAGGAGTTGGGAGCGGGAGAGGGAGAGACCTCTGCGTAGGCCCAGAGCAGCATCCCCTGGACTACGCACCATCTTGGAGGAGTAGGGAGCTGTATTGGAGAGAATAAACATGTCTAGTGCATACAACTCGTGTCCGATTAGTTTTTGGCTGGGCTCCTGCGAGTCCCCGCTACACTGGTGATCCAGACGCCCAGGAGTGTAATCCTGGAAGGGAAATTTGGAAAAAAAAATGTATTCTGCCACTGCCGCCTACGATTTGATAAGACCTGCCTTTTTATCACAAATGTTTAACTACCTTGAACAACTAGGGAACCAATGGGTATGAAGAGTGAATGGGAACACAGTGCTTAGACCAAGATCAGCTGTGATCTTATTAAATTAAAGAACAGCCGCATAGAGCATCTATCTATCTATTCCACAAATATTACTAAAACTCTCATCTTGTTTGTTTCTATGTCTGTCTGTGTGTTTCTGCACCTGTGTTTCTGTGATGTCCTTAATAACGCCAAAATGACACACGATAGCGCTACACTTTTTGGACATGGACATGGACACACTGACTGGGCCCGGAACCGCGCTCCTCATTTCCTCTCCCACGGATAACTGAAAGTTTCCCCATATGTACCAAGATAGAGTGAAAGTTTTTGATTGCGTACTGTCCAGTCTACTATATTTAAGACCAATAGTCACTCTTTGAGTCACATTCTTTTACTCTCAGACGGTCATGGAAAAAAAACAGGAGCTGGTGTAAGTTATTCAGCCTTTGGTTCTGCATCTTGTTTTCAACGTGATCATCCACTTCAGTACCCAGTCACTCCATTCTCCTGATAGTCTAGACTGGGTTATAGATTTACGCAGTCCATCAGCCCAGCATTAAACATCCATCAATGTTTTTCCTCTCACATCCCCATCAACCTTTCCCACCTCCACCCCCCTATTTTCATCCCACCTGCAGTCGAGGTATTTAACAGTGGTCAATTAACCTACTGGCATGCATGTCTTTGGCATGTAGGTGAAAACCCCTTGCCCATATGTGGTTGCAGCGAGAAACATCTTGTGGTGAACCCAAGATCAGGATCAAATTGCGGTCACTGGATGGTGAGGTAGTTGCACTAACCACTACACCCCATCGATCACAGACCGTTTTTCAATATATTGCATGACTTGACTTCCAGATTCCACAGGTTTATTACCTTTGAGCGGAAGAAATTCTCATCGGTCTCAGTCTTAAATGGCATCATGGATATCCTAAGGGTATCGACCCTGGTTCTGGATATGCTAATTATCAGGAACACCCATATTGTGTCCAGTCTATCCAAAAATATTTTAATGTTTTAGGTTTCTATGATATCACCTGTCAGTTTTAAACCCCCTGGACGTAGGCCTAATTAACCCAATCTCGCTCCTTATATCTTTCCTGAAGGTAGCATCAGAGGTAGATATGGTGGTCAAGAAGGCTTTTGGTGCATTGACCTTCATCAGTCAGTGTACTGAGTATAGAAGTTGAGATGTTATGTTACAGTTGTACAAAACTTTGTTGAGACCACATTTGGAGTACTGTTCAGTTTTCATAACCCTGTCATAGAAACATAGAAAATAGGTGCAGGAGGAGGCCATTTGGCCCTTCGAGCCAGCACCACCATTCATTACAATCATGACTGATCGTCCCCAATCAATAACTCGTGCCTGCCTTCTCCCCATATCCCTTGATTCCACTAGCCCCTAGAGCTCTATCTAACTCGCTGTTAAATCCATCCAGTGATTTGGCCTCCGCTCTCTCTGTGGCAGGGATTTCCACAAATTCACAACTCTGGGTGAAAAAGTTTTTTCTCACTTCAGTCTTAAATGGCCTCCCCTTTATTCTAAGACTGTGGCCCTGGTTCTGGGCTCGCCCAACATTGGGAACATTTTTCCTGCATCTAGCTTGTCCAGTCCTTTTATAATTATCAATCTCATGAACCTACGCTGCACTACCTCAATAACAAGGATGTCCTTCCTCAAATTCGGAGACCTAAACTGTACGCAATACTCCAGATGTGGTCTTACCAGAGCCCTATACAACCGCAGAAGAACCTCTCTACTCTTGTACTGAAATCCTCTTGTTATGAAGGCCAATATTCCATTAGCTTTCTTCACTGCCTGCTGTACCTGCACGCCAACCAGTGTACAAGGACACCCAGGTCTCACTGTACCTCCCCCTTACTTAACTTAATCCCATTGAGATAATAATCTGCCCCCTTGTTTTTGCCACCAAAGTGAATAACCTCAACCTGTCATAAGAAGGATGTCATTAAGCTAGAAAGAGTGCGTCCAAGATTTGTGATGATGTTACAAATAGAACATTGAACATAAAACAGCACAGCATGTGCTGTGACCACAGCTTTGATCCAGAATGTCTTTGCTGAGCATAATGCCAAGACCAATTTTTTATGTGCCTGCACATAATCCATATCGCTTCATTCCATGCATATCCATATACCTTTCTAAAGATCTCTTAAATGCCACTATCTGCCCCAACCGCTACCCCCAGCAAAATATTCCAGGCACTCACACCCTCTGCGTAAAAAACCTGTCTTGCACATCTCAGTGAAACTTTGTCCAAAATAGCCATGTGGCTGACAATAAAGTTTTTTACTGGTGGGAAAGTGAGGACAATGCTCTACATGCAGACACCTCTCTAGCAGCTTAAAGCAAACAGCAAATCACAATGGCAGCTTTGTAGGATCTCTCAGATGTAATGGAGCCTCACCTCTCTGGAGAAAGCAATTCTTTTTTTGTATTCCAATAGCATCCAATTGTGAATCTAGAGCGTCTTCTTACTGTCTACACTAGGGCTGAAGATGCATTGGTTTCTCTGCTCAGGCCAGAGTGAGGGGCACAGGCAGGGATTGATGATCAAGAAGGTGGAGGTAATGTTGTCCCAAAATAGACATTTTACAGATACCGATCAGGAAAGCAAAAAAAATGGTGAAACATGCCATTGGAGCCACAGTTTATAATATGTTACAATATAAAAATCGGAACATAGCTTGTTTTTATCCCCACCCTTATTAATGAAAGACTGTACAGTATCATTCTCTTGAATGCTGGTGAGGCAGTGATGAATGTGGCACTTTACTTTCCCATACTGTCCCGGAGCCCTCCTTATCGGCTGCACCTGTGAAACAGGCCGGGAGGAAAGCGGGGAAACCGGGGAGCCCTGTTGCTGCAGGGCCGGACCCGCTGATACACCGCAGCTCCGGGGAGGAGTTCGAGGAGCAGGACTGCGGTGTGCCGCCAGAGCAGGTAGACCCTGCCTCGGCATTCAGGTCGCCAACGGGCCCGTTGGCAGCCGTGGGCAAGGGCTCGCGTGCGGCTGCACGGCCCTTCTCCCTCAGCCCTCCGAGTAGGGGGAGGGATGCAGCCCGAAAGCCTAACCCTTCAGGGGCCAAGGCATCACCTGCCGCCAACTTGCGGACTGGTACAAAGGCGGGACCCAGGTCCAGTGTGAGGTCCAGTGTCGACTCCCCAACCACCGACGCCGGGACGGGTCATTTGGGTGGGGTCCCGCCACGGTCGCCGAGTCCCCCATGGATGGGAGGATGAGACCATGCGTCGGCAAGGTCCACGATGTGGGCAGCCGGCTAGCCCGCGCGGGCATCGGGTCTCCATGCTAAGGCTGGTGCCGACTCCCCGCCGCATTTGCCCTCCGTGGCAGTGGCATCAGGTCCCGCTAAACGAAGGCGGTTAAACACACCTCCCGCGCGGGAATCGCTCAGCTTCGCTGCGGCGGCTGGCAGCGACATATTCCGGCACCGGGTTCACCTCGACGAGGTGCGGGCCGATGATAGGAGCCTCGGTAGTATTTCAGAGCATGAGGACTCCGACCGCCCGAGTGTTCAGGGCGAAGGGCGTATTGATCGTATGGAGCGGCTACTGGAGCTCCTGTTGCATAACCAACGGCAGGAGGCATCCAGCATCAAACGGCACAGGGAGGTATCACCGGTCTCAATAGCCAGACTGGGGCAGCCAGAAGAGGAAGACTTCGCAGACCCTACACCGGTTCCCTCGGAAGTGCCGCCGGAAGAACCTCTGGATGTGGCGGCAAAATTTGCTGCCCCAGAGACAGCAGGGCTTCCCCTCAACCCGAAACTGGCTGCCACCGTGGACTTCCTCACCAACCACCAGCTCCAGGAGGAAGTTCTCTCTCAGGCCATCAATCGGCATAAGGCCCCTTCCAACTGCAACTCCCTCAACGTGCCTGTGGTCAATACGCCAATATGGGGCAACATTGGTTCGGCCATCAGAACCCAGGAGTTAAAGCTCCAACGAATTCTGAGGCTGCTCACGGCCGGAATTACCGCGTTTGTGCGGTCGGTAGATGGTGAAGACCTCAATCTGGAGCAGGAGGATGCCCTGGCGCTGCTTTGTGCCACGCAGCATGAAATCAATGCTTTCAGAAAAAGCAGCATCCGCCCCACGCTCAACCCAAAATTTACTGGGTTGTGCAAGGCGTCGCCTCCGCCGCCGCCCAGACAGCTCTTCGGGGAAGACCTCCCGAAGAGGGTCAAGGAGCTCAATGAACATGCCAAAACGGTGGGACTCATGCGGTCTCAGATCGCCCCCAGACTGCCGGCCCCGAAAGCTCCATTTGTTCGGCCGCGAGGCCCTGTGTCCAGATCGACAAGGACCTACGCTCCAGCTCCGCCTCGCTACCAGCAGCCCCAGCAGCCGCGGCCTTTTTTAGGGCAAGGCCCGCAGCGGCCCCAGTGGAAGATGCGGACACCGCAGCACCAGCCCAACCCAGCACGTCCATGACCACCCAAACATGTCAGGGACCGCCGGTAACCAGGGAGGTAAGGCGGTCTGGTTTTCACTTATCTGTGCATTTAACTTCACATGTTGGTGGGCGCCTTCGGTTCTTTTTGGGGGCATGGGAAACTATCACTTCCGATGAGTTTGTTTTGCAAAGTATTTAAGGTCATGAGATTGAGTTTATTAACGGCGACATTCCTCCATCCCAGCATATGCCCAATCGGACGTTTACGCTGTCTGCCGTTGAACAGGCAGCAGGCTATGCTGAGATCTTAAGGTTAGAAGAAAAAGGTGTGATAGGAAAAGCTATGCACGAACCAATTGAATTTGTATCAAATATATTTACTAGGCCTAAGAAGGATGGAGGTGGTCGAGTGCTTATTGATCTGACCCATTTGAATACTTTTGTAACATACACCCATTTTAAAATAGACACTTTTGAGACAGCCAAGTCATTGATTTCTCATGGCTGCTTTATGGCATGCATTGATTTAAAAGATGCATACTATTCTGTATTCATTCGGAAACACCACAGGAAGTTCTTAAAATTTGTCTGGATGGGTCAGCTCTGGCAATACAGGGCTTTGCCAAATGGGCTTATTACAGCCCCTAGATTGTTTACTAAATTACTGAAACCCATCATGGCCCAGTTACGGAAGCAGCATCATATTGTGATGGCCTATTTGGATGATATATTGATTGTTGGCAATACCCTGGAGTCGGCTGAACGGGCAGTCTCAGCCACTGTGGCAATTTTTCAGCGGCTGGGGTTTATTGTCCATCCAGGCAAGTCGAAGTTCTGCCCTTCCCAGGTTATGGACTATCTGGGGTTCACGGTGGATTCCAATTGCATGAGGGCCACCATACCGACTAATAAGGTTGGGGATGTCACCCAAGCATGTCAAGATTTAGACAAACAGCTAAGGTGATTGGCAAGATCGTAGCATTGTTTCCAGCAGCTCAATACGGGCCTTTGCATTATCAAAACTTGCAAAGAGCCAAGATCTCCGCGTTAAAGCAGAACGCCGGTCATTTCGACAGACCAATGCAGCTGCCTCCTAAAGCTAAGATTGAGTTCCAATGGTGGGTGCGCCATATTAGTAGCTCATTTAAACCCATTATTGTGCCCAATCCGATGGTATACTTGCAAACCGATGCAAGCTCCTATGGCTGGGGAGCTACGGACAACTATTCTAGTTGTGGGGGCAGATGGGACACCCTTGAATCTACTATGTTGTTGTCACACGGGATAAACTATTTGGAGATGCTTGCAGCATTTCATGGACTTGGAGCTTATTGTTCCAATCTTATTGACGCTCATGTCCGTATCCAAATAGACAATACCACGGCGGTGGCATATTTAAACCATATGGGCGGTACCAGGTCAATTTCATGTGATGAATTGGCTAATACGATTTGGCTCTGGTGTATTGAAAGGAATATTTGGATTTCAGCTACCTATTTACCAGGTGAGCTCAATACTGTGGCGGACACCAGGTCACGCAAGTTCAATGACAACATCGAATGGATGTTGCATCCTCAAATTTTTGCTAAAGTTACAGCCAAATTTGGTAAACCGGATATCGACCTCTTTGCGTCACGGTTGAACCATCAGGTACCAACATACGTTTTGTGGGAACCAGATCCTGGGGCAAAGGCGATGGATGCATTCTCGCTGGACTGGGGGAAGTGGTTTTTCTATGCATTCCCCCCGTTTTGCCTCATCAGTTGGGTATTGCGAAAAATCCAGATGGATGCTGCTAAGGGCATTCTTATTGTACCCGACTGGCCTACGCAGCCATGGTATCCGGTGGTCTTTGACATGATCAGTCAGCCTTGGGTCCTCTTAGAGGGTTGCCCACAATTGGTTACTAACCCCGTGTCAGGGGATCCACATCCCTGCCATGCCTACCTAAATTTGTTGGCTTGCAGATTCTAACCCGGCCATTACTGCAGTATGGCCTATCATCTAGAACTATGGATACCATTGGGGCGTCGTGCCGAGAGTCGACCAGGCGGCGATACCTTTCCCACATCAGAAAATGGGAAGCCTACTGCAGCCGCTTTCACATCACTTATGACGATGCATCCATAGCCGACGTATTGGAATTCCTCGCGGGGTTGCACCATGATGAACACTTGAGCTACAGTGCCATCAACAGCGCCAGAAGCGCGCTGTCATTCTACCTCAATACTGAGGTAGGATCCAACAGGCTAGTGTCCAGACTCATGCGGGGTATATTCAATATGAATCCGCCTACACCACGCTATAATATCACCTGGGATGTCAGGAAAGTACTAACCCTGCTCAGGACGTGGTCGCCCATGGAGGGGCTAGAGCTGGACAAACTCACCATGAAACTGGTGATGTTACTAGCGCTGACTTCAGCACAGAGGGTACAGACACTACATAAAATCCGTATCGACAGGATGATCTCTACCCCTGCAGAAGTAGTCTTCTTTATCGATGAGCTACTAAAGCAGCATAGGCCTGGGTGCACAGGGCTGCAGCTGAAGTTCCCGGCATACCCCGCAGATGCAAGGCTATGTTTAGCCGCCCATATCCGTCACTATGTCGAGGTGACGAGACACATAAGGGGAATGGAGAAATACCTGCTTGTCACTCACAAGAAACCTCACCATCGAGTGACAGTCCAGACGATATCCAGGTGGCTCAGGATCGTCTTGGGTAAGTCAGGTATTGACACTAATGTGTTCAAATCCCATTCCACCAGGGCTGCATCAACGTCGGCGGCGAGGGTCATGGAGGTGCCCATGGACCATATTCTCGCTACAGCAGGATGGGCGAATGAAGCTGTGTTTCAGCGATTCTACAACAAGCCTGTTGCTGCTCCCCTACAGTTTGCGGAGGCCGTGCTGAATGCAGGTCAAGAACGTGGGGATGTCCCCGAATGAGGGGTTTTTGCTTTGTTATTAATAAATAATCTTCTTGTTTTTCAGTATAACCTGTTTGAGAAACTTGTTTACTCCCATCCATCCCTGCTAGTGGTGTGTCAGCATGGACGTGGTCCAGGGCGTGCAATCACAGAAGCTTTGAAGTCTTCACGAAGTCACTCACGTGCCTCCGAAATGAAATAGTAAGATTGAACGAGAACTTACCAGTTCGAAGGTTGATCTTTATTTCATGAGGAGTTGCGGTGAGGGATTTCGTGCCCTCCGCTCCCAACCCTCGATCATCATCACCTGGTAATTAGAGTCTCTTCAATCTTACTATGCCAAGTCATTTCTGTTGTTGGTTTCTGTGATTCCACACCGCTACTTTGAAGAATGTCGCGCATACGTGCTGGCGGGTTCTTCACGAAATCCCTCACCGCAACTCCTCATGAAATAAAGATCAACCTTCGAACTGGTAAGTTCTCGTTCAATCTTACTATTCTCACTACAACACAAAGAAAAAGCTGCAGTACTCTATGGACCAAAAAAAAATAAAAGATTCACCCATCCTGACCATTCAGTTTACATTCTATTACACTATTACACTCAACAATATACCGTATATGGAATAATTAGCTATTGCATTGAACATGATAAGTAGAACATTAACATTTTACTCAGTTCTATCTCTTCATTTTTTTATTGATCATGTAGATGAAGAAACTTTTCACCTTCAGAATATTGCCAATATATCTCACAGTATATAACTTGATTTGAATGAAGAACTGAACTGGCTGTACAGTTTGTATTGGTATCACACCTGCCTCACGGACTACATTTAGTGCAGCCAGCACCATTTGATGAAGGCCTGCACTCATGAAAACAACCTTGAACCTTGTAAAGGACATCATGGCCGCATCAGATGCTGGAAAATATGATCTTGGACTTATCGTGGCCTGTCGGCGATAAATGAATGTCACAATATGCAGGGAACAAACCCAATGGATTGGACTGGGGATCTTGGTGAAGAGGTTTCAAAGCAGGAAAGATTTAGCTTCGACTGTGAGGAGTTGTGGTGGATCGGACGAACAGTGATTTACATCATAATCTGTTAATCTGTGCATTTATCACTGCGGTGTTATGCACATGTTATGACACCTATCCCAATATGCTGTCTTTGAGCTGTAACATCAATCATTAATGTATGCATGTCGATTGTATATTGGTTCCCATAGTGCCAAACATAACAAGTGCCACAGAGAAAAAAAACTGGTCAATTTCCTGTTAATAAAGCAGAAATATTTGCTTACAGTTTGCTTACACTTTGCAGTAATTTATTTGGAATTTCTATCAATGCCGGTTACATTGGAACAAAGACTTGATTCAAAAATGAAACTCCTGTTCAAAGTGCAGCCAGAAATATTGGATGATAGATCGAGTTTTAGTTCTGTCAGGCGTGAACCTGTGAAAGCGTTAATAATTTCAGAAAATCTCTCCAACACTATGGATCAGGAAAATAAAAGGCATGCAAAAGAGCAGGAAACATTCAAATTTAAATATTTTATTAACAGAACCACTTTTGCCCAGAATGTATTGTGGGATATGAAATTATCATTTACTGGTGCATGTTCATTATTAACTACTTGAACTCATGTTATGTTAATATGAACTCGTGTTAAATGCCATCAATTGCTATTCATTTTCATATTTATGACAAACCCAACTCCATGCCAGGACAAGAGCCCCTCCTTCTCACCTACATTCCCAAAGGATGCTTCCAAGCAATGCCAAATTGATGGATATGATTGCACCCCACTTGCACTGACTTTCCAGAAATAAAAATGCTCAAAGCAACTTAAATTGGTTGGGAATCACCTTGCCATTTTAGCAGTCCTAATTGAAAATATTTTTGACAGCATTAATCAGCTCTCCAAGCCGTGGACTGATAACACAAAACTGTTGGTAGACATGAAAATGTTAATCAAATTTATAGAACTGTAAAATTGTGTGTGTGTGTGTGCGTGTGCATGCGTATGCATGTGTGTGCATGTGTGTACGTGTGTGCATGTTCGTGTACGTGTGTGTTACTTCACTAAAAGCAATGAGTAATTTGTTATAAAGATAACAATAAATCAATGGACCAGTTTCTGCTGATTCAAATTGCAAGCAGCATATAACAAAATTGTTGCTCAAATGCCTGTTTAAAAGAAATTAGTAAAAAAAATGTGTCAAAATACAGCCTTAAATAAGCACAATTTAGCAGAAAAACAAACTGTAAATGAAACTTGTTTTTTTTAATGCTTTCATTCTATCTAAATTTAAATATCTGGTTTCCACACGGTATAATATTTGTTTCAAAAAGAGGATAATTGCATTTTAGTGAAGTGCCATATTGTACTAACTTCAAAAGACTGCAGCGATTGGTTAGTTAATTCTGTTTTAATATCTTTGAAGGATAAATTCCTAATTACTGTGTAATTATGAAGTGCAAAATAGAGCTGAATAACACTTCCTCTGGGATTGTCCAATTTCAAACACCCACTGTAAAATGGAAGTGCAACTATTCATAATCAAAATGTCATATTCTAATAAATAATTGAAAAAATATTCTGCTGTTTGTTAATGAATTGATTTTTTTTCCCTAAAATAACTATTCCTGTTTTTGTTAATTAATTGCAGCTTTGGTGTACATTGTCATGTACTGTGCACTTGTGCCCTGGCAAGAAATGTCAGCACATGTGCAATGGGAATATTCTGCTTCCGCAGAAATAAGTGTCATTTATGTAAAATGACAAAGCTACTGAATTTAATGTGAAGCTGCTCAGTGATCTGTGGCATAGCTTATGCCGCATCAAACAGCTAATTTATGAAAGAAGTATGGGAAATGCAATATGTTTGCTTCACATTATTGAGAATAGAATTTGCAAAGTATAGAATGCATCAAGAGAATCATAACATCGATAGAAAATGACTTTATTATAGAAAGTAATACAGATGTTGCTACTTATGTCTTAACCTACCTGATCTCCCGGCTGCTCAGCACTTCAACTCTCTCTCCCATTCCCAATCGGACCATTCTGTCATGGGCCTTCTCCATTGTCAGATTGAGGCCCAGCGCAAATTGGAGGAACAGCATCTCATATTTTGCTTGGGTAGTTCACACCCCAGTGGTATGAACATTGACTTCACTAACTTCAAATAGCCCTTGCTTTCCCTCTCTATCCCCTCCCCCTTCCCAGTTTTCCCACCAGTTTTACTGTCTCTGACTGCATTCTATCTTTGTCCTGCCCACTCCCCTAACATCAGTCTGAAGAAGGGTCTGAACCCAAAACGTCACTCATTCCTTCTCTTCAGAGATGCTGCCTGTCCCGCTGAGTTACTCCAGAATTTGTGTCTGTCTTGCTACATGTTAAAATGTTTAAAGAAAAATACAATTGACTTGTAGGAAATTGCGGCTTATTTTCTTCTCTTTCAAAAATAATAAAGCTTTATATAGCTATCCAATTTACATAAGTGAATTAAATATACAGTCTTTTGAAATGCTTTCTTCCGTCAAATACTGTTGAGTCTTTACAGTTGCATTTAGTATCCAATAAAGGTATATTAAACAGTGCAGACATTAGATACAATATCCAACTGGAGTTTAAAGATTAAGGTATAATAGTAAGATTAAACGAGAACTTACCAGTTCGAAGGTTGATCTTTATTTTATGAGGAGTTGCGATGAGGGATTTCGTGAAGACCCCGCCAACACGCATGCGCGGCATCCTTCAAAGCAGCGGTGTGGAATCACAGACTCGACGAAAAGTAAGGATATTAAGATTAAACTGCGAACTAACCAGCTGAACATAATGATCGAGGGTTGGGAGCGGAGGGCACGAAATCCCTCATCGCAACTCCTCATAAAATAAAGATCAACCTTCGAACTGGTAAGTTCTCGTTTAATCTTACTATTTTACTTCGGAGTCACGTGAGTGACTTCGTGAAGACTTCAAAGCTCTGTGATTACACGCCCTGGACAACGCCCATGCTACCACACTGCCGCAATCCTGATGGAGGAAGTTTGTTAAAGCAATCCAGACTGGACAATCTGAAAATAATGAACATTTATTAAACACAAATCATAAACAAACCCCCTGACTGGGGACAAATGATATTAGGGAGCAGCCCTGAGTACTGCATCCGCATATGTTGCAGGTCCGGCCAATGGCTTATGGTAGAACCGTTGAAAGGTTGACTCACTGGCCCATCCTGCCGTAGCGAGGACGTGATCCATGGGCACCTCCATGGCCCTCGCTGTTGATGTGGATGCAGCCCTGGTGGAATGAGATTTAAACAAGTTAGTGTCAATACCCGCTGCATCCAACACTTCCCTGAGCCACCTGGAGATCGTCTGCACTGTCACCCGGCGATGTGGTTTTTTGTGGCTTATAAGCAGTCCTTGATCCGAATTCCTGATCGACCGGGTCAACTCAATGTAGCAACGGAGATGGGTGACTGTGCAGAGTGTGGCATCAGAGGGGTACGCCTGGAATTCCAACTGCAGCCCCAAAGATCCGG
This sequence comes from Raja brachyura, assembly GCA_963514005.1. The sequence continues at coordinate 99,374,217 of OY740782.1, read as the reverse complement.
GTCGATGCTGCTTCAGCAGGTCTGCAACGTAAAACGTTATTTTCCCAGGGGTAGAGAGCATATTGTCAATGCGCAACTTTTGAAGCGCCTGTACCCGCTGAGCAGACGTGAGCGCCATCAACATGACCACCTTCAGGGTGAGCTGGTGAAGAGGTAACCCCGCCATGGGGGACCATGATCTTAACAGGGACAGGACCACTCCTGCATCCCAGACAACGTTATATCTGGGCCGTGGAGGGTTTGTGTTAAATACACCCCTCATAAACTTCGACACCAGATTGTTGGTCCCCACTCCTACCGGAAGGTACGAGGACAGCGCACTCCTGGCGCTATTGATGGTACTATAGCTGAGCCCTTCATCATAGTGGAGGCCCGCCAGGAATTCCAGGACGTCAGGTATTGTGGCAGAATCATAGGTAACACTCTTCCTTAAACAGAATAGTTCCCATTTCCTGATCTGGGTCAGGTACTGCCGCCTTGTAGATGCTCTGCATGATGCAGCGATTAAATCCATGGCCCTCGGTGAGATCCCCGTGTTCAGCAAAGGCCTTTTCAGAACCTGCAGACCAACAGGTTTAAATAGGCGTGGCACGGATGCGGCTCGCCAGTGACGGGATTAGTAACCAATTGTGGGTTGTTTCCTATTCGCACCCACGGGCGCTTCAGCATCTGAGAGACCACCGGGTACCACGGTTGTGTCGGCCAGTCGGGTATTACCAGAATGCCTGATGCAGAGTCTAATTTAATCTTCTGTAATACCCGACTGATGAGGCAGAATGGGGGAAAAGCGTAGCAACACCATTTCCCCCAGTGGAGCGAAAAAGCATCCAAAGCCACTGCCCCAGGATCTGGTTCCCACGATACATATGTTGGTATCTGATGGTTCAGTCTAGACGCAAATAGGTCAATATCTGGCATACCAAATTTTGTCACAATTTCAGCAAACACAAGGGGATTCAGCATCCACTCAATGTTATCATTAAAAACTCGTGACCTGGTGTCCGCCACCGTATTGAGTATCCCCGGAAGGTACGTTGCTGATATCCAAATACCCCTTTTGATGCACCAGAGCCAAATTGTATTTGCCAAATCATTACAAGATACTGACCTGATACCACCCATATGATTTATATAGGCTACCACCGTGGTGTTATCGATTTGAAGGCGGACATGTGCATGACGCAAATTACTGCAATATGCCCGCAGTCCATGAAAGACCCCCAGCATTTCCAAATAATTAATGCCTTGCACTTGGAGAAGCGTGAACTCATGAGCGTCCCATCTGCCACCACAGCTGGTTACAGTGTCAGTTGCCCCCCAGCCTTGTGCACTCGCATCAGTTTGCAACAGAACCGTGGGATTCGGGAGAATGATGGGTTTGGAACTTACTCCAATATTATGAACCCACCATTCCAGCTCAGTTTGCTCCCCTATGCCTAAGCGCATAGGTCTGTCAAAATGTCCGGTATTCAATTTTAACGCCAGAATTTTACTTTTTTGTAAGTTTTGGTAATGCAACGGACCATAGTTTACGGCCGGGAATGTGGCAACCAGCTTGCCAATTACCTTAGCAACCTGCCGAATGGTTGGCCTGTTGTTGTCAAGTAAACTGATGCATGCTTGTTGAACGTCCACCACTTTGTCAACTGGGACCGTGATTTCCATCTGGTTAGTGTCTATAGTGAACCCCAAATAGTCCATGACCTGCGAAGGGTTGAGCTTGGATTTGTCTGGATGGATTACAAACCCCATTCTTTGAAACAAAGATATAGCGGCCGAGACTGGGCGTGCTCTAGGGTTTTCCCTGCTATGAAAATGTCATCTAAATATGCCATTATAATATGGTTTTGTTTCCTGAGATGTGCCAATAAAGGTTTGACAATTTTAGTAAATAGTCTCGGCGCTGTTGTAATCCCATTAGGCAAAGCCATATATTGCCATAATTGACCTTCCCAGACAAATTTCAAGAACCTTCGATGTTGTTTAGCAATAGGGACTGTATAGTACGCATCCTTCAGGTCAATGCAAGCCATAAAGTACCCATGACTAACCAACTGCTTGGCCGTCTCAAATGTCTCCATCTTAAAATGGGTATATTGTACGAAAGCATTCAACTGGGTTAAGTCGATGATAATCCGACAGCCTCCATCCTTCTTAACCCTAGTAAAGATGTTGGAAACAAACTCCAATGGCTCGTGCATCGTTTTTTGTATCACCCCTTTCTTTTCTAATCGTAGTATTTCAACATGAGCCCGCTCCTTCTCTGACTGAGAGAGTGCAAATCTGCGACTAGGCTCATGTTGCGAAGGGGGATCTCTGCCATTAATAAACTCTATCTCATAACCCTGAATGCTTTGTAAAATAAAAGGATCCGTAGTTAGGGTATCCCAAGCAGACCGGAAACCCCGAAGCCGTCCCCCCACCGGTGAGGTTACTAAAGCTACGTTGTGGACGGACCCAAGCCCCCTTACCTCCAAGGTTAGCGCCGGGGTCTGGACTGTGGTGTCTTCGCTCCTCGTGTGGCGCGGCCCTGTTGCCGCATCTTCCAAGCTGGCTTGGGCTGGCCTTGGAATAAAAAAGGCCTCTGCTGTTGGGCCCCCGCCGAGGAATATGTTTGGGAATATGTTCTGGGGCCTTGGTCCACCGATGTGTGGGGCCTGAACGAGGAACGTGGCTGCTGCCTGGTGTAACCGGGAGTTTTGGATGAATAAGACTGTCTCATCATCCCCACAGTCTTGGCTTCCTCGTCCAGTTCCTTTACGCGTTTAGGCAGGTCTTCCCCAAACAACTGCCTTGGTGGTGGTGGTGCGGTGGAGGTGCTGCATAATCCCGCAAATTTGGGATTCAAATTTGGCCGGATGGAGCTCTTCCTGAAACAGTTTATCTCAAACTGTGTGGTGCACAGAAGTGCTAGCGCATCCTGCTGCTCCTCGGACACATTCGTGGCATCCAGCGACCGAGCAAAAGCCGTGATACCTGCTGTCAGCAGCTTTAAGATTTTCTGGAGCTTGCCCTCCTTGACCCTTGTGTTCGCCGACATATTCCCCCATATTGCTGCATTCACTTTCGGTACGTTGAGGGAGTTACAGTTTGCTGGTGCCTTATACTTCCCCACTGTTTCCGAGAGCACGGTATCCTGGAGCTGGTGCGTAGTCAGGAAATCGATTGACGCCGCTATTTTGGGATGTAGTGGTCCTCCTGCCGCCGCAGGTGACCCAAATTTCGATACCGCCTCCAACATTTCCTGTGGGTTCTGGACCTCTTCTCCCTCCTCAGGCTCACCCATACTTCCTTGCTGGCTCTCAAGCGACGGGGAGATAGAAGGTGGCGGCTGCATGTAGCTCCCAGACCTCTGGGATTCCCGTTCCTGACGCTCCAGGTCCCGCTGATATAGCACCTCCACCATATGCTCCAACCGGCCGATACGACCGTCACCGCTGTACGCGGGCCACTGGTCGTCTTCCCCAGCCTCTCCAGAGGAACCGGGGCTTCCAGCAGTTGTCAACACCCCCACGGAATGTACTGCCGGGAAGTCGCCAGCTCCCACTCCAGCGGGGCTGTGCGACTCCCACACGGACACACCGCTGGTCCGCCGTCGTTTGGACAGCAGCGGCCCCTCTGTCTGATGGGAGGGAAGAGGGCTAGAGTCAGTACTTGCACCAGAAACTGGACTCTCTGATGTCCGTGCGGGCTTACCACCACAGCGTTCCACATATAAACGGGACTGTGGCGGCGCATGGTCTGCTTTACCCGCCTCAGCAGGGGCGCTGGACCGTACTTTGCTGCCACCGGCCCGCACTACGGCAGCCTGTTCCGGTGGTGTGCCGGTACATCCTGCCCCCACAGGGATCCTCGGCACGCCAGCATTGCCACTGGTCTGCTTCCTTGCAGGTTTCCCCAGTGGCTTGTCCCTGCCTGCCGTACCGACAAGGCTGGACTTTAGCGAGGCTTCCCCCCTGTTCTGCCCGCGAGGGACCTTTAAAGGGGGGGATGCACTCGCGGACACGCTTGCTCCAAGAGCCCCACGTGCCTTACCTCCAGCCCTGGTCTTGGGCACTGGAGTTCTAGAGTCAGGGTCTCCCAGCCCCTGCTCCTGCGCGGACACCCTCTTCTTGGCCAGAGGGGTTGTGCCGGGTCTGGTCAGCTGCTCAGAGCTCCCCGACTGCCGCGACTTCTTCCTCGGTGGTGTCTCAGCTGCTCCCGATGTAGCGGGCAGCTCCGAGGACTTTACTCGCTGAACGCGACTCCCACTCCTTCCTCCTTCCATGGCTCTGTAAACACAACACAGACCACACAAAAACGACAAACCAGCTTAAGGTTAACTTACCTGCAGCTGCTTACCTTTTTGAAGGAGCCGGTTGAGGGAGCGCACTCCCCCCCCCAGCTGCCGTGAGCAAATGCGCGCGACGATATGCCGCGCATGCGTGTTGGCGGGGTCTTCACGAAGTCACTCACGTGACTCCGAAGTAAAATATATATTTATCAGGTAATCATCAACAATTCATTGTTTTTTTCACTAGAGTTAAGACTGAGAAAAAACACCATAAACTGCTACAGAGTATATTTCTAACCAGAAATTCAGAGATTAATTAGATGTACAGTATTTTGGAGTCCTTGAAATCACTTGAGATGAAAAGATCACCAATAATGAAGTCCTTTGCCTGCTTATAAGCTTCACTGGTTAGAGTACGTGAAGCGAATACATCATCTACCAAAGACTGTGTTACTTACGATACGATAAAACTTTATTCATCCCCGGAGGGAGATAGTCACAACACACAACAAGGTGTACAAAAGCTTGAAATTAAAAGTGAATATGAAAATAAAAATAAAAAAATCAAGCAACTGTTGGCTGGCTGCCCTGTGTTCAGTGCCTTCACTGGAACAAATGAACAAACAAACACAAACTTATCCCCTGGGCAGACTATTCTAAACTAAAGTGCCCCCCCACTCCGCCCCCTCTCCCCCATACCGGGTCCCCCTTTATTCCCCCACGCTGGGTCCGCCATTGTCTTCCCCACTCCCCCCCCCTCATGCTCCACCGCCGCCGAGGCTCCCCTTGCCTCTGAGACCCCACCACCGCCGAGGCTCTTATTGCCGCCAGGGCTCCTAATGCCGCCGAGGCTCCTGTTGCTGCTGAGGCTCCTGTTGCTGCTGAAGCTCCTGTTTCCAGCTGAGGCCCCACCATCGCCGATGCTCCTGTTGCCACCAAGGCTCCTGATTCTGCTGAGGCTCCCGTTGTCGTTGACGCTCAAGCTTCCGTCGCGTCTTCCACTGCTGCTGCCAAGGCACCCATTGCCGCTGCCACAAATAGATCCTATGAATATATGGGCTCTCTTCCACTCTACCATCAAGCACCATTGACTGATTCTGTTGTATTGTTTTTCATCTGTCAAAATGTTGGAAGACCTGTAAGATTTCATTAATAAGTATCATCATTGACCACATATTAAGACAATATATAAAGTGCATTCACCCATTCCTTCTCTCCAGAGTTGCTGCCTGTCCCGCTGAGTTGCTTCAGCTTTTTGTGTCTATCAAATGGGTAGGCCATTTTGAACTGAGATGAGGAAAAAAATGTTTTCACACAGAGAGTTGTGAATCTGTGGAATTCTCTGCCACAGAAGATAGTGGAGGCCAATTCATTGGATGTTTTCAAGAGAGAGTTAGATTTAGCTCTTAGGGCTAAAGGAATCAAGGAATATGCAGAAAAAGCTGGAAGGGGGGTACTGATTTTGGATGGTCAGCCATGATCATATTAAATGGCATTGCTGGCTCGAAGGGCCGAATGGCCTACTCCTGCACCTATTTTCTAATTTTCAGCATAAACCAGCAGCAGCAGTTCCTTCCTGCATATGAAGTACAGCACATGACTTTGAATAAAGCTGAGTAACTGATTCTTGACAGGCACAAACACAATGGGTGGAGTAGCCTCCTTCTACATTATAAGCTCTCAAATATTTTCTGGTCGTAAAACACAAAAAATTATTCGGCGTCATCCCTTCTACAGAGCCATAAATTCACAGGAATGGTAGTGGGATGCAAGCGGACAAGATTCCTACCTCAGCTCAGGTGAAGCTTGGCAGTGGAATTTACTGAGGGGATTCTGGGTCAATAGTAACACCTCATATTCACTCCAAAAATTCAGCCAATCCATTTCATGTTTTTTAATAACCCAATTAATTGATTTGGGTTGATTACATCAGTTTACAAAACTTGGAAGTTGTTAGTCCATAATAGTGCTTGGACATTGTAACATTACAGTTCTCTGCCCAATTAATACATTACATGCATTTCCAGTGGAATGAAACAAGCTAATATTATTAAGCATGCATACAATTTCTTGGCATTTGTGTATTTTTTAACCACCCATAAAAATAGATGTCCTGAATTGCTTGACTTGGAGCTGAATGATTACATACATATTTGTGGCGAATGCGCATTAACAAAGCCACTGTTTCTATCAATCCTTAGCATAAAGCTCTTGCAAAGACACTCCTACAGTGCTGTCAAGTAGAAGTTCCTTGATTTCCACACTGTGACGTTGAAAGAGTGACAAAATATATCTAAGACAAAACACAAAGTGCTGGAGGAACTAAGCAAGTCAGGCAGCACCTGCGGAAGGAATGGACAGACAAAGTTTTGGGGGTTAAGACCCTTCTTTAGATCGATGGTCTGAAGAAGGGTACCGATCCGAAACGTGGTCTGACCATTCACTCCAAAGAAGCTGCTTGTTATCCACTGAGTTCCTTGAACAATTTATGTTTTGGTCAAGATTCCACCATTTGCAATTTCTTGCATCGATATCAAAGTCAAGACAGTTTTGAGTTTTGGGCCAAACTGGAGGTGATGATATTTCCATGTGCATACAGTTCTTGTCTTTTGGCATCAAATTTAGAAGAGGTTATCAAATATGAAAACTTAAGTAACATTTCCATGATGTTCAATTTGTTCCTTAATTTTTTTTTAAGTGTTAGTTCAATAAACGTCAATAAAAGAGCTACTAAGACTTATTCCAAATCTAACTGGTGTATTCATATACATCATCTAAATTTGTAGACAATTGAAGGTGCTTATAGGTGAAATCTTGAAGGCTTTCTGACATTTTACTGATGAAAAGCAATGCAACAAGGTCAGCCAGTCAATGGGGCAGCTATTTATGTATTGCCACTTTGCTTCACCAGCTTCAACCATACTACTTTGCCGTAAGGAATTGTCTTAGACATAAATATTGCCTTACGCATGGATATACAAAGAATGATGGGATATAACATGAATATGCAGAGAATGTGGAGTTTATTGCCACAGTGACGACCAAGTCAATGGATGTTTTTAAGGTGGAGATTGATAGATTCTTGATTAGTACTGGCGTCAGGGGTTATGGGGAGAAGATAGGAGAATGGGGTTGAGAGGTAAAGATGGATTAGTCATGATTGAATGGTGGAATAGACATGATGGGCCAAATGGCTTCTGCTCCTACAACTTATTAACTTATAAACATGAGAATGGAGAGATGTGGATCGTGTGCAGGTAGATGAGATTAGTTTATCTTGGCATCATATACAACACAGAGATTGAGGGTTGATGGGCCTTCTTCCTGTGCTTCACTATTCTATATTCTATGTTCAATGGATATGATGAAAAAAAGGTGGATCCGATATGTCAAGTTGCGTTAAAAAGATTTGGTATTATCTTCTCAGTTCAATCATATCTATTTACTGAGACATGCAGACTATTTAGTTTTAGTTTAGTTTAGAGATACAGTGCGGAAACAGGCCCTTCGGCCCACTGAGTCCACACCAACCAGCGATTCCCGATAACACTATCCTACACACACTAGGAACAATTTACACATATTCCAGTTAATTAACCTACATACCTGTACATCTTTGGAGTGTGGGAGGAAACTGAAGAGCTTGGAGAAAATCCATGCAGTCATGGGGAGATCGTACAAACTCCGTACAGACAGCACCCGTAGTCGGGAATCAACCCGGGTCACTGGAGCTGCGAGCGTGTAAGGCAGGCACTCAACCGCTGTGCCACTGTGGCCGCTAATGAAGTAAGAGAACTTGGGTAAACTAGTTCCCACAAGGGAGGTTGCAAATGAGTTGTAAGGTAGCATGCAGCCAAACTGTTCCAAAGGTATGGCATTGCCAATTATAGTGAAGATCACAAGTCTCGTTTAAACTTCCCAATTGTTCCAAATGTTACTTCAGGCATTATCTGCATCAGCCAGTCCGCAGTACAACTGTAATGATGCAGACCTTGTTTGGTTGAGTGACAAATTTAATCTCCATCCTCAGATACAATCTGCAGTTTCACTGAATGGCAGAATTTCACAGATGCAGCCTCCAGCAGCAAAAGCATGCATGAAATTAGATTGTCAACCTCTTGAGTTTCCAACACATCTGTCCACCCAGTCTACTAGATGGTTCCAAGCAGTTAGGGAAGTGTTAGTAGCAGAGAAGATAGACATAAAAAGCTGGAGTAACTCAATGGGTCAGGCAGCAACCTTGGAGAAAAGGAATAGGTGACATTTTAGTTTGAGACCTTCAGACTCATGTCTGAAGAGTTAGCAGAGATTAAAGAAGAATCCTCTATTCTATTATGCCACCCCTTTGCTAATGTCCTCTCATTAAACAATCTTACAAATGAATCATGCTTCCAAGAATTCTGCATTAGCATGGTCATTGGAGATCATTCGAGTGGCATGGGGGCACAGCAGCAGAGTTGCTGCCTTACAGTGCTTGCAGCACTAGAGATCAGGGTTCGATCCCGACTACGAGTGCAGTCTATATGGAGTATGCACATTCTCCCCGTGACCATGTGGCTTTTCTCTGAGATTTTCCGTTTCCTCCCACACTCCAAAGACGTACATGTTTATAGGTTAATTGGCTTGGTATAAATATAAATTATTCCTAGTGTGTGTAGGATAGTGTTAATGTGCTGGGATCACTGGTGGGTGTGGAATCGTTGGGCTGAAGGGTCTGTTCCACACTGTATCTCTAAACTAAACTAAACTAAATCATGTCAATCAAAGAGCTACAGATTAGGGATGGGTTTACTGACTGCCATGTATGTACTTTAACATCTCTGTGTCTGCGGTACATACCTATCCTGCTATAATCCTTAACACCAGGTACTGAGTCTTCTTTCATTGTACTTACTCATGCACACTAGAGGTCAGAAATTGGCAATTTAAAGGACTGCCTCTGTACTGTTAACAACCAGCTGGAGACAGAAGCAGATCAGAGGTGGCCAACCCAAAAGACTGAACAAAGATAGTACAATGGATCTTGTGTTGTACATTGCTCTTTGGTATTACCCACATACACTGGAATAAAAATCCACTCTAAAACTATTCTGCATGTTTGCAAATGTCAGAATTGGATTAGATAAATCACTGATCACCTTCCAGCTGTTGAAATGGTGTCATCATAAGCATATTTGTGATCAAACCAAGAGTTAACAAACTGTATGTGTATGAAGGAACTGCAGATGCTGGTGTTAATCCTGGCTAAATTGGAGCAGCTGTTGTATTAAAATTGAGTAAGGGCTGATGTACTGCTAGGCCATTTTGGTCGTTAAATGTGCCGTTGCAGAACTGAGACAAACTGCTGAATGGTGCCAGTTTGGCTGTGGCCTAGATAAGAGCTCCAGATAAAGAACGGGACACCTGCAGAAGTCTTACAATAAGGTGTAAAATGCATGGAACTGATTGGGTCAATTCAAACCAGATATACATAGTTTAAATTATATTGCAAAGCCTTATTTGGATAGATTTTGATTGGTTGAAATGTTAAGCTTGTCTGGGTTGCCTGAATCTCAGGGCACATGTTGCATTATTCATATGTGTTAACTTATTTCTAGAAGCTCCTTTCGAATACATTGTGTTGGTTACTATGTTATTGAGTTGGGGAACTGTCCATCATGTACTGTTGTAATCAATATGGGTTATTGTACTGTACAGAGACCACCCCATTTAGTTCAGCCCATCAAGGTTCAGGGACCTATTAAAGGTATCTCCCACAAGGTCCAATATCGATCTTTTGGAAGAACGCTTGGGACTGCGTGACCTTTTGGACAGTCTCTGCTTGCACGAGACTGTAAGGGCTTTGCCAAGCAGATACAAGGATCAAACCCGCGGTGGTTAGGTATTGTTTTGGGGAACTGTTACTGTGTTATCCAAAATAAAGTTTAGTTGCTCAAGTGCTTGATTCAGTTTTTTATTGACTGAAACTAGACTGGGGTGAGCTTAGAGTGAGCTATTTACACTGGTTTAAACCAAAATTAGACACAAAATTCTTGAGTAACTCAGCGGGAAAGGCAGCATCTCTGGAGAGAAAGAATGGGTGACGTTTCGGGTTGAGACCTTTCTTCAGACTGTTGTCGGGGGGGAGATACATAGAATCTTATACACAGAAGTTAACAGACAGTAATTGTTTGTGGGGAGACTTTGATGTGCAACGTTATACTCTTGGCTTCTACTCATAACATATTTGCTACACAGTTTGAGCACAGACTAAAGGCATCTATCTGAGTAATCATCAGATGCATCACAGGGACGTTGATGCAATGCGTCATCTGTTTAAAAAGCTTTTATTGTGTTGTTTAAACACAAAAATGACAATCTTCAAGAGTAGCCTTCTGTCCACCTCTTTTTACATGCCCACCTGAAAATTCAGTCAATCTCATGAATTTCCATGCAAATTGGTATCGCTTTTAAAGGGGGAAAAAGATGCATGGCTAATGGCATCCGGCCTGCCTGCTGTCCTGGATTCTGGTAACATGCAGATTGTAAAGGGAAATGAAAATCATCCCCAGTAATTTAAAATCGAGTCTTTTTAGCCGGGGGCCAATGAAAAGTTTGTTGCTCCAGAGTCTGGCAACAGTGTGTGTTGCATCTGGCCTCCTGGCTGAGGGCCATGGGAAAAATGAGCAACTGTAGGACTCTTATGACATAGTCGTTATTTTGACTCAAATTATCTTGCTTGATTGTATATGAAGTGAAGCATACTGAAACAGGGCTGATTACGCGAATTACTGTAGTTGCTTCTTCCATGCAGACTTAGTGAAATCTGCACCATGGAATGCAAACTGAAATGCACAGAGGTGTTTGTTAACCACTTGTGTTTTATACCTGGTAATCTGATTTATTTTTATCCAGCCATGTCTAGCACAGCTTTTTTGAAAGAAGAGGAAACAACATAAGACGTACGAAATATGCCAAAGATCATCTATTTCATTTTTATTTTCATTGTGCGACGTATTCTAATACAAGCTCCCTGGAATCCTACAAGAAATGATTCTTAATCTTCTCAAACCTAAGTTTAAACAAAGGTTTATTGTCTGTTTCTATTCCAATTCTTGAAAAATTCCACAATGCTTTATTTTCTCAGATGACCTCATGTATTGTTTTGCAAGTATTTCTTTCAAGGTTTGCCAAGAGATTTACACAGCGGAACGTGGGGGTAGAATAGGAGTACAAAGTAGGAGGTAGAGTGTATACATGAACGAAGTGTTGAGGGTGTAAGGCAAGATAATGAGGAAATGTGATTCTTTTTTAAATTGGTTTCAGAGGAGGTGCAAGTGAATAACAAAGGAAGAAGATCCCTGTAGCTCCATATATGCTGCCACAGCACCTCATATTCTGCTTGGGCAGTCTGCACCCCAGAGGCTTGAACATTGATATCTCCAATTTCCGGTAGCCCTTGCTGTCTCCTCCCCATCTCAGTTCTCCCTCAGCCCTCTGGCTCCTCCTCTTCCTTTCTTCTTCCCGCCCCACCCCCCCCCCCCCCCCCCATAGGCCCGAAAAGTTGCCTATTTCCTTTGCTCCATAGATGCTGCCTCACCCGCTGAGTTACTCCAGCACGTTTGTCTACCTTCGATTTTCCAACATCTGCAGTTCCTTCTTGAACAAGATTCCTGGAGAGGGTGGAGGAAGGAACTGCAGATGCTGGTTTAAACCAAAGATAGACACAAAAAGCTGGGGTAACTCAGCGGGACAGGAATAGGTGAGGTTTCAGGTCGAGACCCTTCCTAAGAAGTTTATTTTTGTCAGGTCTCCCCTCAGCCTTTGATGTTACAGATAAAACAATCAATTTACAATTGCTTTACCGCTGGAGTGCAGCTCCATTGTCCATGTTTAGCCCATGGCTATAATGAGGTCAGCCGCTGAGTAACTAAGAAGGTTGATGAGGACAGTTGACTTTGTCTATAAGGACTTGAACAAGATCTTTTAAAATGTACTGCATGGTAGGCTGCTCTGGAAGTTTAGATCAAATTGGATCTAGGGGGAGCTAGCTAACTGGATACAAAATTGGCTCCATGGTAGAAAGCAGAAAGTGGTGGTGGAAGGTGATTTTTGGAACTGGAGACCTATGTGCCTCAGGGATCGGTGCTGGGTGCATTGCTGATTGTCATCTATATCAGCTACTTAAATGTGAATGTTCAAGGCATGAATGGGAAGTTTGCAGATGAGAGTCTGACACAGCAGAGTGCAACACTGCCCTGAACTAAGATGGCATTTTTAGAACTGGGACAAGAAGAAGTTACTTTGCTCAAAAGGTAGTGAATCTTTAAGAATTATCTGCCCAAGTGCTCAGATGATGAATATCTTCCATACAAAGATTGGTAGATTGGGGGATATCAGGAGAATCAATGGGCCATGGGTCACTATAGGAAAGCTGTATTGAAGTAAAATACATGTTGTTATAAACAGTGCATCAGGCATGAGGGATCAATTATCCTGCTCCCTGTACCTATTTCTTACATTCTCACCACAAACAGCTGACTGCATTTATGGAATGACCCTGGCAGACAGTAGGATCCATCTCCAGGCTCAATGGATAAACAAAGCTGTCATCAGCAGCAAGGCACATATGTGACAATCAGTACCATTTTTTATTTTTAATAAAATGTCACCAGACTGGTCCTGTTAAAGGATGTGTAGAGGCAGGTCACTGATGAAGGAGTGCCTGTTCTGATTTGCCTGACCCAACAGCAGATTACATGAGTGATCACAAAATGTCAGTTGCATCACATTTTTATGTGTTTCAGAACACATCTGTGCCTCAGCACATCATGCAAATAGAAGACCAGGACAATTTTAGTGCTCCATGCCACATGCAATATATATGAGTTTTTAATTAATTTCCCATGCTGAACTTTTTCCTTCTTAGAATCTTATGATTTTAAATAATGTGTTTACCTTTGAGATTTTGATAGCTTTTATAAACAGTTCTAAGTCAATATTATTGAAATTGGAATAAAAAAGAACAGTAATTTTATCTTAATACAATGCTGCAGCTGCCAGAAATTGTGTTCAATTAGGGAAAACTGATCTTTTGTTTTTTTGTGAGCAAAGAGGAAGTACTCAATCAACCAATTTAGTCAGTACTGATAAGAGCAAGAAGTGGTTGAGCTATCTTGAATGCAGAAATTCACATTCATTTACGGTCAAGAAATGTTATTGTAGTTTCACAAATAGATATGGTCAATTATTTTACTTGTAAGATGTTGCCTTAACTGCCGAGAATCTGTCTGAAACCATTCAGTAGTTAAAGCAACTAGGATTGAATGGGCAAAAGTAATTTGCTCAAGTTCCCATTAAAATTAATGAGACATAGAGTCACAGCTCTGATATGCATTTTGACATTGTGGCATGTAATGTCCTTTCAATGCACTTCCCGGCCATACTTTCTGTCTGGAGTTGTCAGTCCCAAAATTTAATATTAACGAGCATGAGCAAAATGATAACCCGTGGAATACAGAAAAAAAATCATAGCTGAACCAAATTTTTAAGATAGAAAATGGAGAATAAAAGAATACAAGCCCTTCATCAAACCAGTAATACGGAGTTGAAAAAAGACTAAATCATTTAATTAGTGGTGAAGAATTCAAGAAATATATATTTTTAAGAATTTTTAAACATATTATCAATATATTTTCTCTATCACAATGTGCCTTTATTTCCTAAATTTAGAAATGCCTTTCGTAACAGCCAATCCAAATTAGCTCAGAGAATTAATTATTTGCGAACTATTACAGACAAAATACACTGCTGTGACATTTCATAGTAGCTTACGTTTGGCATTCAAAATCTGCAAAAATGAATCTATAAATCTCCTTCCTCGCACCTTTAGATGTTACTTCACTGGCATTTCTTGAATAACTGAAACCAAAAAGAGAAATAAGAAAATTTGTCAGTGCAATGTTGTTGAATATAAAGTTTATTAATATTTATTGCAATAATGTAAACATCACGGGGTTGAGAATGAAGGAATTTGTAATTAATTGCATATTGTATCACATCCCTACTCCAGTATATTAACACAAGGGTTAAAATCACCTGAAAATTATATAACTGTGGTTATTGGCAGAAAAAGCAATTTCTCAAAGTGATATGAGTCGATTTTGATGATGAAATTAAACAGCAATTTTATTTTGTTTTCTCAAATACCTCGATTTCAATGCCCTGCATATACCTCACAATATGAGGTGTATGCAGCTAATTGAAATGGAGGTAATTTCAATGCCTCCATTGAATGCTGAAGAATGGTCATATCCCTTCATCCATCTGAACATTGACTGAAATGTACTGAAGACCACCATTTGTTTGTGATGCCAGAGGATCTCTGCCAGGGTCGAGTGAGAAAACGCTCACATTCCATGCCACACCAATCCTTTCCAAACTGGTATAGATGGTATCAGAATTATAATTAATTACTTTAGGAAAAAAAGCAAGGTTCTCTAAATTTAATGTAGAATTAAAACAGGAACATATGGGAATCTCAAAAGATCAACAAGTATCCGTGTGGAGGGAAACAGTGCTTGTATTGCAGGCTGATGACAGCTCATCAGAACTGTATTTCAATAAAAAAGCCATTGACCTGAAACATTAACCCTATTTTGTCTTTCCATAAAAATGACAATATAGTATGCTTGAAATGTCAAGAACCACTATCTGAAGATTGTACATCAAACTACAACAGTTCTCATTTCATGAACATTTCTTCTTATAGCTGAGTTTTGAACCAGGAGAGTAAAAGCTTCAGGATCAGCGACAGTGGGGAATTAGTGATAAAAGCCCAGCAGTTTTGGTCGACTTATTTTTTATTGATTTAAAAGTCTTGTGACAATGGGTATAAGATGAGATATGACATAGCTGCATGAGCACAATGAACAATTACCTGTTATTGATAACTGGTGGTCCATTGAGTAAAAGAGAATTGTTCTTAGATTAACAGTTCCTAGACCCAATAGAATACCAGGTGCTCTTTTCCTCTGTGACTAGGGGCCAGTGTTTCATGATAGTAGCACAGTTCCGGAGTATTACATTCTGGGTGCTTTAGGACAGAGACAACTATCCTCTGGAGTCTCTTTACTTAATTCCTCACATTCTTTGCACATTATTGTTAGCTACTGCAAGGCAACTTGTCTTGCTTTTCATGATCAACGTTCCAAGTAACATTAACAAAACTAACCAGACAGGAGAAAGCCAACAGTGGCAGATCTGAAGGATCAGGCTGAACAATTCAGAGAAAGTAAAGCATGATCGAGAAGGAAGAAATGAATTGATGAAGAAGTAAACTGCAAAGGCATGGACTCTTTCAGCAAAATAAGGTGTCTAAAGGATTCTGTGTGCCAGAACATAATTTGCAAAATTACCAACTACAATAAGTTTTAATATTGGATTTAATTAATGTGATATGTTGACTATCAGGCTGTACTGTCGATGGTTTTTGAATGAACTAGCTGAAATGTGGTGAGGTCCTCTCTCCCACCGTATTATGTTCATGTGAAGCCTAAAGGAATTAGAAGCAACATGATTATTGTTGCTTTAATTTATGCATGGGTGCAAATTAAATACTTACTTGGTTAGGAATAGGGCTGCTGCTTATGAGTAAATCTGTGATGATACTTCTTCTTATCGAGTCCAACACAAGTTTAGAAGTTGTTCAGCCAGAGCTGAACACACTTTCCGGCATCTGCATGCAATGGTGTCTGTCTTGCGCTTCTTGTGCTTCTTGTGGGTGTTGGTGGAAAGATTGGTGAAAACAGGTCCGCGATGTGAACGCTCTTTCCTTGACCCCTGTGATGATACTGAGTAGCTGCAAGTATCAAAATACACGTGAAAACAAATAATTGGTATAACAAGCATGGTATACATTTAAATAATCATGGGACATCATTTGATAGATCTGAAAAAGGGTCTTGACCCGAAACATCACCCATTCCGTCTTTCCAGAGATACTGCCTGTCCCGGTGAGTTACTCCAGCATTTTGAGTCTACCTTAATTTGATATATCACTAATGGTGCCATGTGAATAAAACAAAATTCTCCTAAAGACATTAAACTTATTGGTCAGAGTTTAAAACAGAACTTACATACAATAGAATGTACAACACGAGGTGCTGGAATAGATTTTAACCAATAAAATAATTATTGCCACCTTACTTTCTCGATAGAACGTGAGGTTATGGGGCGGGGGGGGGGGGGGGGGGGTGGGAGAGGGAATGGGGAGAAGTGTCCATGTTATTCATTCCAATATCTCATGATACTGAGTGTGAGCATTAAAATGCGGCATTGGAAAGATTCAGCTGGGTAGGCAGGATACAGTTTATGGACAGCGAGAGTTAATGTTTCAGGATGCTGAGCTTTCCTCAAAAAATCTTACCAATAAATGAGTAATTTTACCCCTAAAAAAATGAATTGCAGTAAATATTTAAAGATGGTCCATGCTTGAACTAACTCACTGCTCAGATTCACCCAGTGCAGCATCCACACTCCTGTACCTCCCTCCCTGTGCTGGATGCAGAGGGAAGATCAAGCTGACTTTCTACAACTGAGAGACTGCTGTTGTTTATTTTAAATATTAAATATTTATAAACCACAAAAAAAAAGTAAAAGATAAACAGGGCAACATATTATTTGTTAAAACTGTGAGCAAAGCTCGAGGAACCAATTTTACTGCGGTCAGCACATAACATGTCAGGCAGCATCTAAGGAGAGAGAAATAGAGTTAACATTTCAGGGCAGCAAGAATAGGAAATATGGGTCAAACAAGTTCTAAGATGCAAAGACAATAGTGAATTGTGTGAGGCCTCAATGTGAAGGACGGATAACATGGAGGCAAGGGAGAGATATTGACGAGGCAATGAAAAAGGTCTGAAGAACGGTCCCAACTTAAAACTTTTTCTGTCCATTTCCTCCACAGTTGTTGCCTGGCCAGTTACTCCAGCAGTTTGTGTTTTGTATGAGGTAATAAAAGATGGTTAAGAGATAAATAAAGAAACAAGAGTCTAGTTTGGAAGAGATTGAATTCAGGACAGTTATCTGATAACTGTTTTTCCTATATTCAGATAATGATGCTGTAACTTTGTGATAATTACTTTACATTTTGCAGAATGTACCTATCCATATCTTCCTGAGATGCTGCCTTACTCCAGCACTTTGTGCTCCCTCTTATGCTCCAGATACTAGCATCTGCAGTCTCTTGTGCCTCCATGTAGCACAACCCACGATAAATTGCACTAAAAAAAAAAATAGGTCCATGAAGTGGTGGGGAAATGGGGTGAAGTTGGGGGAAGTATTTGGAGTTGATGGGGCTGGAATTACTGCTGGGAGAGTAGGACTAATGGGATAGCTCTCACAAGAAACCCAATCAAGCATGACCAATCCACTTCTACACAGCAATGATTATCATGCTGATCAGAAGTTTAGAGTTTTCCCTCATCAACGATGCCTTCATTTAACTGTCATTAAATTAAAATCAGTTAATGTTGACAAAGTGGGAAAAACTGTAATATTCACCACAACCATTGAACTATCTTTTATGGGAATGGAGCTTTATCAATCTGACAAATGTAAATACCGGACACTTGAATTTGCCAATGTCCTATAGGTTACAGTACATGATGCCAAAATAATCAGTATGGCAGAATGCAGAAATGAGCATTCCATTTTTCAGAACTATTCAGCCTATTTTTCACACTAAATTAAAAAAAAAGATAATTGTTTCAAACATGTCACCCTTAATCTTTTTCATCAGGAAAGATTACAACCTGATTGAAAGTGTCTTGTTCACTCCCAGGCATAATTTGCAGTTGACTTCTATGCTTAAGGATAAAACCTGCCTTGCACAAATCCATTGAGATACAGAGATAAGATCGCCTTGCATCTCACTGAAGCTGAATCTATTGAAAATGATATTAAAGATTATGTTTCATTCTGCCAGAGCAGAATATCTTAACTAGAAGAACATGAGTCCAGACATCCCACTGAGATTTGACATGACAACCATTCCCAATTCATCGAAGTTCAGCCCAGTCTAAGCATGCCCATTTATACACATCTGACAATCTTTCTCACTTGGAAAGCTTTTTAAATGTACAACTCCCCGAGGGAACAGTTCTTTTCAAGACAGAAGAAGCCATAGGTATTTTCTGTCCATTCTTGATATTTGCAGACAGCACTGTAAAATACAATTGTCTCATTGTGATGTGATTATTTAGCAGGAAATCATCATTTAAATGCTATTACTAATTTCTAATTTCTTGATGTTGAAGGAAATGATGTTCAGTGGTGTTTGCTTTAACAACAATCACTGTGCAGTTTATTTTTTATCCTCTGTCTACTCTACACCATCCAGATTTTAAACCCCAAAGATTTATCCTTGTTTGACAAGCAACTTCCACTCTCACTTGCTTTGCAGGATGTACCAGATACTAACCACGCTTTTGTAAAAACGTACCCTGCACATTTGCTTCGAATATTGCTCCTCTCAAAGTTTTACCGTCTAGTCTTTGACTTTTTCATCCACGGAAAAAGGTTCTGACCATCTACTCTCTCTATGCATCACATCATTTTACATACATCTACCAAGTCTTCTCTTTTTACCAGAGAAAACAACCCAAATCTTTCAAATCTAATTATTTCTAATATCTTCCAATGCAGGCAAGATTCTGGTCAATCTTTTCTGCAGCCTCTCCAAAGCCTCCACATCCTTCCTGCAAAGGGACGTCCGGAGCTGGCAAACATATTGTTAAAAGAGAAAAACCATTCTGCCCACAGCCAACAGCTGACTAGGGGAGAGAGCAAGTACAAACATTTTCTTTTAAACCAGCAAAAAACAGTGCCAGAGTTCTTGCGGCACCAACTGAAAGCTTACCTGAAGAATGATAAAATGTATTAGACAATTAAGTGCTGACAGTTAACACGATATGACTCATTAACCCTTATGCCTAAAGCGTGAATTTTGTTGTAAAATTAAATATTAATGTAATCGACAATTACCTAATTTAAAACGTGTTTAATTTTAAACTCCCCCTTCCCCCCCACAACACCATCTGATGATGTGTGGCCTTAGCTCAGTCATGGAATATTTAGCTTCATGTTCAAGCTTTTATCCAGAACACACAAGAATCTTGAGAACATTCAGCAGATTTATCAGCATTCTCTCCAAAAGGAGAAGCAAAGTTAATATACCTTAGTGAAGGCTCTGAAGGGTTTTAAACCTGAAACGTTAACTTTGTTTTTCTTTTCACGAGTGCTGACTGATCTGCTGAGCGTTCCCAGTATTTCTGGGTTTATTTCAGATTGCCAACGGTTGCAGTTTAAAAATAAAATTATTCTCTTTTCAATCTTATTTTGCGTTCACAAGTTATAGGAGTAGAATTAGGCCATTCAGCCTATTGAGTCTACTCTGCCATTCAATCATTGCTAATCTCTGCCTCCTGATCCCATTTTCCTTCCTTCTCCCCATAACTCTTGATACTTGTTTTAATCAAGAATTTGTCTATCTTTGCCTTAAAAATATCCATCAAATTGGCCTCCACAGCTCTCTGTGGCAATGAGTTCCACAGATTAACAACCCTCTGGCTAAAGAAGTTCCTCCTTACCACTTTTCTAAGCGCCCTTTAATTCTGAGGCTATCACCTCTGGTCCTAGACTCTCCCACCAGTGGAAACATCCTTTCCACATCCACTGTATCTATGGCATTCATTATTCAGTAAGTTTCAATGAGGTCCCCCTCAACCTTCTGAATTTCGACGAGTAGAGGCCCAGTGCTGTCAAGCGCTCATCATTAACCTACTCAATCCTGCAATCATTCTTGTAAACCTCTTCTAAATCCTTGCCAGAGCCAGTAAATCCTTCCTCAGATATGGGGCCCAAATTTGCTCACAGTACTCCAAGTGCAGCCTGACCAGCGCTTATACAGTCTCAGCATTACATCTCTGCTTTGTATTCCAGTCATCTTGATAAAAATGCTGGTATTTAATTTGCCTTCCTTACTACCAATTCTACTAGCAAATTAAGTTTTTGGGATTCCCAAGTCCATTTGCACCTCTGATTTCTGGATTCTCTCTCCATTTAGAAAATAATCTATTCCTTTATTCTTATTACCAAAATGCATGACTGCACATTGCTACACTGAATTTCATCTGCCACCTCTGCCCACTCTCCTAACCTGTCCAAATCCTTCTGCAGAGGCCTTGCTTCCTCTACACGACACCATACTACATTTGATGCGATGTCTAGAATATCATCATAAGCGTGTGTGCTAATTTTCTCGCAATCATCTATGATTCTTACTTTTCTAGGCTTTACAAACAATAGCAGAAGATTTGAAAGATTACCAAGTAGAACATTTTTTGTAGGTGCCTTTGTAAATAGCTCATTCTAAGCTTCCCCCCTGTCTAGTTTCAGTCAAAAATAACTAATTCAAGCACTTGCGCAACTAAACTTTATTTTGGAAAAAGCACAATACAGTTCCCACTACTATACCAAACTACCGCGGGTTCGATCCTCGTATCTGCCTGACCAAGTCCTCTTAGCCTCGTTCAAGCAGAGACACTCCAGAATGTCACGCAGTCCCAAGCGTTCTCCCAGAAGATCGACACAGGACCTCACTTTTATAGGTCCCCGAACCTTGAGTGGCCGAACCATATGGGGTGATGTCTCTTTTCAGTCCAATAACAGATATTGGTTAACACAGTATATGATAGACATTTCCCTAACCTAATAATACAGTAACCAATAAAATGTATTTGAAAGAAAGTTCTAGAAGGAAGCAAACATGAATAAATATTGAAACATGCGCCCTGAGATTCAAACAGTTTCCCCAAGGCTCAACAGTTCGACCAATCATCGATTAACAGGATAACCATCTTGCAACATTATTTGTACTATTTACAATGCTTTTGGCCAATATTAACATTCCCCTGTTTTATCATTCATGATAACCCTCATCATAAATGGTTTCCAGAATATAATGATAACTGCTATACTTTAACAAATGTTCTAACTAGAAGATGTTGATGTAGTTCTCAGAATTTCATTGAGCTTCCCGATGGAGCGTAGCTCCATGATTTCCTTCTGATGAGTCTTCACCTCCCGAGTTTTCATCGGCGCAAATCCCATCCATCAATCTTGATAGTTCATTGGTCCTTGATTTGTTATAGAGTGGAAACAAGTTAACCTCTGGTACCTTCACTAATATTTTTACAATGATGACGATGCACCCAGGCATTTCATCCCTCTACTTTTACTGCTCTAGAACATTAGAAGAACTTGGTAAGGTCCTTCCCAATGAACTTCTGATCCTTTCCTTACCCGGTTCTTCACTAAAACATAGTCTCCAGCTTTTACTTTAATGGGATTTACTAATGAAGGCATATCCCTGTATGCTGCTCCCACTCTACAATGTAAATCCCTTAAGGCTCTGGTCAAGGCTAAGATATAGTCAATCATCTCTGCAGTCATATGGTGGAAATTAACTATTGTCATCGTATTCTGGTTCCAAGGGTTTTTTAAAGGCCTACCGTAAATAATTTCAGCTGGGCTCAATCTAGATTTCCCTGCAGGCGTGAATCTCATTTGAAATAGGGCAATTGGGAGTAATTCAATCCATCCAAATCCAGTCTCCTCTAATTTGGCTAATTTAAAGGGTCTGGTTTGCCATTTCTATGTCCAGCAGCCTGTGGTTGATAGGCACCATGTAATTGTGGCTGGATCCCCAGCTGTTCACAAAACTCTTTATTGATTTGTCCAATAAAGTGTGGACCATTATCTGAACTAATTCGAATGGGGATACCGAATCTAGATACAATTTACCTCATTAACACCTTGACAACAGTAGCCACCTTGTTATAGACAATAGACAATAGACAATAGGTGCAGGCGTAGGCCATTTGGCCCTTCGAGCCAGCACCTCCATTCAATGTGATCATGGCTGATCATCCCCAATCAGTACCCTGTTCCAGCCTTCTCCCCATATCCCCTGACTTTTTAAGTGCCCTATCTAGCTCTCTCTTAAAAGCATCCAGAGAACCTGCCTCCACCGTCCTCTGAGGCAGAAAATTCCACAGACTCACCACTCTCTGTGAGAAAAAGTGTTTCCTCATCTCTGTTCTAAATGGCTTACTCCTTATTCTTAAACTGTGGCCCCTGGTTGTGGATACCCCCACGGTGTTATCAAGGGTTGGGTATGCTTTGATCCACCGGCTGAATATATCGACTATGACAAGAATGTATTTATATCCTAGGCATCTTTCTAATTCAATATAGTCCATTTGCAATGTTTCAAAAGGACTCATAGGCAACGGTATTTTCCCTCCTTCACAAACTACTCCTTTCCCTGGGTTGTATTTCTGGCAGACCAGACAATTACTGCTTACCTTTTGAGCAAAGGATTGTAATTGTGGATGCCACCAAATAGCCAATAGATTGTCCCCTACTGCCATTGCACCACAATTAGTTGCATTGTGCATACACTATAACCCATGCTGCTAATGAGTCTGTCATGCAAGTTTGCCCTGCTGGAGTGGTCCACAGCCCAGTCATGCAATCCAGTACACATCCCAATTGTCTCCATCTTTCCTTATCTCCTTCAGTAGCCTCTTCTTGCAATAAAATGATTTCAGGGATAGTTGTCATCAGTTTCTCCAAGGGACCCTTGTTTCTTACACATTTAGTCTGCCTCATCATTTGGGTTCCTGCAGACATTTTCCATAATTGTTTTTTCCATAGTTGTCCAAAATCAAGCACCACCCCAAATGCATATCAAGAATCAGTGTAAATATTTACTTTTAGATTTTTCCCAATAATACCAGCCCGAAATAAAGCTTGTTGTGCTGAATAGGGTGATTCAAAAGCAATTGCTTCTGCAATCTCCGTCTTTTGATTAATAATTGCATACCCATACAATATCTCACCCCGCAGTCCAATGGGTGCGTTCCTGTCCACATATAATGTGATGTCAGAGTCTTCTATGGGTACATCCCACAAGCCCTCTCTCACCAATGTTTCTTCCTCTATAACAAATAGACAGTCATATCCTGCTTCTGATTGCACTTCTGGGGGTGAAATACGAAAAGAGGCTGGGTTAATCAATGTACAATGTTTGAACTGGTATTTTGGATTGTCCAACAGATAGATCTCATACTTATTTTGGCGGGCCATTGTCAAGTGCTGGGTTTGAATCTGCCCCATACCGAATGTGAACTGTACACTACAATTTCCTGCTGGAGTGTCAAATTAGCAGCAGATTGTAAACTATTGTAGATTGCAGTTAAGATTTGAGTGCAAAGAGGATATCCCCTAGCTACTGGATCTGATTTAGAGGAGTAATATGCAACTGGTCTAGGTCTATCCCCATGCTTTTGCGTTAGTACTGAAGTGGCACAGTCAGATAGAATTGTGCAATACACATGGAAAAGAAGATCGTATAATGGCCTTCCCAATGCCGGGGCTTGCATCAATGATCTTTTTAAGTTTTCAAATGCTTCCGGTGCTTTCTTTGTTAATTTAAATTTGCCCTGCTTGCTGGTATAAGGTGTTAGCACCTTGCTTTCCAGAGCTATATTTGTAATCCAGGGTCTGCAATAATTAACCATACCCAGCCTCATTTGTTTGGCTTCTCTCGGGATTGGAAATTCACAGATAGGTTTGAGTCTGCTCATCTCAAGACTTATTTTGGTGCCTGAAATTATAATTCCTATAAATTTTACTTTCTCCTGAGCTACCTATTGATGGTGAGACCACATATCCTAGATCGGCTAGAGTAGACAAAAATGCTGGAGAAACTCAGCGGGTGAGGCAGCATCTATTGAGCGAAAGAAATAGGCAACGTTTTGGGCTGAAACCCTTCTCCAACTCCTAGATTGGCTAGATGATTTAGTAGTTGTGCGGTATCTTTCTGATTACTGGATTCATCTTTACTGGCCACTAATAGGTAATCAATATACTGCACTAATGTTGAATTCATTTTGAACTTCAAAGTGCTTAATTGATCCTGAAGACACCTGGAAAATAAAGTGGGCAAATTGACAAATCCTTGAGGCAACAAGGTATGTCCAGGTATATTGTTGGCCCCTTTATGTGAAGGCAAACAATACTGGCTGTCTTCATGAGGAAGAGAAAAGAATGCATGTTGCAAGTCAACTATCAAAAAGACTTTAGCTTCAGCCGGTATTTGGGCCAGGATATGGGCAGGGTTTGGCACTAGGGTGTGAAGTGGTTGTACAACAGAATTGATTTCCCTCAAGTCTTGTACGAGTCTATATTGGCCCTCCTTTCCCGTTCTTGGAATGGCAAGAATAGGGGTGTTACAGATTGATTGGCACTTCACCAATATTCCTTGTTCTAGCAAACCCCAAATTAATTTGTCAATGCTGCTGATGGCCTGTAGTTTCAATGGATATTGTTGGATGGAAGGAAGCGTTACGCCTTTCTGGAGAGCTACACAGGTGGGATTGATGTACACGAATCCTAGCTGAGCTGCGTCCTCTGCCCACACTTGAGGGTCCACATGCTCGTATACCTCATTCCCCAGATGATGACGTAAGTGGGTAACAACTTTCAACAACATATTGATTAGACAAATTCAGCTTCTGATAAATATTCGGGTCTGCCAAGGTAATTGCCTTTCCTACCATCGTTCCTAGGTCTTTAGCGCTAGCTGGGAAATTCACCTTTTTGGTGATGTGAGGAGCAACATCGTCAGTTCTTTTCCATAACTGTGCTGGTATTTTAGCATATTCGGCAACTCCCTCTTTTCCTTCCACTAGTGCCAATACTTCTATTTCCCAATCCTGTCCTTCGTATGATTTAAAGAAGATTTCCAGCTCTCTGTCCTTCCCATTCCTATCGTAAGCCAGTGTAATGTGAAGTGGGGGTTATTCGTCCAGATCTAAGGACCACCATTGAGGGGTCACTATGGAGTAACGTTGTCATACAGGAGCCCAGGGGGTCACTATTATGCCTCTGTCGCCACATTTTATTTTTAGTTGGAAAGCACAGAGTAAATCTCTCGCTATCAGGTTGCAATCTAATCCGGTGGTTATCACAAATTTATGTTTGATTTCCTTTCCTCCATATACTACTTCGACTGGCTCAGAGATGGGATACTGGCAAACCTGTCCTTGATAGCACGACAGGTTCTGAAGTTCTCTTGAGACAACATAGGTTCCTCATAAGACTTGCAACCAGTCACTACTAGATTTGCTAATCATAAGCGTGTGAATGGGTTATTCTGGGAAAAGGGCATTTGTCCCCTTCACTCTTGGTTTTCCTGCCAGTTTCCTTTGTACTCTCTAGGATCCCGTTGATCCGTCCATTCTCATAATTCTTGGACCTCCTTCTGTGACCCCCTCTTTCGTTCCATTCTTTATTGGGGCACCCCCTACTCCAGAGACCTACCCCTTCGCAACTATAACACTGGCCCATTCCTGATGGCCGGCATGTCCTCGACCCTGGTCTTTGGAGGACTGGCTCTAGGGCAGATGCTTCTCTATAACATCGGTCAGGCTATTCCGGGACTCTAATTTCTCCCGGTCCATCGTTTGCTGGTGCTCTGTGGATCCATGGTTCAGGGTCGAATTTTGGTACTTGTTTTCTGATCACATGTGCAGTTTTTTGTTTTACTGCAGGCAGGCAGGCTATTCTGCTTCTTTATGTACCTCCAATGATCTCTTACAGCCCTAACCATTTGACTGGCACTATTTTCTGTCCAGTCCATGTTATCAGTCTTAATGGCTTCTGCTACATTGGTGGAAAGGCAATTCAATAAGATGGCACAACATTGAGGGGAATTTACTCAATTTCTGTAATTCAAGTCACCCGATTGGTCCTTATATAACTCAGAGAATCGCTCCAAATTTTCATCCGCTCCTTCTCCCCTTTTTGGTCTTACATCTAGTATTCTGGCCAAATTGATTGGTTTTTGAAGGGTGTTTGCAAGGGCTGTTAAAACTGCTTCTTCCCTTGCACCATTGTCCGCTATTATATTTGCAAGAGCTTCATGCAACGGATGCCCTAAATTCATTAGGAATCTGGTATGCTCACTTGGGGTAATTATTTGCTGGATCACTGTCCACAAATCTCGGGAATCTGCATGATAAATGCGCATTGTAGTTCTTAAGTGATCCACTAAAGAAGCGGGTGATTTTCTACGATCGGGTATTTGACTTAAAATAGCCATCATCTCATTAGGCTTCCATGGGGAATAGACTCTAATTGTACGGGGATTATTTGCACTCAATGCATTGGTTGGATCAAAATAAGGATTAGGCATTTCCCTCACAGGGAACTGTCTAAGGGTTGTTTATTTAGTTTCAAGATCTACCTTGGCTTCATCAATGGTTGTCTCACCCCCAGATATATCTTCCCCTTCACCAGGGGGTTCACTGTACTTTCTAAATTATTTATTTCCTTCTCTAACTGCTCATCCAACTTGTCTAAGGGTACGCTCTTCTTTCTCCTTAACTAATTGAGTTATTTTTACAGTCTGGCTTCTGGTACCGTGAACTCTAGGACTGTCTGTAATGGACGGAGCGGTCAGGTTTAAGAAAGTATGTGCCATGTAATTGTAAGATTAAATGAGAACTTACCAGTTTGAAATGTGATCTTTATTTTATAAGGAGTTACGATGAGCGATTACGTGAAGAAGAACCCCGCCAGTCGGCATGCGCATCAATCTTCAAAGCAGCAGTGTGAAATCACAGAAAAACAACAATTTAAGTATTATAGTAAGATTATAACCCTAGAACTACCAGAGGAGCTTCGTGATATGATGGTTGGAAGCGGTGGGCACGTAATCGCTCATCGTAACTCCTTATGAAATAAAGATCAAACTTCAAACCGGTAAGTTCTCATTTAATCTTACTATTTTACTTCGGAGTCACGTGAGTGATTCCGTGAAACATAGAAACATAGAAATTAGGTGCAGGAGTAGGCCATTCGGCCCTTCGAGCCTGCACCGCCATTCAATATGATCATGGCTGATCATCCAACTCAGTATCCCGTACCCGCCTTCTCTCCATACGCTCTGATCCCCTTAGCCACAAGAGCCACATCTAACTCCTTCTTAAATATAGCCAATGAACTGGCCTCAACTACCCTCTGTGGCAGAGAGTTCCAGAGACCCACCACTCTCTGTGTGAAAAAAGTCCTTCTCATCTCGGTCCTAAAGGATTTCCCCCTTATCCTTAAGCTGTGACCCCTTGTCCAAGATTTTAAAGGTCTGTGATTTCATGCCGATCCAAATCCAGGCATTTCACACTGCAAGCAGTTGACTCAGGAGGAGTGGATTAGTAACAACATTGAATCATGACACTGATTAACATGTTAATGCTTTAATTCACAAATAACAAAAAATAATACAATAGCAACTCTTCTCTCCCAGGGAGAAGCTATGAAGCAAAATTTAACATAGAGTGGGCAAACACCCCGATACAACAAGTGGCTTATTGTAAAACCTCTGAAAAGTTCGTTCATTTGACCATCCTGCGGCCGCGAGGATATGGTCTAGAGGGACGTCCATTGCCCTCGCCGCTGACGTTGATGCCCCCCTGGTGGAGTGAGATTTTAAATTTTCAGTATTAACTCCTGCACACCCCAGGACTTCAGCTGTTGTGAGATGGTCTGAGTTGACACTTGCATATGTGTTTTTTTGTGGCTTATAAATTGTGCTACCTCGGAGCCTCAGAGCCGAATATAATGCTTCAAGTGCGCCACTACACACAGCCATGAATCTGTGGGATAAGCTGACAATACAAGCTTGTATCCAGACACCCCTGGTCTGCTCTGTTTGAGCAAGTCATAGATATGAAATGGAATGTCATTCTGTGATGACACCATTCCGTACAGACGCAGTTCGTGGAGAGTCTGAACCCTTAGCACTGATGTAAGCGCCATCAGCATAACACACTTGAGGGTGATCTTTGGTAAGGACAAAGATGTGGCTGTTCCCCTTTGACGGAGCACCATGAGTACCATGCTCACATCCCAGATTTCAGAGTACCTAGGCCTAGGAGGATTAGAATTAAATACACACTTCATGAATCTTGAGATTAACGGGTGAGATCCTCGCGGCTGGAGTCCTGACCCTCTGCATAGGTATGATGACAGCGCACTCCTGGCACTGTTGATGGCACTGTAACTCAACCCTGCATTGAAATATAAGTGGGATAGAAATTCTAGCACATCTGGGATGGAGGCTGTGTGGTAAGTAATGTTCTTATGGAAACAAAATTCCTCCTGTTTCCTGATATGAGAGATGTACTGCCTTTTTGTACTATCCCTCCAGGATGATGTGATGATATCCACAGTCTGATCGGATAGACCCAGACCCTGGTATGGCCTTCTTAAAATCTGCAAATCAACAAATTTACTCGATCATTCAATGGGTGTGGATCCCCAGTGCAGGGTGCACCAATATATTTTTGCGTTTTGGAACCCCTATAATAGGATACGTTATTATGTCCGAAATGAGCGTGAACCATGGCTGTGTAGGCCAGTCAGGTACCACCAAAACCAGTGTAGCGGAGTCACGCTTGATCTTAGTCAGGCACCGACTGATGAGGCAGAAGGGGGGAAAAGCATATAAAAACATTCCGCCCCAGTGCAGTGAGAACGCATTCACCACCACTGCCCCTGGGTCTGGTTCCCATGAAACATACTTCGGTACCTGGTGATTAAGTCTGGATGCAAACAAATCGATATATGGCATCCCATACTGGAGGACATTTTCTTTAAATACATCCTGATTCAACATCCACTCGATGTTGTCGTTAAATTTACGTGACCTGGTGTCTGCCACCATGTTGAGTCTGCCTGGCAAGTAGACAGCCGAAATCCAAATATTATTTTTAATGCACCAGTGCCAAATAATGTTGGTCAATCCGTCACAAGAATTCGACTTGATTCCACCCATGTGATTGACATACGCCACTGCCATGGTGTTGTCAATCTGCAGCTGAACATGTAAGTGATGCTTAGTGGTGCAATAAGATTTGAGCCCATAAAATGCTCCTTACAGTTCTAAATAATTTATTCCATGTGATTGGAGAATCTGTGCCTCATGCATATCCCATCTGCCTCCACAACTAGACCTGGTATCAGTAGCACCGCAACCTAAAGCACTAACATCAGTCTGTAAAATATGTGAAGGTGCTTCGGTCAAAATTGTGCCATAACAATTAAAAATGTTTCTAATCCACCACTGTACTTCTGCATGGGCCGATTGTAATGATTTGCATGTATTCTCAGTGCCTGTACCTTTGCCCTCTGTAAATGTTGGTAGTGCAAAGGTCCATATTGGGCTGCTGGAAAGACAGTTACCAATTTACCAATTAAGCTGGCGACCTGTTGAGGGTGATTGCTCCCTCAAGAGCTTGATACAGCCTTCAATTAAATCTACTGTCTTGCCCTGGGGCAGAGTCACAGACATGTGATTGGAATTAACTGTGAATCCCAGATAGTCAATTAGGTTAACCGGCAACAATTTGTCATCCAAATAGGCCATGATAATATGGCCTTCTGACCGTAAAAACCCAAGTACTGGTTTTAGCACCTTTGTAAATAGGCGAGGGCCTGAGGTTAATCTATTAGGTAGAGCTCGAAATTGCAACAATTGTCCCATCCAGCTAAATTTCAAATATCTGAGATAGTCTTTATGAACAGGTACTGAATAATATGCATCTTGGAGATCTATACATGCCATATAACACCCCCTGGAAAGCAATTACTTGGTGCCCATTTTGGCTTGTGTTCGGTGGGTGGACATAGATTGGAAATAAATTCAATTTTAAACCCTTGAATACTCTGCAGTATAAACACATTTGATGTTATTTTATAACATTCGTACAGAAACCTGTGTAACCTCCCCCCAACTGGTAGGTAATTCTCTCTCAATATGTTTCAACAAGAGCCAGACCCACCTACCTCCATGGTTATCGGTAGAGCTCTTTGCCTGGTTCTGGGTGGTAAAGGCAAGTTATCTCTAATACTCTCAGGCTCCTCCCTGGGGTGGAAGATTGCAACCTTCACGTGATCTACCCTGTTTCGACTAATGCAATCAACTTGACGTGCACAAACGGAATATCAAATAGAACAAGTTGTCCAACAACTTTAGGCTGTGCACGCCACACGAAAGAAGAAGGTTCCTCCCTTAGGCTACCTGGAGGTTCAAATGCGTCAGTATCTTCTAATTTTATCCCCGCTTTAGAGTTGCTTCCTTCCAACTTGCCATTCTTTCCACACTCTACTTGCTTTCTGTTCCTCATAATAATTTCTCCACAATTCAATTAATTCTTTTGCCTCTGCATTATCGCTGCATTGCCATATAACCTGCTCAATGTATTTCAATCCCTTTACTGTTTATCTATGCCCCCTCTGGGCCATAATTTACTCCCTAATTCTCTATTTAATGCTCCGGAAAGAATTCTCAATCAGACAGCATTTTGTGGAAATTCACAGCATATTTTCCACAAAATTAAGGGTATCTTTTGCATCCAGTTACTTTTCACCAAGTAAACCAGTTTCCCGTCTCTCAGTTACTCTTCGCTATCATATTCTATTGGATATGGAAGACACTCTCAAGCTACTCGCATTTCTTAACAATTTCCCTTTCTAATTTCAAAATTACAAAGTTGTTTTTAAACAATATTCAAAATCAAAGTGCTCCAGGAAACAACCAACCTCAATCACACACATTCTCGCAGCCTAATTCCTATCCCCGACCTTAATACTGTATAAGCACATGCAAATGAGCTCCAAACAAATAAGCAAAATTGAACACAGAAAATAAATTATTCCACTTATTATAAGTATGCCAAACCACACTCCTGTATAAGCCATAAACATGCACTTATTACGACGGTAAATCACACTCTAATATATCCTCCTCGTGGCCTACTCGGTCAACGAATGACTCCTCCCCCGACATAGCGGTCGAACCCTGATTGAATCACCACAAAACGGATTCTAACAATACTACAATCTCAATTTAAACAAATACAAATATTTAATTCAAACACACTTTTACTCCAATTATCTAACACCCAAAAATCCTTAAGCACTAACACAGGCAATACAAATAGGGGTCCACGAACTTTACACACTCCAAATCTTAACTTTCTAAATCTTAATACACTCTAAATCTTTTTACATGCACAAATTATTTATACAGTTCTGATCGAATAACGATGCTAAAAAAGACGATGCCTGATTTCTACAATTTACAATAATAATTTAACACGCTAGCGCACAGTTTACAAACACTCGATCTCAATGCCGCGTCACGTTGTTATCAATCAGTGAACCTCTCCCTCTGATACCAAAGATTTTCCCCTTCCTAGGGTACACTTTGCTGAGGGGTACTACTTCTTAAATGGACTACTTTTCCTCCTAATTGTTACGTTCCCCCTGCTAAGACTGGACTTCTATAAGGGGCCTCTATCACTCCTCTCTAAGTTCTACAGGTTCCCATCTCTCAGTTGCTCTTTGCTATCACTGACATTCCTGGGATATCAGGACTTCCATATTTGGAAAGACTGGATAGACTTGGCTTGTACTCGCTAGAATTTAGAAGACTGAGGAGGGATCTTATAGAAACTTACAAAATTCTTAAGTGGTTCGATAGGCTAGATGCAGGAAGATTGTTCCCGATGTTGGGGAGGTCCAGAACAAGGGATCACAGTCTAAGGATAAGGGGGAATTCCTTTAGGACCGAGATGAGGAAAACATTTTTCACACAGAGTGGTGAGTCTCTGTAATTCTCTGCCATGAAGGTAGTTGAGGCCAGTTCATTGGCTATATTTAAGAGCGAGTTAGAGGTGGCCCTTGTGGCTTAAGGGATCAATGGGTATAGAGAGAAGACAGGTACAGGATACTGAGTTGGATGATCAGCCATGATCATATAGAATGGCGGTGCAAGCTCGAAGGGCCGAATGGCCTACTCCTGCACCTATTTTCTATGTTTCTATGTTTCTATCACGTACTAATCACCAATCAGCCGCTATTCGGAATCGATCTCAAACATGCACAAACCCCAAAGTTCTATCTGCCATATTCGATTTCTACCATATGGGCAGAATTTCAATGTGAAATTCTGTATTTGGAAATTTGATTCTGCAAATCTAGACTCGTTCTCAGACCAACTAATTTTGGCACGAATCTCTCGACATACGCTGTCTTTCAAATTGCCCAATAAAATCTCGATTGGGCTAGCATATTCCCAGCCAATCTATACTCTAGCCACCGAGCCCAGTGCCTTTACGAGATTCCTCGTCCGTCACTTCAGGGAGGGACTCAGATATCTTCACACAGACACTCTCTGCTTGGCACCAGGGGTTCAGCGCCTAGCCTCTTCGCACTGGCAGTTGATGCCGATTTTCGCAACGCACCTTTCCAATTAGCGCTCCCGGCATCGATAGATCAATACTTAGACCAAACATGTGTTTCAATATCCCACTAATTGGATACCAAATCTGGAACAATGGGCTACCCCTCGCCCTCGAAGCGCATCAGGTTCTCGTTATGCAGCTGCAGTCTGTGAACTACGACCATTTTTTGGGCCACTCCTCACCCTGTTTTATGGGCCCCTAACCCAATGGAGTACTATCTACCACCCCACAACCCTCCATCCCCCCCCCCCCCCCGTGCTTGCTAGACTGTTCTAACTATCTCGTTGGGACCCTTTCCCAAGCCTGTGAATGATCGATCTGCT
The DNA here is from genome assembly GCA_963514005.1 of Raja brachyura. Next base: position 99,341,206 of record OY740782.1, on the reverse strand, counting down.
CTGACTAGTGAAGTGCCGAAAATCAATGCGAAAACTGCACAGTGGGCCCGATTTCTGCACTTGCAATCGAAACAGCTCAACACCCTTGATCGCAAACTTGTGTTTAGGGGTCCATTGAGATCCCGGACTTGCCCCCAATGTAAATAGCTTGTTCTAAGCTTCCCGCCAGTCTAGTTTCAGTCAAAAATCACTGAGTCAAGCACTTGCGCAACTAAACTTTATTTTGGAAAAAGCACAATACAGTTCCCACTACTGTAACTAACCACCCCGGGGTTAGTGGAACTTTCTTCCATCCCTGACATCTCCACTACAGACCCTTGCCTTGGAACCCTTTCCTCGTATCTGCCTGGCCAAGTCATCTTAGCCTCATTCATGCAGGGACACTCCAGAAGGTCACGCAGTCCCAAGCGTTCTCCCAGAAGATCGACACTGGAACTCATGGGAGTGGCCTTTTATAGGTCCCCAACCCTTGAGTGGCCGAACCACATGGGGGTGGTCTCTTTACAGTCCAATAACAGATATCGATTAACACAGTATATGTTAGACATTTCCCTAACCCAATAATATAGTAACCAATATAATGTATTTGAAAGAAAGTTCTAGAAGGAAGCAAACAAGAATAAACATTGAAACATGTGCGCTGAGATTCAAACCGTTTCTCCAAGGCTCAATAGTTCGACCAATCATCAATTAACAGGATGAACATCTTGCAACATTATTTATACTATTTACAATGCTTTTGCAATGATCCAATCAAAATGATGCATGTAAGGTTTGTTTGTAAAACTGCTATACATTTTATCAATTTAGGAGAAACTAGGATGAAACTAGTTCATAACCTGGACCTCACCATCTGCATACCAGTTTGAGCCTAGACTAGCTGGCGCCATTCAAAGCCTGTAAAGTTCAGCTGACAAGGGTTAAGCGATTCTGACAAGTGCAGGAATCCTCCATTTTATGGTGTATATTTTGGCCAATATTAACACCTTTACATGAGTTTTATTTTAAATCAGTATTATTTACCCTCATATGGACTATTGATGCTTAACGATGGCTCATGACTTCCATGAAAAATTCCACACAGGAGGATAGATATAACAAAATATACACCAATGATCACACAGGAAAACTTCAATAGAAACCTTCATCTGGTATAATTTCGAACCTTTACTAATTTTGTTGCCTGCTTTATGCAAATTGAAAAATAATCTTAAGAAATCCATTATATCCAATATTGTGCGCCCAGAGACTTTGAAAATATTTTCATTATACTTTTTAATGGAACTGTGGAAAGCTGTATTCTGCCTGAAGAACAAAATGGATGGGACCTGCAAGCACAAAAGCAGAGTTCACAGGGCAACATCCAAACATGAATAATCTCTTATCCAGTGATAAACATAGAAACATAGAAATTAGGAGCAGGAGTAGGCCATTCGGCCCTTCGAGCCTGCACCGCCATTCAATATGATCATGGCTGATCATCCAACTCAGTATCCTGTACCTGCTTTCTCTCCATACCCTCTGATCCCCTTAGCCACAAGGGCCACTGAGTGATGAGTGTAGTATTGCTTGTGAGGAAATTATTGGGAACAGCTATTGGGGAAGATAACTGCATATAAATAATGCCTGTTGATTCAACATTTGGAAACTGCCACAGTGCATTCTACTGGTTTAGGGTTAGGTTTATTATTGTCACGTGTACTGTCTGGCAGTGCAGTGAACTGCATCTTGCAGCCTAGTTGCTACTAAAGAGTAGTCATATAAAGCTGTGCCATGGAACCTTTACTGTCAACTCAGGCAACATTTCTGAAGGCATTGTATGCATCCAATTTCATAACAGATGTTCTTTTCTGGAGGACTGGGATCTCCATTCATTTCTATCAAACCATGGATTGAAAAATCAAACACATGGATATGACATTATGACATTGCAGATGTCCCATTTTCTCCTCCCGCTTTTTCCTGATTGGGTTTGTCACATAGTGGGTGGCATTTTAACTGAAAACCTGTTGTCATCTAAGAGCCCAGCTTCAGTTGTTGTTGTTGACCTTGCACATATATCAAACCCATGTGATAATTGAATTGGAATTCTTAGCGTTTTTTTCTATAATATTATGTTTAATTAACCTAAATCTTAAATTATCTCCCCACTTATCTCCACATATCTCTCCAGTGCTGATGGCAGACGATGGCTGCACCAGAACCACTGGAATGGGGGATGAGCTGGGTCAATGCTGACAATGGGTATTCTCATCAAGTCTTTACTTAACTTTCTTCCATCCCTGACATCTCCACTACAGACCCTTGCCTTGGAACCCTTTCCAACGATAGCCAGCCTCTCTGGAAAAAAAGAATAGGTGATATTTTGGGTCAAGACCCTTCTTCAGACCATGTTTCCGGTCGAGACCCTTCTTTAGACTCGAAATGTTACCCATTCCTTTTCTCCAGAGATGCTGTCTGACCCGCTGAGTTACTCCAGATGTTTGTGTCTATCTTCGAAATAAGCTTCAGTCAGGTCTCTCCCTTAGATAGGGAAGACAGTCAGAATATTTTCCCTAGAGTGGAAATTTCAAAACCGAAAGGGCATAGTTTTAAGGTGAGAGAGGGAAAATTTAAAGGAAATGTGTGGGGCAAGTATTTTACACAAAAGCTGATAGATGCCTGGAACACGCTGCCAAGGGTAAGAAGAAGGCAGACATGCTATTGGTATTTAAGAGTTTTTCACTGGACATGTGAATATGAAGGAAATGGAGAGATAGAAATTGTATGCAGGCAGAAGGGATTAATTTAATTTGCCATCAGTTTCAGCACAGATGTTGTAGGCTGAAGGGCCTGTTCACGTGATGTACTGTTCTTTATTTAATGTTTTAATTGCCCATGACATCAATCATTTGATTGAGAATGGCCAAACTGAGGTCAATGCGAATCCAGGAAAAACCCTTCACTTGATGGAATCATGCCTAGCAGAAAAGAAGATTGTTGTGGGCCATTTTGTGGGGCTTGCTTTTCACAGAGGCCCGGGGAGCCGTTGGAGACAGAGGGTGGAGCTACCTGCTGTGAGTAGACTGAAATCTGCAACTTTCCATCTTCCAGTGAGGAAATCTGGTGGGGAATCTGGTGTAGCCTCTGATTGGTTGAAGAGGACCAGAGGAAGCAGCTGATTGGCTGCAACCCGGGGTTTACATTTCTCCATTTCTGCCTTCAGGTTTAAGGATTCTGGGAGCTAAGGATTCTGGGTGCTAAGGATTCTGGGATCTAAGGACTCTGGGTGTTAGGGATTTGTTATTTATTAGTAAAGTTTAAAGAATAAAGTTTTGTGTTTAATAAAAAAATAAATAAATAATAAATATATATATATATTTAATAGAGTAATTTGGGAGTAAGATGTCAGTGGAGATTTGCCCCATGGTTTGCTCAGCCTGCAACATGTGGGAGATCAGGGATATGGTCGGTGTCCCTGGTGACTACATTTGCAGGAAGTGTGTCCAGCTGCAGCTCCTGGCAGACCGCATTGAACGATTGGAGCTGCGGCTGGATTCATACTGGAGCATCCACGATGCAGAGAAAGTCGTGGACAGCACATACAGCGAGTTGGTCACGCCACAGGTAAAAGGTAAGAGGACAGAAAGGGAGCGGGTGGCCAATAGCCAGCAAAGCAGTAGGCAGATAGTGCAGGAGTCCCCTGCGGTCATCTCCCTACTCAACAGGTTTACCATTTTGGATACTGTTGAGGGAGATGGCTCATCAGGGGAATGCAGCAGCAGCCAAGTTCATGGCACCATGGGTGGCTCTGCAGCACATGATGGGGGAAAAAAGAGGGGAAGGGCTATGGTAATAGGGGATTCAATTGTCAGGGGAATAGATAGGCGTTTCTGCGGCCGCAAAAGAGACTCCAGGATGGTATGTTGCCTCCCTGGTGCAAAGGTCAGGGATGTTACTGAACGGCTGCAGAACATTCTGGAGGGGGAGGGTGAACAGCCAGTTGTCGTGGTGCATATTGGCACCAACGATATAGGGAAAAAAAGGGATGAGGTCCTACAAGGTGAATTTAGGGAGCTAGGAGATAAACTCAAAAGTAGGACCTCAAAGGTAATAATCTCTGGATTATTACCAGTACCACGGGCCAGTCAGAGTAGAAATAGGAGGATATTGCAGATGAATACGTGGCTTGAAAAATGGTGCAAGGGGGAGGGATTCAAATTTTTAGGGCACTGGAACCATTTCTGGGGGAGGTGGGACCAGTACAAACAGGACGGTCTGCACCTGGGCTGGAATGGAACCAATGTCCTTGGGGGAGTGTTTGCTAGTGCTGTTGGGGAGGATTTAAACTAATGTGGCAGGGGGATGGGTACAAGAGCAGAGAGGCAGGTGGGTGTAAAACGAGGGTGGAAGCAATAGGGAGCAAGGTGAAAAGTAAAAGTTGCAGGTAGACAAAACCAGGGCAAAAATCAAAAAGGGCCACTTCTCAACAAAATTGTATAAAGGGTAAGAGCGTTGTAAAACCAAGCCTGAAGGCCTTGTGTCTCAATGCAAGGAGTATTCGTAATAAGGTGGATGAGTTAAACGTGCAGATAGCTTTTAATGAGTATGATATAGTTGGGATCACGGAGACATGGCTCCAGGGTGACCAAGGCTGGGAGCTGAACATCCAGGGATATTCAATATTCAGGAGGGATAGAGAGAAAGGAAACAGAGGTGGGGTAGCGTTGCTGGTTAGAGAGGAGATTAACGCAATGGAAAGGAAGGACATTAGCTTGGAGCATGTGGAATCGGTATGGGTAGAGCTGCGAAACACTAAGGGGCAGAAAACGCTAGTGGGAGTTGTGTACAGGCCACCTAACAGTAGTAGTGAAGTTGGGGATGGTATAAAACAGGAAATTAGAAATGCGTGTGACAAAGGCAAAACAGTTATAATGGGTGACTTCAATATACATATAGATTGGGTGAATCAAATTGGCAGGGGCGCTGAGGAAGAGGATTTTTTGGAAAGTATGAGGGATAGTTATCTAAATCAACATGTAGAGGAACCAACGAGAGAGCAGGCTATTTTAGACTGGGTATTGAGTAATGAGGAAGGGTTAGTTAGCAGTCTTATTGTGCGTGCCCCCTTGGGCAAGAGTGACCATAATATGGTTGAGTTCTTCATTAGGATGGAGAGTGACATTGTTAATTCAGAAACAATGGTTCTGAATTTAAGGAAAGGTGACTTTGAGGGTATGAGACGTGAATTGGCCAAGATTGACTGGCAATCAATTCTAAAAGGGTTGACGGTGGATACGCAATGGAAGACATTTAAAGACTGCATGGATGAACTACAAAAATTGTTCATCCCAATTTGGCAAAAGAATAGATCAGGGAAGGTAGTGCATCCGTGGATAACAAGGGAAATCAGGGATAGTATCAAAGCAAAGGATGATGCGTACAAAGTAGCCAGAAAAAGCAGCATACCAGAGGACTGGGAGAAATTCAGAGACCAGCAGAGAAGGACAAAGGGCTTGATTAGGAAAGGAAAAATAGATTATGAAAGAAAACTGGCAGGGAACATAAAAACTGACTGCAAAAGTTTTTATAGATATGTGAAGAGAAAGAGATTAGTTAAAACAAATGTAAGTCCCTTGCAGTCAGAAACAGGTGAGTTGATCATGGGGAACAAGGATATGGCGGACCAATTGAATAACTACTTTGGTTCCGTCTTCACTAAGGAAGACATAAATAATCTGCCGGAAATAGCAGGGGACCGCAGGTCAAAGGAGTACTTGAGTGAAATCCAGGTTAGTCGGGAAGTGGTGTTGGGTAAATTGAATGGATTAAAGGCCGATAAATCTCTGGGGCCAGATAGGCTGCATCCCAGAGTACTTAAGGAAGTAGCTCCGGAAATAGTGGATGCATTAGTGATAATCTTTCAAAACTCTTTAGATTCTGGAGTAGTTCCTGAGGATTGGCGGGTAGCAAACGTAACCCCTCTTTTTAAGAAGGGGGGGAGAGAGAAAACGGGGAATTACAGACCAGTTAGTCTAACATCGGTAGTGGGGAAACTGCTAGAGTCAGTTATTAAAGATGGGATAGCAGCACATTTGGAAAGTGGTGAAATCATTGGACAAAGTCAGCATGGATTTACGAAAGGTAAATCATGTCTGACGAATCTTGTGGAATTTTTCGAGGATGTAACTAGTAGCGTGGATGGGGGAGAACCAGTGGATGTGCTGTATCTGGACTTCCAGAAGGCTTTCGACAAGGTCCCACATAAGCGATTAGTATATAAACTTAAAATCATATGGCATTGGGGGTTCAGTATTGATGTGGATAGAGAACTGGCTGGCAAACAGGAAGCAAAGAGTAGGAGTTAACGGGTCGTTTTCACAATGGCAGGCAGTGACTAGGGGGGTACCGCAAGGCTCAGTGCTGGGACCCCAGCTATTTACAATATACATAAATGATCTGGATGAGGGAATTGAAGACAATATCTCCAAGTTTGCGGATGACACTAAGCTGGGGGGCAGTGTTAGCTGTGAGGAGGATGCTAGGAGAATGCAAGGTGACTTGGATAGGCTGGGTGAGTGGGCAAATGTTTGGCAGATGCAGTATAATGTGGATAAATGTGAGGTTATCCACTTTGGTGGCAAAAATAGGAAAACCGACTACTATCTAAATGGTGGCCGATTAGGAAAAGGGGAGATGCAGCGCGACCTGGGTGTCATGGTATACCAGTCATTGAAAGTAGGCATGCAGGTACAGCAGGCAGTGAAGAAAGCCAATGGTATGTTAGCTTTCATAGCAAAAGGATTTGAGTATAGGAGCAGGGAGGTTCTACTTCAGTTGTATAGGGTCTTGGTGAGGCCACACCTGGAGTATTGCGTACAGTTCTGGTCTCCAAATCTGAGGAAGGACATTATTTCCATAGAGGGAGTGCAGCGAAGGTTCACCAGACTGATTCCTGGGATGTCAGGACTGTCTTATGAACAAAGACTGCATAGACTCGGTTTATACTCTCTAGAATTTAGGAGATTGAGAGGGGATCTTATAGAAACTTACAAGATTCTTAAGGGGTTGGACAGGCTAGATGCAGGAAGATTGTTTCCGATATTGGGGAGGTTCAGAACAAGGGGTCACAGCTTAAGGATAAGGGGGAAATCGTTTAGGACTGAGATGAGAAGGAATTTTTTCACACAGAGAGTGGTGGGTCTCTGGAACTCTCTGCCACAGAGGGTAGTTGAGGCCAGTTCATTGGCTATATTTAAGAGGGAGTTAGATGTGGCCCTTGTGGCTAAGGGGATCAGAGGGTATGGAGAGAAGGCAGGTACGGGATACTGAGTTGGATGATCAGCCATGATCATATTGAATGGTGGTGCAGGCTCGAAGGGCCGAATGGCCTACTCCTGCACCTAATTTCTATGTCTATGTCTATTCATCTCAGCTACAGGACATCTCTGCCGATGTTCCTTAGGATAGAGTCTTCATCAATGACCTTCTATTAATTGTAAGACCAGAACTGATGATACTGTTGATAATTGCACAATGTTCAGCACCATGCCTCATCCTCAGATAATGAAGAAGTCCACAACCAAATGCAGCAAGAATTGGACAATACAGAGGCCGAGACTGATAGGAGGTAAGGAACATTCAGGCCATGCAAGTGGCAAGCAATGACAATTTCCAACAAAACAAAACAAAATTTTCACTTGCTGACATTCAATGGCATTACAATCAATGAAACCCCACTATCTATATCCTGGGGCTCTCTATCAATCAGAATGTGAACTGGAGTAGCCATATGCACAATGTGGCCACAACAACTGGTGAGATGCTGGGAATCCTGTTGCAAGTAATTCTCTTCCCAAAGTAATTAATTCCTTAAGTAATTAATTTCCCAAAGCCTGTCCATGATCTACAAGACTTATGCCAGGAGTGTGATGGAGTTCTCTCCACAATCTCTATTTGATTTGATTTGATTTGATTTGATTTGATTTTATTGCTTGTCATTCGAACCTCAGAGAGGCTCGAACGAAACTCCGTTTCTACAACCAGAACAATTCATAAAAAAACACACAAACAATTCAATTGACACAAACATCCATCACAGTCCTCACTGTGATGGAAGGCAAAGTCTTCTCTCTCCCCCGCACCATTTCTCTCCTGAGGTCGAAGCTGCAGGCGGGCGGTGCCAAGTCCCAGGCCCGGGCCGGGTGATGTACGGCCCCGCTCTAGGCCCAAAGTCAAAGTCACAGCGTTGGAGCCCCCGGCGGGCGCTGGAATGTCCCGCTGGAATGTCCCGCGGACACCGAAGCTGCACCGGGCGATGTACGGCCCCGCTCCGGGTCGCTCCAACCCCGCGACACGGGCCGGAGAAGCTGTGTTGCGGGAGCTCCGGAGACCGGTCTCTCACCTGGACCCGCGAGCTCCCGATATCACAGTCCACCCGGAGTCGGGAGTCGGGAGTCGGGCCGCAGCGGCGAGCCACCACCGCTCCCCACGCGGAGTTCCGGAGCCCGGAGTCGGGCTGCACCGGCGAGCCAGCCAGCCAGAAGTGCAATGTCAGTAGCATAAGAACTCTACCAGCCAGCAGTGCAATGTCAGTAGCATAAGAACACCACCACATGGAAGTTGTCCCCTAAGCACACACCACCCTGACTTTGAAATACATAGCTGCCCTTTCACCATCACCGGGTCAAAATCCTGGACCTCCCTGGCTAACGACATTGTGGGTATACCCACCCCTCAAGGACTGCAGCAGTTCTAGATGCAGCTCACCTCCATCTTCTCAAGGGCACTTTGGGATGGACAATTAAATGCTGCTCGGTCTGCAAAGGCCATGTCCTTTGAATGATCAAAATAATATTGGGTGAAATTCCGATTTTAATCTGTTGATCCTCATTGCACTTTTACAATTATTTATTTCTTCCTGAAAGTCTTTCAATGATATAGAGGTTCTAAAATGGTTCAGATATTTTGTAGTAATGTTTTTGTGGTTGTGATCTGTGAACAATGACTGGTGAGATGATTTCGGTCATTAGCCTCATTGCTATTCTATAAGAAGCATGGAACAGGGAATCAATCAGATTAAGGGGAGTTGCTATGTAAATTAGATTCTTTCAGGCTCATGTTTATTGAAATTAGTTTAAGTAGGCTGCTTTTCTACTTCAGTAATGTTCTGCAGCTGTGATATGCTAAAAAATATAGATACAGGGCCAAGATAAAGTGTAAAAGTGAATTTTTTTCATCTGTGTAGTACATAACAATTTACAGCTGGTACAACATAGCCCTCCAAAGTATTTGATGGTTAACACATCTTTTGAACATGTTAAAAAATTCCCTCACTACCTCCTGTGCTGACATTTTGTACACAGACAGCTGGGGAGATCAATGTGGCAATCGGTGATATTTCCACATAGTTTATTCCCAGAGAGGAAGGGAGTTGTTTACAGACACTATTGAAACTAGGCTCAGCTTCAGAGAAATGTGGCTGCATTTTCAGAGCAGTGGATTCAAACTACATCCAAGTATTAGACTAGAGCCATCCGCCATCTAGTCAGGTGGCACCAACAACACTACTCCTCATGCTGGAACTCGTCAAGAAAAATTAGCAAGCAATGGCTGAAATTGTTTTCAAATGATAGTGTCTTGTAAAATTACATCTTTACTATTTATTAATCTGAATTTGAATCATTTTGGCAAAATTACCACCTAATCTACATTGTAAAAATGCTATGTTCTTTAAAAATTGCGATGTTTAGTTTAGTTTAGAGATGCAGCATGGAAACAGGCCCTTTGGCCCACCGAGTCTGCGCCAACCGGCGATCCCACACACACTAACCGTATCCTACCCACACTAGGGACAATTTATAATTTTTCCAAGCCAATTAACCGACAAACCTGTACATCTTTCGAATGTGGTGGGAAATCGAAGCACCCGGAGAAATTCCATGCGGCCACCAGGAGAACGTACAAACGCCCTACTGACAGCACCCCTCGTCAGGATCGATCCCGGGTCTCTGGTGCAGTAAAGCAGCAACTCTACCCGTGCCGCACTGTGCCAGCCAGTGTTCTTTAAATACACATTCCTCAGTAAAAATAATGGTGGAGAAAACGTCTGTGTGTTATATTTGATACTTTTGCTTGCAATGGAAATTCCAAATGAATGAATGTATGATATTTTATTCTCTCATGTGACATGTCATAGTGAGATTCTTAAGGGCCTGTCCCACTTGGCGATTTTTTCAGTGACTGTCGGCATCATTGACTGACGTATCAGGTCGCTGACAAATTTGCGAAGTGATGCAGCATAATGCGCGTGATGACGTATGAAGCGTGGAGTTTTTTCAATGTTGTCACAACATTTTTTTGTCGCCACTACATTTTGAAATGTTCAAAATCTTTTGGCAACACTGAATTGACGCTGGCAGTCGCCGTAAACGTCGCCAAGTGGGTCGGTGCCCTTTAGTTTTGCATACCCAAGGGCACCTACAAAGTTACACAAAATTTAATTTAGTCCCCATGGTCCCACTTTGTTCTCGGTGCCCCCCCACGTCGGGTCCCTCTTTGCTCTCTGTGGCCCTGCCCCACTCACATTGGGGATCTCTTCGTTCTTGATGCCCCCTCCATGGCTGGTCCCCCTTTCTTCTTGGTACCCCACCCCACTCACATCGGGTACCCATTTGTACTCGGCGGCCACCCCATGCCGGATCCCACCCTACACCACCACAGCGCCTGCCGGGAGCTTCCCCAATGGAGGTAGTTCCTGCATGTAAGTGGATAGGGCCATGCTTAATTATCTCAGATATTCTTTCCTTCAGGTTTCTAAAGAAAACATGCTGCTTTTGTACTGCAGGTGCTGGCTTTAACTGAAGCTGGACACAAAATGCTGGAGAAACTCAGGAGGAAAGGCTGAACCGCTGGAGAGAAGGAATGGGCAATGTTTCGGGTCGAGACCCTGCTTAAGACTCAATTTGGGTCAAAAGACTGCGTTTGTAATGTCTGCTGTATTGCCTGGTAGTCCCTGTTACCCAATGTTGTCAGCTACTAGAAACAATGCAAACTAGTCGAACATTCAACTAATCAATATTACGGCCTATGTCCCTGTGTGTAATAAAGTAAAACTAATTAAAATTTTACTTCAAATGTGATCAGTGCAATAGTAAGATTAAATGAGAACTTACCCGTTTGAAGTTTGATCTTTATTTTATGAGGAGTGACGATGAGCAATTACGTGAAGAACCCCACCAGTCGGCATGCGCGTCAATCTTCAAAACAGCAGTGTGAAATCACAGAAGAACAACAATTGAAGTATTATAGTAAGATTATAACTCTGGAACTACCAGATGAGCTTTGTGATATGAGGGTTGGGAGCGGTGGGCACGTAATTGCTCATCGTAACGCCTCATAAAATAAAGATCAAACTTCAAACTGGTAAGTTCTCGTTTAATATTACTGTTTTACTTCGGAGTCACGTGAGTGATTCCGTGAAGACTTTAAAGGTCTGTGATTTCACGCCAATCCAAATCCAGGCGTTTCACACTGCAAGCAGTTGACTCAGGAGGAGTGAATTAGTAACAACATTGATTCATGATACTGATTAACATGTTAATGCTTTAATTCACAAATAACAAAATATATCCAATAGCAAATCCTCTCTCCCAGGGAGAAGCTATGAAACAAAGTTTAACACAGAGCGGGCGAACACCCCAGATTCAACAAGCGGCTTGTTGTAGAAACTCTGAAAAGTCGATTCATTTGACCATCCTGCGGCCGCGAGGATGTGGTCTAGAGGGACGCCCATTGCCCTCGCCGCTGACGTTGATGCTGCCGTGGTGGAGTGAGAATTAAAGTTTTGAGTATTAACTCCTGCACACCCAAGGACTTGCTTCAGCCATCGTGAGATGGTCTGAGATGACACTTGCCTATGTGGCTTTTTGTGGCTTAATAATAGTGCTACTTCGGAGCCTCTGAGGCTCTTCGTGATGTCAATATAACGCATCAAATGCGCCACTACACACAGCTGTGAATCTGTGGGATAAGCTGACATTACAAGCTTGCATCCGGACTCCTCTGGTCTGCTCTGTTTGTGTAAGTCATAGATGTGAAATGTAACATCATTTTGTGATGACACCATCCTGTCCAGACGCAGTTTGTGGAGAGTCTGAACCCTTTGCGCTGATGTAAGCGCCATGAGCATAACCAACTTGAGGGTGATCTTTGGCAAGGACAAATATGTGGCTGTTCCCCATTGACGGAGCACCATGAGTACCATCCTCACATCCCAGATTTGAGAGTACCTAGGCCTAGGAGGATTTGAATTAAACACACCCTTCATGAATCTTGATATTAACGGGTGGGACCCTAATGGTTGGCGTTCTGACCCCCGGCAGAGGTACGCAGACAGGGCACCCCTGGCACTGTTGATGGCACTATAACTCAACCGTTCATTGGAGTGTAAGTGGGATAGGAATTGTAACACATCTGGGATGGAGGCTGTGTGGTAAGTGATGTTACCATGTATGCAAAATTCCTCCCATTTCCTTATATGGGAGAGGTATTGCTTTTTTGTGCTATCCCTCCAGGATGACGTGATGGTATCCACAGTCTGATTGGATAGTCCCAGACCCAGGTACGGCCTTCTTACAATCTGCAAATTAACAAATTTACACGATCATTCAATGGGTGTGAATCCCCAGTCACAGGGTGTACCAATACATTTTTCCGTTTTAGAACCACCATAATAGGGTGCGTGGTTATTTCCGAAATGAGCGGGAACCATGGCTGTGTAGGCCAGTCGGGTACCACCAGAACCCCCTTAGCGCTGTCCTGCTTGATCTTAGTCAGGCACCAGCTGATGAGGCAGAAGGGGGGAAAGACATATAAAAACACTCCACCCCAGTGCAGAGATAATGCATTCACCGCCACTGCCCCTGGGTCTGGTTCCCATGAAACATACTTCGGCACCTCGTGATTAAGTCTGGATGCAAACAAATTGATATCTGGCATCCCATACCAAAGGACAATTTCATCAAATCCATCCTGAATCAACATCCACTCGGTGTTGTCGTTGAATTTGCGTGACCTGTTGTCTGCCACCATATTGAGTCTGCCTGGCAAGTAGACAGCTGAAATCCAAATATTATTTTTTATGCACCAGTGCCAAATAGTGTTAGCCAATCCGTCACATGATTTCGACTTGATTCCACCCATGTGATTGACATACGCCACTGCCGTGGTGTTGTCAATCTGTAGTTGGACATGTAAGTGATGCTTAGTGGTACAATAAGCTTTGAGCCCATAGAATGCTCCTAAAAGTTCTAAATAATTTATTTCATGTGAATGGAGAATCTGTGCCTCATGCATATCCCATCTGCCTCCACAGCTAGACCTGGTATCAGTAGCACCCCAACCTAGGGCACTGACATCAGTCTGTAAAATAAGTGAAGGTGCTTTGGTGAAAATTGTGCCATAACAATTTAATATGTTTCTGATCCACCACTGTACCTCTGCGATGGCTTCAGATGGTAAGTGCATCGGCCGGTTGTAATGATTTGCATGTATTCTCAGTGCCTGTACCTTTGCCCTCTGTAAATGCTGGTAATGCAAAGGTCCATATTGGGCTGCTGGAAAAGCTGCTACCAATTTACCAATTAAGCTCGCAACCTGTTTAATTGAGGGTGATTGCTCCTTTAAGAGCTCGATACAGTCTTTAATACTCTGGGGCAGAGTCACAGACATGTGATTGGAAATAACTGTGAAACCCAGATAGTCAATTAGGTTAACCGGCACCAATTTTGATTTAACTGGGTGGACAATGAATCCTAGCCTCTGCACCATGAGTTGAATAGCTGAAACTCAGCTGCGTCAAAGGTATTTCCACTGATTAGAATGTCATCCAAATAGGCCATGATTATATGGCCTTGTGACTGTAATAACGTTTTAGCAGCTTTGTAAATAGGCGAGGGGCTGAGGTTAATTCGTTGGGTAGAGCTCGAAACTGCCACAATTGTTCCATCTAATTAAATTTTAAATATCTGAACAGGCACTGAATAATACGCATCATGGAGATTTATACATGCCATATAACACCCCCTGGAAAGTAGTTGCTTGGCAGTAGCAAATGTTTCCATTTTAAAATGTTGATACTGCATAAACAGATTAAGTCCTGTTAAATCCAAGATAATCCTACACCCACCATCCTTCTTTGGTCTAGGGAACACAGTAGACATGAATTGATGGGTCTGATAAATTGTTTTCTCAATTACTCCCTTGAGGCATAGTTTTGCTATTTCTGCTTGGATCATCAAATTCTCTGTAAGTGAGAAGATGAGTGCCCGTTTTGGTTTGTGCTGGGTGGGTGGACACAGGTTGGGAATAAATTCAATTTTAAACCCTTGAATACTCTGCAGTATAAACACATTATAGGTTATTTTATACCATTCTCCCAGAAGATAGTTAAGACTCTACATCTGGATAATCTATCTTTCAGGTTACCAATTAGGAATAACCCATTGTTTAAACCCTCAATATTAGATGTGGGGTTTAGACTCTGGGAGGATTTAGGAATTAAAAGGATAGGACACCTTTATAGAAATGGAAAATTTTTATTATTTGAAGAGTTGCAAGATATTTTTGGATTGCCTTCACAACATTTGTTTAGATTATTACAAATTTGAGATTACATTAAATGTAATACACAAGATTATAAAAATAAAGAACCAGGCTTATTAGATGGTTTGTTTAATTTACATCCAAATACGGAAAAGTTAATAGCTCATATATATAATATTATTCTAGATAAAGAGACCCCAATAACTGAAACATATCGCCAAGCATGGGAAAATGAAATTGGATTACCTATAACAAAAGAAATTTGGGAAGAAAGCTTAAAGAGAATAAATCGGTGTTCTTTAAATGCTAGACATATTAATACAATTTAAAGTACTATATAGATTACATTATTCGAAAACCAAATTAAATAGTATTTTTCCCAATCTCTCCTCTATTTGTGATAAATGTAAGAATCTAGAAGCAAACTTAATACATAGTTTTGTAACATGCCCTAAGTTGAATTATTACTGGACAGAAATTTTTAAAGTAATTTCTGAAGTTCTTAAAGTTAAACTGGACCCTGACCCAAAATTAATAATATTTGGAATTCCGGAATCAAGTTTGGTTTTGACAGTAAATCAAAGAAATTTCTTTGATTACTGTTTGATAATAGGGAAAAAAATCATATTGAAATTTTGGAAGGGAACATTATCCCCAACAATTAAAATGTGGACAGCAGAGATGCAGGAGACATTATATTTGGAAAGAATTAGATTTGCCCTATTGGACAGGTATAATTCTTTTGAACTGATATGGTCTCCATATATACAGTATCTAGAGAAGTAGCTGTTCTTGGCATCACGGCTCGACGGGCACCCTACGGAATCCGATGAGAATAACTTATTTACCTCTGGGATTAATGCGCATGTCCCATTGATATTATTGTTTGAAATAATTTCATGTATAATGTACTTAGTTGTTTTTGATTTATATATATATAATATATATATATTTTTTAAATTCGTATTTGTAGATTGTTTTCTATTTCTATCTTTTTTTTTCTTTTCCTCTTTATTATATATCTTTTTCTATCTTTATTTCCAAAAAAATAGACGATATTAATTATCGATGTGCTATTTGTAGAAATTTTGAATTAAGATGATAGTTTTAAATGTGTGTTATACATTGTAAACTGGTTACTTCAAATAAAAAAATATTTAAACAAAAAAAAAAAAAAAAAAAAGAAACCTGTGTAACCTCCCTCCAACTGGTAGGCAATTCTCTCACAATATGTTTCGACAAGAGCCAGATCCACCTACCTCCATGGCTACCGGTGCTCTTTGCCTGGTTCTGGGTGGGAAAGGCATGTTTCCCCTCGCTCCTGCTGGGGAGCACCAGTTACGCACATTAAACGGTCAGCTTGGTCCTTGCCCTGCCCCGGTTTCAGCAAACCACTTGTAGGGGTACTGGCGTCGGAGGGTTCTGCTGGTCACCGGTGCCTTGATGAGCCCGACGGTTTTGGCCTTGTTGTCCAGCTCCTTGACACTCTTAGCCAGGTCTTCCCGAAATAATAGGTTCGGCGGTTGGACGGTGCCAGGCTTAAATAGGGCAGCAAACTTGGGATTAATGATGGGGCGGATGGCGCTCTTTCTGAGACAATTAATCTCAAAGTGCACATTGCGCATGAGAGCCAGGGCAACCTGCTGAATGTCAGTCAGGAGCCCACCATCCACCGACTGACCAAAAGCCGTTATTCCAGACGCCAGCAGCTTGAGCACCCGCTGCAGTTTAATCTCCTGCGCTCGGATGCTTACCCCCATGTGGCCCCAAATGGTATGGTTTACTGTCAGCAGAATACAGTTCTCTGGGGTGTCGTATTTTTTAGTGTCCATAGCCAGCTCCTGGAACTGGTGGGAGGCCGGGTAATTTATGCTGGCAGCCAGCAACTCCCCAAGCGGCTCGCCAGAGTCTGTAGGGACGGCAAACTTGGCCGCCAGGAATGGGACCTCTGGCGCTTGCACCTCGTCCCATGGGGCAGCCTCCAACGCTAAGCCCTCTGAATCGGCGTCAGATTCAATCTGACCCGGTATACTCTCCTCGTCCTGGAGGAAGATACTTGGCAGCCCTGTAGGTGCTGCTGGCGCGGGCTCTTGGAGATGCCGGCGCTCTTGATGGAGCATCCTCTCCAACAGGAGCTCCATCCTGGATACCCGTTCCTCGGTATCCATTTCTAGGGTCGAACCCTCTCGGCCGGACTCGTCTGAGTCCATCGGCTGGACAGACGTTCGGGTAACCTTACGCCCCTCCGGCATAGGCACAGTGTTTTCAGACACCAAGTCTGTGGACGTTGGTTTGACAACCAACGACTCCGTGGACGAGCTAGACGGCCGCCCGCTACCCGCACTCCCGCGGGCTTGAGATATCTTTGCTACGGCTCGCCTTGCTGTTCCGGATTTTTTCATGTTTGCACTTGTCCTCCTGCAACAAGAATTACCAAACGCAGAGACCTCGCACAAGTTTAACACTTACCTGAGGCTTTTTAAACTTGCCGCTGGAGAAGCGCTGCTGCTCCCAGTCGGTCGCTGCGCCATGCGTCAGATGTAATGACGCACATGCCGATTGACTGAATCATTCATGTGACTCCGAAGTAAAATGTGGATATAAAACATAGGAAATAAAACCAACTCCATCATCTTTTCAGTCTGCAGATTATGTTAGCATTTTTTGTTTAAACTGCTTCACAGCTTTATGTACATTATGCAAAGGAGAGCAGATTTCTGAATAATTATCATTTGATTGTTAGTTAGCAATCAAATAACAGTTGAGAAGTTAATGAGTTAATTAGAATCCATTTCAATCTTGAATATTATCTGACAGTAACTAGAATTCTTATTGGTTTGACTTCTTAAATGTGGCTATCTGTGTACGACAACTTTCTCCAACTATGAATTGTTTTACGGTTGACTGGAAAAAACCATTAAAGAAAACAACCTGTAAAGTACTTTGTTTTACTCTATGCAAAGCCTCATAAGAGAATGTGGCAGGTTTACTCTTACTCTAGCTGTCAAATTTCTGCTGCGATCTATAAAAACATGTGCAATTCAAAACAAATTCAGAGAAACCTGAGCACTATCCCTTTATGCCCAATGACAGCCTCGAGCCTATTAATCAGATAGTAGATTGTTTGAAGTATAGAATTCTCATTTGACTGAGTCCATACCGACTTCAAAACTCAAAGTCATACGAGTATATCTTTCTCCAACCATGATTAGATTTCTACTCTCTGTGTGTCCAGCTCCCACATCCATCTCCCAGTTAGTGTCAATTAGTGTTGAATTATTGGCAATTTGTGTTTTGCTTGAACACCAACTGAGAATTCAGTTGCGATTACCCAGAGCCTTTTCCCTTAGGATCTTTAATAGTTATCAAGAAGTGGATACTTTAATCTCTGCCATCTGGACTACTGTCAAGCGATATTTTCCCAATGTGGTAATAACATATACGTACACTGATCAATATTGCAATATGAATCGAGTTTTAGGTGAATGAAAGGAAACATTGGTCCAAATTATCTAAAGGTAATAAAGGCAAAACTGTAAAAGTTTGCCAACACTACCAGAACAACCAACAGCAATTTCAGGCTTATTGGTCATGTGAATGAAAACACAGGGATTTACTACAAGTCATTTGCCACTAAGCAGCAGAATTTATTCCGCTGCTGGTGTCCCCATGGACTTGGCTTGGTGTGGAACTTTAAGCTGAATACCTTGTGATTAAATTGCAAACTCACTGGAGAATTCTGCACCAGGTCTTTTCCTTTGGATTTGAATAGAGGAGAATAGCTGTGAAAGACTAAAGGGCCTGTCCTACCAGCATCCGACTCCATGCGATGAGCGCGATCAAACTAGAAGCGGGGGCCGTGCGGAGGTCGGGTGATCCCCTGTCCAGGGCCGTTCCCACC
This sequence comes from Raja brachyura, assembly GCA_963514005.1. The sequence continues at coordinate 99,322,722 of OY740782.1, read as the reverse complement.
AGCATGCGCCTGCATGCGGCAAGCACGACCAAACCGGCAGCGAGGGCCGCGCGGAGGTCGGGTGACTGGCGCAACGCGGCGCAAAGTGAGGCGAACTTGGAGGGAAGTCTTAAGGTAAGTTCGCCAGGACAGAGAGGGGCACAGAGGCGCACACACAGAGGGCCACGGAGCCACACACATAGAGGGTCACGGAGGCACGTACAGAGAGGGTCACGGAGGCACGACGTCGAGGCGGTGTGTAATGCGTCGAAGCGACTGCGAGCCGACAAGCCGTTGCCGCGTGGAATTTTTGAACATAGTCAGTTTTTCGGAGTCCCGCGCGATGTCGGGATGAACTCCGCACAATTCCGCACGGCTCCGGCGATCGAAGTGGGACTGGCCCCGCGACGCCGAACGGTTCAAGCGACCATGTTAGGTCGCGCTCATCGCATGGAGTCGCATGCTTGTAGGACAGGCCCTTAAGTATTTATACTTAATTCAAGAGGACTTCCTGATAGGTTATTGGTTCATATTCTTTTAAGTCTTTCCAAGTAAAACAAAATAATTATTTGCTTCTAAATGTATATGTACCGCCTAATGTCCCAGACAGGATGGCTGTAGGCAAGGTTTTACAAGCTGTGGTAGTGTGTAGGCACTACTTGTTCAGCTGCTGCCTCACCACTGAAATAACTTAGGTTCAGTCATGACCACTGGTGCTGCCTGGGTGGAGTTTGTACATTCTCCCTGTGACTACATGGGATTTCACCTGGGAGAATGGGAAGAACTAGGATTAAATTCCACAACTAGTGTGATCATAATTGTATCTATGAACTTTAGTGGTTATGTTACTGGAAAGGTAATATACAAACATGGATTGGCAATCCAGAAAATGTCAGTTCATATATATTTTTTGGCAGTCTGAGAATTTACCTTTAGTTTTAAAAATATAGAAATATGGTCAATGTCCTTTAGGGAAAGGAACCTTCTGCCTTTATCTGATAGTAGTTATTTCCTGATTTAGGGGAATAAGCAGTAACATTCTCCATGATATTAATTCCCAGGAGGTTATCCATCTTTATATTGATGTTTAATGCAAATCTCTGTTAATTTTTAAATAATACCAAACATAGTCAGAGGAAGCTAAGACCCACTGTGGCTGGTATGGTCCAGTCAGATCGAATAATGGATGTTTTCACCAATTGCTCATCAGATTGGGTCAACAGTATGATTCCATCAACCAAACAATATGATTCCATCAACCATATTGCAACCATACTGTTGAGAATAAACAAGGTGTTCAAACGTTAATTTCAATTCTACTTTAACTGAAAATAAAATCACAAAAAATATTTGTAATTTGTTATGGCCCTAAAATTCAATGAAGCTCTCCCTATTCTATCATAACTTTAGTGGGAGATGCAAGGATCATTATAGACATAGATATTAAAAGAGACATTCTTCTCATTTCCCATAACCTCGGGCAGACCTGCAGTGAGAGGAAGTTTATCATCATTGATGCCAATAGTATCATCAAGATTAAGTTCTTTCATCTACCCTTTTTGCCCTTTCTCACTAACAACCAGAAGAACCTATAGTTATTAATGTACATTCGTTTTTTTGAATAGTAATCTAAGGAATGGTGTTCCAGTGATTCTTTTCAAATACTGTGGTCTTTGTACAGTAGTGAGGCATGGTGTAAGTTCAGGAAATGGGATTTACAAACAGATAGAATGGGTACCAGAAATAATAAAAGCAAGACTTCCCTTGCGGGAGTTGTGTACAGGTGCAATGGTTCAATAGTTCAATGTTACTTTGTTGTCATATGCACCTAGATACTGTGAAATTCCTTTTTTGCATACAGTTGAGCAAAAATCTTACTATACATGTAACTGCTATACTTATAACTGCTATACATGTAACTATACAATGTATCTTACTATACATGTAACTATACAAGGCAAGGTGGCGCATAAAAAAGTTGGTAGCACAAAGAAGAAAATAGGTACAACAATTATCATGGCAATTTCAAGTTACACTGGAAAAATGAGGTGGGAAAAGTATGGCATGGAAGAAGAGTATTTACTTTGAACAGCATACACTCAAGTTAACCAGGCACCAGGCTATACTAGATCAGGCATTGAGTTTGGTTTAGTTTAATTAATTTAGTTTAGTCTAGTTTAGTTTAATTTAGTTTAGTTTATTGTCATGTAAACCGAGGTACAGTGAAAAGCTATTGCTGCATGCTAACCAGTCAGTGGAAAAGCTATACATGATTGCCATCAAGCTATCCACAGTATAGAGATACACGATAAAGGGAATAACGTTTAGTACAAGATAATGTCCAGCAACTCCAATTAAAGATAATCCGAACGTCTCCAGTGAGGTAGATAGTAGTTCAGGACTGCTCTCTAGTTGTTGATAGGATGATTTAGTTGCCTGCTAACAGCTGGGAAGAAACTGTCCCTGAATCTGGAGGTGTACGTTTTCACACTTCTGTACCTCCATGCCTGATGGGAGAGGGGAGGTTGGTTTGTGTGATGGTCTGAGTCCACAATTCTCTGCAATTTTTTGCAGTCTTGTCTGGAGCTGTTCTCAAACCAAGCTGCGACACATCCTGATAAAATGCTTTCTATGGCGCATCTGTAAAACTTGATGAGAGTTGTTGGGGTCATGCTGAACTACCTAAGGAAGTAGTGTGCGCTTGCTTGGCCATTATTATGATATGGGTGATCCAGGACACATTGCTAGTGATATTTACCCCAAGGAACTTGAAACTTTCAACCATCTCGACTTTGGTGCCTTTGTAAATAGCTCGTTCTTAGCTTCCCCCCAGTCAAGTTTCAGTCAATAAGATACTGAGTCAAGCACTTGCGCATCTAAACTTTATTTTGGAAAAACACAATAACAGTTCCCCACTACTATACCTAACCACCGCGGGTTCGATCCTTGTAGCAGCCTCGTGCAAGCAGAGACACTCCAAAAGGTCACGCAGTCCTAAGCTTTCTCCCAGAAGATCGACACAGGAACTCGTGGGAACTATCATTTATAGCTCCCCGAACCTTGAGGGACCGAACCACATGGGTTGGTCTCTGTACAGTCCAATAACAGATATCAATTAACACAGTACATGATATACATTTCCTTAACCCAATAATACAGTGACTAATACAAAGTATCTGACAAAATTTCTAGGTGAATTATGCGACATGTTTAAGAAGTAACTGCAAATGCTGGATAATTGAAGGTAGACAAAAATGCTGGAGAAACTCAGCTGGTGAGCCAGCATCTATGGAGCGAAGGAAATAGGCACCGTTTCAGGTTGAGATCCTTTTTCAGACTAATGTGAGGGTGGGGGCTGGAAGAAGAAAGGAAAAGGCAGAGACAGTGGGCTGATGGAGAGCTGAGAAGGGAAGGGGAAAGAAGGGACTACTTGAAATTAGAGAAGTCAATGTTCATACTGCAAACTGCCCAAGCGAAATATGAGGTGCTGCTCCTCCAATTTACACTGGTCCTCACTCTGGCCATGGAAGAGACCCAAGACAGAATGGTCGGATTTGGAATGGGAGGGGGAGTTGATGTGCTGAGCCACTGGGAGATCAGACCTTCGTGTGCTGGGCCTCCTCCATGGGCAGAGTGAGGACCAACCTCCAGGGATCCACTGACGTCATAAACACCTCATCTTTGCCCCCCTCCTTCTCGGTATTCCCGCACAGGGCAAGATCAGCTCCAAAATCCTGATTCCTCACCGTTGTAACATTCTTCAGATCTATCAGCTCTATACCCTCTCCAACCAAACTGAGGGAAAGTAATCTTTTGGAATGGCATGTCTTTCCATGCTTTAAATTCCTCCTCCTCCTTATCTTCCTTCAAAGTTACTTCCCGTTTCTGGATTCTTAGCATGGGTCTCTGGAAGGATTTAGCTGCCGGTGATCCAGGTTGCATTGAAATGTGAACGTCTGTGGCCCGGGGATAATTTACACCTACTGCGGGATCTAATTCTAAAGGCGGAGTAGGCAGCTTCCTACTAGGGAGTTGCCTACGGGAAACTGCTCTATACCCACTTTGTCGGAAATTTGCTCTGATCTTATAATGTTATCGATGTCAGGATCTGCCACTTCATAGCCTCCTGCGTCACGCTCAGAAAAGCTGCTCATTCTGCTACCGGAATCTCTGTACTTTAGGAAGGATTCTTTCACTTTCCCACTTGATTTCCCAATTCATTTTGGTACCCACTGCTGCGGAACCTTCCTTCTAGCTGATCCCCCACACTATCCTCTCCTTTCCTTTCCCGGTTTTCCTACTTTGGATTTGAATTTAGTGGGTGGTCAAAGATACCACTGACTCCTCCCGAGCGCCCTGCTCGCAAGCTGCGCATGGTGTCTCCGAATTAAGAACATGAGAGTGCTGAGAGGAATGGTGTGACTCTGTTCTGAAAAAGTCTGCCCACCCTTGTATATATTGAGGTTCTCTCCCTTCGAGGTCCACGATAACCGCGGCACTCTTACTAAATTTAATAAGTTTGATTTTAGTCGGCACCACCCCTTTAAGAGCCATCTCAGTCATTTCTCTTTTAAAAGCTGATGTTCTCTCCTGCTCCTGCTCCTGTTGCTGGCTTCCACTATCTTCCTTCCCCTGTTCCAGAATGTCCAGAGAAGGACCAGTTCTCTCTTTTTCCATTCTAATCCCTAACTTGAACGCTGCCATTCTTAAAGTAGAAAGCAGAATGACTTATTTATTTCCTTTCCTTTCAGTGAAGAATATTCTCCATATTTCAGTAAGCTTGTTCTCTTCTTCACTGTTTCCATATCTTCTAACAATTGTCTCTATGTAGGTTATTCCTACTATAGATTTTAGTCCACCTATTGGCCAAAGTTCGTTCCTCAAAACTCTATTTAATTTTCCCGATAATTTTCTTAATCTCTCTGCTCCATGCGGAATTTTCTCACAAATTATTTTTATTGGACTTTCAGGGATATTTGATAGGTCCTTCTCCGGTACATTCCCTATCCTCCTGCACAATGGACACGATACAAATAACATTTGAAGCACTCACACCTTTTCAATACTCGCTCCTTCCTTTCAGACTCCAAGGCCACTGAAATCGCTCCCACAAAATGACTAACGTCTAGCAGATTCACACTTCTCACACAATTGTTTCTTGAATCTCTCCCAACCGTTATTCAATCACCCACTCAATCGCTCCTATTCAATTATTCGAATCAATTGCTCTTATTCAATCGCTCTCTCAACTTTGTTATCAGCTAGATCACAATCACTTAATTCAACTCTCAGCCTTCAAACAAAGAATCTCCGGTTTACCAAACGAAGGCTCCGGCTCTTAATTGCAATCTCTCCCAAGCAGCAATCTCTCCCACTCAAAACATTTTAAGTTCACACAAACAAACAAACCCGAACCATGCAAGTAAAACTACAATTAAACAATAAATTATTCCTCTGATCACAAGTAAACCAAAGCACACCACAATATAAACTACAAGCATCCACTTATTTTGACGATAAATGACACGCTAATGAATTCTCCTCGTGGCGTACTCGTTCAATGGAACGACTCATCCCCGACACTGATCGAAAGAATACAAACCCTGATCGAACCACCATGAATCGGATCCTAACAATACAAATATTCAATTCAAACACACTTTTACTCCAATTATCTAACACCCAAAAATCCTTAAGCACTCACACAGACAATACAAGTAACGGTCCGTGAACTTAACACACTAAATCTAAATCTTAACACACTCTAAATATGTTTGCATACACAAAGTATTTATGCAATTCAGGTCCAATAAAGATGCTAAAAAAGACGATGCTGAATTTTTACAATCTACAATAATAATTTAACATGCTAGCGCACAGTTTACAAACACTCGATCTCCATGCCACGTCACGCTGTTATCAATCAGTGAACCTCTCCCTCTGATACCGAAGATTTTCCCCTTCCTAGGGTACTCTTTGCTGAGGGGGACTACTTCTTAAATGGACTACTTTACCTACTAAATGGTACTTTCCCCTGCTAAGACTGGACTTCTACAGGGGATCCTCTATCCCTCCTCTCTAAGTTCTACAGAATTAGAGGTACCTCTCGCATCCGGTTACTTTTCACCATGTAAACCTGGTTCCCGTCTCTCAGTTACTCTTCGCTATCAGGTACTTATCAACAATCGATCAGAGAGTTACTAATCACTGTTGATCAGCCGCTATTAGAAATCAATCTCAAACATGCACAAACTCCGAAGCTCTATTTACACAGAATTCGAATTCTACTGTATGGGCAGAACTTCAATGTGAAATTCTGTATTTGGAAATTTGATTCTGCCAATCTAAACTCATTCTCGGACCAACTAGTTTTGGTGTGTATCTCCACATACGCGGGCTCTCAAATTCAAATTTAATTGCCCAATGAACTCTCAACTGGACTAGATTATTCCCAGCTAATCTACACTGTAGCCACCGAGCCCAGTGTCTCAACGAGATTCCTCGTCTGTCACTTCAGGGAGGGATTCAGATATCTTCACACAGGTGTGGCCGCTAACCAACCTAGGTTTTAACCTCTTCAAAAAGATTTCCTTTACACCTGCTCGGCACCGGATGTCAGTGCCTAGCCTCTTCATGCTGGCAGTCGGTGCTGATTTTTGGAACGCATTTTTCCAATTAGCATTCCCAGCAATGACAGGTCAAATGCTTCACCGCTTCACTTGTACTTCAATACCCCACCAATTGGATTCCAAATCTGGGACAGTTTTGGGCCATCCCTGGATGCTCTTTTGGCTCTCGTAAAGCAGCTGGAGTCTGCCGACTACGACCAAGTTTTTGGGACTCTCCTCACCCTGTTTTATAGGTCCCTAACCCAAAGGAGTGCTATCCACCCCCCCCCCCCCCACCCCCTGCCGTGCTTGCTAGACTCTGTTCTACGATCTCGTTGGGACCCTTTCCCCAGCCCTCAAATGATTGATCAGCTCCGACTAGCGAAGTGCTGAAAATCAATGCGAAAACCAAACTGTGGCACCGATTTCTGCATTCGCGATCAAGACAGCTCAACACCCTAATTCTAAAACTTGTGTTTGGGGGTCTGTTCAGATCCCAGACGAGCCCCCAATGTAATTAGCTCATTCTAAGCTTCCCCCAAGTCTAGTTTCAGTTAATAAGATACAGAGCCAAGTACTTGCGCATCTAAACTTTATTTTGGAAAAACACAATAACAATTCCCCTCTACCTAACCATGGTGGGCTCAATCCTTGTATCTGCAGTCCTAAGCGTTCTCCCAGAAGATCGACACAGGACCTCATGGGAGCATTCTTTGATATGTCGCTGAACCTTGAGGGGCCGAACCACATGGCGGTGGTCTCTATACAGTCCAATAACAGATTTTGATTAACACAGTACATGATAGACATTTCCCTTACCCAATAATACAGTGACTGTATTATTACCCAATGTATCTGACAAAGTTTCTAGATGCAAGTTAACAGAGATGTATTATGCAACATGTGCCTGGGTATTCAAGAAACCCAGTCAAGGTTCAACATTTAACCCAATCAACATCTAGCAAAGTAAAGCTTTGCAACAATATTTACAATATGCTGTCTGGTTTGCATTCACCCAATCCATTTCATGCAATTTATACCTAATTGTAAGAATCTGTAGTTGTCCCATTCTTTCCCTGCAACACTTATCTAGGCTCTAGACAAGCTGGGACCATTCTGCAGCTTGTCCTACTTCTGCAGAAGGCACATTTAAATTGACCAAATGGCCTAGCAGCCAAGAAGCCTTTACTCAATTTTAGTGTCCTGGCATCTCCAATTTGACCAGAATTACCACCTTCAATGTTATACAGGAGTCTTATCCAGGAAACATTCTAGTAAACAGAGGAGTGAGAGGGGTTTGAAATATACAAAATCCAATGTGGACTCAGCAGAGTGGATGTGGTGGATATTTCATTTTCTACGAGAATCTAGAATAGAAGGGTTGCTTTTGGAAATTAAATATTTTCCCATTTAAGATGGAGATAAGGCAATTTGATCTGTCAGTTGGTTGGGAGGTTTTAGAACTCTCTTCCTCAAAGATCGGAATATTTTTAAGGACAAGGTGGATATGCTGATAAGCAAGCGGATGAAAGATTACTGTGTTTGACTGCAAAGAGGTTACAATCAAGTCTTATGAAACAGCAGAGTAGACTTGAAGTATGGAGTGGCCTGGTCTTGCTTTTAAATTGAATGTTCCAATTGAAAAGTATACTATCAACGATATACTTCTAATTGTCAATTCTCATCTATTTGCCTCAGTTTAATAGCCTCTGTTATTTTTCATGTTTCAATCCCTATCAATTGTTCATCGCAAACATATCACAATTTCCCAAGTGACAGAAGAATACATAACCTGCTGAGGAAGATAAGGGTTTGATCCCAGTGATTTGTCATCAGCAGCACAGACCAACAGCAATGTGTGGCCGTAACAGACCAGGTGCTTTGTACGTGTCATAGGACTCATTTAAATCACCCATGCAGGTATACACCAACACACCCAAGACTCCAGGATAGCCATCAACATCTAAAACATTGGCTGTCTCACCAATTGCCTCTCAGGATGCCTGGAAAATGGATGAACTTGTCAGGCTTGCAGAATACGACATCAGTCACTTTCTGAATGCTTGTGGATACAATCCTCTTTCTAATGCCATCATGGAATGACTGTGTATGAAAGAAATTTATTGTTGGTGTCAATTTACCAGCTGCACACAGAACTGCAGGAGTCGCTGAGGACTTATCCAAATCGGATGCCGTTACATAAATCAATGTCAGCAAGAAACTTTGATCTGATGCACCATGCATCCTCTGGTATGAGAATCTTGGCAACAATGGATTAATATCATATCAGAAAATATAAACTGGCATGACACTTCCATACTTTGGTCTCCTATTCCTCATTAAGGATTTACTAAAGGGAGATATTTCCACACGTCAGATTTCCATTCATAGGAAGTATTGGACGTATTTAGCTTACATCATCACTATTATAACATACTCCTGAAGTTACTTGTTTTATATGTGTGTCAAGCAGCTAGACTCTAAAAGCAAGAATTCCAACAACACATACTTAAAGAACAGAGCAATGTTTATTTTACAATCGGCAAATCATTCTTGTCCATGGGGCTTGAACCCACAACTGCACAAATGTTCTTTTAATTACTACCGCAGCTTAAGCATGCCAATGCAATAATTTCTGCAGAATATTATAACTACTGTGCCCAAGGAAGCAGTTCTGGTTACACATAAAACTGAACTTCCACCAAACTGCAGGGGAGAGTTCCTTCATCTCCATTAGCTTAATGTAAATTGGTCAGATGCCATATTGCTCCCAAATTGGATTGAAGGCTAAACGTCCCCTGATCCATCCAAGCTGTATCCAGTGCTTCATAAATAAGATCTCTTATGCACATATACTATATTGCATTGCAAACTATCTTGCTGAATTAATTATTTGCTTGACAATTTATTGCTAAGATGCCTCGTGGCATTCAGCAGCAATAATTTGTTGACTTTTTAGATAGCAGTTTAACATAAGTGATATTCATTTATTTGGCAATTTACTGATGAGATTTGCACCAAACACTCATTCTATCTTGTTTAAATTACTTCTCAAAGTATGGGTGATGCTGGCAAGGTTGGGATTGACTTGAGGGAGTTGTGTCAAGATATTTCCTGCACAATTGCGGTTCTTCAGATGATGATGCTCCCATAATTCTGTTGGCGAGGTGGCTCCAAGATTTAAATCTAGTTAATTGAATGAAAGAACATATATTTCCAATTCAAGATAGTGTGAGAATGAAATGTAACATGCAGATGATTGTACCCTTTTTCTGCCCTTCTGCTTGATATCATCAAGTTGATATCATGAGTTAGGGACTATGTAGCTAAGGAACGGTAATGGATTTTTTTAGATATCCATTGTGCTCCACGAGTGGAGAGAAGTAATATTTAATATGGTAATTTTGGTGACAATTAAGTGGGCTGCTTTTGTTTTGAATGGCAATGAGCTTTTTGAATGTTGTTCAAAGTATATGCTTCCAGGCAAGTGGCCTGTAAATGGTGGAAAGGCTTTGGGCTGTTAGAAGCTAGTCCACTTTCTGGAAGATATCAAAACTCTAACCTTACTGTTGCATTTATGTTATTTGTAGGACTGGTCTGGTTGAATTCCTGGTCAATGGTAATGCCTGGATGTTAATAGCACGAACCTGGTGATAATAATGCTATTGAATTTCAATGCTAAAGTTTACTCTCTCTCCTGTTGGAGATGATTGCGTGGCACTTCTGAGATGGAGATGGTACTTACTTATCAGATCATGCCTATATATTGTCAAGAACCTGCCGTGCACAAGATTGGTTTGCTTCATTTACTAAGAAATTGCAAATGGGATTGAATATTTTGTATGGCCTTTTCTAATGTTAGATGGAGATAGGTCATTAATAAAACATCTGAAGATGTCTGGGCCAAGGACACTAGCATGAGGAACTCCTAAAGTGATGTCCTGAGGCATGGATAAATGAACTCCAACAAACACACCCATGTTTGTACAAGGTATGACATGCACAAAGAAAGGAATGCTTACATTATTCTCTGAGATTCTTATGTGTGTATGGTGCACTTTCTGAATACTACTTTACTACTTACTTTCTCAGAACTTGATCTACAGTTCCCTCCTAAGACCTGAGATTTCTCCTAAGATTGGATTCCCGATGAACCCTAATCTGTCTGATTGTGCCCAAAGGTATTCACTTTTTCTCGTGGACTGAGATTTCTGCTTGCCTTGCACCACTATTTTGCCCTCCGTAAAACCGCTCCTCAGGTTACTGCCAAATCCTAAACATGATCAAAGGCCCCCGCATTTAATTTCTGCTGGATCTAATCTCTTCTTCCAATCTTCAGCTGCAGCTAGAGTTTTCTCAAGGCAATTGCTTCAAGGCAATGCTTCACTTCCCTCATCTCCCACAAAAACTGAATCCTATGATACGATACGATACAACAAGATATAACTTTACTTATCCCAGGAGGGTAATTGATCTGCTGACTGTCATAAAACATAAAATACATGAACCATTAAATTAAAGTGATGAATGGAAAGGATTGGAGATGTGCAAAGATTGGGGAGGGGGGTTGGGAGGGGGGACGGGAGTTGGCCTCAGTTTACCCCATGACTGAAGGGGAAGGAGTTGTACAATTTGATAGCCACAGGAAGAAGGATCTTCTGTGGCGTTCTGTGCTGCATCTTGGTGGAACCAGTCTGTTGCTGAAGGTACTCTTCAGGTTGACCAGTGTGTCATGGAGGGGGTGAGCTGTATTGTCCAAGATGCTCCGCAGTTTCAGAAGCATCCTCCCCTCCAAGACCACCTCCCATGAAGCCTTCCTGATGAGCTTGATAATCTTATTGGCGTCCGCGCGCGGCCTTCGCCCTCTGCCCCAGCACATGCAGTGAAGAAGATGGCACTGGCTACCACCGATTGGTGGAACTGATCCCCAACTCTTCTCCTCAGGCAACAAACAATCCTCTTCCCACCGGCCACAGACCTCCCTGACCCAACCCCGATCGGCACTAGCTGATAGATTCCACAGTTCATCCTGCTGCAACCTCCTGTTTCTGCTCACACAGGGAAGAGCCAAACTTAGTGACTATTGCTTGTGAACCTGATGTTCTTTTAAAATAATGTCCAGACAAAAAGATTGACAAAGCCTTCATGCTTCTTCCCGCACATCCCCTACATTACCTCACACACTCTCCATTTAATTTGAGGAAGGACATCCTTGTGATTGAGGCAGTGCAGCATAGGTTCACGAGATTGATCCCAGGGATGGCGGGACTGTCATATGAGGAAAGATTGAAAAGACTAGGCTTGTATTCATTGGAGTTTAGAAGGATGAGGGGATATCTTATAGAAACATATACAATTATAAAAGGACTGGACAAGCTAGATGCAGGAAAAATGTTCCTAATGTTGGGCGAGTCCAGAACCAGGGGCCACAGTCTTAGAATAAAGGGAAGGCCATTTTAGACTGAGGTGAGAAAAAACTTTTTCACCCAGAGAGTTGTGAATTTGTGGAATTCCCTGCCACAGAGGGCAGTGGAGGCCAAATCACTGGGTGGATTTAAGAGAGAGTTAGATAGAGCTCTAGGGGCTAGTGGAATCAAGGGATATGGGGAGAAGGCAGGCACAGGTTATTGATTGGGGATGATCAGCCATGATCAGAATGAATGGCAGTGCCAGTTCGAAGGGCCGAATGCACCTATTTTCCATGTTTCATATCAATCTCTGGGCAATAAATGTATGTCAAAAAGAATAACAATGTGGTCCTCATAGGTTTGGAGCCATTTTGCCTCTTATTAGCTGCTCTGTCATCCATAAGAAGAACACCGTAATTACTTGTTTGAAAATATTTGTTATGTTTTGGGATTCTGTAAGTCCATGAATAAATGTATTGTTTGTTTAACAAAATATGTCAAAGCACATGCATGTGTTATGGGCTCAAAATACAAGGTTTCTCTCTGCTTTGGGCTCTGTACAGGAACACTGGAGTAAGGATCTGGAGTACCAGACTCTGTGATCCCATGCATGGCCCTTCAGTTCCTCCTCTGACTATCATCTGTCACTGTTTCCATAATGAAGATCAATATTTTCTTTTTCCCATGTTCATTCACCTGTATTTTCTAACATGGCCAGTGAAATATTAACAATCTAGTTGCAGGGGAATTTCCAAAGATGGATATTTATAAACTGAGCTTTTAGAGTCAGCATCCTACAGCAAAAGAACAGGTATCCCTCTTGATCCACCCATCAACCACCCATGGATACTAATCCCGTTTTATTTCCCCCACATTCCCATCAGCTCCTCCCAGATTCTGCAACTCACCGACATACGGGTGAACATTTTGTAGCGGCCAAGTGATCTGCTAGCCTGCAGGTCTTGGGGATACGGAGGAAACTGGTCAGAAACCAATGTGTTTCAGCCGGGCGGAAATCAATGTGGTCACAAGGAAAGCGCAAATTCCACTCCAAGAAAACCAGAGTTCAGGATTGAAGCTGGATTCCTGGAGCTGAACACAAATAGTTAAACTACTGCATGTCTACAAAGTGACACTTTTGACAAAATAAATTACCGCTCCATTTTTCAATAAGAACCTAAAATGTAAAAAGTAAGGTCATTTGGAAATGTGGTATGAAATACATATATCTCAGTGTAACAGCTTGCAACGTTATATTCATTTTATAAATTTAGGAACTTACAAAACTTTTATTGAATGCAATATTCATCTAATAACTGAGCTGAAGTTGATCAGCTCAATACACCATGTACAATATACATCGTCCCCTTAGTGGGAGTTTAATTCAGAAAAGTGTTAGGTATTGCACATTTGGATGTCAAATGTAAGCAAAACTATACAGTTAATGGCAGGGTAATTAAAGGCATTGGCCTACAGAGGGATCTTGAATGCAAGACCATAGCTCCCTGTAAGTAGCAATAGAAATGGGAAGAGTGGGAAGGGGTTCGGTATACTTGACATCCATCAGTCGGTGCACTGAGTGTAGTAATCAGGAAGTCATGTTGCAGCATTATAAAGCTTCAGTTAGGCAAACCCATCCCCCCTCAACTAAGTTCACCCATTACGTGTCAGGCTTTGTCCTGCCCAAACTCTCTTCCAGCTTTGTTCCCCCATTTCCCCCACAATAAGTCTAAAGCAGGGACCCGGCCCGAAATGTCACCTATCTATGTTCTTCAGAGATGCTGCCTGACCACTGAGTTACTCCAGCCCTACGTGCCTATTTTTGTAAACCAGCATATGCAATTCATTGTGTCGTTGTTCAGTTAGGCTGCATTTGGAGTATTATGTGGAGTTCTGGTTGCCCCAATAATGAGAACGATGTAGTGGCTTTGGAGAGGGAGCAGAAGAGGTTTAATAGGATGCTGCCTGGATTAGAAGGTATTAACTTTTGAGAGATTGTACAGACTTGGACTGTTTTCAGTGAAGGGTTGGAGCCTGATGGAGGATCTAATTGAAGTTTATAAAATTATGAGAGGCACTGGTAGGGGAGGTAATTTGGATCATTTTCCCAAATATAAGTCATCTACAATGTCATATAGGAGAGGGCATTGGTTTAAGGTGAGGGGGAAATTTTAAAACAGATGTCCAAGCGAGTATTTTTTATACACATAGTGGTCGGTGCCTGGAACTTGCTACTAGGGATGATGCTGGAAACAGATATGGTTGTAGCTTTTAAGAGGAATGGGCACGTGTATTTCCAGGGAATGGAGGGATATGGATCACATGCAGGTAGAAGGGATTAGTTTAATTTGGCATTATCTTTGGCTCAGACATGGTGGGCCGAAAGGCCTGTTGCTGTGTTACATTCCATGTTGCATGTAATATTGAAATAATATACAGAGAATCAATCAGGTATTGAAGATGCTAAATGCTCAAACCTCCAGTTGGTTCTCGAAGTATTAAAACATGAAATTCATTTTTTAATTACTCATTTGCATGGTTCTCTTTCTAATGCAAGAAATTTGTACAAAGGCATTCAATTCAATTCAATTCATTTCAAATTCAAATGAACTTTATTTTTCCATTAGGAACTTTGGTTTCTGCAGCCATACAACAAAAAGATACAATTTTACAACTCAATTCACACAGAGACATCCATCACAATCAATCTCCTCCTCACTGTGATGGAAGGCAAAGTCTTGTCTCTCCCCTGCTCTCCATCCTCTCCCGATGTTAAAGCCCCCGGCGGGCGATGGCAAGTTCCGCGGCCATTAAGTCCGCACCGGGCGAAGTCAGGCCCCGCCCCGCCTTCACTGGAGTAAGGCCCCGTCGCCTTCAGCCCCGCAACTCGGGCAGGAGAAGCAGCCGCCGTGTGAGCTCCAAAAAGTGGTCTCCCACCAGGGACCGGCGAGCTCCCGATGTCACCATCCACAGCTTACAGCTGGAGCCTCCGAAGCCCCAAAGTCCAGTCGCAGCCGCGCATCACCACAGCTCCCCACACTCTGAGGCCGGCCAGCCCCACGACGGTAAGTTCGCAGGCTCCGCAACTGGAGCTCCCAGGTTGTTCCGGCTGGAGGCCGCTGCACGGTGCTAGGCCCCAACGACACACGACAGGGGAAAGGTCGGGTCTCCCGTGCAGGGAAGAGATTTAAAAGTTTCCCCCACCCCCTGCCCCCCACATATACAGTCAAAAACAATATTAAAACACATTAAGCGCAACAAAAACAAAAAAAAGGTCAGATGGACTGCAGGGGCCGCTGCCGCGATGCACCGCCATTTTACATTCCAATGAAGTTGTGGGTGACAAATAATTATTTGCAGTGCACCTTATTGTGACAGTTTGAAATGAAATTCCACTTGTATGAAAGTAAATTGTACAGCTGCAGTAGCATAGATTGGAATAACTCACTCAAGACTAGAGCTGGGGAAAGTGTCAGTCCATATCTGGAACTCCAGTTATCAAACGTTTGGTATTACAGCCTGAAGCACTGCAAGAAAAATGCTCGAGGTTAGCACAGTGAGATTAACACCTTAGCACCGGGTTTCATTACATACATTATTTAACTTATGAGTGGTGATGGGAAAATTGATGAAATTTGATGGAGAGAATGTGATGGGGGTCTGTGGCTAGAATGATTTAAAATCAAAGGTATCTTTTAAATAACCCAACTTTTTGATGAGGCATATTCATTCCTGAAATATTTCTGTTTGTCCATTCCTTTCACTGCAGGTAGTTGCTGGATCACACTTGTTCCTGATATTTTTCCAGTGATATTAAAAAAATGAAGCCGTCTGATGGCATTTTCCGTGTGGCAGCTTACAACACTACTTATAAAGCACTCTGGCATGTATCCAAACAATATAGAGTGTGCTGAGGAGAACTACTGGCTTAATGATCGTATGTGCTGTAGCATCCTATTTGCTATATTGTGGGTAATAGCTTACAGAGCCATTATTTGTTCCCAGGTGTCAACTGTTAGTGGCACTCTCACCTTGATTCAAAAGGTTGTTGGCTCAACTTTCACACTTGGGACTTGAATGGGAACATTTCAGCTGACATTCAGTGCAGTAATCATTTTGCTCCGATGAGATACAAAACCATGTCTCCAATTGCTTTCTCAGGTAGTTGCAAAGGATCCCACGGCAATCCTGGCTAATGTTTATCCTTCCACCAACATCATTAAAACTAATTGTCTGTTCATTTATCTTATTTCTGTTTGTGGACACTGCTGGTGCAAACTACCTGTCAGATTTCTTAAATTTATAACAGTGGTTACAAAGCAATGGTTCTAAACCATTTTGGGATCTCCAAAGGCCTTAAGCACCATGTAAGTACTTAAATTCTTACATCATGTCGACAGCAAGGTGTTTCGGAATAGTTATCATGTTGATGTATGGACCAATAAAAGCCAACAAGTGCATTTTATAAACATACACCATCAGCAGAGTGGAAGAACAGGACTAAAATTCAATTGCAGAGATGTATGGAGAGAAAATCCTGTGGATTCCACTGACTTTCATGCTTGAATTCTTGATATATGTTCTCAGTGCTCGAAGAACTGGACCCAGAGCACAAATTTGTACAACACATCTCAAACGTGAAAAAAATTATGTCGAACAAGACGCACAGCCACTTTCTCTGAGCAACAGAATCATTTTTCTATTTGCTTCAGTCACAGTCTGAGAAACAGCCTCACTACCTACTTACAATTTGTATTCAAAGTCCTGCAGCCAGTTATGCTTCCTGGCTGTTAATTGCAATCAAAGAACCACAGTGAGATCAATTGCTAATCATCAGCTACAGCTTCAATCTCTTTCCTTTACATAAATCCCTCGCCTAGCTCACAGATTCAGATATTCACTCCTTATCCCATGATACATCCAGTGCACAATCAATACTTAGAGGACCACTGCTGCGTATTAAAACTGGATTGACTGTGTGCCCGATGTGACTTGATGAGTAGTGATCATGTCTCTAGGGCAAAGGCAGTTGTTTTGTGCTTCTGTAGATCCCTTCAATGGTGGGACAGTCAATAGCTGCGACGAACCATGGAAAGCCCACTACTTTCTGCAGCCTCCTTCATTGCTGAGTGTTTGATTACCAAAGCAGGCCATATTGCAATCAGTTAGTATGCTTTCCAATGTACACCTGGGGCCATTTTGTTGAGTCAGGTCGTCTCCACCTACTTGGGCCAGATCATCCCTCTAGATCAGATGGCCAATGATCTGGCCTAATCACATCACATCACATCCACTGGCTCTCCCTTGATAATCTGCCCGCTACATATCTCCGTCCAGACCTTCTCCTTGTACGGACTTACACATTACCAGTATTGTTTCTGGAAGGACTTGACCCACAATTGTGAACGCAGAGCCAGAATATCCTATTGGATCGCTATGTGAATTTATGATGTTAGTGGTTTACTTCCTGCCTTTGTTGCAAATCCAGTTTAACACAACTGTGGCGGTTAAGGAGATAGCTAAGTTGTTAGCTCTCTTCACTGTTTAGTGAAATTGATTATTTAGTTAAACAAACGCAATGCTGCACTTGTCTAGCAACATAAAGGCCAAAGCTCTGCATTAATATCAGTGAACAGCTGCTGAAACTCTTGTGATGGTGATGTTTTGTTATTATTGAGTGCTTGTAGGAAAGGCACAATGAACAGTGTGAACTTCATACAGTAGCAGTTTATGGTTGAAATACAAAGCATCACATGCTCAATGATAATATGGTATAATAATTAAATGTAATCATAATCTGAAATTGGTATATTAACCAATCTGCAAACGGATAGAGAAATAATATACCGACTGCCTTTTAGCCAAATCATCTCTTTCATGTTTTTGTTTTTGTTTTATACAGGTTAAGTGATTTTATTTTTTGTCTGATATAAGTTGAAATGAAAACCTAATGACAGCAACCTTGAGCATTTAGAGCAGAATTGTACATATTCAATGTGATCATAGCTAAGCACCCTTTGCTATGTTTTTTCTTCCATCCTACCCTTTTGGAAGGAGAGCTCCAGGTATGTATATATACATACATATACATACATGTACATATAAATCATCCTGTTGGGTGCCGTCATAGTGTGTTGCAGGACATGGATAGTCCTGTATGTATTAACACAAATTATTATTTGCAGAAAGAAATACTTGAATTATAAGGTGCTTCTAAAAGAAACACAATTTTAAATTAAATCTACAACTTTACATTTGTAATGCATAGATCCTTCCTATCATAAAATAATGTGAAAATAAATAGATGGTGACAAGGCAATAAGATCATATGACATAGGAGCAGAATTAGGCCATTTACAGTAGCTCATTGGGTCTACTCCACCATTCAGTCATGGCTGATTTTTTTTCCCTCTCAACCCCATTCTCCTGCCTTCTCCCCGTAATGTCTGTTGCCTCTCCTAATCAAGAACCTCCCAATCTTAGTTTAGTTTGGATATACAGTGCTGAAACAGGCTCTTCGGCCCACCAAGTGCACCGATCAGTGATTCCCGTACATTAACATGATCCTACACACACTCGGGACAATTTACAATTTACAATTTACAATTACACCAAGCCAATTAGCTTACAAACCTGTTTGTCTTTGGAGTACAGGAGGAAAAGGGGAGAAAGCCCACGCAGGTCACAGGCAGAATGTACAAACGCCGTATAGACAGCATCCCATAATCAGGATTGAACCAATGTCTCTGATACTGTATAGCAACAACTCTACCGCTGTGCAAAAAATACACAATGGCTTGGCTTTATCTCAGTTCAGTTCTCCCAATAAACGTCCTTGCAGCATCTGGAATTATTTCGATTTCCAATGGTGTACGTCAAAATCAATTCTATTTATTGATTGGTGCTTTTATCATCAAAAACTTCATAATATTAGTCTTAATTTCTGCAATCTTTTCCTCACTGTAAAGATTCTGGTATAATCCCAAATGTACATTTATTTCCTACAATACCTTAGGTCTTAATAACTTAGCATTTAATATTGCATTGAGCTTTTCAGTTTGGTGTCTTAGTGGAAAGTAATGATGAAAAATGATGAGTGGCATTAAGATTTCCTTAGAAACCAAAATATAATTACATTCTGTGCATGTGAATGGCAGGCAAAATAAAAAGAGACCAATTGGCTGCCGTACAGTCTGATCCTTTCTTTTAAATAGGATTAACAAAAAAATCCCAAATCATTTTTCTGAGCTATTCTAAAATATTATGATGAAAGAAATCAAATGAAGGTGTGTGTGTGCCTCTTAATCCACTATTTGCATTATAATTCCCAAACTCTCTTTTCTTCATTTCATAAGCTGGAGATTCTTAAGGCTGAAATAGGCTGTCATTAATGTGGATAGGTTACGCTATAAGAATAATGGCCATTAATCATTCAATTTCATGAAATTAATCAGGGTAGCAAAGACTTCAGTGTATTCTTGATATCACACACAATGGGCAGTTGTTCTGTAAGCACAGAATTGATTAAATCTCAGGAGAAAGGCTGCTGCTTTTCTGGGCACTTTTACTTCCAGTTCATTCGTTGTCTTCTCTGATATCACTGCAGTTCTCTTTGGCTCTAGTCAAAAACACTGCAGCTGGAATAGGTGTAATTAAAACTTGGCCGGACTCCCAAATCTCATGCACCAACCACTGAACAGAGAAAAGAAAGGAGGGAGAGGTAAAATGAGAAATAGAAAGAAAGAGGGAGAGAACTGAGAAAGGACAAAAGAGGACTAATTGATATTCTCTGCTCATTATTTCAATGAAACACATAAATGGTTATCCCTATCAAATATTTTGGTGACAACTTGGAATTTCATTAACCGCAAAATAATTTGAATCAAAATGTACAAGTCGTCACCATGGCAAACATGTTTCATAAAGCAACACAGAGAAAATTCAGACATTTAAGCTCAAATCACGAGCATGTTAAATTTAGTAACCCATTGAATAATTTAGTAATCAATTTGTTGTGTGATATCACAAGGGATAGCAGAGGTTTTCTGAATATCAGTACAATACCAAAAGCACCAGACAATAATAAAGTTACACCACTTACTGTGGATTGTGAGCAGGGTAGAGAGATGCAGTGGTTTGTCAATAGTTGTTGAAATATCACATGGTTAATCCTATGGAGTAATTGCAGAATTATGACCTGACTTTTAATAAAACTGGAATTCATCATGTTAAAATCATTTCCATGTTTATCGATTCATTATTAATGGAAAAATAAAAGGAAAACCCTTCAAAGTGATCGCGTTTTGGAATAGCCTGTTCAAGTGCTACTTTATAGCACTTTCGTGGAAACAACAGAGGATAAGTTCCTGTCCATTATGTTGTACAACAGCCTGCATGTGGATGGAGTACAACATATATCAAGCCTTTTATAGACCTTTATATTATCACTCCTGAATTGTGGTCACTCTGTGTATAATCCTTTAATTCTTCAGTGGCTTTTTATTTTCTGAATTGCTTTCCAAGGTAAAATCAAGCACCTGTTTGTTTCTTTGCAGCTGCAGCAAACGGAAGCCACTTAGGTTGGTTTCTCCTCCCAAAATGAGTCTTCTTGATTTTCTTGATGTAGCTTAACCCTCCTTGCCAGATCGACCGGGAACTCTTTATCATAATGTACTGTAATGAAAGCAGATGCAGCAGTAAATATTCTAATAAAAATGGTCATAATCCAGTGAGTTAGAATGAGAGATAGAAAACACAGATGTTGTCATGACGAGCTGAGACATACAATGAAAAACTGTTCTAGGATAGAAATGGGGTGAGTAGAAATTTATGTTGGTAGATGATTTTTTTGTAGCAGTTATCTTTATATTCTGCTGATGCAGACTTGGCCCTAGTTCCTGCTGAATTCAGAAATCTGAGGTCATTGAAAATAGTTTTGTATCTTCCAACATCTCACAAACAATTATGACATTCCCCGAGGGTGCAGCATGATATTGCATAAGATGCAGAGGTACTGTACAGCAAAGAGACATAAAATCATGCGAGCAATATACAGGTACATGGATAGGATAGGTTTCGAGGGATATGGGCCAAATGCAGGCAGGTGAGAGTAGTGTAGATTGGACATGTTGGTCAGTGTGGTCAGGTTGGGCCTGTTTCCATGCTGTATGACTCTATAAGTAGCATTTTAAAACTTATATACTCCTATTATCTTTTCACAAAGTCTACAGAGGCAGCACCGAGGCAATGAGGATTTTAGTGTGCTGGTGCGTGTTACAAAAGTATAATTTATCATAGGGATAAAGGAGAAGATCTGCAAGAAGATCTGGATATAACTGCAGTGCATCTTCCGTAGCTTTGAATACTTTGAACTACATCCCTTCTAAATGAGCATGGCCTTGAAGTCTTGAAGAATTCATTCACTAGGTCACAGGTCCCTTTTACAGGAAAGCTGGAAAAAGGAACTAACCAATTATATGGGCATATTGGCTTTCCCAAGGACTAGAGGACAATGGATGTGACTCAATTTTCTTTGTAAACATTAACCTTTACCATTGTTGTATACAAAGCACTACAGTTTCACAAAAATGCATACCATGTACGATAACACGTAAAATACTGTATGATGTGCAGCAATGCAAAATATCATGCAAGTTGCTATAGTGGATTAATCTTTTGACAGATCCTACCTGACTCCATAAAGAAAATGGAACAGGGTCTTGCCAGTAGATAGCTTGAAAATACCAGCACTGATCTTAATGATAAACAAAATGTTTATAATTTTCAAGTCAATTGTATGGTCAGCTGTAGTAAATGGGTAAAATCATGCTATCTATATAATTAAAACTCAAATTTTGACCACTTCCTGTTTGCACTACATATTGATTTAAGAAAAAACGCTACCACTTATGGCTGTGTTTTTTGGCCATCTTACTCAGATTCCCCCTCCACTGCGCAGAACAAGAGGATTTTTCCCATCGATGAAAATAAAAGACTTATGTGAATAACACATGTCCACTAAACTGTGAGTGGTTTTACTGACCTGTGACTGCCCTTAATGTAGTTTGAAAATGTGGTTTGAAAATGCAAAAGTGGTTTGGTTTGAAAATGCAAAAGTGGTTTGGTTTGAAAATGCAAAAGTGGGTTGGTTTGAAAATGCAAAAGTGGGTTGGTTTGAAAATGCAAAAGTAGTGGTGGTTTGAAAATGCTAAAGTGGTGTTGGTTTGAAAATGCAAAAGTGGTGTTCCCTTTGCCTTATTGAAAAGTGGTGTTGCCTTTGCCTTGTTGAAAAGTGGTGTTGCCTTTGCCTTGTTGAAAAGTGGTGTTTCCTTTGCCTTGTTGGAAAGTGGCGTTGCTTTGCCCTGTTGGAAAGTGGTGTTGCCTTTGCCTAATTGAAAAGTGGTGTTCCCTTTGCCTTGTTGGAAAGTGGTGTTGCCTCCTACATAATTAAAAGTCTAATCCTGACAACTTCCTGTTTGGGCTATATATTGGTTTTTGAAAAAATGCTACCACGTACGGCTGTGATTTTTGACCATCTTACTCAAAATCCCCCTCTGCTCATCAGGTGCTGAGGATTTTTCTCATTGATGTAAAATAAAAGAGTTATTAGTATTTAAGAAATGTTGAGATTCTCTCTCCTGCCAAGCATGCCATGAAGGCCACGCCCCTTCCAGTAGGAGGGGGGAGGGACTATAAAACCCGGAAGTGTGGGCATGGCTCAGCCTCTGCAAGATGGGGGAGGGAGATGTCATGACTCTCTGTCTTTGGTGGCCTTGCACCCTGCTTGAAATGGCATGAAACTGCATTTGAATTTGGTGGCCTTGCACCCTGCTTGCAATGGTATGATACAGCACTTGAATTTGGTGGGCTTGCACCCTGTTTGAAATGGTATGAAACTGCACTTGAATTTGGTGGCCTTGCACCCTGCTTGAAGTGGTATCACAACTGCACTTGAATTTGTTGACCTTGCACCCTAATTGAAGTGGCAAGAAACTGCACTTGAATTTGGCGGCCTTGCACCCTGCTTGAACTGGCATGAAATTGCACTTGAATTTTACTTTGTAGTCTTGACTTTGTGAAGACTCCACCAGCACGCATGCGCGACATATCATCGCTCGCATTTGCAGTCGACAGCTGGGGGGGAGGGGGAGGGGGGGGAGGGAGGGAGTGCGCTCCTCTGCCGGCAGCTTCAAAAAGGCCCTCAGGTAAGTTTTAATAGCCTTGAGCTGGTTGGGTTTTTTTTTGTGTTTGTTCCATTCCAGAAAAACCATGGACAGGAGGACAAAAAAGAAGGCTGCGCTGAAGCATGCCTCTACGGACCGATCCCCGGAGCTGACTGCAGAACCGGCAGCACCCGCACCGCGAGCCGGGAAAAAAGCGCGGAACTCAGGGAGCACTGCTCAGTCGGCAGGACCCGACTCTCCACCACAGCAGGCCAGGGAGCTGCATACTGGTGTGAGGACTGTGCGGGAGCAGGATAGACAAGCCCCCGACTCCCTACCGCTTTAGCCTGAACAGACCCGGGACGGCGGAAAACACGTGCATAAATCAGGGCCTGTTTCAACGGCACGCTCCAACACTCCATCGTTACAGTTCACCAGAGGGCGGACCGGTTGGAAAACCGCACCTAAGCCGAGTAGCCCTGCAGGAGCGGCTGGCACTGGCCCACCACCGTATCAGTCTGCTAGATTGGGAACCGGTGGTTCCACAACACTAGAGTTGTGTAGCCCTGCAGGAGCGGCTGGCACCAACTCACCACCGCTTCAGTCTGCTAGATTGCGGACCGGTGGTAGAAAACACAACCGCGTAGCCCCGCAGGAGCGGCTAGCACCGACTTTGCGTCGCATCAGTCCCGAAGACCCGGGACTAGCAGCAAGGCCGCGCAGATGTCGTGTAGCCCCGCTGGAGCAGCTTGCGCTGACTCCTCACTGTCACAGTCGCTCCAGACAGGCGGAAAAACCAACAGGAGTTTCTGTAGCCCCGCAAGAACGGCTGGCACCAGCTCTCCACCGCATCAGTCAGGAAGACCGTGGACAAGTGGCAAATCTGCACGGGAGTCGTGTAGCCCCACTGGAGCGGCTGGCACCGACTACCTACCGCAGTCCCATAGCATCACCTCGATGAGGTGCGGACTGTCGGTAGAGGCCCCATTTGTTCATCAGAACTTGGGGAAGACAACTTGCCATCTGCAGATAGTGGCGGCAGTCGCATAGCTCGAATGTAGTGCATGGTCGAGCAGCTGCTTGAGAGGGACCTCCTCCATCAGGAGTGCGCATCCCTAGGATTGCGAAGATCTATGGCAGGACCCATGCCAGGGCTGTCCAACATCTCTCCCTCCTCAGTAGGGAGCGCCAGAATTCAGGCACTAGCTGACTTCGAAGAAGTCAAAGGATCTTCCGGGTTGGCGGAAGATCCTTTGTTGTAAGAGATGCCAGAAGAGGAACTTCTGGGAGTGGTGTCGAAGTTTGCGTACCATCCCAGAAAGGGCAGCCTCTTCAACTGCGGCTAGCGGCAAGCATTAATTACCTGACTGCCCACCAGCTCAGAGAACAGGTAATTTCGGAGGCAACCAACAAATACAGGACTCCGGGGAAATGTGTGTCGCTGAATGTCCCTACTATTAATACACCCATATGGGGTAACATCAGCCCCAGGATCAGGACTCAGGAGTTAAAGATCCAGAAGATCCTGAAATTATTGACCTCCGGCATCACTGCATTCGCCCGTTCAATAGACGGTACGGACATGACGGAGGAGGTGCAAGATGCATTAGCTCTGCTATGCAACACACAGTACGAAATAAACTGCTTTCGGAAGAGCTCTATTCGTCCTACACTAAACCCCAAGTTTGCGGGTTTGTGTAAGGCCAATGTTACGCCACCACGAAGACAATTGTTTGGGGATGATCTGCCTAAACAGGTGAAGGACCTGGATGAGGAAGCCAAAGTGGTTGAATTAATTAAACTGCCTTCCTCAAGCAGACCACAGGCGTACCATCGGCAGCATCAGCCTCGGGGTCAACCCAACAGAGCAACGGGAACTTTCCCTAAGGTCGCGCCCTATCCACAGAGGCCTTTTTTAGGCCAGGGCCCACAGCAACCAGCCTGGAAGATGCGCCAACCCCACATCCCAGCAACACAACTACCCAAGAAAGACCAGAAGATCAAGCCCCACCGGTAACCATGGAGGTAAGGGGTTCTGGTTCTCTTGGGGGTGCTGCATGCGGAACCTCACCAGTAGAAGGGAGGTTGCGTCTGTTCTGGGATGCATGGAGTTCTTTAACTTCCGTCACTTTTATATTACAAAGTATTCATGGGTACGAAATCAAATTCATAAACAGACAACTTCCCCCAACTCAGCATGTACCTTGCCGGAATCCATACTCTCTCACAAAGAGAAAGTGGAAGGACATGCAGAACTATTAAGTTCAAGGGGGTTATACAAAAAATGATACATGAACCTCTTGAGTTTGTATCTAACATCTTTACTAAAACCAAAAAAGATGGTGGATGTCGTATCATAATTGATTTGAACCACTTGAATACTTTTGTTCAATATACCCATTTCAAAATGGACGCATTTGAAACAGCTAAATAATTGATTTCCAGAGGGTGCTTCATGGCCTGCATCGACCTATTCAGTGCCTATATGGAAACATCACCGTAAATACTTAAAATTTGTCTGGATGGGGCAACTATGGCAGTACAAAGCCTTACCTAATGGACTCACAACAGCCCCCAGGTTGTTCACCAAAATACTAAAACTAGTATTGGCGTCTCTAAGAAGACAAAACCACATGGTCACGGCATATCTTGATGACATTTTAGTTGTGGGAAAAACTTTAGAGTTAGCTAAATCAGCTGTGACAGCTACCAGGTCACTGTTCGAAAAATTGGGATTCGTCATCCATCCAGACAAATCTAAGTTCAACCCCTCTGTGATTATGGACTACTTGGGATTCATGGTTCACACCAATCACATGATTGTCACTCTCCCAGAGAAAAAAGCAACAGACATAATAGAAGCATGTAACAGCCTCGCTTGCGCCAGGAAACCAACTATCAGACATGCTGCCAAGGTGATTGGAAAACTTGTAGCTAAATTTCCAGCTACACAATTTGGGCCGTTACATTATCAAATTTTGCAAAGAGCTAAGATCTCAGCGTTAAAATCAAATGCTGGACATTTTTACAGACCTATGCAGCTGCCAAACAAGGCACAAATGAGGTACAATGGTGGATTAGCAACATTCGTATTTGTTTCAATCCCATCATAATTGTAAACCCGTCAGTCATGTTACAAACTGACGCAAGCGCCCAGGGCTGGGGAGCTACCGACACCACTTCCAGTTGTGGCGGCAGATGGGATTTGCACAAATCTACTTTACTCCAATCACAAGGTATAAACTATTTGGAAATGCTGGGAGCATTTCGCGGACTGCAGGCTTACTGCACAACTATGCATTATACGCAGGTCCATCTACAGATATCTAATCCCAGTGGTGGCATATTTAAACCATATGGGTGGTATCAAGTCGATATCTTGCAATGAATTGGCAAACATAATTTGGCTCTGGTGTATTGAAAATTGGATTTCAGCTACATACCTTCCGGGTAAGCTCAATACAGTGGCAGACACCTGGTCACGAGTATTTAGTGACAACACCAAGTGGATGTTGAACCCCCAAATATTTGCTTATATTATAGCCAAGTATGGAATAATATATGGACCTCTTTGCGTTCAGGTTGAACCATCAGATACCAACATATGTCACTTGGGAACCAGATCCTGGGGCAGTGGCGATGGACGTGTTCTCGCTACTTTCGGGGAAATTGTTCTTCTATGCACTTCCCCCTTTCTGCCTCATCAGTCGCGTGTTGCAGAAGATCCAGCTAGACTCTGCATCTGTGCTTCTGATAATACGCGACTGGCCCAAACAACCATGGTACCTGGTGGTCCTCGGCATGGTGAAAGAACCATGGGTGCAGGTTCCTAAATGCCCGAATCTAGTGACCCATCCTATAACTGGAGAAAGTCATCCATGCCATGGTCATCTGAACCTGTTGGCTTGCAGGTTCTGAAGAGGCCATTACTGGGATTCGGGATGTCAACGATGGATATCACCACAGCATCGTGCAGAGAGTCCACAAGGAAGCAGTACCTCACCCACATAAGAAAATGGGAGGCCTTCTGTACTTGGACCAAGGCCACCTACAACTCCACCTAAAACGATCACTGATGTGCTGGAATTCCTCACAGGCCTTCACTATGATGAGGGCCTTAGCTACAGTGCCATCAACAGTGCCAGAAGTGCATTGTCATCTATCTCAATATCGGAGTAGGATTCCACCAGCTGGTATCGAAACCTATGAGGGGTATATTCAATTTGAACCCTCCTCGACCACGCTATAATATAACCTGGGACATTGGGGTTGTGTTGTCCCTACTCAGGAGCTGGTCACCAGTTTCAGATCTATCACAGGATAAACTCACCTTCAAAGTGGTGATGTTAATGGCACTGATCACAGCACAACGGGTCCAGACCCTCCACAAACTGAAACTAGACAGGATGGTCTCGACCCCCACCAAATTAACCTTCTTTAGGGACGAGTTACTCAAACATCACAGGCCTAGGACAACAGGTCTGAAATTGGAATTCCGAACATATCCCATTGATGTACGACTCTGCATAACCACCTATCTCCGACATTACATCAATGTCACCCAAAACATCAGGAGAATGGAGACAGGTCTGTTCATCAGCTTCAAAAACCTTCATCACAGGGTGATGTTGCAGACTATCTCCAGGTGGCTCAGGGTGGTATTCGGTGCAGCGGGTGTAGACACTGACATTTTTAAATCTCATTGTACTAGGGCTGCATCCACATCAGCGGCGAGGACCATGTAGGTACCCATGGATCATGTCCTCACAACAGCGGGCTGGGCCAGTGATGGAACATTCCAATGTTTCTATAATAAACCTGTGGCCGCTCCCGCAACATTTGCGGATTCAGTGCTGTCCCCTAAATGTTTTTCCCCAAATTCAGGGGTTTTTGTTTGTATTAATAAATACGTTATTGTTTTTCAGCTTGTTCAAGTCTGAAATACGTTAACATACTTCCTCCATCAGTAATTACGGCAGTGTGTGAGCATGGACGTGGTCCAGGGCATGGAATCACAGAGCTTTGAAATCTTCACAAAATCACTTATGTGACTCCGAAGTAAAATAGTAAGATTGAACAAGAACTTACCAGTTTGAACTTTGATCCTTATTTTATGAGGAGTTACGATGAGGGAGTTCCGCTCCCAACCCTCTATCATAAGGTCAACTGGTATATTAGTGTCTCTGAATCTTACTATCTCCAGTCAGTGCTGCTATCTGTGATTCCACACCGCTGCTTTGAAAAATGCCGCGCATGCGTGCTGGCGGGGTTTTCACGCAATCCCTCATTGTAACTCCTCATAAAATAAGGATCAAACTTCAAACTGGTAAGTTCTGGTTTAATCTTACTATTTGGTGGCCCTGCACCCTGCTTGAACTGGCTTGAAACGGCACTTGAATTGGGTGGCCTTGCACCCTGCTTGAAATTATATGAATCTGAACTTGAATTTGGTGGCCTTGCACTCGGCTTGAAGTGGTATGAAACTGCACTTGAATTTGGTGGCTTTTCACCCTGCTTGAAGAGGTAGGAAACTGTATTTGAATTTAGTGGCCTTGTTCCCTGCTTGAACTGGAATTTCAAGGAATAGCCGTAAGTCAACTGCCAGCCCACCAGCCATGAGTGAGTGAGCTGCCAGCACAGCAGGCTTGAGTGACTGAGCCGCCAGCCCAAATATCCATTTGGCCCACAATATACATACTAGCCCTCTGGAAAGCAGTACATTCAGCCCACAACACCCATACTAGCGCTCCAAAAAGCCCCCCCCCCCCCCACACCCCACCCCCTACTGGCCACGAATATTGGAATTGGTGGAGAGGTGGAATATTGCATTGGGGTACCAGCCCACCCATGTGAACCTGGAACCAAACAGGTCCCACTTAATCTAGTAAAGAATAAAAACCACCTTTTATTTAGAGTCATAGTGTGATACAGTGTGGCATCAAGCCCTTTGGCTCAACTTGCCCACACCCGCCAACATGTCCCAGCTACACTCGTCCCACTTGCCCGAGTTTGGTCTATATCACTCCAAACCTGTCCTATCCTGGATATTTCTGGGGATTTCACAGTTATCAACATCAAAATTAAAAGACAGGAATACTACATCAGACCCTTCATGCATTCTCAAGTATTCATACAAATCACAGCTGACCTAATTTTTTTCCATTTCCATGCACTATCGCCATATCATTTAATTCACTAGTAACCAAAATGTAACAACCTGTTTCGAATAAGCTCACTGATTGAGTCTTCACATCCCCCTTGGGGTAGAGAATTTGAAAGAATCACCAACCTCAAGTCTATCCTAATTGGTCTACCTTTATTTCCGAGACTGTGATCTCTGGTTCTGAAATTCTCAGGCAGTACAAACATCTTTCCACATCCAGCCAGCCTGTCTCCTTCTTCTTTGAATGCAAGTTTGGACCATTTAATACTTTATCATATGATAAATCCACCATCCATGTAACCAGTCGACCGAATCTTTGCTGCATTCCTTCTATGCTGAATACCTCCTTTTTAAGATATCAAAACAGTTCATAATATAGCAATGTTACAAAATTTTGAGGTTTAAAAAATCAAGTCTGTAATTTATCCCATCAGATAAAGCGTAAAAAGAAGTTTAATTTGACACCTAATTCATTTTCATATCTTCAGTATTAAGAAAGTTATAACCATTTCCATTCTCGGAAATTAGCATCTTGTTCCCCATTGCCTTTCAATTGACTTAACTCAAAAGCTGTGATCTAGAATAGTCAGAAGCCCATAACTTTCTTAAAAATTAATAGAACTCAATGACATTTTCAATTATTATAGATTGAAGCATTCTGAAACAAATATGAAACAATCTTACTTGGATGACCTGAAATTAAAGCATATAATTAGCTAGTTATCTAATTGTAGCTAATTACAAAATTCAATGAGTAGATCTAAACATCAATCCATTTCTTAAAAAAAGATAAACTTTTTTTTAAATTGCATGTGTCCAAATAACATTCACACAATAATCCACAATATAACATAATTTTTAAATCTCATTTTCATGAATTTATAGGCCAAATGGAAGGAATTTAGTGTTTAATGCCTGTAAATTAATGATCATTTAAATCAACTAGCGAGTGGGTTTTAGTGCAATGCGTTGGATTAGAACGTTGCGGTTTGCGGTGAAGTCAGTATGAAAAATACAGCCAGTTCATACATTTTTTTTGTTCTCTTTTCGCAACATGAAAATTTGATTAAAGTCTCCCTAAAAACCAAGTTTTTATGTAAAAATAAACTGTGTAGCTTCTTTTATTGCCTACCTTAGGTCCGTTCTGCGGTCGGTGTTCAGAGCTTTAGAAGATGATTTTTAAACTACTCGAGTTAATAAATAATCTAGCGTAGTTTAAAAATACCTTTATGAATGAAATGTCGGAGCGATTTCTCTTTAGCGACGAAATCGCCTGACATGGATCGATATGGACTGCCTAGAAAAAATCGGCATTTTAAACCCGCCCCCCTCTGAAAGGCGCCAAACTCGCGCACACGGGGAGCGGCAGAACTGCAGCGCTGCTAAAGGCAGGTATTGTAACATACCTACATAATACGCTGATACAGTCTGGCCAAGGCCCCATATAATTGCAGTAAGACTTATTTACTCCTGCACTGAAATTGACTCATAGTAAAACTTTTTTTAATCTCTTAGCTCATCAGAAAAGTGATTTTTTTTGTATCGTATCTCCGTCCGCTCTGCAGCCCAACATCGAGGAGCTGGAGGCATTTGGTGGAGACCGACTTCAGTAGCTCCAACCGTGGGAGCCTGCAGACCTTAACATCGTGGAGCTTGCACTCCCTGGTTAAAGATCCACTTTAAGAGCTCCAAGTCACAGGAGTTTCGATTTCCCCGATGTGGTAGCTTTGATCACCGCAGAAGCTGCGACCACTGGCTGTGGGAGCTGACTGCGAATGGTTCAACTGCCCCGACCGCAGGAGAAAAATGAAGGAAGAAGATTAGACTTTATTGACTCATCACAGTGAGGAATGTGGGGAATCCGCTATGGTGGATGTTTATGTTAAATTTTATGTAGTTGTGTGTCTTGTTGTTTTTTTTAGTATGGCTGTATGGTAATATGAATATCATTGTACCTTAATTGGTACACGTGACAATAAAATAACTTTGAAACCTTTTTAAATGTCTCCCCACCTATCTTGTATCTAGGTCCCATCATTTGAGTTTCAAACATCTCAAGATCTATCTTGTCATTACCCCACATCACCCCATCCCCTATCAAATTTTATATGTTCCTATATGATCAATCCTTCTTCACCCACCTCAATCCGCAGAACTGGAAAGAATATAAACCTAATTTCTTTAGCCACTTGTGATAGCACAACTGTATCGTCCCAGGAATTAGTCTTGTGTGTCTCTTCTATAGTGTATTCATGCTATTATTGAAGCATCTAGATATCACAAGGCAATAATTGGTTGACTCGGTTTGTACTCGATGGAATTTAGAAGATTGAGGGGGGATCTTATAGAAACCTACAAAATTCTTAAGGGGTTGGACAAGCTAGATGCTGGAAGATTGTTCCCGATGTTGGGGGAGTCCAGAACAAGGGGTCACAGTCTAAGGATAAGGGGGAATTCCTTTAGGACCGAAATGAGGAAAACATTCTTTACACAGAGAGTGGTGAGTCTCTGGAATTCTCTGCCACAGAAGGTAGTTGAGGCCAGTTCATTGGCTATATTTAAGAGGGCGTTAGATGTGGCACTTGTGGCTAAAGGGATCAGGGGGTATGGAGAGAAGGCAGGTACGGGATACTGAGTTGGATGATCAGCCATGATCACATTGAATGGCGGTGCAGGCTCGAAGGGCCGAATGGCCTACTCCTGCACCTATTTTCTATGTTTCTAATTGTCAAGACGAGCCTGGAACCAAATATCTGAAGTCAGTAAGGTATTGGCTTTCCGGCATGAATGGTATTTTCTTAGTTCCAATAACTTTTTTAATTTTTCCTGGTAAGAAAGTTATTGGAGGGAATTCTGAGGGGCAGGGTTAATTTATGTTGGGAAAGACAATGATTGATTAGGGATAGCCAGCATTGCTTTGTAAGTGGGAAGTCATGCCTCATGATTTTGAGTATCTTGAAGAGATGATCAAGAGGATTGTCAAGGGACAGTAGACAGTGTTTACATAGACTTTGTCATTTGTATTAAAGTTTTGTATGAAAATATAGCTGGCATGACTTGTAGGTGCCCTTTATCAGTGAATTGACAATTAAATATGGATCACAATGCCACTGATATCATCGCGTTTATGTGATACTCTCCATTTTTTACAAACTGATAAGGCTAGCCATGTCAGTAGTTTTAAGGTCTGTTTGGCTCTACTTGAGGATGCAGCTCATTAAAATTCAGAGTTATTTCTGAAATGTGTGTAAATGTGTCACAATTGGCAGAAATAAGCGATTGCATCTTTAACCTCAGCTTTTGTGAGGTTAAGATATAAAAAATTGTGGCACAGTGGCACAGCTGGTAGAACTAGTAACCACCCTACATGATCCTAACCACAATCCTTCCTCAGTCACCTCAACCATTTCAGACTTTGCATCACTATGGGATGCTTTATGCATTTTCTCCTTTGCACATTCATGATATTGTTTATTTAGAATAACCGATATTTTATTGTATATTTATTACCATTGTTGTTGCATCTCATCAAATTATCATTATGCCAGGCCACATCCGGTGCACATGACAAACATATGCTCTTAACTGTTGAACAGTGAATGTCTCTGCATCCACTGTCTAATGGAGAAGGGAATTTGACATATCTTTGTGCTAATATATACTACCTTAAGCCCCTGTCCCACTTACGTGTCCTAGGCATACTAATTATGTGACCTCTTGGTCGCGTTGAGCCGCGACGGTCCCGCAAAGGTCGCGCGCGACTTCATTTGACCATACAGCCTTCTGGAGCATGTGACATAATTTGAAGATGGACACAAAATGCCGGAATAACTCAGCGGGACCGGAAGCATCTCTGGAGAAAAGGAATGGATGATGTTTCATGTCGAGACCCTTCTTCAGTCTGAAAGAAGGGTCTTGACCCAAAACGTCACCCATTGCTTTTCTCCAGAGATGCTGCCGGTCCCGCTGAGTTACTTCTGCATTTTGTGTCTATCTTCAATTTTCTTGGCCACGCTCTGGGAGTAGAAGTGGGGGCGGATCTGGACCGCAACGGCCATGAGCCCCAGGCTGAGTTCGGCGATCGTTTGCCTGCTTCTGCTGCTGTTGAAGGTGAGACGTTGCATCGTGCCAGGGTCTTGGGCCAGTCCCACTTTGGCCATCAGTTACGCGACAGGCCGTTGGCGGACGAAGATTTAATTCACTACAAAAATTTTGGAGCCCCGCACGATGTCGCGCACAACTACATACCCCTCCGCGTTTCTCAGTGGGACCGGCCCCGCATGGCCACACGATGCCCGTGCACCTCAATACGACAATGAGGTTGCATAATTTGCATGCCAAGGACATGTAACTGGGACAGGCCCTTTATATTATATTACAGAGTCATAGACACAGTCCAGCACACTCATGCTGACTAGGATGCCTATCTAAGCTAGTCCCATTTGTCCTTGTTTGGCTCATCTATATAATTAAAAGTCTAATCTTGACCACTTCCTGTTTGCGCTCTATATTGATTTTAGAAAAAACGCTACCATTTACAGCTGTGATTTATGGCCATCTTACTCACAGTCCACCTCTGCTCATTAGGTGCAGAGGATTTTTCCCATTGATAAAAAATAAAAGTGTTATTAGTATTTAAAAAATGTTGAGATTCTCTCTCCTGTCAATCACTGCCATGAAGGCCACGCCCCTTCCGGGGGGTAGAGGGAGGAGCTATAAAACCCGGAAATCTGGACATGGCTCTGTTGCTGCAAGATGGCGAGTGAGAGGTCATGACTCCGTGAGCTGTGACTCTACAGAACACTTAGTGTCTACTGACCTGTAAGTGTTCTTTATGTGTTTTTAAACTGTGGCTTTTGCAACTGTGCCTTTTGCAACTGTGGCTATTGAAATGTGTGGCTATTGAAACTGTGTGGCTATTGAAATGTGTGGCTATTGAAACTGTGTGGCTATTGAAACTGTGTGACTATTGATACTGTGTGACTATTGATACTGTGTGGCTAGTGCAACTGTGTGGCTATTGTAACTGTGTGGGTATTGAAACTGTGTGTCTTTTGCAACTGTGCCTTTTGCAAACGTTGCCTTTTGCAACTGTGCCTTTTGCAACTGTGGCTATTGCAACTGTGGCTTTTGAAATGTGTGGCTATTGCAACTCTGGCTATTGTAACTGTGCGGCTATTGTAACTGTGTGGCTATTAAAATGTGTGTCTTTTGCAACTGTGACTATTGAAATGTGTGGTTATTGAAATGTGTGGCTATTGAACTGTGTGGCTATTGAACTGTGTGGCTATTGAACTGTGTGGCTATAGAACTGTGTGGCTATTGAACTGTGTGGCTATTGAACTATGTGGCTATTGAACTGTGTGGCTATTGAACTGTGTGGCTATGGAAATGTGTGGCTATGGAAATGTGTGGCTATGGAAATGTGTGG
The DNA here is from genome assembly GCA_963514005.1 of Raja brachyura. The sequence goes on along the minus strand of OY740782.1, from coordinate 99,287,971 downwards.
CTATTGCAACTGTGTGGCTATTGCAACTGTGTGGCTATTGCAACTGTGTGGCTATTGCAACTGTGTGCCTTTTGCAAATGTGTGCCCTTTGCAACTGTGTGCCTTGGAAATGTGTGGCTATTGGAAATGTGTGGCTATTGGAAATGTGTGGCTATTGGAAATGTGTGGCTATTGGAAATGTGTGGCTATTGCAACTCTGTGGCTATAGCATCTGTGGCTATAGCAACTGTGTGCCTTTTGCAACTGTGTGCCTTTTGCAACAGTGTACCTTTTGCAACTGTGTGCCTTTTGCAACAGTGTACCTTTTGCAACAGTGTGCCTTTTGCAACAGTGTGCCTTTTGCAACAGTGTGCCTTTTGCAACAGTGTGCCTTTTGCAACTGTGTGCCTTTTGCAACTGTGTGCCTTTTGCAACTGTGTGCCTTTTGCAACTGTGTGCCTTTTGCAACTGTGTGCCTTTTGCAACTGGGCCTTTTGCAACTAGGCCTTTTGCAACTAGGCCTTTTGCAACTGTGCCTTTAGCAACTGTGTCTATCAAAATGTGTCTATCAAAATGTGGCTATCAAAATGTGGCTATCAAAATGTGGCTATCAAAATGTGGCTATCAAAATGTGGCTATCAAAATGTGGCTATCAAAATGTGGCTATCAAAATGTGGCTATCAAAATGTGGCTATCAAAATGTGGCTATCAAAATGTGGCTATCAAAATGTGGCTATCAAAATGTGGCTATCAAAATGTGGCTATCAAAATGTGGCTATCAAAATGTGGCTATTGCAACTGTGGCTATTGCAACTGTTGTTATTACAGGAGTAAACGCTTTATTCGAACCAACCGTGTTTACTGCAAAAGTCCTGCTCATTTCATGATTTCTGCTTAGTGGACAGATCATGCCGATTGCGTCATTTCTGGTGGGAGCAGAGGTTATGCTGATTGCGGAAGTGTTGCTGACTGTGGAAGGCCCACAATGGAGACGCCGCGCTCAGCCGTTTGAGTATTCAAAAAAGTGTACTGCCATATATATGGTGTGTGTGTTTTTGTGTTTGTGTGTGTGTGTGTGTATGTGTGAGTGTGAGTGTGTCTTTGTGTGTGTGTATGTGTGGGTGTGTCTTTGTATGTATGTGTGAGTGTTTGTGTGGATGTGTTTGTGTGTGTGTGTCTGTGTATGTGGGTGTGTCTGAGTGTGTCTCTGTCTCTGTGTGTCTGCGCCTGTGTGTGTGTGAGTGTCTCTCTGTGTGTGGGGGTATGTGTGTGCACTCTGCTTGAAATGCTGTGAAATTGGATTTGCTGGCCTGCACTCCTCTTGGAGCGCTTTGAGGTTGGACTTTTTGCCTGCACTCCGCTTGGAGTGCTGTGAGGTTGGACTTGCTGCCTGCACTCTGCTTGGAGTGCTGTGAGGTTGGATTTGCAGCCTGCACTCCACTTCAAGTTGTGAGATTGGATTTGCAGGCTTGCACTGAATGATGACTTTTGAGGAAAATTCTCAGATTTTCTTTGTTAAAATTTGATCGCTCAATCTCTCTATTTTAAAATTGTGTTTTTTTTAATATCAACAACAAAGAGCCATTAAGAGGCAGTGAGAAGCAGAACACATCAAGAGATAGAATAAGAAAGAACTTAATAAATCTCATCTTTAACATTTAAATTGTTGTCATATTTTAAGAGTTATTCACATTTTAAACTTTAATAAATCCTTTTTTGCACTTGCCATGCCTGTGTGTTTTCATCACAATGGGAACCTAATGGGCAGGAATGGCTGCGCTGTCGGAGAGCCATTAAGAGTGCATGAAGGGAGAGGTTGAGGGGAGATGGACTGAATGCGTGGGGGGGGGGGTGCATGGCAAGGAGCAGAGTAGGGGTGAAGGGAGGAGGGGCGACTGAGTGAACTGCCACCACACCATCTGTGAGTGACTGGACTGCTAGCCAACCGGCCATGAGTAAGTGAACTGCCAGCCCACCAGCTGTAAGTGACTGAATTGCCAGCCCACCAGCCATGACTCACTGAACTGCAAGTCCAAGAATCCATTCAGTCCACAATGTCCATACTAGCCCTCTGGAAACCAGTCCCTTCAGCGCACAACACCCATACTAGCACTCCAGGGATCCACGCAAGGATAAACTTTCCTCCTTCATTGCTGTGATCTGTAAAAAAAATGAAAATGTCTAAAATTGATTGTCTACCCTCTCCCCTTCTCTCTCACAGTCTGTCACCTGTTTTCGGCCAGGCCTGAGTGACTGAGCGGCCAGGCCTGAGTGACTGAGCAGCCAGGCCTGAGTGACTGAGCAGCCAGGCCTCAGTGACTGAGCTGCCTGGCCTCAGTGACTGAGCTGTCTGGCCTCAGTGACTGAGCTACCTGACCTCAGTGATTGAGCTGCCAGCCCAAGAATCCATTCGGCCCACAATGTCCATACTAGCCATCTGGATACCAGTTCCTTCAGCCCACAACACCCATGCTAACGCTCCAGAAAGGCCCCAGCCCCCCAGCTCCCCCCCCCCCCCCCAACCCCCCCACTGGCCAGCAATATTGGAATTGGTGGAGAGGTGGAATATTGTGTTGAGGGACCAACCCTCCCAATGGGTCCCACTTAGTCTAACATTTCTCTAAACCTTCCCCATTCATGTAGTTATCCAAGTGTCTTTTAATTTATGTTATAGTACCTGTCTGAACTACCCCATCTCGTAGCTTGTTCCATATACCCACTATCTGCTGTGCAGTTGCCTGCAGGTTCCTATTAAATCATTCCCCTCACAACTTAAACCTATGTCCTTTGTTGGATCTCCATTCAGCCTTTTATTCTCCAAGGAAAACATATCCATTCTTTCGAATTTGTCTTTGCAAGAGTAGCCCCTTATCGCAGGGACCATCGTTATGGATCCTCTCTGATGCCTTTAATGCGTCAACCCGAAAAGAACAAGGTCAGTAAGTGGACTTGGTGAGTCACATTGATACATCATTATCACATCCCTTTATGTCATGCACCCTTTGATTTACAATGTGCCTTTTATAAGTGAGTGGACAAACCTATATGGAGTACAATGCCACTGAAATTTTCAAGTTTTTGTGACACTGTCCACTTTTTACAGATCTGATTTATTCTATTTGACGATACAGTTCTTTAAAATGCAGAGATTTGTTTTTGAGATGAAGTGTGGCCACAAGCCTTTCAGCCCACTGATCAATCCTTGATGACCATTGACCAACCCTTCACAACATGTCTATTTTATCTGACTTTTGCATCCTACTCACTAGGGACAATTTACAGAAGCCAATCAACCTACAAACCTTCATGTCGTTGGAATGTGAGAGGATACTGGATCACCTGGAGAAAGCACACGCAGTCAAATGTTTCAAAGGTCAAAAGTCATTTATTTTCACATGTACCGATTAAGGTACAGTGATAAGCAAATTACCATACAGCCATACGAAAAAAAGACAAGGCACACAACTACATAAAAGTTACCATAAAAATCCACCACAGCAGGTTCCCCATATTCCTCACTGTGATAGAAGGCAAAAAAGTCCAATCTACCTCCTCTTTATTCTCCCGCGGTCAGTGGAGTTGAACCATCTGTTGGGGCGATCTAGCTCCCACAACCCCCACAGCCGGCGGTCAAAGGTTCCGCGTCGGGGCGATTGAAACTCCCACGTCGGGGTGGTCGAAACCCCACAGCTCCTAAAGTCGGTCTCTGTTAGGCCGCATTATGGACGGAGATACGATATGGAAAAAAATCGCATCTCTGTCAAGGTAAGAGATGTAAAAAAGTTTCCCCCAACCCAAAACGTACATTTAACACAAACTATTAAAACACAAAGAAGGAAAGGACAGGCAGACTGTTGGCGAAGCAGCCATTGTTGGCGCCACCCGGAGGCGATAGGGAATAGTGTGCAAATTCCATACAGACAGCACCCATAGTCAGGATTGAATCCGGGTCTCTGGCACCATGAGGCAGCAAGTCTACCATTGTGCCGCTGTGCCAACCTTAAATATTTATCTTAGTGCAAATGTGTTACAGTCGACAGAGGGTGCACTATGCATCCTTGACTTCACCATTTGTCAGCTTGAAACATAGAAAATAGGAACAAGAGTAAACATATGGCCCAGGAATCTTGTTCCAGCATTCAATAAGATCATGTCAGACCACATGCCTTACTACTCACTGCAACTCTATATATAACCCTTCATAAATCTCTTGTGAAAGATTTAGTAACCAATGGATGAAGCAAATTATTCTCTTCTCCAGCCTAAATGATTGGTTCCTAATTTTGAGAACATTATCCCCAGATTTCGAGATTTGTGGACAGTTCCTTCATGATGACAGACACATTACAGTTTTAATTTTTCTGACATTTATTTGTTCCTAAATATATCTTTTCTGTCTCCATTTATAAGGGAATCACATTAAATTTATTTTATTTTCCCTGTATGTCAAAGCTTGACTTGCCTGTTTTATTATGTTTCTCAGTAGACACCATTCTCATATTCTACTTTCTCTTTCCTGATCAATGTCTTCGTTAAATTTTAAGCATTACCCAATCCTTCCACTGTTTTGGCTGAACTCTAATTCTTTTTCTGTGATCCAATATTAACGTTAATTTGTTTTGTCCACTATGGTTGGACCACTTGTCATGCTATGCATCAGTGCCTTTTGGGCCTGTTCCACTTAGGCATTTTTTTAGGCAACTGCAGGTGAGTCGTTTGTCACCACATGTTTGCCGATGAACGCCGGGGGTAGTCTCCTCAGTCGCGCAAAAAGTCGTAGCGTCTTTCTGGTCACCGCTGAATTATCAACATGTTGAAACATTTTCGTCTCGAGTGGGTTTGACACCATTGAGTGTAGCTTGATTTCTCCTGACATAGGTGCTGTTGTAGGTTGACTATGACAATCGCCGGCAGTCGCCTAAAAAAATGCCAAGTGGGACAGGCCCATAGAGGGAAATTATTTGTAGAAAATAATGTATTACTTCGTTACATGTTATCCACTGCTATCTACTGTCCATGATTACAGGGAGAAGGCAAGAAAGGGATTGAGAGGGAAAAATAGGTCAGCCATAATTGAATGATGGAGCAAACTTGATGGGCCAAATGGCCTAATTCTGCTCCTATGTCTTAGATCTTATTGTCTATTCCTTTTGTTATGGTTATCACAGCCAGATCATGCCTCATATCTTTATAGTTTACTTTGTCTACATTTCAGACCATTGTTTCCAATTGAACTAACTTACCTTTAACTACTAAATTATATCACATTTTCAACAGATCTCACTTACATTTACGATAAGATGCTACTGTAAAATGCATTAGACAATTAAATCCAGCTCCCAGTGAGATTGTGGAATATATTAGGTGGGTTATTGAGAAGGAGAGAGTGGTTAGTATCAGGACTGGGGTGAATCATTCTGCAAGTTTCCAGCATATAGAACAGTAAGAAGACACAATCTGGAAGCCTTTAAAACGCACAACATAAAATCAATTGCAATAAGAAGGTTGCTAAGTCTGTTCCGATGATTTGCTGTTTGTAATTGCAGGTCCCTTTAATGCTCACTTAAAGTAATCATGTTTCAGTTTCCTCCGTGCACATTAGGCAGAAAGGAGCAGGAACTGCAGGCAAGGTAATCAGCTGGAGGTAGTAAAGGCATCATTTGAACTTGATTAACATTTCTTCTGCTTCTGGCAAAATCTGCTTCAAAAATCGGAACAGATGGGATCCTGGTGGTAAATTGATGCGTCAACGTGGTAATTTGGTTCCACTCTTGTCCCAATGGACCTGCAAAAAAGAAAATGGATAAGAAATGGTACCCTTTGCAGAAGACTGACAGGCCCAGCCAGGAGGCAGGTAGATCTTGGCGTTGTGAGACATTTTAAAACGATGATCTCTCAAGCTATATTTTCTCATCTTCCACGCAAACGCTCGAGGTACATTCATGTTGTGATGTGGTGATGGGGATTGGGGTTGGGGCTGGATATATTCATTTGCGCAGGGACTTAATGTATCTATCCATTGTTATCATCAAAGAGCCTGAGAAAGTTCTGAAATATTGATGCAGAACAATTAAAGCTATGGAATATAAACCACGACTGCAGCAAACTAAAAATGTTTAGAAATTTAGTTTATTTTAATTCCATGGAATCTGTAAATGAACTTGCAACCTATTTGAAACAATTGTATCCATAATAATGATGTAGCAATTAAGTACAGTTAATGTAATGCATTAAACGATGTGCATGTTTGAATAGGATATTTATGTATTAAGCATCTGCAATTAAAAAAAAAAGACTTACATTAATATACCACATTTTATATCACATGTCAAGATGTCTTAAGTTTCCTTATAGCCCACTCTTATGCTGGAGTAACTCAGAAGCTCAGGCAACATCCCTGGAGAACATGGATAAGCGATGCTTTGGGTTGCAACCCCTTTTCAAAGCCAAGTTATTGTTTTAATGAAGGAGATATACAAATGTGTTATTAACATTTTCAGCTTCATGTGATTTTTACTTCAAAGGTGCAGCTCCCTGGGCGCAATCTGTGAGTGGGTGATGGACAAGCAAAATCCCACTACATCTCACATTGCTCTTGGTTTTCATTTCTATTGATTTTAATTACAGTGTGGTACAAAACAAAATTACTCTCTCCCATCCAATGATTAGAATATCAAATACCATTAAGAGTTTGACAATAGCTGCAATTGCATAGAAGTTCTGACAGCTTCTGTAAAATGGAAGCTCAGTACTTAAGCAACAAGCCCAACAAATGTTCTTGCTGCTATCCTTCTTGTCACATCCACTATATATCTATACACACTGGGCACAGCACTATTTATAGATTTTTGCAGGTCATTAGGTCTGTTGAAGAATATGAATGTGTCTATGCTCTTGAAAGCATTTACACTTCACTTAAAGGAATACTTGGCATTGATACAAAAAACCCTTAGGTTTTGTATCTGTTCGCATTGCTGCCTGGAAATAAGATTTTAGAGTTCACAGAGCAAAAGTGTAGAATGTCATCAACATGCGTGAAATTTAATAACAATATTATAAAATTGTGCATTGTGTTAAGTCTAAATAATCCAAATTAGAAAATGCTTTCACATCAATGCAACAAACTAAATCAATTTCTGCTATGGCAGATCTCAGTTTATTGTTTCCAACCTAAATAGTATTGCAAAATTGTGCTTCTCTTCATATACACTGCAATGAAGATTTTGTAATGGTAATACAAATTTCAACTGCATAAATAATGTGCTTTAGAACATGGAACATCAGAATTATACAGAATTATACATGGGAGGGAGCAGGCGGCCGGATTCAGTAGGTTGATGACACGGCCAGTGCAGATACCGCCATTGAGGCTCCGAGAGGGAGCAGGTGCCTGCTCACGGAGAAACTGACGGGCGCGGCCCATACAGACACCTCAGTTTTGGGGCTCCAAGGGAGCAGGCGACTGGTCGCGGAGGGTTGACAGGCGCGGCCCGTACAGACACCTCCGTCGAGGCTCAAAAAGGGAGCCAGCCAGATGCCTGTAGAAAGCAACACCTGGCTCAGGGTTGCGTTATATTCCTCCCCTCTAGACTCCATTGAGGCTTCAGAAGGGAGCAAGCCCAGACTTGGAGTCATTAGCAGGCACGACCTGTCCAGTGAGTATATAATATAATTGTGCTTCTGGCTCAGGGGACACTTACAGGCTGCTCCAGTCAGATGCCTGTGGATACAACACCTGGCCCAGGGTTGCATTATATATCTCCTGCTCACAAGAACGAAAGCAACACCTGGTTCAGGGTTGCATTATTTTATCCCCCGCTCAGTAGAGGAGAGTACTGGAGATTATTACATAAGTAACTCCGACTACGGGGATATCAACAAGGAATTCGAATCGCCTGGACTTGTGGGGGATATGCTGCAGTTTGATCATATGAAGGAATTCCGGCTCTTGTCACATAATTCGCCATTCCTTCAGGGATAGGAGATCCACTGGAGGAGATCTGGCTAAGAGCGTCAGTGATTTAACTTCTCATCATGTAAGGAGGGTATATGCTGGATACGGCTGGGAAATATGCCAGTCCAGATGAACTGCCTGACTTTGGATGTTCCAAAAGTCTATCTCACCATTTGGGATATCCCAGTGGTGATACGTAGGCAAAGAATTAAAATTTCAGCGTATCCAAAGATTGTTCACTGATGTCATTACGGCCTTTGCAAGGGCAGTAGATGGGTTCAGCTTTAGGTAGTGCGGAAGATGCATTAGCACTTCTATGCAGTTGGAGCTAAATTGCCTTCACAAAATGCTACAAGGCCTGAGATAATTCCTAAAAAATTGGTTAGGGCTTCAGTATTCTGGAGGGCATACCACCTCATTATATAACTAATGGCAGGAATCGTTACACTGAGGCTGGTTGGAACACCAGGCCTACTCAATTCAGACCTAGCCAGAGGCCTTTTTTAGGTCCAGGGCCATCGCGCTCACCTTGGTGAAGAGAATGTGGTGCGCACACTGGCGACTGAGATAGGTCGTTCCAGGCAGAGGACTGTGGCAACAACTTCTGGGTCAGGATTGCATTATGATATTTTTCACTCTGAGGGTAACTCTGACTGTAAGGAGTTGACAGGGAACTCGTATTTTCATGCCAAGTGGATGCTTCACTTCAATTCTAGCCACATAAGGATCTGATGTATGTTCTGATTCTATTAGACACTGGAGGTTTGTAGGTTAATGCCATCAGTTGAGGCAAAAACAAGTCAAATAGGCCTTACACCCCAGGGTTCTGAGTTTTCTCAGGGAAGGATTCGGCCTATGCAAGGTCAGTAGTGGGAATTTTGCTGTCTGATTTACAGGAGACACTTTAGCACTTTGGTGTATTTGCAGTCTAAACTCAACTGTGTTAGGATGGTGTAGGCCTGAGGTCTATCCAATTTATGTTAATTTAGTGCAAGGAACTTTGAGGCTGCAGTGGGTGTGGTAAATACACCCTTTGAGGGTAAGACCTGTTTACATGCATACATATCATCTCTACCAAGTGAGTGGCTGACATTGCTTCACTGAGGCTAGTTTGGAGCACCAGGCCTACACAATTAACCAAGCCAGAGGGCTTTATATTCACGTTTCAGCGATCACCATGGATGCAGTGCACTCATCATACTCAGTATTGTCCCCAGCATGGCCAGATGTCTGTGGAAGGAGATAGAGCAAAATCTAGGATCAGTTGACTATTAGTCTTCTGCCTATGGCCATTTTTTGGTAGTGTCTATCTTAGGGTTTCCTGGATCTTCGTGGCGGGAGGTGATAATCACCTTTTGTTTATTAGTTTATTAGCAGTCTTGGTGGTTTTTATAGCAAGGGCTTTCTCAGAAACTGCCCTGCTCACATCTACAGTCACCGTCTATATGGTCATGGACAGCAAAGCAACAATGAGGTGGAAGTTGTTGAGTATGGAAACATAGAACATAGAAAAATAGGTGCAGGAGTAGGCCATTCGGCCCTCCGAGCCTGCACCGCCATTCAATGTGATCATGGCTGATCATCCAACTCAGTATCCCGTACCTGCCTTCTCTCCATACCCCCTGATCCCTTTAGCCACAAGTGCCACATCTAACACCCTCTTAAATATAGCCAATGAACTGCCCTCAACTACCTTCTGTGGCAGAGAATTCCAGAGACTCACCACTCTCTGTGTAAAGAATGTTTTCCTCATCTCGGTCCTAAAGGAATTCCCCCTTATCCTTAGACTGAGGCCCGTTGTTCTGGACTCCCCCAACATTGGGAACAATCTTCCAGCATCTAACGTGTCCAACGCCTAAAGAATCTTGTAAGTTTCTATAAGATTCCCCCCTCAATCTTCTAAATTCCAGCGAGTACAAGCCGAGTCTATCCAATCTTTCCTCATATGAAAGTCCTGACATCCCAGGAATCAGTCTGGTGAATCTTTTCTGTACCCCCTCTATGGCAAGAATGTCTTTCCTCAGATTTGGAGACCAAAACTGTACGCAATACTCCAGGTGTGGCCTCACCAAAACCCTGTACAACTGCAGTAGAACCTCTCTGCTCCTATACTTAAATCCTTTCGCTATGAATGCTAACTTACCATTTACTTTCTTCACTGCCTGTTGCACCTGCATGCCTACTTTCAATGACTGGTGTACCATGACACCCAGGTCTCGTTGCATCTCCCCTTTTCCTAATCTGCCAACATTCAGATAGTAGTCTACCCTCATGTTTTTGCCACCAAAGTGGATAACCTCACGTTTATCCACATTATACTGCATCTGCCATGCATCTGCCCATTCACTCAGCCTATCCAAATCACCCTGCAGCCTCCAAGCATCCTCCTCACACCTAACTACACCCCCCCCCCCCCCCCCCCCAACTTGGTGTCATCTGGAAATTTGGAGATGTTGCATTGAATTCCCTCGTCCAAATCATTAATATATATTGTAAATAGCTGGGGTCCCAGTACTGAGCCTTGCGGTATCCCACTAGTCACTGCCTGCCATTCTGAAAAGGACCCGTTTACTCCTACCCTTTGCTTCCGGTCTGCTAGCCAGTTCTCTCTCCACATCAATACTGAACCCCCAATACTGTGTGCTTTAAGTTTGTATGCTAATCTCTTATGCGGGACCTTGTCGAAAGCCTTCTGAAAGTCTAGATATAACACATCCACTGATTCTCCATTATCCACTCTACTAGTTACATCCTCGAAAAATTCTATCAGATTTGCCAGACATGATTTACCTTTCGTAAATCCATGCTGACTTCGTCCAATGATTTCATCACTTTCCAAATGCGCTGCTATCCCATCTTTAATAACTGACTAGCAGTTTCCCGACTACCGATGTTAGACTAACTGGTCTGTAATTCCCCGCTTTCTCTCTCCCTCCTTTTTTTAAAAGTGGGATTACATTAGCTATCCTTCAATCCTCAGGAACTACTCCAGAATCTAAGGAATTTAGAAAAATTATCACTAATGCATCCACTATTTCTGTGGCTACCTCCTTGAGTACTCTGGGATGCAGACTATCTGGCCTTGGGGATTTATCTGCCTTCAATCCGTTCAATTTACCCAACACCACCTCCCGGCTAACCTGGATTTCACTCAGTTCCTCCGTCTTATTTGACCCCCATTCCACTGCTATTTCCGGCAGATTATTTATGTCCTCCTTAGTGAAGACAGAACCAGAGTAGTTATTCAATTAGTCTGCCATGTCCTTGTTCCCCATGATCAATTCACCTTTTTCTGACTGCAAGGGACCAACATTTGTTTTAACTAGTCTCTTTCTCTTCACATATCTATAAAAACTTTTGCAGTCAGTTTTTATGTTCCCTGCCAGTTTCCTTTCATAATCTATTTTCCCTTTCCTAATTAAGCCCTTTGTCCTCCTCTGCTGGATTCTGAATTTCTCCCAGTCCTCTGGTAGGCTGCTTTTTCTGGCCTATTTGTATGCCTCATCTTTTGTTTTTATACTATCCCTGATTTCCCTTGTTATCCATGTGTGATGTCTTTGTAATGTACTATATGTAATATATGTAATGTAATATATAATGTAAATGCCAGTGACCTTGAGGTCAAAAGAGAAGCTGGCAAATGTAATTAAAGTGAAGGGGGAGATGTGATGTCTTTAACGTGAAGGAGGAGATGTGATGTATTGGTAATGTACTATATGTAATATATGTCATGTAATATACAATGTAAATGCCAGTGCCCCTTGAGGCCAAAAGCAGAAGCTGGAAAATGTACCTGTGCCTCGTGACTGAGGTCAAGTGACCTTCTGGAAGTTTCAGTCATTGGAGATTAAACCTTACTTACAAGATGTTGGATGTGTTTTCTTTGTGCTAGTCACAACAGGGCCTTACGTGGTCTCAAACTTTACACCATAGATGCACTACCTTCCCTGATTTATTCTTTTGCCAAACTGGTATGAACAATTTTTGTACTTCATCCATGCAGTCTTTAAATACCTTCCATTGCACATCCACTGTCAACCCTTTAAAAATCACCTGCCAGTCTATCTTGGCCAATTCACATCTCATACCTTCAAAGTTACCTTTGTTCAAGTTCAGAACCCTTGTTTCTGACTTAATTTTTTCACTCTCCATCCTAATGAAGAACTCAACCATATTATGGTCACTCTTGCCCAAGGGGCCACGCACAACAAGACTGCTAACTAACCCTTCCTCATTACTCAATACCCAGTCTAGAATAGCCTGCTCTCTCGTTGGTTCCTCCACATGTTGGTTGAGAAAACTATCCTGCATACATTCCAAGAAATCCTCTTCCTCAGCACCCCTGCCAATTTGATTCACCCAATCTACATGCAGATTGAAGTCACCCATTATAACCGTGTTACCCTTGTTGCACGCATTTCTAATATCCTGTTTGATGCCATCCCCAACTCCAATACTACTGTTAGGTGGCCTGTACACAACTCCCACTAGCGTTTTCTGCCCCTTAGAGTTTCGCAGCTCTACCCATATCGATTCCACATCTTCCATGCTAATGTCCTTCCTTTCTATTGCATTAATCTCCTCTCTCACCAGCAACGCTACCCCACCTCCTTTTCCTTTTCGTCTATCCCTTCTGAATATTGAATATCCCTGGATGTTCAGCTCCCAGCCTTGGTCACCCTGGAGCCATGTCTCCGTGATCCCAACTATAGCATAGCCATTAATCACTATTTGCACCTTCAACTCATCCACCTTATTGCGAATGCTCCTTGCATTGAGACACAAAGCCTTCAGGCTTGTTTTTACAACACCCCTTATACAATTATGTTGACAAGTGGCCCCTTTCACATCTATCCCTATTACACTTGGCCATACTCTCCTATCCCTTTGTGAGCTTTCTTTCCAATTAATTCTGGGGTCATTAACCATCCCTTTACTCTCTTTCCCTTTAACTCCGTCGTCGACTATCCCATTTGACACCCCACCCCATATGCAAATGTTATTACATCAGTCACATGAGATGTGCTGTCAATATTCAAGTCGGAGATAGATAAGATGGTTCGACATACAGGTGGGGACAGGTAACCTCCGAATTTTCCATTTTACAAATCATAAATGGTTATAAGATTCAGTTTTCTGGTTGAATAATTCCTCCGCAGCAAAGAGAAGCCAAGATTCCCTTGCTTATGGTTTAAAGAGGAAACTATGGCTATCCGAGTGGAAGAGCAGTCTGCCCCAGAACTAGAGGGGTATATTCTAATATTCTCTCAAGGTTGAAGGAAAATGGAGGATGCCAAATCAGGCTTGGATTTGGCTAGTCTGATCATGTGGTTGGTATAACCAGTTTAAGATGGATAATTGTCATTCAGCAATTTAGCTGATTACAGAGGATTTAGGGCGTCAATCGATCTTGAAGATGCATTCCTTTCCAAATCAATACACGAGAGGCACAGATATATCTGGTGTTTTACGGCAAGGCCAGCGTTGGAAATTTTACGTTCTACCTAAGGGGTTGACTTCAGTCCTAGGCTATTTATAAAGATTCTAAAGTTAATGCGGCCCTACTCAGATCTAAAGGGCATTTTGTCACGGAGTTTATAGACCACATGAAAAATAGTTGTGCCATTTTGGCCTACTCACCCAGGGCTTCCATTGTAGATAAGTCTGCTGAAAGAAGCTCCTGGATTTGCTCGAAGAAATGAGTGGTGGCTAGTTCAGCCTATTTCTCGTGCATCTATCATTGCATGATTGTATGGAAAGTTTGTGAAGCGATACATGTGAGCTACTTTAAACAGAAGTAGCAGAGTTTTGTGGTTTCTTTCAGTTTGGGTTTACGAGAAGCAATTATGTTATAGCGCAATTGACACTGTTCTTGCTGTTTTGTCATTGTATCTAGCTCTATAAGTGGAACAACAAATGATTGGTTGTTCCCAAAGTCTGCATTTATCCCATAGTCAATGGTACTAAAACAGATGATGTGCCTTTGTGCAGTACTATTAGTGGGATCTAGCTGTCACAGGCTGGGTCCATAAATGGGGGCATCGGGGAAAGTGGGGGGTTTGGAATGGGAGAAGGGAGGGAGAGGCGGAGAAGGGAGTGGAGAAGGGGGAGAAGAGTGGAGCGGGGAGAAAGGAGGAAGAGGGGGAAGAGAAGTAGGGGGGAAATGGTAGGGGAGAAGGGTAGAGAGGGAGTGGAGAAGGAAGGATGGGGAAGAGGGGGATGGAGGGGAGAGGGGAGTTCAGTCTACACTCAATGAATCCATCCCTGTGAAAAGTTATAGAGACGGTGAATGGATATGGAAGCGGACCAATGCATCTATAAATAAAACTCCGACATCTTTTCATTTGCGCAATTGATTTTATTGTATTAATTTTAATATATTAACGTTTAAAATCCATGCATTGAAAGAAAAATATTTTATACCAATATGTGGTCCCTAACCCTAACCGGGCATCACCCGCAGGACAGCATTCGTCAGCGTATGACAGGGCGCACGACATGATGAGACACCTAAATGTCGCCCCTGGATTTTGAACATTCCAAAATCCTGGGGCGACTGGGAGACACCGCGCATCACCTACACGTCACCGCGCATCACCTGTGCGTCACTGCGCATCACTCTATGCGTCACCATGTGTCACGCCCTGACCACGACGCAACAACCTCTTTCTAGGCTGTCGCCGAAAATGTAGCCCAAGTGAGACAAACCCTTTACTCACCCGAAGTTTGGCATAATTTACAATGGTCAATTATTCGATTGACTTAACAATCCGTGAGATGTGTGAAGAAACTTGAGCACCTAAAGTAAACTTTACGCAGCGATAGGTAGAAAATTCAAACTCTACACAAAAAAAAGGACCAGGGCTCAGGATTGATCATGGGCCACTGGAGATGTGAGGTAGCAGCATTCCTACGTATGCCAAGGTTTCTATTTCTGATTTTCAGCTTCTGAAGTTTTTTTAATTCCCATTTGGTCTGACAAGTCACTAGGTTGTATGGAATTGCTATATAGAAGTGGAAAAATAAAACTAGGCAGACCGCTCAAGTGCAACCGTGGAAGTGAATTAAGATAAAATGAAGGCAGATTCAATCTGACTGAACCTGCAAAGTCCTCCTCACTAATATCTCGGAAACTGTTGAAACACCTCGGAGACTGTGTCATAAAACTGTCAAGTAACTGCCTGCCATAATCATACCCCACTCACAAAACCACACACATCACTATTCATGTGTATGTCTTGTCTGAGTGGTTGGATAGACTCAACAGGGACAGGGACTCAGAGTGTACAGCAGAATGGGAATTCTCAACATTAATTACATCTCTTGAATTGCCATGGCTTCAGTAAAACAAGGCTAAATAATATTTGCAGACTAAAGTTTACTGGTCTTTACTTTAAATACTGTACCACCCTTAGTCTTGAAGACCAATTGGAAAAGCACTGGGACTAGGAAGGGCACATAATGAACTCACAACGGTTCACGTAGATCTTCGCCAACCGCAAGAATAAGGAATGCAGGACGTTTTTCAGCTAATCAGTATCAGCAGAATTGTATACCACTAAAATCTGTAAACTGTAGTCTTATGTTCTATCACAATTCTGGAGGATCAGAGGAAGTGTCGACCTGAAACATCACCAATCCATTTGCTCCTGACTCGTTGAGTTACTCCAGCACTTTGTGTCTACCATAACAATTCAAGCCATGTTCAACATGGCATAAAAGGATTTATCATAAAAGTGCAAGTCACCTCTCATATATATAGGATAACTTGGTCAAGCTACATTCTAGGGTAACATCCATGCCAAATAATAAAAACAGAATGCGATAGAGCTAAGTGAACCCACAAATAACGAACCAGGTCAAAGGTTTGCAACCTGGACACATTCCCTTGCAAAGTTTGAAAAATAAAGCAACATTTACAGTGCGGAGGTTCCATAAATATTTGCATCCTCAGTAAAGTGGTAGCTCGGCACATGAATAACAAAGGTTTAATTATTTTCATTCTTCAGCCAGAAGTGACAAGTGGGTGACAGTTGTAGGCCTCGTCTTCATCCAAATTGATTATCAAGAAATGATTGAACCCATTGTTTATAACAAATGTCTTGGATTCTGACAGGATCCCAGCTCTAATGATGAAGATATGTGCTCCAGAACTAATATTATTTCCAACCATGGTGTTATAGGACTGTTATGACACTGAAATCCATCTGACAAAGTCAATATTTACAATATATATCAATGATTTAGATGAAGGGATTCAAAGTAACATTAGCAAATTTGCAGATGACACAAAGCTGGGTGGCAGTATGAGCTGTGAGGATGATGCTATGAGAATGAAGGGTGACTTGGACAGTTTGGGTGAGTGGGCAGATGCATGGCAGGTGCAGTTTAATGTGGAGAAATGTGAGGTTATCCACTTTGGTAGCAAAAACAGAAAAGCAGATTATTATCCAAATGGTGTCAAGTTGGAAATGGGGAAGTACAACGGGATCTGGGGGTCCTTGTTCATCAGACAATGAAAGTAAGCATGCAGGTGCAGCAGGAAGTGGAGAAGGCGAATGGCATGTTGGCCTTCATAATGGTCGGCACAGACTGGAAGAGCGGAGAAGGTCTGTTTCCGTGCTGTAATTGTTATATGGTTATATGGTTATAAGAGTAGTTGAGTATAGGAGCAAAGAGCTCTTTCTGCAGATGTACAAGGCCCAAGTGAGACCACACCTGGAGTATTGTGTGCTGTTTTGGTCCTCTAATTTGCAGAAAGACATTCTTGCTATTGAGGGAGTGTAGCATAGGTTTACAAGGTTAATTCCCGGGATGGTGGGACTGTCGCATGCTGAGAGAATGGAGCAGGTGGGCTTGATCCTCTGAAATTTAGAAGGATGAGAGGGGATCATTGAAAGATATAAGATTATTCAGAATTTGGAAATGTTAGAGGCAGATAACATGTTCCCGATGTTGGGGGAGTCCAGAACCAGGGGCCAAAGTTTAAGAATAAGGTGTAAGCCATTTAGAACGGAGATGAGGAAACACTTTCTCACACAGAGAGTTGTGAGTCTATGGAATTCTCTGCCTCAGAGAGCAGTGGAGGCCGGTTCTCTGGATACTTTCAAGACAGCTTGATAGGACTCTTAAAGATAGCGGAAACATAGAAACATAGAAAATAGGTGCAGGAGGCCATTTGGCCCTTCGAGCCAGCCGCCTTCATTGTGATCATGGCTGATCGTCCCCAATCAATAACCCGTGCCTGCCTTCTCCCCATATCCTTTGATTCCACTTGCCCCTAGAGCTCTATCTAACTCTCTCTTAAATCCACCCAGTGACTTGGCCTCCACTGCCCTCTGTGGCAGGGAATTCCACAAATTCACAACTCTCTGGCTGAAAATGTTTTTCTCACCTCAGTCTTAAATGGCTTTCCCTTTATTATAAGACTGTGGCCCCTGGTTCTGGACACACCCAACATTGGGAATATTTTTCCTGCATCTAGCTTGTCCAGTCCTTTTATAATTTTATATGTTTCTATTAGATCCCCCTCATCCTCCTAAACGCCAGTGAATACAAGCCTAGACTTTTCAATCTCTCCTCATATGACAGTCCCGCCATCCCAGCGATAAATCTCGTGAATCTGTGCTGCACTGCTTCAATCACAAGGATGTCCTTCCTCAAATTAGGAGACTAAAACTCGACACAATATCCAGATGTGATCACACCAGAGCCCTATACAACTGCAGAAGAACCTCTTTACTTCGATACTGAAATCCTCTTGTTATGAAGGCCAACATTTCGTTAGCTTTCTTCACTGCCTGCTGTACCTGCACGCCAACTTTCAGTGACCGGTGTACAAGGACGCCCATGCCTCGCTGTACCTCCCCCCTGCCTAACCTAACCCCATTGAGATAATAATCTGTCCTCTTGTTTTTGCTGCAAAATTGGTTAACCTCACATTTATCTATATTATACTGCCTCTGCCACGCATCAGTCCACTCACTCAACCTGTCCAGGTCTCCCTGCAACCTCCTAACATCCTCTTCACAGTTCACACTGCCACCCAGCTTGTGTCATCCACAAACTTGCTAGTGTTGCTCCTAATTCCCTCTTCCAAATCATTAATATATATGGTAAACAGTTGCAGCGCCAACACCGACCCTTGCGGCACTCCACTCGCCACTGCCTGCCATTCTGAAAAGGACCCGTTTACTCCTACTCTTTGTTTCCTGTTTGCGAACCAATTTTCTATCCATGTCAACACCCTACCCCCAATTCCATGTGCTCTAATTTTAGTCACCAGTTTCCTGTGCGGGACCTCATCAAAGGCTTTCTGAAAGTCTAGATACACTACATCCACTGGCACCCCTTCATCCATTTTACTTGCCACATCCTCAAAAAATTCCAGAAGATTAGTCAAGCATGATTTCCCTTTCATAAATCCATGTTGACTTGGACTAATCCTTTTACTGCTATCCAAATGCCCAATTATTACATCTTTAATGATTGTCTCCAGCATCTTTCCCATCACCGAAGTCAGGCTAACTGGTCTGTAATTCCCTGTTTTCTCTCTCGCTCCTTTCTTGAAAAGTGGGATAACGTTAGCTATCCTCCAATCCACAGGAACTGATCCTGAATCGATCGAACATTGGAAAATAATCATCAATGTGTCCACAATTTCTAGAGCCACATCCCTGAGGACCGTGGGATGCAGACCATCAGGCCCAGGGGATTTATCATCCTTCAGTCCCATTAGCCTACCCAATACTATTTCTCGCCTAATGAAAATTTCTTTCAGTTCCTCTACCCCCTTAGATCCTCTGTCCTCCAGTACATCTGGGAGATTGTTTGTGTCTCCCTCAGTGAAGACGGGTCCGAAGTACCTGTTCAACTCTTCTGCCATTTCCTTGTTACCCATAATAATTTCACCCTTGTCTGCCTTCAAGGACCCACATTTGACTTTGCCCTTAACATATCTTAAGAAGCTTTTAATGTCCTTCTTTATATTCAAGGATTTGAGTATAGGAGCAGGGAGGTTCTACTTCAGTTGTATAGGGTCTTGGTGAGGCCACACCTGGAGTATTGCGTACAGTTCTGGTCTCCAAATCTGAGGAAGGACATTATTGCCATAGAGGGAGTGCAGCGAAGGTTCACCAGACTGATTCCTGGGATGTCAGGACTGTCTTATGAACAAAGACTGCATAGACTCGGTTTATACTCTCTAGAATTTAGGAGATTGAGAGGGGATCTTATAGAAACTTACAAGATTCTTAAGGGGTTGGACAGGCTAGATGCAGGAAGATTGTTCCCGATGTTGGGGACGTCCAGGACAAGGGGTCACAGCTTAAGGATAAGGGGGAAATCCTTTAGGACCGAGATGAGAAGGAATTTTTTCACACAGAGAGTGGTGGGTCTCTGGAATTCTCTGCCACAGAGGGTAGTTGAGGCCAGTTCATTGGATATATTTAAGAGGGAGTTAGATGTGGCCCTTGTGGCTAAGGGGATCAGAGGGTATGGAGAGAAGGCAGGTACGGGATACTGAGTTGGATGATCAGCCATGATCATATTGAATGGCGGTGCAGGCTCGAAGGGTCGAATGGCCTATTCCTGCACCTAATTTCTATGTTTCTATGTTTCTATGTTTCTATATTCCTGGCCAGCTTCCCTTCGTACTTCATCTTTTCAGCCCGTATTGCCCATTTTGTTTCCTTCTGCTGTCCTATGAAACTTCCAAATCCTCTGGCTTCCGGCTACTCTTTGCTGTGTTATACAGAGGCTTGCAAAAGTTTTCACACCTTTGAACTTTTCCACATTTTGTCACGTTACAAAATTTATGTGATAGACCAAATAGACTAATACAAAGTGGCGCATAATTGCGAAGTGGAAGGAAAATGCTACATAGTATTCAAATTTTTTACAAATAAAAAACTGAAAAGTGTGGCGTGCAAAAGTATTCAGCCTCCTTTACTCTGATACCCCTAAATAAAATCCAATGCAACCAATTTCCTTCAGAAGTCACCTAATTAGTAAATAGAGTCCACTTGTGTCTAATCGAATCTCAGTTTAAATACAGCTGTTCTGTGAAGGCCTCAGAGGTTTGTTAGAGAACATTAGTGAACAAACAGCATCGTGAAGCCCAAGGAACACACCAGACAGGTCAGGGATAAAGTTGTGGAGAAGTTTAAAGCAGGGTTAGGTTATAAAAAATATCCCAAGCTTTGAACATCTCACGGAGCACTGTTCAATCCATCATCCGAAAATGGAAAGAGTATGGCACAACTGCAAACCTACCAAGACATGGCCGTCCACCTAAACTGCCAGGCCGGGCAAGGAGAGCATTGATCAGAGAAGCAGCCAAGAGGCCCATGGTAACTCTGGAGGAGCTGCAGAGATCCACAGCTCAGGTGGGAGAATCTGTCCACAGGACAACTATTAGTTGTGCAATCCACAAATCAGGCCTTTATGGAAGAGTGGCAGGAAGAAAGTGATTGTTGAAACAAGAAGTCCCGTGTCATGCCTTCATATTCCCCTTTGTTCAACTGCATCACTGACATTTCCGATATAACCTTCTCTTTCTCAAATTGCAGATTAAAACTAATCATATTATGATCACTACCTCCAAGCGATTCCTTTACCTCGAGTTCTCTTATCATATCTGGTTCATTGGACAACACTAAATCCGGAATTGCCTTTTCTTTGGTTGGCTCCATTACAAGCTGCTCTAAGAATCCATCTCAGAGGCACTCTACAAACTCTCTTTCTTGGGGTCCTGAACCAACCAGATTTTCCCAGTCTACCTGCTTATTGAAATTCCCCATCACCACAGTGCATTACCTTTGTTACATGCCAGTTTTAACTCCTGCTGCAACTTACACCCTACATTTGAGCTACTATTTGGGGGTCTGTAGATAACACCAATTAGTGTCTTCTTGCCTTTACAATTCCTTAACTCAATCCACAGTGACTCTACCTTGTCAATCCCTATGTCTTCCTTCGCAAGGGACTGAATTCCATCCCTCACCAGCAGAGCTATCCCACCTCCTCTGCCCACCTGCCTGTCCTTTCTATAGGATGTATAACCCTGAATATTATGTTCCCAGGCCCGATCCTCCTGCAGCCACGTCTCAGTAATCCCCACAATGTCATATCTACCAACCTCTAACTAAGTCTCCAGCTCATCCACCTTACTTCTTATCCTTATTACACTTGGCCATGCTCTCCTATGGCTTTGTGAGCTTTCTTTCCCATTAATTCTGGGGCCATTAACTATACCTTTACTCTCTTTCCCTTTAACTTCGTCCTTGACTATCCCATTTGACACCCCATCCCACTTATTCAGTTTAAAACCACCAGTGTAGCAGTGGCAGAATGCTGCTTCCCAACCTGTTAAGGAGCAATCTGTCCCTTTTGTACAGTTCCCCCTTACTCCAAAACAGATCCCAGTGGTCTACGAATCCAAATCCCTGCCCCCTGCACCAGTTCCTCAGCCACACATTCAGGTCCTGTATCTTCCTGTTCCTGCTCTCGCCAGCACGAGGAACTGGAACCAAACCGGAGATAACCACCCTGGAGGCCCTGCTATTCAGCATTTTACCGAGATCACTAAAGTCATGCTTCGAAATATTCATCCCCCTCTTTCCGACATTGTTTGTGCCAACATGCACTACCACTTCCGGCTGTTCAGCTTTGCCCTTAGAATTTTCTGCACTCTGTCCATGACATCCTGGATCCTGGCACCATGGAGGCGGCACACCATCCTCGAATCCCGTCTGTTGCCGCAGAATCCCCTGTCCGTACCTCTCATAATGGATCCTCCAACTACCATGGCGTTGCCTGACGTTGGCCTCTTTGGTTTTGACTCAACAGCCCTTTTTGCATTGCAAGCCAGTCCTCCGCTCAGTGTGTTAACGTCTTCTGCCCCGACAGCTTCTAACTGGGTGAACCTGTTCTCAAGAGGTAAAACACCCGTGGACCTTTGCATTCCATGTTTCTCTCGTGGAGTCAGGCGATATGGGGAGAAGGCTGGAACAGGGTACTGATTCGGGATGATCAGCCATAATCACATTGAATGGCGGTGCTGGCCTGATTGCCCGCTGCAACTGAGTAAGGGATTACTAAATAATAGAGTGTCATTGTATAAGTAGTAGAAACATAGAACTCCAGATGCTGGTTAATACACAAAAACACACAAAGTGCTGGAGTAACTCAGCAGGACAGGCAGCATCTCTGAACCCTTCTTCAGGCTCTTGGTTTGGAACTGGGCCTGGAATCCAGGTGAGTTGACGGCCCCGTTCTGCTGGTGGCTGGGAGGGAGACGAGGATCGGCAAAGTAATTGGTTGCGGCCGTGGGTGGCCAGAGTGCAGGTAAGGGTCAGTAATGGTGGTGACAATGGCAGGCAAAAATAAATCTGCTGCGAACGGTTTGATCATATCTCCATTTATTGGAATTCAAATATTTTCCAGTAGTTTTCTAGTCCTTTGAAAGACACATTTTTCATTCCTTTGTGCATTTATACTGAAAACACTGCAGTTTTCAGTTCTTAGAAATCACAATTTTACCTTTTGATCAAGGTTGTCATTTTAATCTTTTCAAAGAATAAGTGTTGTACTGATTGTTTTAAACGTTATAGGTCCAATTTTTCTGGTCTTTCTCTACACTTGCATTGGATGAGAGCAGTACAACTCAAGCAAACTGTCTCCCGAGTGAACTGCAACTTGTTTCTGTGTTGGCCTGGGGCAGTCCTCCAGCAAAAGCCAAAAAGCCCCAAGGCCTGATGGTCTTGTGGGTCACCTTCAATATGTTGACAGCCTCCACTCTGACACTTGGGTTTAGTTTAGTTTGGTTTAGAGATACAGCGCGGAAACAGGCCTTTCAGCCCAAAGAGTCCGCGCTGACCAGCCATCCCCATACTCTAGCACTATCCGACACACTAGGGATAATTTACCGAAGCCAATTAACCTACAAATCGCTACATCTTTGGAATTTTGGAGGAAACCAGAGCTCTCGGAAAAAACCCACGCGGTCACGTTGAGAACGTACAAACGCTGTACAGACATGACCCATAAGTCAAGATCAAACCCAGATCTCGCGCACTGTAAGGCAGCAATGCCACCACAGTAACCCTGTGCAGCTCTCAGTGGGATTCCTATAAAAAGCGCAAGCCACCTTCATGATTATGAAGAATAAGAAATCTGGGTAAGTGATGAGAAGTGTCCTCTTCTATATCATGTATACAATCCATTAACTGAACAAACAAAAATGTTTATGGCCACCCCTTCATATCTTGTTTTTTGAGCCACTTAAAATAAAATCTTAACTCTGTAAATAACATGATGAAAATGTTGACCTGAATATTTTATATTATGTACATGTAAATGTAGTTATTAATAAAGTTTATATTCAAAGAAAGCGGACTTGGAACATAAACAGTTCTTCATCAATCTAAGCTGCTACTTTTGATTATCTTTGTATACTGTTTAAATCATGTTGTATTTTCATTATCACAGGTAAAGTTTAATTGTTTCAGTGACATTTACCTCAAAAGGTATTTTGAACAATCATTACAGCTTTTAAATACCACTGAATTAGACGTGGGGCTTCCTGAAAAGATGCTACGCAAATGCAAATTATTCATTGTCTCTAGATAGAATTTTAAATATGTTTACCACATGAAAACCCAATGAACTAAATGTTCAGGCTTAATTAAGTTCCATACTTGCACAGCAGCTCAAATTACAAAGTTACAGCTGAAACAACCTCAGTTTCTTCTTTAGGCCTATGTTTATTATTGTCAGGAGGTACATAAAAAGCTTTATTTTACATGCTATCCAGTCAAATCAGATAATACTATACATAAATACAATGACGTCAAACTCCAGTACAATAATTGGAGCAAAGGAGAAGATACAAAGTGCGGAATATAGTGCTCAGCATCATAGTGCACCGTTACACAGACAAAGTCCAATGTCCGCAGTGGGGTTGAGGTTAATCAGATAGTACTCAAGTTTATAGAAGGACCCCTTCAGAAGCCACATCCACAACTCCCTGCAATTTCATGCGGCTTTGGGCAGAGCTGTTCCCAAGCCAAGCTGTGATACAACCTGACAGTATGCTTTCTATGATGCGAGGATGATTGAGTGAAGTGTGTCATACTATAATGAGGCTGAGTAATGTAAAGGTGCCGGGATCAGGAATGGAGTCATGTACAATTTAGAGGGAGCACTAGGGTGAAAATAAGCTATACAAATTCAAATTCATTAGATTAAAGATGGCAATTTTTTCATAATTATATCAAACTAGCATGAATATGGCAGCAAGACAAACTGCTACACAGTTGTAACAGTTATTTAAAATTGACAAGGTGATATATAAGACAACACCAAATAAACACATGTGACAATAACATTAATTCAGACATAGCCAGGCCATTCACAACACAGATATAAACAGTGACTTGCAAATGTTTTCATACCCCTTGAACTTTTCGACATTTTGTCACGTTACAACCACAAACGTAAATGTATTTTATTGGGATTTTATGTGATATACCAACACAAAGTGGTGCATAATTGTGACGTGGAAGGAACATTAAACATGGTTTTCAAACTTTTTTACAAATAAAAAACTGAAAAGTATGGCATGCAAAGGTATTCAGCCCCCTTTACTCTGATACCCCTGAATAAAATCCAGTGCAACCAATTGCCTTCAGAAGTCACCTAATTAGTAAATAGAGTCCACTTGTTTGTAATCTAATCTCAGTATAAATACAGCTGTTCTGTGAAGGCCTCAGAGGTTTGTTAGAGAACATTAGTGAACAAACAGCATCGTGAAGCCCAAGGAACACACCAGACAGGTCAGGGATAAAGTTGTGGAGAAGTTTAAAGCAGGGTTAGGTTATAAAAAAATATCCCAAGACAAATCGGGTCTTTACGGAAGAGTGGCAAGAAGAAAGCGATTGTTGAAACAAGAAGTCCTGTTTGCAGTTTGCCACAAGCCATGTAGGGGACACAGCAAACACATGGAGAAAGGTGCTCTGGTCTGATGAGACCAAAATTGAATTTTTTGGCCTAAATGCAAAATGCTATGTGTGGCGGAAGACTAACACTGCACATCACCCTGAACACACCATCATCATTGTGAAACATAGTGGTGGCAGCATCATGCTGTGGGGATGCTTTTCTTCAGCAGGGACAGGGAAGCTGGTCAGAAGATGGATGGAACCAAATACAGGGCAATCTTGGAAGAAAACCTGTCAGCAAAAGATTTGAGACTGGGCAGAGGTTCACCTTCCAGCAGGACAATGACCCTAAACATACAGCCAGAGCTACAATGGAATGGTTTAGATCAAAGCATTTTCATGTGTTAGAATGGCCCAGTCAAAGTCCAGACCTAAATCCAATTTAGAATCTCTGGCAAGACTTGAAAATTGCTGTTCACAGACACTCACCATCCAATCTGACTGAGCTAGAGCTATTTTGCAAAGAAGAATGGGCAAAAATTTCAGTCTCTAGATGTGCAAAGCTGGTAGAGACATACCCCAAAAGACTTGCAGCTATAATTGCAGCGAAAGGTATTGACTAGGGGGGGGGGGGGGGGGGGCTGAATACTTTTGCACGCCCCACTTCTCAGTTTTTTATTTGTAATAAAATTTGGAAACCATGTATCATTTTCCTTCCACTTAACAATTATGCACCACTTTGTGTTGGTCTATCACATAAAATCCCAATAAAATGCATTTACGTTTGTGGTTGTAATGTGACAAAATGTGGAAAAGTTCAAGGAGTATGAAAACATTTGCAAGCCACTGTATAGCAATACTTTTATTAAAATTGCAGAAAATTGACTGAAATATGGTTGATCTTCGTGGCCTTTAAAAAGAGATTTACATTCACCTTCCCCATTGAGATAATCTCCAATCCTCTATCAGAGCTTCCTGCAATTATTTCCTGCTGTATGGCAGATCTCTCCTCACTTATCTACAGTTGGTCCAAGAATTAGTCGGGGACTTGCTGTTTACTACCTCTTTGGCTCTTCAACATGGAATGTAGATTGCAAAGCTATGGTTGTTTAATCACTGATTCAACTATCAATTTCGGTAAATGTATATTTTGGCTTTTCTTTTATATCTCATGAACTCAATGATGTTCAACCATAATGTCAAGCTGTGAGTTAAGTCATGGCTTTCCAATGTCCTGGAGCTGGATTATTTTCACTTGTGATTCAAAATTCAAACTTTACACTGGTATGTGACCAAAGCACTACCATTACCCTGTACATTCATGAGCTAGAAATACCCATTGGTTCATTGTTTTAATAGGTATAACTAAAGCTTCTGGCCATTTGGTGAAATAGTCATGACAGAGCAGAAGGAAATAGTTTTGTTTCCCAGATAAAGGCAATGGGCCCACAATGTCCCTGGCAATAAATTCAAAACGTTTCGTTGTCTGAACTAGAACTAATGGTATTTCCTTATGCTGACATAGAGATTTCTTATGTGGTCAGGGTTTCAAGGTTAGTTTATTTTCACATGCACCAATTAGGGTATAGTGAAATTTGATTTACCATGAAGCCATACTAAAAAAAAGGCAACAAGACACACAATTACACAAAAGTTAACATAAACATCCACCACAGTGGATTCCCCACACTCCTCACTGTGATGGAAGGCAATGAAGTTCATCTTCTTCCTCTTTATTACACTCCAAAGACATACAAGTTTGTAGGTTAATTCGTTTTGGTAAAATTGTAAATTGTCCCTCGTATGTAGGATAATTTAAGTCTGTATGGATTGCTGGTCAGCGCAGACTCAGCGGGCCGAGGGGCCTGTTTTCACATTGTATATCTAAACTAAACTAAATTAAAGTGGTAAGAGATGTTAGGAATAAAATTCCTCAGTCTTTTGACTAATAAAATCCCTCAATCTTTCTGATGAGTACTTTCTTGGTCATATCGTTAATCTCAATTGGACTAGGTCACAGAGTCAAGGATCCAGTTGCAGAGGGGGGGATGCTAAGTCCTAGGTCCAGGAGTGTGGGGATGATTTTGGTTGGAATTACCATGTGGAAGATGGAGCTATTGTCAATAAACAGGAGTCTGACATTGTCAACCTTGTTATACAGATATTACAGGGATGAGTGCAGGACCGGTGATATGGTGTCTGCCTTTCGTGGTATGCAGCGGACCTAGGCTGTCTAGGGATCTAGTGATACTATGCAATATGATTAGCCTCTTGAAGCACTTTATGCTGGTGGATGTCAGAGCCACCAGACAGTAGTCATTAAGGTTCATGATGTTTTTCCTTGGCACCAAAATTCTCAGCCCAAATGAATGGTTTCAATAATTTAATTCCAACATTCAGTAACCTGGATAGGCTTTGCAGTAATGATGAAACCTCTTTAAGTAACTCACTCTTCAGCATTTATGATTGGGATAGGAGTAAAGAGGGGTTGGGGTGAGGGAATGGTGTAATTTTTGCTGATATTTTCTTCATACATTCAAATCTGTATAAAATACAAATAAATCGGAGCATCCAACAGTAGACAGATGCCTCCTGGCTTTATGTTACGGCCTTAACATGCCATGTTCTACTTCTGTAGCTCTGTTTTATTAACCATGATGTTAAAGTTGATCACAGAGCTGGAGGACATTCAAGATCTGAACAGATGATTAAGTTCCTCCTCTATTCTCATTTCTTCAAGGATCAATAGAATTTCCCTGAAAATGTAATGGATAGTGTTGAGCTTTGGAATCCTGAAAAAAAACCATTATGGACTTCTCACAATCATTGATTGCTCAATCAATTGGCTCTTGATCTTGAAGCCCTGTTAAATAAATAACATGTCTAAAACTGAATAAGGCATACTTGCAAATTGCAGTACATTCTACTCCACCCCACCTCTGTGCTTAACTTGAAAGAGAGCTGATTGTCCCAATTTGTATCATGTGTGTGGTGGCACAATGACACATTTAGTGGCGCTGCTGCCTCACAGCACCAGAGATTTGGGTTCCATCCTGACCTCTCGGGTGCTGTATTCGTGGAGTTGGCACATTAGGTTTTTTAATTTGTTTAGAGATACAGCACGGAAACAGGCCCTTTGGCCCACCGAGTCCACACCGACCAGCGATCCCCGCAAATCAACACTACCCTACACACACTAGGGACAATTTACATTTATACCAAGCCAATTAACCTACAAACCCGTACGTCTTTGGAGTGTGGGAGGAAACCGAAGATCACCGAGAAAACCCATGCAGGTCACAGTGAGGACATCCAAACTCGATACGGACAGCACCCATAGTCAGAATTGAACCCGGGTCTCCAGCGCTGCAAGCGCTGTAAGGCAGCAACTCTACGGCTGCTCTACCATGCTGCCCACATTCTCTTTGTGACCTCATGGGATATCTCTGGGTGTTCCAGTTTCCCTCCACATCTCAAAGACGTGCAGGTTTGTAGGTTAATTGGCCTCTAAAATTGCCCCAAGCATGTAGTGAGTGGATGTGAAAGTGGGATAACATAGAACATGTGATCAATGTGAATACGTTTACTT
Organism: Raja brachyura; assembly: GCA_963514005.1. The sequence continues at coordinate 99,259,509 of OY740782.1, read as the reverse complement.
GGTGGGCTAAAGGGCCTATTCCCATGCTATATTTCTAAACTAAACTTTAAACTCCAAACACAAATCTGATCACATTTATTATATTCAGACCCAAATAATACTGTTCTTGCATGAGATAAGATCAAAATGTCTTGAAAGAATGTAATGAAACAGAAAAATAATGTGAAATAATTCTAGCCAAATGCATAACATTTCATTAAGAAATCTCACAAGACTGTTTTAGCCAAAAATCTTTTGGGAAGGTAATTTTATTTTATTTTATTCCCATTTTAAGCTTTTATGCTGAGTGATAGAAATGTTTATCTTCTATAACTGCTTACTTATATTTTTGCACCTGGTACATTTAGTGGATTGTGAAGAAGTAGAAGACTCAGTGAAACTCAGAGAAGAAAGGATTAGGGAGGAAGGGACATACACCTTGTTGTCTTTGTACTTGTTTCCCCATGCCGGGACCTTCTTTGTTTCCTCACTCCACATTTTGTACATTTATTACCAAATTCTCTCTTTCGAACATGAAATATAGAAAAGTACAGCACAGGAATAGGCCAGCCCATGATGTCTATGCCGAACATAATGCCAACCTAAACTAATCTCATCTGCTTGCACATGATCCACACCCCTCTTTGTTGAAGAAGTTGAACAATGTTGCTGCAGATGCTTTGGATAATATACATCTTAATATTTATTTTCACATTCAAATCATGAGAATAATAGATAGGGTGATTTTACCTAGAGTTTAAGGTTGAGGGGAAAGATTTAATAGGAACCTGAGGGACAACATTTTACACAAATAGTAGTGGGCATATGAACCGAGCTGCCAGGCAGTAGTGAGACAGGTACTATAACAATAATTGGAAGATATTTGAACAAGTAGATAGATAGGAAAGGTTTGGAGGGATATATGCCAACTATGGGCAGGTGGGACTGGCATAGATAGATGGTGCATCTTGGTTGGTATGGATGAGTGAGCTGAAGGACCTGTTTCTGTGCTGCATGACTCTAATATATTGAATTACATAAACAGGCTGATCAAGATTGTCATCACAGGACATAAGTCCTTTATGTACGTATATTTTTAGCCTCTGTCATCTATTCCACAAGATGTTCAGGTATTCTCCATGGCTCAGCTCCGTAGCCTTCTGGGATAGAGAATTCCATAGGGTCAGGTGAAGAAATGATTCTCATGTTAAGGAAGGAACTGCAGATGCTAGTTTAAACTGAAGATAGACACAAAATATTGGAATAACTCGGCTGAACAGGCAGAAACTCTGAAGAGGTTAACCCATTCCTTCTCTCCAGAGATGCTCCCTGTCCCGCTGAGTCACTCCAGTATTTTGTGTTGATCTTTGTTTCCCATGTCCCACATTTCCAGTAACGCAATCCTCCTACAAGTGTCCTTTCCACGAAGAGCTTGAAAATCATTACACATTTCAGCAGTAACATTTTATTCCTTTAAATATGGGAACAGAAGCCAAGTTTACTTAATGTCACCAACTAAGATTTGAACATTATTATGAAAGAAGTTCCTGAAAATTGCCCGTTAGAAATGCTTTTTTCAGGTTGAATAATACTGCCTGGAATTCAAAGGAGCTTCCTACTGCCTCCATATATGTTTGTTCTTGATCAGAAACAGATTTGTAATGAATGCATAAACAGCTAATGGAATCTGATGAAACAGGAGGCAGCAGTTTTTTTTAATGTTTGGAATAAGCACTTGTGGTCAAATGAACCATTCTCATCATTAGATGATAATAAACCACATGTAACACTTACGGTTGTTGTATGGCCAGCTGGCAGCTGTTGCCAACATCTTGCCATTAGCATCACAAGCAATCATTACAGTACTTACTGCTGGCACCTTCCCTTCATTCATTGCCCAATCTCCATCCCCTCTATTTCTTCGTCTCTACCCATTTTGCAAGTTGAGAAATTAACCTCAATTTCTCCAGGAATAATACATTGCAGAAAAATATTTATCCTAAAAGATTAAAAAAAAAAAAGATCGCTAGTCCTATTCTTTCTCATGAAGAGTATTTTCTCATGAAGAGTATTATCTTAAAGTCTCATGTGAATACTGCATCACAGATTTACATAAAAGGACCAAGGCCATATTTTCCATAATTCCTGAACCAATTCCAGTTTGAAAGAGTTACTCGGCCAATTGCCTGGTCTTTCCCTATTCATGAAGACTTTTCAAGTACCTGTATATATTTAATAACTTTAATATTGAATCTCCACCTTTTCAAGCCAGAAATTTCAAATCCATCAAGTGAACCACAATGAAAATGTCAAAGACATGTCAAAGGCATAGCTTTATAGTGAGAGGGGCAACGTTTACAGGAGATGTGCGGGCTAAGTTTTTACACAGAGAGTGAGTGGTACTTAGGCCACGCTGGGCCAGTGGTAGTGGTGGTGGAAGCACAGACTGTACAATAGTGGCATTTAAGAGGATTTAAGATAGCACGTGGATATGCAGGGAATGGAGAGATACGGATCATGTGCAGACAGAGGATATTAGTTTAACTTGACATCAAATTCAACACAGATGTTGTGCAATGAACAGCCTGTTCTTGTGCTGTAATCTTCTATATTCTATGTTCTTTAATAGCTTACTTTGTAAACCTTTTTCTCTTGGTTTGCCACACATTCAGTTATCTTAAAGTAGAGCCCTCAATTTGATAATCCCCTTACCATGCAACCACTTCTACATACACATGATGTCCATGTGTGTATGTGGCCATCAGTCTTGACACTTCTACCTGCAATTAAGTTTCCATATGTTACATAACTTGGATGAACGTTTCCCTACAAGAGGGTTTGGCAGTATTGTTTGCGCTATTATTAATATGTGACATTAAACTCAGTGCTGCTGTGGTTTCACAGATGTGTATATGAGACATTCATTGTTCCTTAACCAGTAGCATTGCAGCCAGAATCAATATTTCAGCAACCTAGTTGTGGATCCCTATAGATACCAACAAAGCTACATCCCTAACATTTATATTCATCTATAGGAGATCATTTGGAACAGAAACTCCAAAATAGCAACCTGAATCAGTCATTGTGTTGATTATAATCATTGCCTCGCTGCTCTGGGAGCCATTTTGCAATGTCAAGGGGCTTGCAGTACCAGCAATGCCAATTAGCCCTCACTCTGCCTTTCTTATATTATACTTTCAGTTATTTTTTATAGATTATCTGTGTTTTTGGATTATTAATTGATTGAGGTTTGTCTTAATGAACTCTTTATATCTGTTTGGTAGTTGGAAAGAAAACTACAGATTTTTTTCTGATTTCTCTGATTTTTTTTAAAGCTCTCAAATACTCTGATATCCAGTGATGAATGAATACAAATCCTTATAAATGAGTTTGTATCTGATATAATTTGTAAAATTATTATCTGCATAAGTAAAATGTTGTGTGTATCATTAATCCCTTTTCTGATATTTTCAGTGTCATTCCTTTGAAATAGAAGGTTCGAATTTCTTCAGACTTTCCACCATTTAAAAATGTTTTGAAGTGTGCTAGAAAGGTTATCTGAGCCTGCAACCAGAGTTTCTGCCAAAACTCCAGCAAAGCTACAGACATTCCATGAAAATGCAGGGACATTGATGTGAAGTGCAATATCGAGTCTGCACAAACATTTTTAATGCATCCTTATCAGTGAATTATATGAGCTAAAATAACCTGCTCTGACTTGTCCTTGAGATTCATTTAGAGATATGATTTCCCATGTAGACAATAATCTTGCTTTGCCTGTTCAGTTTTACTGCACAATCACCAATCACTCAACACCTTCCTTGTCTTTTTCTAATTTATTTATGCTGTTACTCTTCTGAACTTTCTCCACTGTTTCTCCTCAAATGGCGTATATAAAGTTCCTCCTTCCGCAAACTTCATGGTTTTGAAGTCAAATCTGCTTTGATTGGGAGGCAAAGTTTAGGCTACATTTGGAGTATTGGGTGCAATTCTGATTGCCTGACAAGTCAGGTTCCAGCCTGAATTGGACACTGGTTTGTTTGGAGATAAAATTGTTCGTTGTCATGCACACTTGTCATCAGCATGTCAGGGAAATTTGTGTGCGTCCCCATGTTTTTAAAGCAATTTACTATGGCTGCCGATGCCCCAAACCGCCTGTCCCCGCGGCCGTGGTGGGGGGTGAATCACCCGGTGTGGGTGTCAGGGGGTGAATCACCCCGTGTGTGGATCGGGGTCCGGGGGGTCGGGGAGGGGGTGAATCACCCTGGTGTGGGGGTTGGGGTCCGATGGCGGTGCATTGCGATCAGTGACTCTGGGTGGGCGGAGGGACCATCCTGTCCTGCACCTCTGCTCCAGCCAGTGCTGCCGCCACACAGCCCACAACAGTGCGGCCGCACAGGGGAGATGAGGCGGAGGGCGGATGTGGCTGTGGGAGAGGGGGGGGGGGGGCTGTCCCAAGGGATGCACTCCTCCGGCCGCTTACAATTTGGTGCTCAGGTTCAGAGTGTCCAGTTACCTATGGCTTGTGTGGAAAAATGACCCCCACCCTCCCGTCTATATCGGCCATTGATGTGATGGACGCATGGGTCTGGACCAACCACTGACAAGTCCCACCCCCCTTCCTCCCCCGTAGGCATCATGTCCATTATTTGACTTTTCGGCTGAGCGGCCATTTGTTTAGTTGGCTTGTAGGCGACGCAGCCTTTCGGTAAGTTGGCGTTTCGGCAGAGTGGCCTTTCAGTTAGTTTGCTTTTAGGCGATGCAGCCTTTCAGTTAGTTGGCTTTTAGGCATCCTCCCCTTTCGGTTAGTTTGCATTTAGGCATCCCACCCTTTCGCTTAGTTGACGTTTCGGCTTCGTACGCTTTAGGTTATTTGGCGTTTCGGCTTTGTTTCCGTTCGGTTATTTGGCTTCCACTTCTTTGCTTCACCTTCTCGTCCTTTGATGCCACGTCCGGGTACCAGAGAAATCAATATTCAAACTACTGGGTTGGCAGCTGCCCAAGTTAATAATTGAATAGGAAGGTCTGAAGAAAGGACTTCAACGTAAAACATCAACTTTGTTTCTGTGGATGCTGTGTGACCTGCTGAGTACTTCTAGCCTTTTCTCTATTTATATAAGTATTTCATTAGATTGTTTAAAATTATTCACATCGTTTTGCAATTATCATTGAAACCATTAATGGATCAACACATGCATTAAACTAACAAAGAGAATGCATGAAATGTGTCAACATATTTGACACTGATTCAAGTAGTTGGTTTAAACATTTTCTGTCTGTGTCTAAGATAACAAATTTGGTTAGTGCTCAGAGCTTGATGTTTAACAATAACTAAAATATATATTCTGATAACTGCTTTTTAAATTACTGAAGTACCTTTGAGCATTATTAAAGTGCTGACTCAAACGATTCTGAATCACCAACTTTTAATGCAAGTTTTTTTTTTAACCTGTACAAGCCAAGGTGAAGAATTAAGGGAAGAAACGTAAGCCAAAAGTAAAAGTTGTGCCTTTGAAGTCCATGTTTCTAAATAAAAGTCATACATTATCAGAGAGCAGGCATGTGATTCAGCAAAATGAAAACATGGAAAAGGAAGTTTATATGTACTGATTTTATGGGAAAAATTCAACCACAAGAAAATGAAATGTCATTGAATGCTTCTGCATTTTCCTCCGAACTGATGATTTTTACTCGATGATTGCAAAGTTAACGACGGTTGCATTAATGGCTACTTGTCACTTGAGGTCTTCATTCCACTCCCATCCAGACCTGGGCCCTTGGGATCCTCTGTTGGTCTAAAGGAGTCATAGTCAAAGAGTCATAGAGTGACACAGTGTGGAAATAGGCACTTCAACTCAACTTGCCCACACCTGACCCACTGTGTTATTCCAGTATTTTGTGTCTATCTTCTCGAGGTTACAATTTGACTGATACCTTGGTGAACAAGCATTCCACTGTATCTATATACACGTAACAATAAATAAACCATTCAACCATTAATAATGCTCTTCCCATATACACTTCAAAACTTATCTTTTATTTTTTTGTTCCATTAATGTCCCATTTTACCCTGCATCATCAGTCCTTTTGTGATTTAATTGCTCCCCCATGCACAATGCACATTCTATTATAGACCATCCTTTCGTTTTTCTTTTTTCACCTCATGTTTTCAGCATCTTAAAATCTGCGAAGCCCGTAGACTCAGATGAGTCAGGGCCAGAGGGATCCCCTCCTTCACTGGGAAGCGCCAATGGACAACTTTCCCAGATGGAGCACCTATTGGAGAGGTGGCTCCAGAATGATATGCCCCAGAGGAGGGAGCAATATCAGCACAGGTCTCCATGGGAGCCTGCTCCAGCAGCACCATTCACAGGGCTGCAAAGTGTTTCTCTCTATGGAGAGGGGAGTATACAGTCAGTATATCCCTAACTCAGAGTATGGAGGCACGGCAGGTGAGCACTCCCGGGGGCATGGGACCAAAGTGCCACTCATGGCATCCAAATTTGCCATACCTACACCATCAGGAGTACCCCTGGATGAAGACCACAATGAACTATTTGGCATCACACCAGCTCAAAGACCCGGCAATGGAGGAGACCTCAAATAGGTATCATAGTCCTGCCAACTGTGCCTTCCTTAATGTGCCGGCTGTCAACCACTCCATCTGGCGTCATATTGGAGCGGGTGTAAGAGCCCAAGAAATCAAGCTCCAAAAAAGTTTACAATTTCTGGCCTCTGGCATAACGACCGTTGCAAGATCTGTAGATGGGGGGCTGCTAACGGAAACACAGCAGGACGCAGTGGCAATGCCCACTTTGAAATCAATTGCCTGCGAAAAAACGCAATACGGCCGGCACTAAACCCCAAATTTGCTGTGCTGTGCAAGGCCAGCAACGTCCTGCCAGCCAATTATCTATTTGGGGCAGATCTGCCGAAGCAGGTCCGGGAGCAGGACGATAAGGCCAAGACCATCCGCTTCATGAGCAGAGCCCAAACAACACCCAGGGACTCATCATACCGGGCACACCCTTATGCCCCCTTCTGCACCAGGCGAAACCAGCCTAGGGGCTCCGGAACCGGAGGAAGATTCGAGCTGGAGGCACCGAGGTCACGGCTCGGATGCACGGAGGGCACCCTCCATCAGCCGCTCTTCCCAAGCCTCGAGGACGGAAACCAGCACTGTACCGCCAGTAACATCAAAGGTAGGAGAATCTAGTTCCTTGTGGAACACCTTACACATCACTCACTCACAAGTTGGGGGGAGATTGCGACACTTCTTGAATGAATGGAGTTGGATCACAGCAGACCCGTTCATACTGCACAGTATACAAGGTTTAAAAATTGAGTGCCTTCTTGATTCATTACCACCCACACAACATTTACCAAACCGCACATATGTGTTTTCACAACAGGAAAGATTCGAGTTACAAGCTGAAATCCAGGCTTTATATAAAAAAGAGGTGATTCAGAAGTCGCATCAGGAATATCACCAATTTGGATCCAACATATTCACCAAGCGGAAAAGGAATGGAGGATGACGTATCATCCTAGACTTGACGGAACTCAATACCTTTATGCAGTATAAACATTTCAAAATGGATAACTTTGGCACAGCCATCCAACTGGTTTCCAAAGGATGTTATATGGCATGCATTGATCTAAAAGATGTATACTACTCAGTATCCATTCACAGGAGATATTGAAATGTAACTGGATGGGACAATTGTGGCAATTCAAAGCATTGTCTAATGGGCTGACTTCAGCTCCCAGACTATTTACAAAATTACTAAAACCAGTTCTGGGGCTACTACAAGCTCAGAATAACATAGTTATGGCATATTTGGATGACATTTTAATAGTTGGGGACACCAAGAAATCTGCTGAATCATCTGTTTCAGCCACCAAACTCATGTTTGAGAGATTGGGATTTCTAATCCATCCAGTTAAGTCAAAATTGACTCCAGCAGAGTAATTGATTACCTGGGGTTCACAATTAACTCAATTCATATGTCAGTGACGCTGCCAAGTGGCAAGCAATTAGAGTTAATGGAAGTCTGCAACCAGCTAATTGTTAAACAGCAGCCAACAATCAGACTAGCAGCAAGTGTAATTAGCAAGCTTGTGGCTGCCTTTCCAGCTGTGCACTATCAAATATTTGGACCTTTGCACTACCAAAATTTACAACGTGCAAAGAAACAGGCGCTCAAATCCCACGCATGCCAAATCGGTAGACCCATGCAATTGCCAGCAGAGGCCATTGCTGAATTACAATGTTGGGTAATGAATATACCTCACAGCTCTAAGAAAATTCTAATTGATACACCATCGGTAATCTTACATACCGATACAAGCGGCCTGGGCTGGGGAGCAACAGATACCATCTCTAGCTGCGGAGGTACATGGAATGTGCAGGAGTCATTAATTCTTCAGCAACATGGTATTAACTGCTTAGAGTTGTTGGGAGCACTCTATGGGCTAAAGACTTATTGCAGCATTATGCATCATGTGCATGTTCAACTACAGATTGACAACACCACGGCGGGGGCGTATGTCAATCACATGGGTGGAATTAAGTCTGTATCTTGTGATAAATTGGCAAACCTTCTTTGGCACTGGTGTATTTCAAGGACATTTGTGTCTCAGCAATCTACCTACAAGGTAGATACAACATGGTGGCGGACACAAGATTGTGGAAATTCAATGATAACGCAGAATGGATGTTGAATCGTGAAGTGTTTAATGACATTGTCGACCCGTATGGCATGCCGGATATTGACTTGTTTACATCCAGATTGAATCACCAGTTACCCAAATATGTGTCATGGGAGCCAGACCCAGGGGCAGTGGCAGTAGATGCATTTTCATTGCATTGGGGAGGAATGTTCTTGTACGCTTTTCCTCCAATTTGCCTCATCAGCCGATGCTTGGCAAAAATAAAGCAAGACAATGCCACAGACATTTTGGTAGTGCCTGACTGTCCTATGCAGTCCTGGTTCTCACTAGTCCTGGGAATTATAACACAGCCTCTCATCACTGTCCCAAAAGCAGTGATCTGCTGGTACACCCAGTAACGGGGGGCAACCACCCGCTACATGACCGAATCAATTTATAGATTTTTTTCAGATTCTGAGGAGACTATACCTGGGAGTCGAACTGGCTGACCGGACAGTGGATGTCATAACAGCGGCCTGGAGGGACAGTACACAAAAGCAGTACGTCTCTCACATCAAGAAGTGGGAGATGTACTGTCATGTCGCCAACATATCATATGATACAGTACGCATCATGGATGTCCTGGAGTTCCTATCAACATTATACTATGACCATAAATTAGGCTACTGTGCCATCAATAGTGCCAGAAGTGCACTATCTTCATATTTAGTGCTGGATATGGGGCACCAAAAGGTAGGGAAACACCCCTTAATAACGAGGTTCATGAGCGGCGTTTACAATTCTATACCACCCAGGCCACAGTACATGGACATTTGGGATGTGAGCGTGGTGCTTACACTGCTTCACCAGTGGGCGCCAGCTATCTCCTTATCCTTATCTAAACTCAACCTCAAGGTGTTCATGATGGCGCTGATAATGGCGCAACGAGTCCAGACATTGCACAAGATACGGCTGGACAACATGACCACCAATGTAAATACCATAACCTTCATCATATATGATTCAATCAAACAGAGCATGCCGGGGGTACCAGGGCTCAAGCTTCAGTTCCTGGCATACCCCGAGGATCCACGATTGTGTGTAGTGTCACATATACACCAATACATCAAAGTCACAAGGAGCCTCAGAGGCTATGAGTTAGCTGTCCTGATCAGTCATACGAAACCTCACCACAGGGTAACAGCACAAACCATTTCCAGATGGTTAAAAGAGGTACTGGCAAGTGCAGAAGTGAATACTGACACTTTCAAATCTCACACCACCAGGGCTGCATCTACGTCGGCAGCGAGAGCAATGCACGTCCCCCTCGACAACATCCTAGCGGCTGCAGGATAGGCCAATGAAAGGATGTTCCACAGGTTTTATAACAAACCTATTGCCGGACCGGGGGTGTTTGCACGTACCATTTTTGATTCTGTTTTATAGTTTCTCCCCAGGTTGGGCGGGGTTACTATTATTTTGTTTCATATTAAAGCATCAGTATTGTTACCTAACTCCGTCTGTCTGAATGCATTAATCTTTCTCACTCATCCATGATCAATCCATTCAGTGTGTGATGCCTGGACTCGAACCGGCGTGAAATCACAGAGCTTTGAAATCTTCACGTGGTCACTCACGTGACTCCGAAGTAAAATAGTAAGATTAAATGAGAAATGAGAGTTATGATGAGCGATTGCGTGAAGAAGGTCGTCAATCCGCTTGCACGTCAATCTTCAAAGCAGCGGTGTGAAACCACAGATAAGAGAAGTTGACATGAAGGTAGTAAGATTTGGAGAACTAGAACTACCAGATGACCTGATAATATGAGGGTTGGGAGCGGTGGGCACGTAATCGCTCATCGTAACTCCTCATAAAATCAAGATAAAACTTCAAACTGCTAAGTTCTCGTTTAATCTTATTATTAATGGGTGGTGGAGGCCTCGAGAACATCATCATTCTCAATGATGATGTGTCTGAAAATTTGAATGTAAGCATTTGTAACCCATCACCATGGAAGTTCTGTGGAAAATTAATCTTAGCTTACTTCCAATATCCCCACCACACGAGGCATCAGTCTTTCCTCTTCTGATTCATTGACAGAATATCACGAGATGGCAATTCTATAGGCGTCAAACCTATTTCAGGACTGGCAGGGCCAATAGCCATGATTTTATAGCACAACTAAAACACTGGTTCTATCGGACAAATTGGAAAATGATCTAGCAGATAGGATAAATCCAATCAAAGCAATTACCATCCTATCTTTATACTTGTGATGTAATACTTGTTACTTGTCTGAATAAGTATAATTACAACAATACCCAGACACCTAGGACAAAGCAAAATGTTTCATTTGGTAACCTATCCATCACCTTAACTTCTTACAGCTCTACTACCAGGACGGTATGGTAATAATGTGCACCATATATCAGGTGCATTACAACATCTTCCCAATGTTTTCTTTAAAGTGCACCTTCTAAACAAATGTAGGTCCATTACAGTCAGAGACAGGTGAATTTATAATGGGAAACAAGGAAATAGCAGACCTGTTAAGCGAATACCTAGGTTCTGTCTTCACCAAGGAAGACACAAAGAATCTCCCAGAAATACTAGGGGACTGAGGATCTAGTGGGTGGGAACAACTGAAGGAAATCCACATTAGTCAGGAAATTGTGTTAGGTAAACTGTTGGGACTGAAGGCAGATAAATACCCAGGGCCTGATGGTCTGCATCCCAGAGTACTCAAGGAGGTGGCCCTGGAAATCGTGGATTCATTGGTGATCATTTTCCAATGTTCTATAGACTCTGGGTCAGTTCCTGTGGGCTGGAGGGTAGCTAATGGAACTCTACTTTTTAAGAAAGGAGGGAGAGAGAAAACAGGGAATTATAGACCAGTTAGCCTTACATCGCTAGTGGGGAAGATGCTTGAGTTGATTATTAAAAATGTAATAGCAGCACATTTGAAAAGCAGTGACAGGATCGGTCTGGAATTTTTTGAGGATTTTTTGAGGATTTAACAAGTAGAATGGATAAGGGAGAGCCAGTGAATGTGGTGCATCTGGACTTTCAAAAAGCCTTTAACAAGGTCCCACACAAGAGATTAGAGTGCAAAATTAGAGCATATGGTATTGGGCGTAGGGTATTGACCAGGATAGAGAACTGGTTGGCAGACAGGAAGCAAAGAGTAGGAATTAATGGGCCCTTTTCAGAATTGCCAGGCAGTGACTAGTGGGGTGTTGCAAGGCTCAGTGCTGGGACCCCAGTTATTTACAATATCTATTAATGATTTTGGAATTAAATGTAACATCTCCAAGTTTGCAGATGACACAAAGCTGCGTGAGCTGCGAGGATGATGCTATGATGCTGCAGGGTGACTTGGATAGGTTGGGTGAGTGGGCAGATGCATGGCAGATGCAGTATAATGTGGATGAATGTGAGGTTATCCACTTTGGTGGGTAGCCCCAATTATTAACAATACATATTAACGATTTAGACGAGGGAATTAAATGTAACATCTCCAAGTTTGCGGATGACACAAAGCTGGGTGGTTGGGTGGCGGCGTGAGCTGCGAGGAGAATGCTATGAGGCTGCAGGGTGACTGGATAAGTTGGGTGAGTGGGCAGATGCATGGCAGATGCAGTATTAGGTGGATAAATATGATGTTATCCAGTTTGTTGGCAAGAACCGGAAGGCAGGTTATTATCTGAATGATGTAAGAAGGAACTGCAGAGGTAATAACAATTTCAGGTCAAAGATAATGGACACTACTGATTAGTGACACTGTGCAATTCCTCAAAATGATAATTACGTTTTTGTAGATAAAAAGATAGTGGTACGCACCTTTAATATACATATGTGTCATGTGAGCGGAAAATAAATATTGATGTGTGATGTGTGGGAAGGAACTGCAGATGCTGGTTTAAACCGAAGATAGACACAAAAAGCTGGCGTAACTCAGTGGGACAGGCAGCATCTCTGGAGAGAAGGAACGGGTGATGTTTCAAGACCCTTTTTCAGACTGGTTAGGGATAAGTGAAACAAGAGATATAGACGGTCAGGTGGAGAGATAAAGAACAATGAATGAGTTATGATGATAAAGGAAACAGGCCATTGTTAGCTGTTTGTAGGGTGAAAATTAGAAGGTAATGTGACTTGGGTGGGGGAGGGATTGAGAGAGAGGGAATGCTGATGCTATCTGTAGTTAGAGAAATCAATATTCATATCACTGGGCTGTAAGCTGCGAAATATGAGATGCTGTTCCTCGAATTTCAGTTTAGGAAAAGGGGAGGTGCAATGAGACCTGGGTGTGCTTGTAGATCAGTCACTGAAAGTAAGCATGCAAGTACAGCAGGAAGTGAAGAAAGCTAATGGCATGTGAGAGGATTTGAGTTTAGGAGCAAGGAGGTCCTACTGCAGTTGTACAGGGCCCTGGCGTAACCACAGCTGGAGTATTGTGTGCAGTTTTGGTCTCCTATTTTGAGGAAGGACATTATTACTATTGAAGAGTGCAGCGTAGGTTCACCAGGTTAATTCCCGGGATGACAGGACTGACATATGATGAAAGAATGGGTCGACTGAGCTTGTATTCACCGGAATTTAGAAGGATGAGAGGGAATCTTATGGAGACATATTAAATTCTTAAAGGATTGGACAGGCTAGATGCAAGAAAAATGTTCCCGATGTTGGGGTAGTTCAGAAGCAAGGTTCACAGTTTAAGAATAAAGGGTAGTCCAATTAGGACTGAGATGAGGAAAAACTTTTTCACCCTGAGAGTTGCGAATCTGTGGAATTCTCTGCCACAGAAGGCAGTGGAGGCCGATTCACTGGATGTTTTCAAGAGAGAATTAGATTTAACTTAGGGCTAAAGAAATCAAGGGATATGGAGAAAAAGCAGGAACGGGGTACTGAATTCAGATTATCAGCCATGATCATATTGAATGATCTGTTACCCAGAAGAGCAAGGAATACCAGCAGTTCCTATTTCTGTTACAAGTCACCTACCATCCTCATTTACAAAAACATTGTTTGTCACTGGGTTAAAAACATTCAACTTTACTCTGCGCCTTATCACGTATCTGTACACTGCAATGGCTCGATTGTAATCATGCATTGTGTCTCTGCTGACTGGATAGCACGCAACAAAAGATTTTCACTGTACCTCAGTACACGTGACCATGAACTAAATTGAACTGAACTGAACCGTACGGTGGGAGCGTTTTCCACAGAAATATTACAGTGATACAAAAAGGCGGATATCCACCACCTTCTCAAGGACAATTACGGATGGGGATGAAATGTTGGCCTTGCCTGTGATGCTCAGATCCTGTGAATTAATAGAAAAAACGTACTGGGCAAAAAAAGACAGGAAGCTCTTAATTGCACAGCTGTCACTCCAAGGCAAAGCCTGTAGTTTAGAAAAATGTACACCCCCTGTAGTTTCCAGTCAGCACCATATTCATCTGGCATTTAAGGGAACGACATTGCAGGTCGGTGCAATTTTAGTTAACTTGCCGAGGAACGGACTATATAATATTATCCGTGCTCGGAAAGCATATTGGCCTGAAATTTTTCATTTGAACTTTCAGCAACAGACAAATAATGGGGGATAATTTTTCATTCTGTCTTTAAATGAGAGGAAGCAGTGAAAATGTTCATAATTGATTGCCAAGGGAGGACTCAGTGACATTTTCTTATAGATGGCTGCAGTGAAACTGTTCATGGTTGAATGTCACTCTGGTACATGGCAGACTGCCTTTCATGAAAAAGAGAGATAGTTATTCCATCCCCACCTTCACATAAAATTAAATGGAAATGTGTGTTTTAGCATAGGCATAGCCTCGAAAATCTCCAAGCATTCACCATATTTTACTTTAAGCGCATGCATTTTTCTATTCCATCAATTTGTGGTTTCATTGAAGATAACAGGAAGTGAGGAAAAATGAAAGTTTGGTTTAAAATGCAGACAAGTATGTCTTTCTGCTTGACAGCCTGTAACATTTCCACGCACTGCACTTTGCATGGCAGAGTAGCTGCTTGTAATAGAATGTTCACACAGTGGAGGTTAATTACTTTTCAGCTCCAGCAAAATAAATTCCCTGTCAGGTAAAGTGATGGGAATGTGCCCCTTTTACTATATTCACCTGTGCTTTTAATTTGCTGCTAATTTCTGACACATTTAAGAGGAACATTTAGTATCTGTTCTGCTGTACAGCAAAAGCCTCCCAGGTATAGTCACGGTGTATGCTAATACAGCAGCGTATTCACTTCTCCCCAGTGCATTGCAGGGAAGATTAACTGACCTGTCTTCCGCTTTAAAGAGCAAGCTAAAACCTCACAGGAGAGGGAACGATTGTCTGCAGAAGGGCAAAATGTGGCAATAGAGCATACGATGATGAAAATGAATGATGCAAATAGCTATCTGCACATTGTAAAAACAGTTCAACTTAGCTCCGGTCACATCTAATATTGAATCTGCCACCAGTCACAAAATATATAGCACATTTTTGATGTTAAGCATGGTTTATGTACAGTCACATGGGCCGTAGAGTTAGAAGCGTTACCTATAAAATCAAGACTTGAATATGCAAGTAAACCAAGATTTATTCAGGAGACTATGGAAATAAAAGAGGCTAAAAATCAGATGTGGCACTTGCTATATAGCTTGGGGACAATGAAGTACCAGAGGTGAGAAAAAGAATTACCAGCCCAGACAGGGTCTGTCAAAGCCAATAGTAGCTACTTTATGATTTCTTACGAGGCCTGATTCTACATCAAATGCAGTAGGCTGCAAAAGAAAAGATTCTGCACATATAACATAATTAGAATTTCAGTGAACATTGCTTGTGATTGATTCCGCAGATGCGATTTTTAGAAAATAAGGTTGTAGCAGCATTAGTGGGCCTCAGGTGAAATGTTATCACCTGTATAAACTAATCAAGGATCTTGTTATAATCTAATGTGAAAATATAAAGTTGGCTGATTATTTTGTTTTTAAGACCACTCCAGCTCATTCTACCATGTGTCATTTTCCATCATGGCTTCACACTTCCTGGAACCAAGCTCATGACACAAATAGAACAATGCCACAATCACATTAATATAATCCTCAAACCTGAATGACCTATGCCCCAAACTCTCTGGAAAAAAAGAGCAGAGTTCTGAAAAAAAGAGACCATATCTTAATCTACTGTCATGAATATTTTTTATTTCCTGGCTACTGGCGGCAAGTAGTCATTTGGAAGCAGCGTCTCTTTTGTAATTCAGCACATCATGCTCGCAATCAACATTGGATGCAGCTCTGATTAGTTAATTTGGGGTTTCGCTTTTCACTTTATCTTGGCATTTAAAAAGTTGCTTGAAAATTGCTGTGATCTGCTGAGGTAATAGCAATTTCAGGTCAAAGATCATGGACACTACTGATTACTTCTGTGCAATTCCTCAAAATGATAATTACGTTATTGTGCCTTCCAGTAATTTTCTTTGTAGAAAAAAAGATGGTGGTACGCACCTTTAATATACATATGCGTCATGTGTGCAGAAAATAAATATTGATGTGTAAGAAGACACTGCAGATGCTGGTTTAAACCGAAGATAGACACAAAAGGCTGGAGTAACTCAGTGGAACAGACAGCATCTCTAGAAAGAAGGGATGGGTGACGTTTCCTTCGGGTTGAGACCCTTCTTCAGACTGGTTAGGGATAAGGGAAATTAGAGATATAGATATTTAATTTTTTTTGAAGGTGCTCACCAACTCACCAGCCAGCACATTTTTTAAGCAAAATTTTTGGTTCGGATAATGTAGGTTATAAAACATGATTTGATGTGTTTTCAAACAGATTTTTCAATGCTCCAGCATTGAAAATAACATTGGCAATCAAGTTTTCCCTGAATGCAACCATTTCCATTCAAAACACTTGATGTTAGTCAAATAATGTAAATAATACTTGGGATCAACAGATCAATAATTGCCAGTCCTTCCCAATACATGACTTCTGATATTGAGCTTCATATTGATGCTTGACCAACTCCAAGGGATCTCACAACTGGTACTCCTTGAGAAAAGGTGGGAGAATCCTTCACATCCAATGTCAGTAGTAATGCAATGTTGATTATGATACCACCTACCTACACTGCTTTGGCATGAACACAGGACCAGCATATTCCAGTGAGGAGGAGGGATAAGGATGACAAAGTAAGGGAAACTTGGATGACCAAGGAGACTGTAAATTTAGTCAAAACAAAAAGTCAAAGTCAAAAGTCAAAAGAGTTTACTGTCATGTGTCCCAGACAGGACAATGAAATTCTTTCTTTGCATAGCCCAACAGAACATAGTAGGCATTGACTTCAATTATATACGTAAATACACACATGAATTAATAAAGTGCAAATAGCAGATGGAGGGATATTAATGTTCAGAGTTTCGAGCCAGGTTTAATAGCCTGATGGCTGTGGGGAAGTAGCTATTCCTAAACTGGGTTGTTGCAGTCTTCAGGCTCCTGTACCTTCTACCCGAAGGTAGCAGGGAGATGAGTGTGTGGCCAGGGTGGTGTGGGTCCTTGATT
The DNA here is from genome assembly GCA_963514005.1 of Raja brachyura. The sequence continues at coordinate 99,242,317 of OY740782.1, read as the reverse complement.
ATGCTGCCAGCCTTTGAGGCAGCGACTGTGATAAATCCCCTCGATGGAAGGAAGGTCAGAGCCGATGATGGACTGGGCAGTGATTACTACTTTTTGTAGTCTTTTCCTCTCCAGGGCGCTCAAGTTGCCGAACCAAGCCATGATGCAACCAGTCAGCAAGCTCTCTACTGTACACCTGTAAAAGTTAGAGAGAGTCCTCCTTGACAGACCAACTCTCCGTAATCTTCTCAGGAAGTAGAGGCGCTGACGAGCTTTCTTAATAATTGCATCTGTGTTCTCGGACCAGGAAAGATATTCTGAATAAATTGATAAAGTGCAAATAACAGATGGAGGGGTATTAATGTACAAAGTTTTGTCTGAGCCAAGTTTAATAGCCTGATGGCTGTGGGGAAGTAGATATTCCTGAACCAGGCCATTGCAGTCCTCAGGCTCCTGTACCTTCTACTCGAAGGTAGCAGGGAGATGAGTGTGTGGCCAGGGTGGTGTGGGGCCTTGATGATGCTGCCAGCCTTTTTGACAAGACACTTTCAGTTTTTTATTTGTAAAAAAAATTGAAAGCCATGTATCATTTTCCTTACACTTCACAATTATGTGCCACTTTGTTTTGGTCTATCACATAAAATCCCAATAAAATACATTTACATTTGTGGTTGTAACGTTACAAAATGTGGAAAAGTTCAAGGGGTATGAATACTTTTGCAAGCCACTGTATGTGTCAGCAAGTCATGATGCATCTTTATAGAACTTTGGTTAGGTGCCATTGGGAAAATTGCATGCAGTTCTGGTCACCCTTTGCAGGAAAAATGTGGAGGCTTTGGAGAAGGTGCAGAGTAGGTATACCAGAATGCTGTCTTGAAAAGAGGATTACAGGGAGGTTGAATAGTCTTGGATAGTTTTCTTTGGAATGTCAGAGGTTGAGGGGAGTATTGATAGAAGTATATAAAATAATGAGCGGCATAGAGAGGTTAGACACTCAGAACTTTTATCCCAGGGTGGAAATGCCCACCACTAGAGGGCATAGATATAAGATGAGAGGGAGCATGTTTAATGTTTTTTTTTACACAGCATAGTGGGGACCGGAAACCCATTGCCATGGATGGTGGTGGAGGCAGATATGATAGTGACATTTAAGAGGCTTTTGGATGGGCACATGGAAGTGAGTAGGAATGGATGGATATGGATCATGTACAGGCAGATGAGATCAATTTAACCTTGCATCATGCTCACCTCAAAAATTGTGGGCTGAAGAGCCCATTCCCATGCTGTACTGTTCTCTGTTCTCTGAAATTGGCATCACCAGTGGATAAGAATAAAGCATACTGCATGCTTGCCTTCATCTGTCAGGGCATTGAATATAAAAGCTGCAGTTTTGTAAAACCTAGGTTAAGCCATATTTGCAATATTGTGTCCTGATCAACAAATTAAAGAATGGGTGTGGCTGCTTTGGAGAGGATGCAGAAGAGGTTCACTGGGATGTTGCATGGATTGAAGAGTATTAACAATAAGGAGATGTTGGACAAAATTTGATTATTTTTCTGGAGTGTCAGAGACATGGGCAAAGTGTTAGAGGTATATAATCATTATTAGAAGCATTGATAGGGTAGATAGTCAGTCATTCACCCAATGTAGAAATATCAAATATTAGAGGGCATAAGTTTACGGTTAGTGCAGGAACATATAGAGGAGATACTGAGGCACCTTTATTACACAGAGAGTGGTAAGTTCCTGAAACACACTGTTATAGGATGTCTTCTTCTTATCGAGTCCACACTCAAGATTAGAAGTTGTTCAGCCATAGCTGAACACACTTCTTGGCATCTGCATACAATGGTGTCTGTCTTGTGCTTCTTGTGCATCTTGTGTGTGATGGTGGAAAGATTGGTGGAAACAGGGCCGCGATGTGAGCGCTCTTTCCTTGACCCCGTCATAGGAGGTGGTAGAACCAGATACAACAGTGGCATTTAGACAGATACATGAACAGGTAGTGAATAGATGGACACAGATCATCTTCAGGCAGATGGGATTAGATTAGACTGACATCATGGTTGGTGCAGACATGGAGGGGTGAAGGGCCTGATCCTATACTTTTCTATGTTCTATGTTTTATATTGCATGTTCATGTTTAACATCCTTTTGATATTTGTTTCCCTGGATGTGCAGAGGGCTCTTTGGAATGTGCAGAATGATCTTCAGGTGCAGGTCCATACCACCCTGAAAGTGGCAACAGCAATAGATAGCGTGGGAACAAAGGAAAATGGTCTGCTTGCTATCATTGGTCAGGGCATTGAGTATAAAGTCAAGAAGTCATGATGGAGCTCTATTGGACTTTAATTAGGCTACATTTGGAGTACCGCGTGCAGTTCTGATTGCCACAATACAGCAAGGATATGGAGGCTTTAGAAAGGGTTCAGAGGAGGTTTACCAGAAAGCTGCCTGGATTATCATAGCTACAAGGAGAGCTTGGACAGATTTGAATTATTTTCTCTAGACATTGAGGGGAGACAAGAATAGAAGTATATAAAATTATGAGAGGCACAGTCACAATAGAGGCCTAGATTTAGTTTAGAGATGCAGCATGGAAGCAGGCCATTCAGTCCACCGAGTCTGCGTCAACCAAAATCATGTATACACTAGCTCTGTCTGAAACATTAGGGACAATTTACAGAAGCCAATTAATCTGCAAACCTGCACGTCTTTGGAATGTGGGAGGAAACTGGAGCACCCAGAGAAAACCCACGCAGTCACAGGAAGAAGGTACAAACGCCATACAGCCAGCACCTGTAGTCAGGATTGAACTCAGAACTCTGGTATTGTAAGGCAGCAACTCCATTGTTGAACCACCGTGCCGTGCTCTCATTTGGATACGCATATGGATATGCAATGTATGGAGGGATATGGATAATGTGCTGGCCAATAAGAGTTGGTCTTGGCGTCAAGTTCAGCACTGACATTGTGGGCTGAAGAGCCTGTTCTTGAGCTGTACTATTTATGTTCGATGTTCTATGATGTGTTTTCCAAATGAACAAATCCATTTGTGTTCAATTGAATAATATCAACCCAAGCTGTAACACTTTGAATAGTCTTTATCACAGTAGTGAGTTACATAAGATCTGTCAATTTCATTACCAATTTGTCTCAGAGAGACTGATTAATGTATTAACATTAAATTTTGCAGTTCCAGAAATATGTTGTTAAATATAGTTAATAATGATAAGCAATAATAAAAATAATTAAAAATTAAATGTCACGGACTTCAAATATTATTTCAGCTTTCTCTGCACAGAATCTGCCAACCCAATTATTTCAGTGTTTGTCTGTTTTTATTGCAGATTCTAGCAGCCTCAGAGTTATATTATTAAGGATGTGGTGTGTCACTTTCTAAAAGCAGCAGCACACTCAAAATGAGTTCTCAAGGGAGCGAAAGTTAAGGGCAGCTGGTTAGATTGGCAAAAGATGGGAAGTGTTGCTCTATTAGAGTTGTTGCTTGGAGAACTTTTATCCACAATAATGATTGTGAATCAGAAGCACCAGTTCAATGGTTGAAGTATTGGGCTGGGGTGGAAACATAAAAACATAGATAGAAAATAAGTGCAGGAGGATGCCGTCTAGCCCTTCGAGCCTGCTCCGACATCCATTGTGATCAAGGCTGATCATTCACAATCAGTAACTCGTGCCTGCCTTCTCCCCATATCCCTTGATTCCGCTCGCCCCTAGAGCTCTTTCTAACTCTTTTAAATGCATCCAGTGAATTTGCCTCTATTGCCTTCAGTGGCAGAGAATTCCACAAATTCACAACTCTCTGGGTGAACACGTTTTTTCTCATCTCTTTTTTAAATGGCCTCCCCTTTATGCTTAAACTGTGGCCCCTGACTCTGGACTTCCCCATCATTGGGAACATTTTTCCTGCATCTAGCTTGTCCAGTCCTTTTATAATTGTATACGTTTCTATAAGATCCTCTCTCATCCTTCTCAATTCCAGAGTGTGATATCGCCCCACACACACTAAATGGCAAAGTCCAAAATCAGAAGAATGCCAAGTTCAGACTTTTTAGGACACTTGGAAGTTTCAAGATTGCCTGAAAAGTGGCACCTCTCTGCATGCCATTCCAAGCCTATTAATAATAATAATGCATTTTATTTATGGGCGCCTTTCAGGACACTCAATGACACCTGACAGACACCTTACAGTTAAAACAAGTTTACAGACAAATTACAAGTTTACAACAAATTACAGAATTCGGAGAGAGAGCAGCGGCAGCTAGTGTGCCAGCGCTCACTCTCACTTCTGGCAGTCATTTTCCCAATTTCTCATTTGCAAGACACCAATAAAAATAAGACACAACACCAAAGAAGAATTTAACACCAAACATAAAGACATTCCCCCGCAATGGTTCCCACTGTGAGGGAAGGCAGCAGTCCTCATCCTCTTGTTCACCCCATGCTCGGGGCCTCTTTTGAGGCCTCCGCAGTCGCTGCAATGGCGGCCCGATGTATCAGGCCCTCTCGCCGGATGATGCAGCTCCGGCGCCAGGAGAATACTCTTCAGCGGCTTGGAGTGTCTGGAACGGCTGCCTGCTGCCAGAGACCGCGGCTCCCGAAGTCCACAGGCCGCGCTGGTCGGAGCTCCAACACTGGCGATCTCGGCGACAGATCCCAGGCTCCGCGATGTTTAAACTCAGCGCCGCCCGTGGCTGGACGCTCCACATCGACAGCTCCGCGATGTTGCAGTCAACGGTCACAGCACTCCGGAGCTTACCACACGGCGACTCTCGGTAAGACATCGCCCGCTGGTACTACAGTGCTGCGCCACCGCTGAAGCTGAAGTTCTGGCCGTTCCCGGCAGGAAATGCTGCACCAGACCCGTCGGCAGGTACGGGATACTGAGTTGGATGATCAGCCATGATCACATTGAATGGCGGTGCAGGCTCGAAGGGCCGAATGGCCTACTCCTGCACCTATTTTCTATGTTTCTATGTTTCTATGTAGGCAGCGAGGAAGGGGCGAAGATACGGCTCGGAGGAAAACCACATCTCCGACCATGTAAGGACTGAGAAAAAACAGTTTCCTCCTTCCCCCCCCCACACATAAAAAGATTAGACCTCCAAAACAAAACTTTTTAACGCACTAAAAAACAAAAAAAAGAGCAAAAGGACGGACAGTTGCAGGCTAGGCAGCCATACTCGATGGCGCCCCCATTCACTTGCACTAATGTATGTTATGGTTTGATACATAGGAAGCAGAACAAGCATTTCACTGTATCTCTGTACACATGACAATAAATAAATCATCAAACCACGGAAGCACTTAATTACAGGGCTTTCTTAACTCTGGACCAGCCGCAGTTGGTAAGTCTTCTAGAGTCATAAGTAATAAAGTAAATCCTATGCCAAATATAAAGAATTTCTGTGTGTTTTGGTGAGTTTAGCATTATCCTTTGCAGTATCCATGTTTTTGCACTCCCCATGGAGTTGCTTCCTTCATAATTCTGGACAGTCGTGTGTTGACTGTAATTGATCTTCCAGTACATGTTAAACAAAGTTTAGGCAGTCTTACATCTAACAAGTCTAAAGTCTAATGTTTAAGAAGGGTCTCGACCTGAAACGTCACCTATCCATGTTCTCCAGAGATGCTACCTGACCTGCAGAGTTACTTCAGCGCTTTGTGGCATCTAAATAGTCTTAGTCTGTTAGAAATATAAGCTAAGAAAAATGAAGTGGGTCCTTATTTTAAGTTGTACATTTTCATTCAATTGCTCTGATTGCCTTTAATATTAATAATTACATCAAACATCAAAAATCAAATAATTTCCTGAAGCTGAGACGTAGTATTGGTTGGAGTGTGGGATTTTGTTTCCAGCACAGGAAGAGGAGTGAGTGGCTGGAAAACTGAGGAGCTACACTGCCACCTCAAGCGGAAGAATGCAATTACATTGGGACTGCTTTACATAGACAGTTTGAATCACAAATGTAAACATAGAAATATATAATAGGGAAACAGTGACACAAAAGCGTTTAGAAAAGGAATGGATGCAAAATTTGCTTCCAGAATATAAATAATGATGTTTTGAAATCATTAAATTAGTATTAATCATTCTGTAGATGTGTGCCTTGTGGAAATAGTGAACTATGTTAAAAACACTTTTCTATATTTACTGGGTACCGCTTAAGCTACTTTTTGAACGAGATTTTTCAGTGAGAAAAAAACCTCCAAAAGGTTATGGCATTTATTAGAATGAAACAATTCAAAATCCAAAAGGTGAAATGACCCTTTTCATTAAACGTGAGGGAATACTTATTTTTCTGAGTATTAACACTATGATGCTGAATTTAGCTTTCACTTTTGAGACATTCATGGAAATATGCCTCAATATTAATGGAGAGAAAATATAAATTTTACTGGTATTCCACAATCATAGGAATTAGGTTATTGGATTGTCCATTTTTTTGGTAAAAAATATCCCAAATTCACTCCTTGCTTAATGTAATTGAGCTGAATTTGGAGGAAACTGCCTAAAATAAGGCTGGTTGGAACTGGCAATGTGATACTTGTGAACAAAGAGATGCAACATAACTCCCTGGACCCCCAGTATAAGATTTTTGCTAGAATTTGTTAGAAACAAAGAAACATAGAAAATAGGTGCCGGGGTAAGCCATTTGGTCCTTCAAGCCAGCACCACTATTCAATATGATCATGACTGTTCTTCCAATATCAATACCCCATTCCTGCTTTCTCCCCATATCCCTTGATTCCATTAGCCCCAAGAGCTATATCTAACTCTCTCGTGGAAACATCCAGTGAATTGGCATCCATTGCCTTCTGTGGCAGATAATTCCACAGATTCACAACTGGGTGAAAAAAAAATTTCCTCATCTCAGTCCTAATGAAAATGAATCCATTTCATGACCCTTCAATTTCTTGATGGTTACCATCTTAACATTGCTGGTCCTAAATCCAATCTCTCAACATACCAAGCATTTGAGCATAATTTAGTCATAATTGTTGTTCTGCGAAGTAAGCAGCCTCAGAACCCGAGTGGGAAAATATTCAGCTAGGATATGTGTTCCAGATCCTGGTCCAATTACTGTGTAAGTCAAATGAGTTAATGTTGTTCATTTTCCAGCAGGGGCGTGTGAGTTGTTTGGGATAGGGAGAGTTGCAGAAAACCAGTAGATCTTATTAATATCCAACAGTACTCCATCTCATCAAATCCCAATTAAATCACATTCCCCCTACTCTTTTCAGAATCACATCCCATTCTTGGTCAAGTCGTTGTGATTTGCCAGTCAAAATGACATGCACTAATTATGCACTCTTTATATAACCCTTTCTTATATAACCCTTTCTGTCGAAATGTTCTAAGTCCTAAATTAAGAACAGTAAGTTACTGGAAAATAAATTATAAGGTCAGGCAGCAGTTGCAGAAGCGATTACAAAATTAGGCTTTCTGATTAAACCCACCTTATCAGAACTCATTTTTTCCATTTCTTAAATTGGCATTGGTGGGAAGCAGGGTGGCATAGTGGGCAGCACGGTGGCATAGCAGTAGAGCTACTGCCTTACAGCACCAGAGACCTGGGTTCAATCCTGACTATGGGTGCTGTCTATACGGAGTTTATATGTTCTCCCCTTTACCTGCGTAGGTTTTCTCCAAGATCTTTGGTTTCCTCCCACATTCCAATACGTGCATGTTTGTAGGTTAATTGGCTTGGTATAAATGTAAAAATTGTCCCTTGTGTGTGTAGGGTAATGTGCATGGATTGCTGATCAGTGCTTACTTGGTGGGCCGAAGGGCCTGTTTCCACGCTGTATCTCTAAAACTAAAACTTAAACTAATCTACACAGAACCCCAAATATTTAAAAAATGCAGATATTACTGATGTCCACTCCTTTGTAAACATACAACCCCAAATAAATATATATACGCCAGCTCTTGTTGTCAAAATCATTACCTCACAATAATAAACACATTAAAATGTTTAAATGGCTAAAAAGGAAATTATATTAGCCAACAGAGTACTTCTATTGAATGTATTACTGCTCATAAGCAGTTATTGCTGTTGATATTACAAGGTAGAGCTGTGTAAACAAAGGCCATCTCCATTAAAATGCACACAGCAGGACGCCACTGAAACAAGTGGCCTGAAACAGATCACCTTATTTATGACTGATTCCTCAACATTCACTTGTACTCCAACATAGTTGATAAAACAATATTTTCCTCTTTTATTCTTCCCAAACTGGCAGTTGGAAATCAGTCGAAAACAAGGACCAAGAGTACGAAATAAGATTACGGCTTTTGTATTTCAATATATGATTGAGTCATGGAGACATGAAGTGACAGAGAAAGGCCCTTTAGTCGATCATGACCATGCCAACCATTAGATTCCTATGTGTAGAAAAAAAACTGTAGATGCTGGTTTAAACCAAAGAAAGACAAAAAGCTGGGGTGGGACAGGCAGCATCTCCAAAGAGGAATGGGTGGCGTATCGGGCCGAGACCCTTCTACGGATTCCTATCTTTACTAATCCCTTTTCCCAGTTTTCAGCCCCTGTCTGTCCATGCCTTAACATTTCAAATGATTATGTAAAAAATGTTTTAAATGTTCTGGGAATACCACCTTCCACCATCGCACCAGGCTGGGAGTTTCAGGTTTCAACCATCTTCTGGGTTATGAAATTCTTCCTCAGATCCTCTCTAAATCCCTAGCATTTAATTTAAACCCATGCTCTTTGTTTTGGGCACTTCAGCTAAAAGAGGGATGTTTCTCACTATCTGTCCTGTATGTGCCCCTTAATCAGGTACCCCCTCATCCTCCTCTGCTCCAAGGAAAACAAACTAATCAATTCTCATGATCAATAGTTCACGGTGCTCAATTGATATATGCACTGGGAATACAACAATAACATTCTTACTGCTGCAGATTTACAGGCACATGAAACACAATACCACAAATAAAGAGGCAATAAATTATCAGCTATTCTATGTAAATCCGGTCATGATTGTGCAAGCCAAAGTATGTAGCACAATTTTAGTAGTACAAGTTCCATAGCTGTTCTGTGCTGAGGTAGGGTTTGTTGTTGGGATTGTGCAGGGTGGATCATGAACCTGATAATTAATGGGAAGAAGCTTTTCTAGAACATGGATGTAATAGTTATCATGTTCCCTTACCTTCTTCCTGATGATAGTAGTGAGATGAGTGAGTGTGGCCAGGGAGGTGTGTGCTTTTGTTGGTACTTGCTCTCTTATTGGGGCAGCAGTTCCTGTAGGCCCCTTTGATGGTGGGAGATCAATACTCGTGATGGACCATGTCATCTCCACCACTTACTGCATGCAGCCTCTTTCGTTGTTGAGCATTCAAATTGCCAAAGCAGGCCGTGATGCTGAAGTGCTCATTTTTAGTCAACATCCTGGTTAATTATCTCTGTGCCCTCTACACCATTAATACTTCCTTCCTCTGCCCCCAAACTGCTGTCAATACTTCAAATTCATCTGATAAATGACACACATAGTTGTCCCATCATCTCCCTGCTCTTACATTCTGTGACATGGTTAATGAAGGCAGGTATCCTGTCCGTCTTCTTCACCTTATTTACCTGTGTTGCTGCCTGCAGTCTGATGAAGGCTCGTCCCAAAACTTAACAATTATGCACCACTTTGTGTTGGTCTATCACATGAAATCCCAATAAAATACATTTACGTTTGTGGTTGTAACGTGACAAAATATGGAAAAGTTCAAGGGGTATGAATATATTTGCAAGCCACTGTGCACCAGGGTCCTCCTGTTTCTGAATATTTGTTTACGTTCAACCATTCATTGGCATATCCTTCCTCTTTTATTCTTCCTAAAATGTATCAACTCACAACTCTCAGGATTAAATATCATCAAAATGGTCTCCTGGATGAATTTTTATATATCTGCCCATTATAACATCTCAAATAAGGTCATTCCAATGAACATAAGTGAAGTTTAAATTACCTACCATCATTACCCTGTCATTTTTACACGTCTCTGCATATTTGTCTTCTATCTCCTACTGACTTTTGGAAGGGTTATAGTACACCCATAGTAAACAATTGTCTTTTTTTTGTTCCCATACTCCACAATGTGGCATTAATAATCTTTCTAGGACATCCTACTTACTTACTGAAGTAATGAACTCCTTGACTAATATTGCAAATGCTACCCCCCTTTTATACCCCCCCCACCCCCCACACAGCAATCTGCCTGAACATTCTAGTCCCTGAAATATTAAGTTGCTAATCCTACCTTCAATCAATGATCTTTGTGATAATAACAATCCTGTACTCCCACATGTTAAACGTCACTCTCAGTTCATCAGCCAAGCTTTTCAGACTCTTTGCGTTTAAACACAGATGCAATTTAATCTTGCTTTTCTCAAATGGAGGCCAAGATTTCATTTTATATTTATCTGTTCCCCTATTATAATCCCACTGTGTCCTATTCCCCTGCCTACTGATGTCTAACAAACCTTACATCATATTCTACCAGCCCAGTTTGTTAAACATTCCTTATTATGCACAGACATGTTAACAAATTATTACTGGACTTCTTAAAGCCTTAATTGGACCTAAAGAAAAAATATGCAGCTTTGCTCTTTTCTATTCATCATACACCATGGCAAAATCTTGTTTTCTCATTTCGGTGGAACTTTTATCTGCTGCTTCTACACTTGGAAGTACCAATTCATGATCTAGTTGCAGGTATGGGGTAACACCTGAAATAGTGTCAATGATCTGAACAAGCATCAGGTCTGTCCATGATTCTGAATAGATCCAAACAGATTTTGACGTGGTTTTATCATGCGATTGGCAAATTATGTCTAATATGGGAAAAACGCATATTGTACATGAAACAGTGAGAGAGTGAGAGGGATAGAAAGTGAGATTGACTGATTAAGAAAATGGATTTGTGTGTGCACGGCAGGGGATATCTGTTCCTTCTCCTGATCCCCGATATACTCTAACAAAGCATTTATCTGCAGGATCTTACCTGATTAGACTTTGGTAAAACCCAACCATCCAGGGTTACTGACTTTCATTAACATACTAATATCATCAAACTCGTCAATCCGAACTCCATCCCTTTCACTCCCCCACCCCCACCGATAAAACTGGAGTTTGGGATATTGGGATCAGAGTGTGTAAAGTTGCTGAATTAAGCAACACTTTACAGCTCCTTCCCTCAGCTTTCCTCTGCCCATAATATTTAAAAGATCTTCTGGATTGAAGATCCTGGATTGTTTAAATTGAAGGCTGGGACATTTATATTTGATTCCAAGTGGTAAAAGCACAATAAAACCAAATAAATATTTTTTACAATGAGGATAGAAATTGCACCATTAGTGTGAACAATTGAAACAAAGATTCAATTAATGTTTATCTTTCATAGAATTAAATGTTATGATAACAAAAGAATATGAAAATGCCAAGGGCACATATGTTTGCAACTATTACATTTGTAGAGGATTCAGGTATGTAGGTTATTTGTGTTTTTTGCACATTTCTAATGATCACCTTTAGAAATAAAGTCAAACAAAAGAGTCAAATAAATTCAAAAGCTCTTACTGCAACAATACTTTACTTTTTGCCTTGATGAAGGATATCGACCCGAAAAGTCACCTATTCCTTTTCTCCAGAAATGCTGCCTGACCCACTATATTTCTCCAGCATTTTGTGTCTATCTTTACTTCTTGAGCTGGATTTGCCTCGTTATATTTGAAATCCAATTGCTCAGAATCTTGTCTCCCTCTAAAATCTAATTGAAGCCCCACTCCATTTGGCTGGCTCACTGAATGTTTCATCTCAATTCCACCACCATAAACAGGCCACGAGTGAAGGAAAATTCTTGTGATGCTCAGTCGTGGCACTGATTCTGTACACTTTACTTTTCCTCAATTATTATCTATAGAAGCCTGAACCCTTTTGGCCACACAGTCTGAGAAATGTAACCTATCTCAATTTGCCTTGTACCCTTTCTTGCATCCTCATAAAGATTATATTTTCAAGCCTCACACCTAACTTTCTGTATTTATCTCTACTGGTTATTATCTACCTTTCTGACCAACTTAGGGATGCTATAAAAAAAGAAATAAGATCAGGCTTTTCTGCTTGTATTTAAATTTTAAGTTCAACTCGAAACATTAGAAAATACACATATAAAATTGCCAAATAAGGTTAAAATAAAAAAGATATATTATCCTCAAAGGTAGTAGTAGATTTATGGGGTACATTCTTACCAGTAAATTGCTTTAAAAAGGTTTGTGAAATGCAAATGCTTAAGAGGGAATTAAAGATTATGAGGATAATGAGACATGATTACCTGCCCTGTGGAATACTGTGGTTGTAATTCTGTTGGCTATTTGGAAATGTCATGTAGATTGTAATGTTAGATTAATTCTCTCCAAATTTGCTTGGTACAAAATCACAAAGATTAACCTTTTTAGGAAACGTAACTCAAGGTAATTCACATCCCTTTGAATTTGATTGAAATGCAGCCTAGTGTAGGTGCTTTTGATGTTGAGAACAAATGGATTAATGTTTTCATTATATTTGCCATGTTCTCTTTCATAAGTTCATAAGACATAGGACATAAGTACATAAGCCATTTGGCCCATCAAGTCTGCTCCGTTCATTCACGGCTAATCTATCTTTGCCTCTCAACCCTATTCTCCTGACATCTCTCCGTAACCTTTAACACCTTTACTGATCAAGAATCTATCAATCGCCACTTTAAACATACCCAAATGTCCTGTTCCTTTGTTACATTCTAGCATAGAGATGAGCAAACATACACCATCGAAGTTCTGAAATTTAAGCAAGAATATGAAAGTAGGATATAGTGGTTGGTGCCTGAACAAGGCTAATGAATATGAAGAAGGATCTTGACCCAAAACATTGCCTGTCCATTCACCTCCTCCCTTCACATCCCAACCCCTAATGCTGCCTGAGCTGCTGACCGCTTTCTCACTCCGGATTCCAGCATCTGCAGACCTTTGCGTCTTCAAAGGTGATGCTTCTGGTTTAAGCTTGAACTGAATAGAAATGAGTACTGGTTGAACGGCTTAACTGTGAAACAAATGTAACCTTCAATTCAAAACGAAACGGCAACCAAACTGTCCAATTCTATTTTAACAATACAACTTCATCCCAAGGTGTTTTAACAGTGAACAATTGAGGTGGAAATGGTGGGGGGTTTAATGTGCTGGGGGAGATTATGCCAAATGGGAGAGGTGAAGTCACAGAGGAACTTGAAGGCAAGGAATCCTAAACCATACTCATTTAACCTATGGCAGTAGGGTTACCTGGTAAGAAACTGTGTAAGAAAGAACAAGATTAGTCAAATTTAATGCATACTTTTTTTGGAAAGTTGCGGTATATATCAGTTCAAAAGAATTTTGGAGAAACAAAGTAAAACGGAAAAGTACATTTGAGCCTTACATTTAATAATTGAAAAATATCATTACCTTTGGCTGTTCTCTTTCACTTGTCTCATTCCCACTGTCTTTCGTATCTCTGTAAATCATATTCGACTTTTTCAAGTGAATGCATCTTGTCATTGAGTTAATAGGTTTCAGTGTCAAGGATACAAATTAAATCATCTTTGTTTCCAGCCATGCATCAGTCTAAAATGAGAAAATTTGGACACTGTTTTATCTGCTATGTCTTACTGCATTTTTGATGAAATTCAGTCTATCAAGCACCAGTACAGAAAACCATTGTTCTTAAAGTAATTTGATATATAAGTGCAAAAATATCATATTATGAATTAAGATTTAGTAAGGAAATAACTGTCAAACCCAATTATAGGTAGATCTGATCTTACCAAATTAATTGCAAATTTATGACTAAAACAAATCTTTACGAAGTCTCAAATGTACTTCACTTAATAGTATTATGATAGTGTTATAATAGATATCATTATTTATAAATGAACGTATGATAGACGAGACACTGCCTGCCTGCATAAGGTAAAAAACAGAGCACTTTATTTCTATCTTTATCTGTCTATGTCTGTCCCTATCTCTTCCCCCTTCTCTGGATCTTGTTTTTCCATGTCCTGCTAATTTTGTACTCAGCCAATGACCTCATCTAGTCTATAAGGTAATTGCTCACTGAATCTCAGAAATTACTCAGTCACAGATAAAGGAGCACAGTGTAGTTGGTATTTATGGTTGAAGGAAAATCTGATGGGACTAGAAATGGGTGGAGGAAGATGCAGAGGGAATAATATGGGATAATGGTAGGTGAAGGTGGGAATAGATTGGGAACAAGCATTCAGCTAAAATTACGCCTGAAACCAAGGCCCTATTAGGTAGAGATCAAAACAAGAGTCCATACCGAAAACGTCCCCTAACCATGTTCCAGTGATGCTTCCAGTGATGCTGCCTGATCCACTGAGTTAGTTCAACACGTTGTGTCATTTTTTTTGATAACCTGCAACTGCAGTTCCTTGTTTCTACACCCTACTGGGCAGATTGTCTCAGTAAAAACCATTAGTCTGATTAAGCTTAAGTAGGTATTGTGAAGTTAAAAATGACGAGAATCACAGGGGGGTAGCAAACTTTCTAACTGGATATATCATTAAGTTGCACAATACTAATGTTGCTTAAAGTAATTGTTGACATAAATTCATGTTGGGAAGAGTAAGAAACTGAAGGGAAAAACTAATTGTCAACATATTTTGCCCATTGCGACAAATTAAACCAAAAAGTTGGCGAGTAATATCTTAACATCTTCAGGGATGGTGGTTGAAGCGAATAGGCATTTGGGTATGCAGGGAATGGAGGGATAAGGATTATGTACAGATAGATAAGTGATGGTCTTGGTATCATGTTTGGCACAGACATTGTGGGCTATATTCATCTAACCTGTGGACCTAATAGGTCTTCTGGTCTTGGGTCTGTCTTAGCCTTTTGCAGCAAATTATTCAGCTTGCTCAGTGGTTTATATAGAAACATAGAAACATAGAAAATAGGTGCAGGAGGAGGCTATTCGGCCCTTCGAGCCAGCACCGCCATTCATTGTGATCATGGCTTATCGTCCCCTATGAATAACTCGTGCCTGCCTTCTCCCCATATCCCTTCACTCCACTAGCCCATAGAGCTCTGTCTAATTGTTTAATATGAAGACCCTGTGAAATCATCCTGAGTGTTACTAAAAATGTTAGTTAACTGTCTGACATGTAACTACAAATAGCTCACCTTTAATAGAAACATAGAAACATAGAAATTAGATGCAGGAGTAGGCCATTCGGCCCTTCGAGCCTGCACCGCCATTCAATATGATCATGGCTGATCATCCAACTCAGTATCCTGTACCTGCCTTCTCTCCATACCCTCTGATCCCCCTTAGCCACAAGGGCCACGTCTAACTCCCTCTTAAATATAGCCAATGAACTGGCCTCAACTACCCTCTGTGGCAGAGAGTTCCAGAGACCCACCATTCTCTGTGTGAAAAAAGTCCTTCTCATCTCGGTCCTAAAGGATTTCCCCCATTATCCTTAAGCTGTGACCCCTTGTCCTGGACCTCCCCAACGTCGGGAACAATCTTCCTGCATCTAGCCTGTCCAACCCCTTAAGAATTTTGTAAGTTAATATTTACATTGTTCCTACATGCACCTGACAATCTGTTGTAAGGTTAATGTTGCAAATATAACTTCTGCTGAACCAAGGGGTCATTTATTTGTGGTGATTCATCCTTGTGACGTCTTTTATAAAAGACTGTTCAAATCATTTCTGTTTCATTATGTGTGGAATTCTGTGCAGATATTGTGCTTTGATTGTTTGAAAATTGCATTCAGTATGTGCCTAAATTTACAAGCAATGATTTTAATAGCATCAATTCTACAGGAGAAATACCAAGTCAGAAAAATTATCCTTAAAATGTTATAATTAAACTGCTCTGAATTTATGCAGGTGGATATGCTGCATTTTATGTATTTTGCACATTCCTAGATGCCCTATACTAACTAGTATTTTAAATTGTGCACACTTTTCACCACCAACTGTTCTTGATGTTCATAGGCTTTCTGTTGTAAATTGCCCCCTTAGTGACTTTTGAACTAATACTATTCCCTTGAGATGAGCCAAGAAAGAATACCTTGTATTTGCAGTTAATAACTCCTGGATCACCTAGTCATTCAATTAATTCCTGACATTTTCTAGTGGGAAGCCCAAGAGTCTCTTCAAGGGTGTTAACTCTGTGGGACATCAGGGTAGTCCAAGCTCTATGGGCTCTCTGCTGCTCCTGCTGGGTGGTGGTGCTAGGCTGACTGCGCCATTTTCTCTGAGAAGAAATATCTTTGCTAAGTCCTTGAGACCTCAACAGCAAAGTTTGTGTCGGTACTGTTGTTGTAGAGCCAAGCTGATGAAGATAACAGAGCAAATGAATCCACGCTCAATCCAAAGGTCATTGATAATAATTGCAGATATGCTTGCAGGCTCTCAGTCAGAGAAAGATTGTAAGTGATGGCCAGTTATTGCCAGTGCCTGGATCGGAGGGAGATGAGGTCTTGTGGTTGTCTCCTTGGTGATACCAGGCCACATCCAAAGCAATTTCTCAAGAGGATGACTGCTCAAATTTGACTCCATCTTGTTTTTGTTTTATGAAAGTATGTTAATCCCAGCACTTCTAGCATGTCCATGCTATCTCACCTACAATGAGATTCCCACTGGAGCAGAGCTAATCCATGGGACAAATCATGAACTATTTAATATAGTTCAACTCCATTCCAGAACCTGGGTCATCCCAACCTCAATCACTATGATAGAGTACATAGATGACCTGCTGAGTTACTCCAGCATTTTATGCCTATCTTTGGTATAAACCAGCATCTGCAGTTTATTTTTATTACAAAGATGACAATACAGTATAAACTCCAAATCACCATTGGCTCATTCACTGACACATGGGAAGGAACAGGCCTTATATAATACGCGTCCACAAAATAAAAATCTTCTACCTGCTTCCACTGAACAACCTTGTAGCACTCCAAGCAGAGTGCAGGCAGCAAGCCCAACCTCACAGCACTCCAAGCAGAGTGCAAGCAGCAAGTCCAACCTCACAGCACTCCAAGCAGAGTGCAGGCAACAAGTCCAATCTCACAGCACTCCAAACTTCACAACATTTCAAGCAGAGTGCACACACATACACTCACCCACACACAGACACTCACACACACACAGACACAAACACTCACAGACACACTCACACAAACACACACTCACAGACAGACACACAGACAGCCACTCACTCACACATACAGACGCACAGCCAGACACTTACACACATAGACACATAGACAGACAATTACACACACACTCACAAAGACACTCATACACTAACACACAGACACTCACACACAGACTCTCACACATACACATACACTCACACACAGACACTCACACATACACATTCACTCACACAGACACTCACACAGACAGACACACACACACAGACAGACACACAAACACAGACAGACACACACACACGGACAGACACACACAGACACAGACACACAGGCACACACACATACACTCACACACACACAAAGACACACTCACACACACACTTCCACACTTCCACAGTCAGTAACACTTCCGCATTCAGCACAACCTCTGCACTCACCGGAAATGATGCAATCAGTGTGACCTGTCCACTACATGGAAATCACAAAATGAGCGGGTATTTGAAGTAAACACGGTTGGACCTAATAAAGCGTTTATTCCTTCCAGCCACATAGTTGCAAAAGCCACACAGTTGTAAAAGCCACACAGTTGCAATAGCCACACAGTAAATAGCCACACAGTTGCAAAAGCCACACAGTTTCAATAGCCACGCACTTTCAATAGCCATGCATTTTCAATAGCCACACATTTTCAAATAGCCACACATTTTCAAATAGCCACACATTTTCAAATAGCCACACACTTTCAAATAGCCACACATTTTCAAATAGCCACACATTTTCAAATAGCCACACACTTTCAAATAGCCACACACTTTCAAATAGCCACACACTTTCAAATAGCCACACACTTTCAAATAGCCACACATTTTCAAATAGCCACACATTTTCAAATAGCCGCACACTTTCAAATAGCCACACATTTTCAAATAGCCACACATTTTCAATAGCCACACACTTTCAAATAACCACACATTTTCAAATAGCCACACATTTTCAAATAGCCACACACTTTCAAATAACCACACACTTTCAAATAGCCACACATTTTCAAATAGCCACACATTTTCAAATAGCCGCACATTTTCAAATAGCCGCACACTTTCAAATAGCCACACATTTTCAAATAGCCACACATTTTCAATAGCCACACACTTTCAAATAACCACACATTTTCAAATAGCCACACATTTTCAAATAGCCACACACTTTCAAATAACCACACACTTTCAAATAGCCACACATTTTCAAATAGCCACACACTTTCAAATAGCCACACACTTTCAAATAGCCACACATTTTCAAATAGCCACACATTTTCAAATGGCCACACACTTTCAAATAGTCACACATTTTCAAATAACCACACATTTTCAATGGCCACACATTTTCAATAGCCACACATTTCAATAGCCACAATTGTGAAATCCACAGTTTAAAAACACATAAAGGGAACTCACAGCTCAGTAGACACTAAGTGTTCTGTAGATTCACAGCTCAGACTGAGAGTCGTGACCTCTCACTCACCATCATGCAGCAACAGAGCCATGTCCAGACTTCCGGGTTTTATAGTTCCTCCCCCCACCCCCCAGAAGGGGCATGACCTTCATGGCAGTGATTGACAGGAGAGAGAATCTCAACATATTTTAAACACTAATAACTTCATGCTTCATCGATGGAAAAAATCCTCTGCACCTGATGAGCGGAGGGGGACTCTGAGTAAGATGGTCAAAAATCACAGCCGTAAGTGGTAGTGTTTTTTCTAAAATCAATATACAACACAAACAGGAAGTGGTCAAGATTAGACTTTTAATTATATAGATAGATATAGATAGATATAGAACCTGCCACAACTACCACCTCTGGAAACTCGTCCCATATACCCACCACCGACTGCATTTGAAGGCCAGTGTACATCATTTGCATGCTGGACACCAGACTCCTGAAATGGATACTTCATTATGAGATCTGTCATGAGAAGTGATTAACCAGAGGTCAGAGGAAAAAGGTCAAAGATCATTGGGGAGGAGCAACATCCCCAACTATGTTGTGGAATCCCTGGCATTGAGAATCTTGAATCCATTTAGTAGAAGCATTGGCAAGCCCAGTGTAAATAATAAAACGATACAATTGTACACCTTCTGCTTAATCTGTGGCAATATTAGCTGTAGGTTTAGGTTTAGATATAAGTTTAGGTTTAGGTTTAGGTTTATTATTCACACATGTATTGAGGTGCAATGAAAAGTTGTATTTTGCATGATAGCCAAGCAAGTCAGATGATAAGTGTAGCAAGGAACTGCAGATGCTGATTTACACTGAAGATAGGCACAAAATGTTGGAGTAACTTAGTGGATCAGGCACAATCTCTGAAGAGAAGGAATGGGTGGCATTTCTGACCCAGAAGGGTCTCGACCAAAAACGTCACCCATTCCTTCTCTCCAGAGATGCTGCCTGTTCCACTGCATTACTCCATAATTTTGTGACTGTCAGATGATACTATACATAAATGCAATCAAGCCAGACTCGTACAATAAGTAGAGCAAAGGGCAAAATGGAGTGTGCATAATCTAGTTCTCAGGTGGAAAATAGCCCAGCCGGGCAGATAATCCATCTGTTTTCATGGAGTCATAGAGTCACAAAATCGCAGTCTTTTTAGTTTAGTTTAGAGATGCAGCGAGGAAACAGGCCCTTTGGCCCACCAGCGATTCCCACACATTAACACTATCCTACACACAATAGGGACAATTTACACTTTAAACAAGCCAATTTACCTGCAAACTTGTCAAACTTTGAAGTATTAGCAATGTTACAAAATTTTGAGATTTTAAAAATCAAGTCTGCAATTTATCCCATCAGATAAAGCATAAAAAGAAGTTTAATTTGACACCTAATTTACTTTCATATCTTCAGTATTAAGAAAGTTATGCCCATTTTCATACTCGGAAATGAGCATCTTGCTTCCCATTGCCTTTCAATTGACTTAACTCAAAAGCTGTGATCTGGAAAAGTTAAAAGTCCATAACATTCTTAAAAATTAAGAGAACTCAATGAAATTTTCAGTTATTATAGATTGAAGCATTCTGAAACAAATATTAAACAATCTTACTTGCATGACCTAAAATTAAAGCATATAATTAGTTAGTTATCTAATTGTAGCTAATTACAAAATTCAATGAGTAGATCTAAACATCTATCAATTTCTTAAGAAAAGATAAACGTTTTTAAAATTGCCTAAGTGTCCAAATAACATTCACACAATAATCCACAATATAACATAATTTTTTAGTCTAATTTTCATGAATTTCTGGGCCAAATGGAAGGATTTTAGTGTTTTATGCCTGTAAATGAATGGCCATTTAAATCAACTAGCGAGTGGGTTTTAGCGGAATGCGGTGAATTGGAACGTTGCGGTTAGCAGTGAAGTCGGGAGGAAAATATTGGGGGTTCATACATTTTTTGGGGACCCCATTTCGCAACATAAAAATATTATTAATGCCTCCCGAAAAACCAACTTTTAATATAAAAATAAACTATTTACCTTTTTTTCTTCCCTACGCAAAATGCTTCCGGTTGTCTGCGGTCACGGCTTTTGAAGGTGATTTTTAAATTACTCTAGTTAATAAATAATTTAGAGTAATTTAAAAATACCACCATTGATGAAATGTCGGAGCGATTTTTCTTCAGCAACCAAATCGCCCGACATTCATCGATTTGTCCTGCCTGTTGAAAAACGGCACTTTAAGCCCGCCCCCCTCTGCAAGGCGCGAAAGTTGCGCACACGGGGAGCGGCAGAAGTGCAGCGCCGCTAAAGGTAAGTTTTGTAACATACCTAGAAGTATGGGAGGAAACTGAAGATCTTGGAGAAAACACATGCAGATCATGGAGAGATCGTACAAACTCCGTACAGACAGCAACCGTAGTCATGATCGAACCCGGGTCTCTGGCGCTGCAAGCACTGTAAGGCAGCAACTCTACTGCTGCACCACCATGCCGCCATACAACCCAGAAACTGATGCTGTTCCAAGTTCTCACCGATACTAATCCATTTAGTTGCACTTGGTCTATAGCTTTTTTTATGCACTGGCAATGCCAGTGCTTGTCTATATTTTTAAACAATACTTGTCTCCACCACTTTCTCAGGCAGCGCATTCCAGATTGGAAATATCTTCTGAGCGAAAACAAATTCTTTACTTCCTCTCTCAACCTCATACTCATATATATGCATAATCTATCATAATGTTAAATTCAAAATGTAAGTACATACATTCATTCTTATGAACTGCAGATCTAGTTTCCTCTATCTCTAAGTATAGTCATTTTTCTGTCTTTTGTGCTATTGATGCCATCGATTACAATACTGTGGAGGTGTGGCAAGCATATCGATGAATTTTTGTGTATTTTCCAATTTATGAACAAAGTCAACATGAACATCTGTAAAAACAAAACCCATTCATTACCCGGGTTTGCCTGCACACATCTTTCAAGTTTAGCCTGGGCCTCCTCTACAGGGAGGCACTGGGAACTACAGGGAAAACAAATCCAGCCTAGGCAGTCTCACTTCATAACTGAAGCATTCCAGTCCACCTTCATCCTGGTCAATCTCCCCTCTGACTATTCCAGTGAAAAAAAAGTTTTCCAACTGTGGCCAATGCTTAATACAATTCTGCCATAATTTCTGAACTCCTATGTCTATGCTCCAACTAATGAAGGCCAATGAATTCACTCTTTACCTCCCTATCTACTTGTGCTGCCACTTTCAAGGATCATTAGGCTTGTAGAGCAAGTTTTATTCTATTTCTCAATTCTCTCCTGGCACCACGTGTTCATGGTGTATGTTCTATAATGTGTTCTACCCTTGGGTATGTCCAAGGGTATCCCCCTGTTAGAAATTCCATCATATTCGCATCAAACACATAACAGTATCGTTCAGGAAGAGGCTCTTTGAACCACCATGTCAGTGCAAATCATTATACCAATTTAAACTGATACAATCTGCCAGCGCACCTTCCATTCTCTGCTTGTTCATACGTGTGTATCTAAATGCCTCTCAAATGTTTCTATGGTATCTGCTCCACCACTTCCCTTGGCAGAGTGTTCCAGGCATTTACAATCACAATCACAATCACAATAATACTTTATTAGCCAAGTATATTTAGTAACATACGAGGAATTTAATTTGCCAAGTCAGTCATACAAATAAAAAGCAACGGAACGCACAAAATACATTTTAACATAAACATCCAACACAGTGCCTCCTCCGCATTCCTCACTGTGATGGAAGGCAAAAAAAAGTTAAAATCTCTTCCCTTAGCTCTGCTACAGTCGGGGGCCTCGAACCCTCCGTTGACGGGACAATCTTGACTCCTGTAGCCGGCGCCGTTTGGGCCCTCCGCATCAAGGCGATCAGCACCTGCATTGGGGGTATGTCAGCTCCCCCGCGCAGGACGATCGGACCCTGCGTCGTGGCTGGACGAGCCACTGCGTCGTTGGAGTTTACCGACTAGCCTCTCCCGAGCTCTTGATGGTAAAGTCATCAGGCCGCGGTTGGAGTGATCCCAGACAAGGGATTGGCTCAGATGTAAGTCCACGCCCCACGGTGGGACCCAAAGTCAGTCCGTGGAGGCCTCCAGCTCCATCGATGGTAGGCCGCAGAGCACTAGGAGATTGCGATCTGCAAATTAATCGCATCTCCGGCAAGGTAAGAAACTGAAAATAAAAATCCCCGGCCCCCACATGAAACAAACCGGAGAACATTGACACAGACTTTTAACACACACTAAAAAAAAGATGAAAACACAGACTATTGGCGGGGCTGCCAATCGTACGGCTTCCCTGGTGGTTACAACTCTCTATGTAAAATGCCTGCTTACCAGATTTCCCTTAAACTATCCATCCTCTCAACTTAAAACCATGCTCTCTAGTATTTGACATTACCACCCTGGAAAAAAAAGAGAGTGACTACCTTTTTTTGTATATGCCTCTCGTATTTTTGTACACTTGCACCTCAGCCTCGGACACTACAGAAAATAACCAATCATTTCCTCATAAAAAAACACAGACAAAATGCTGGAGTAACTCAGTGGTTCATACAGCATCTCTGGAGAGCATGGATGGGTGACGTTTCTGGTCAGGACCCTCCTTATAACTCACACTCACCCATCCAGGGAACATCCTGTAAACCTCCCACTTATCTGCCATTGCTCTACACATCATAGTTCATCAAGGTCAATATAATTCTTTTGACTAAGACTACCCACTTCACTGTCATCACCATCACTGGTCTATCAAGAACACAACCAATTTTTTGTGTAATTCTAGTTGCCATAGCAACTCCGCTAAAAAATGTCTCATGTTATTTTATATTTCTATAAATGGATTTTTGCCCAGTGGGAGAATGTTTTTTACAATCCACTATTTCCCATTCATGGTTTGACAAAAATACATTCGGAGTAGTTTTTCAGAACATAAACTCTAATATATTCATTGAGGATGAAATCATTTTACTTTTGTTAATAAATAAAATGTGTGCTGGAATTCAAGATGAACTATTTCCAAGCCTTTTATATTTTATCTTCATATTTCAACCAGATCCATAAATTGAACTATCCGAAGCGGCAGCACACAGGATGGTAACACCACTCACTGGGGGAGTCAA
This sequence comes from Raja brachyura, assembly GCA_963514005.1. Next base: position 99,218,456 of record OY740782.1, on the reverse strand, counting down.
TTGCTATGTGGACATTAATGAGCTATGGCATATTGCAGCACTTTTCTTGCGCCTGTATGCGGTCAAGGTTAAAGAGCTGCCAACCACAATTCATTTCATTTCCCAGTAATTTTATCTATATTTTGATTAAATGGATGACCCTTAACTCAAGATGAATCACCATAGAAAGTCATCTGGCAGAAGAAGTAAATCTTGCCATTGTATACAAATTGTATACAATAGCTTCTGCAATGTGCTTAGATTAATCCAATTGCTGCAGTCCCACACATGCAGAGTAAGTGGAGGGGTTTCAGAAAATTAGGTGTAGCCTTGCAAGTGTTTTGTGTCCAATTCCTTCTGCTCATGGTTATCCTTCAAGATACATTTTGCACACTGCATGCGTTTCAGAGTTATAGCTGCTGCAACCTTGCTTCACATGTGATTCATGGCCCTGACATTCCTTTTCCATCCATTAACATGAATGGACAAATGCATGAATCAGGTGCACGTCCAAGTTTCCAATATGCACTAGGTGCACAAAGCCTGGAATTAAGACTGCTAAAGTCAACATCATGCTTTTGTATCTTAACAGGGTTTTGAAAAGAATCACATTTTTGAATTGTTAGTTCATCGTGTTTTGAACATTTTACGAACAGAATTATGTGGACTATTTAAAGAAAATGTATGTGGCTAAATCTCAACAAGTAATCTTGAATTCAGAAGCATGAACATTAGGTTCCTGACCAGTGGCTGAGATAATGGTTGCAGTATCTGACTTTTATATTATTCACTTGGAGTAATAGCCTTATTACCCTGAAAGCAGGCACTGTTTTTATGGAAGATTAAGCACAAAGGTTTAGATTCGGAAATTGTGTCTTGAACATGGGTACCATGGAGTGGAAGCAGGATTGGCTTAGTGTATAGATAATTTGATACAAAGATGTCCATGAGCTTTTCACGCTTGTTGAGGTTTGATAGAGGAGGAAAATTAATTAATTTGTTCTTTCAGGTGATCCTAGAGTACTGAACTTTAGAACGGAATGATACACTATGGTGGTTGAAGTCACATCTGGAACTTAATGGCTAAGTTTGTAAATATAGCCATTAAGTTCAAGATCCACTATGGTGTCTCATTCCATTCTAAAGTTCAGTACCCTGAGGATTACCTGAGAGAACAAATAAGTTTACAAACTTAGCCATTACACTTAATGGCTAAGTTTACAGCTAATGCCATATCAGCTGAAATTGGAGCCATTGGATGCTTGGCAAAATTTAAAAAAAAATACAGGGGACTTAAAGGATTGTTTAGATGAGAAAGTTTTGTGCAGAACAGCTGCAGAAGTATGACAGCTTGTAAAGAGGCAAAAGTCTGGAAGCATGCCAGTCTAAAAGAGTAGATGTGAATTACTGTGATATAAAATAGTAAGATTAAACAAGAATTTACCAGTTTGAAGTTTGATCTTTATTTTATGAGGAGTTACGATGAGGGATTTCGTGAAGACCCCGCCAGGCACGCATGCGCGAAATTCTTCAAAGCAGTGGTGTGGAATCACAGATCACAAACCGAAGATAGTAAGATTAAAACTTGACCATACCAGTTGAATTTATAATAGAGGGTTGGGAGCGGAGGGCACGAAATCCCTCATAGTAACTCCTCATAAAATAAAGATCAAACTGCAAACTGGTAAGTTCTTGTTTAATCTTACTATTTTACTTCGGAGTCACGTGAGTGACTTCGTGAAGATTTCAAAGCTCTGTGATTACATTCCCTGGACCACGCCCATGCTCACACACTGCCGTAATTCTGATGGAGGAAGTATGTTAACGTATTTCAGACTTGAACAAGCTGAAACATAATAACATTTGTTAATACAACAATAACCCCCTGAACTCGGGGACAAACGTTTAGGGAACAGCACTTAAAACTGAATCCGCCAACGTTGTGGGAGCGGTTATAAGTCAGTTATAAAACCGCTGAATGTAGATTCACTGGCCCAGCTCGCTATTGCGAGGCCATAATCCATGAACACCGCCATAGTCCTTGCCACTGATGTGGATGCAGCCCTGGTAGAATGACATTTAAAATGTTAGTGTCTTACCTGCTGCACCGAATACCACATTGAGTCATCTGGAGATAGTCTGCACAATCATCCTGTGACGTGGGTTTCCATGGCTGAAACAGACCCGTCTCCATATACCTGATGCCCATTTTCAGACCTGTAGTCCCAGGTCTGTGTAGTGTAAGCAACTCTTCTATAAAGAAGTTACTTTATTATGGTCTGGTCATTCTATCCAGGTTTAATTCCTGTAAGTCATGACCCGTTGTGCTGTGTTCAGTGCCATTACCATAACCACTTTGAAGGTGAGCAAGTCCATCATAGGCGACCAGCTCCTGAGGAGGGTCAACGCTACCTCCAATCTCAGGTAATATAATATCATGTTCGGGGAGGGATGGATAGACCACACCCCTCATAGTTTGGACACCAGCTGGTGAGATCCCACTCCAATCTAGCGATAGGATGACAATGCACTCCTGGCACTGTATACAGCACTGTAACTGAGGGACTCATCATAATGATGACCCATGAGTATTCCAGCACCTTGGAGAGTATAGCAGATATGTAGATGGTCTAAGTCCGACTACAGAAACCTCCCATATCCTTATGTAGGCGATGTACTGCTTCCTACTGGACTCTCTCTGCATGATGCTGTTTGACGTCCATGGTCCTTTATGTTGCAGAGCCTGGTTGCGTATCCTGCAGCACCTGTCTGATGAAGCAGAATGGGGAAAGGATAGAAAACCCGCATTTCCCCCCAATGTAGCGAAAACGCGTCCTTCGCCACTGCCCCAGGATCTGGTTCTCAAGAGACATATGTTGGTATCCAATGGCTCAACCTGGACGCAAAGAGGTCGATATCTGGTATTCCATATTAGGCTATAATTTTAGCAGATATTTGGAGGTTCAATCTACTTGATGTCGTTATTAATACTTGTGACCTGGTGTCCGCCACTATATTGAGCTTATCCAGAAGGTACATAACTGAACCCAAATTTATTTCAATCCACCAGAGCCAAATTAATGTTTCCAATTCATCCCAAGATATTAACTTGACACCACCCATAAGGTTTAATATGCCACCTCAGTGGTATTATTTTGAAGACGAGCATACGTATGCTGCAGATTAGTGCATTAACGTGCAGCCCTTGACATGATCCCAGCGTTTCTAAACAGTTTATTCCTTATAATTGAAGAGAAGTAGACTCATGCAAATCACAACCATTGCTAATCCACCATTGTACCTCAATTATGCTTCGTTTGGCAGCTGCATAAGCTCGTAATTGTCCAGCATTCGCTTTAAATGCTGAGATTTTGCTTTTTCGCCCAAGCTTTGATAGCGTAATGGCCCAATTATGTAGCTGGAATGTAGCTCCAATTTACCAATAGCTTAGCAGCATGTCTTAAGTCGGTTCCCTGGCGCAAGCAAGGCTGTTATTGCGTCTATTATGTCTATTGCTCTGTTCCCTGGATAGTGACAAACAGAGCCCCAGAATGTATGTAACCTCCCTCATACTTGTGAGGTTATGCATGCAGCACTTCCTAGAGAACCAGACCCCCTTACCTCCATGGTTACCGGCGGGCCTGACGTTGTGGTTTCTGGTATTCCGTCTTTGCTGGGTGCTGCTCGATCGCCTTGGTAAATCCCTGTTCCTGCGGCTGGTGTGAGAGGCCCGGGGAGCCGTTGGAGACAGAGGGTGGAGCTACCTGCGCTGTGAGTATAAATCTAGCGCGGGGCTTGCTTTTCACAGAGGCCCAGGGAGCCGTTGGAGACAGAGGGTGGAGTTACCTGCGCTGTGAGTATAAATCTACCGCGGGGCTTGCTTTTCACAGAGGCCCGGGGAGCCGTTGGAGACAGAGGGTGGAGTTACCTGCGCTGTGAGTATAAATCTAGCGCGGGGCTTGCTTTTCACAGAGGCCCGGGGAGCCGTTGGAGACAGAGGGGGGAGCTACCTGCACTGTGAGTATAAATCTAGCGCGGGGCTTGCTGACACAGAGGCCCGGGGAGCCGTTGGAGAGAGAGGGTGGAGTTACCTGCACTGTGAGTATAAACCTAGCGCGGGGCTTGCTTTTCACAGAAGCCCGGGGAGCCGTTGGAGAGAGAGGGTGGAGCTACCTGCGCTGTGAGTATAAAGCTAGCGCGGGGCTTGCTTTTCACAGAGGCCCGGGGAGCCGTTGGAGACAGAGGGTGGAGCTACCTGCGCTGTGAGTAGACCGACATCTGCAACGTTCCATCTTCCAGAGAGGGAATCTGGTGAAGCCTCTGATTGGTTGAAGAGGATCAGAGGAAGCAGCTGATTGGCTGCAACCCGGGGTTTACATTTCTACATTTCTGCCTACAGGTTTAAGGATTCTGGGTGCTAAGGATTCTGGGTGTTAGGGATTCAGTATTTATTAGTATTTATTAGTAAAGTTTAAAGAATAAAGTTTTGTGTTTAATAAAAAATAAATTAAAAATATATATATATTTAATAGAGTAATTTAGGAGTAAGATGTCAGTGGAGATTGGCCCCATGGTTTGCTCAGCCTGCAACATGTGGGAGATCAGGGATATGGTCGGTGTCCCTGATGACTACATTTGCAGGAAGTGTGTCCAGCTGCAGCTCCTGGCAGACCGCATTGAATGATTGCAGCTGCGGTTGGATTCATACTGGAGCATCCACGATGCAGAGAAAGTCGTGGACAGCACATACAGCGAGTTGGTCACACCACAGGTAAAAGGTAAGAGGACAGAAAGGGAGCGGGTGGCCAATAGCCAGCAAAGCAGTAGGCAGATAGTGCAGGAGTCCCCTGCGGTCATCTCCCTACTCAACAGGTTTACCATTTTGGATACTGTTGAGGGAGATGGCTCATCAGGGGAATGCAGCAGCAGCCAAGTTCATGGCACCATGGGTGGCTCTGCAGCACATGATGGGGGAAAAAAGAGGGGAAGGGCTATTGTAATAGGGGATTCAATTGTCAGGGGAATATATAGGCGTTTCTGCGGCCGCAAAAGAGACTCCAGGATGGTATGTTGCCTCCCTGGTGCAAAGGTCAGGGATGTTACTGAACGGCTGCAGAACATTCTGGAGGGGGAGGGTGAACAGCCAGTTGTTGTGGTGCATATTGGCACCAACGATATAGGGAAAAAAAGGGATGAGGTCCTACAAGGTGAATTTAGGGAGCTAGGAGATAAACTCAAAAGTAGGACCTCAAAGGTAATAATCTCTGGATTATTACCAGTACCACGGGCCAGTCAGAGTAGAAATAGGAGGATATTGCAGATGAATACGTGGCTTGAAAAATGGTGCAAGGGGGAAGGATTCAAATTTTTAGGGCACTGGAACCATTTCTGGGGGAGGTGGGACCAGTACAAACAGGACGGTCTGCACCTGGGCTGGAATGGAACCAATGTCCTTGGGGGAGTGTTTGCTAGTGCTGTCGGGGAGGATTTAAACTAATGTGGCAAGGGGATGGGTACAAGAGCAGAGAGGCAGGTGGGTGTAAAACGAGGGTGGAAGCAATAGGGAGCAAGGTGAAAAGTAAAAGTGGCAGGCAGACAAAACCAGGGCAAAAATCAAACAGGGCCACTTCTCAACAAAATTGTATAAAGGGTAAGAGCATTGTAAAAACAAGCCTGAAGGCTTTGTGTCTCAATGCAAGGAGTATTTGTAATAAGGTGGATGAGTTGAACGTGCAGATAGCTATTAATGAGTATGATATAGTTGGGATCACGGAGACATGGCTCCAGGGTGACCAAGGCTGGGAGCTGAACATCCAGGGATATTCAATATTCAGGAGGGATAGAGAGAAAGGAAAAGGAGGTGGGGTAGCGTTGCTGGTTAGAGAGGAGATTAACGCAATGGAAAGGAAGGACATTAGCTTGGAGCATGTGGAATCGGTATGGGTAGAGCTGCGAAACACTAAGGGGCAGAAAACGCTAGTGGGAGTTGTGTACAGGCCACCTAACATTAGTAGTGAAGTTGGGGATGGTATAAAACAGGAAATTAGAAATGCGTGCGACAAAGGCAAAACAGTTATAATGGGTGACTTCAATCTACATATAGATTGGGTGAATCAAATTGGCAGGGGCGCTGAGGAAGAGGATTTTTTGGAAAGTATGAGGGATAGTTATCTAAATCAACATGTAGAGGAACCAACGAGAGAGCAGGCTATTTTAGACTGGGTATTGAGTAATGAGGAAGGGTTAGATAGCAGTCTTATTGTGCATGCTCCCTTGGGCAAGAGTGACCATAATATGGTTGAGTTCTTCATTAGGATGGAGAGTGACATTGTTAATTCAGAAACAATGGTTCTGAACTTAAGGAAAGGTAACTTTGAGGGTATGAGACGTGAATTGGCCAAGATTGACTGGCAATCAATTCTAAAAGGGTTGACGGTGGATACGCAATGGAAGACATTTAAAGACTGCATGGATGAACTACAAAAATTGTAGCAAACGTAGCCCCTCTTTTTAAGAAGGGGGGGGGGGAGAGAGAAAACGGGGAATTAAAGACCAGTTAGTCTAACATCGGTAGTGGGGAAACTGCTAGAGTCAGTTATTAAAGATGGGATAGCAGCACATTTGGAAAGTGGTGAAATCATTGGACAAAGTCAGCATGGATTTATGAAAGGTAAATCATGTCTGACAAATCTTGTGGAATTTTTCGAGGATGTAACTAGTAGCGTGGATGGGGGAGAACCAGTGGATGTGGTGTATCTGGACTTCCAGAAGGCTTTCGACAAGGTCCCACATAAGAGATTAGTATATAAACTTAAAGCATACAGCATTGGGGGTTCAGTATTGATGTGGATAGAGAACTGGCTGGCAAACAGGAAGCAAAGAGTAGGAGTAAACGGGTCGTTTTCACAATGACAGGCAGTGACTAGTGGGGTACCGCAAGGCTCAGTGCTGGGACCCCAGCTATTTACAATATACATAAATGATCTGGATGAGGGAATTGAAGGCAATATCTCCAAGTTTGCGGATGACACTAAGCTGGGAGGCAGTGTTAGCTGTGAGGAGGATGCTAGGAGACTGCAAGGTGACTTGGATAGGCTGGGTGAGTGGGCAAATGTTTGGCAGATGCAGTTTAATGTGGATAAATGTGAGGTTATCCACTTTGGTGGCAAAAATAGGAAAACAGACTATTATCTAAATGGAGGCCGATTAGGAAAAGGGGAGATGCAGCACGACCTGGGTGTCATGGTACACCAGTCATTGAAAGTAGGCATGCAGGTACAGCAGGCAGTGAAGAAAGCGAATGGTATGTTAGCTTTCATAGCAAAAGGATTTGAGTATAGGAGCAGGGAGGTTCTACTTCAGTTGTATAGGGTCTTGGTGAGGCCACACCTCGAGTATTGCGTACAGTTCTGGTCTCCAAATCTGAGGAAGGACATTATTGCCATAGAGGGAGTGCAGCGAAGGTTCACCAGACTGATTCCTGGGATGTCAGGACTGTCTTATGAACAAAGACTGCATAGACTCGGTTTATACTCTCTAGAATTTAGGAGATTGAGAGGGGATCTTATAGAAACTTACAAGATTCTTAAGGGGTTGGACAGGCTAGATGCAGGAAGATTGTTCCCGATGTTGGGGAGGTCCAGGACAAGGGGTCACAGCTTAAGGCTAAGGGGGAAATCCTTTAGGACCGAGATGAGAAGGAATCTTTCCACACAGAGAGTGGTGGGTCTCTGGAACTCTCTGCCACAGAGGGTAGTTGAGGCCAGATCATTGGCTATATTTAAGAGGGAGTTAGATGTGGCCCTTGTGGCTGAAGGGATCAGGGGGTATGGAGAGAAGGCAGGTACAGGATACTGAGTTGGATGATCAGCCATGATCATATTGAATGGCGGGGCAGGCTCGAAGGGCCGAATGGCCTACTCCTGCACCTAATTTCTATGTTTCTATGTTTCTATGTGTGTGGTGGGGTAGTCTATGCTGGCTCTGCCCTAACAAGGCTTCTGCTGTTGGGGAGCTGGTGCGGATGTGTTCTTGAGGTTTGGAGGAAGGATAAGGCTGTCTTCTGCACCCTTGCCGATGCTGGTGGTTTCATCAGCCCCTTTTGGCTTCCTCATCAAGTTCTTTGACCTGCTTGGGCAGGTCCTCCCCAAACAGCTGTCTTGGTGGTGTGGTGGGGGTACGATCCAACCCAGCGAATTCAGGGTTAATGTCGGCCCGGATGGAGCTCTGACTAAAACAGTTTCCCGAAGTGTGCTACACAGGAGGGCTAGAGCATCCTGCTGCTCTGCAGATACACCTGCCCCATCGAGGGTCCTGACGAGCGCCGTGATGCCCGACGTCAACAGCTTCAGAATTTCCTGCCTCTTAACCTCTTGTGCCCTCGCATTGGAACTGATGTTCCCTCAGATGGCTGAGTTGACCCTCGGGGCATTCAGGGTAACACAGTTTCCAGGATCCTTTTACTTCTCCATGGTTTCTGAAAGCACCTGGTCTTGGAACTGGTGTGTCGTCAAGAAATTAATACTTACTGCCAATGTAGAGTGCAGCGGTTCTCTTGAAATACAGGTTTCGGATATTTCGACACTACCTCCAATTTCTTCTTCTGGATCGAGAGCAGAGGGCTCTTCTGCTGCTGCTTCTTCATCAAATCAGCCATCTGTTGACTCCTAGCACTACCGATGGACGAAGGTGAGATTGAAGGTGACGGCATGATCCGACTCCCAGACCGCTGAGACTCCTGCTCTTGCCGATCCAGGTCCCGCTGATATAGTTGCTCCACCATTAGCTCCATCCTAGCCATGCGACCGCTGCCGCTACACACGACAACAGGTCGACTTCCCCAGGCCCTGATGAGTCGCTGGGGCTTCTACCAGTAGGTCACACCTCAACGAAGTGGCTGACAGGTACTCGTCAGCACCCGTTCCTGCGAGGCTGAACGACTTCCGCATGGACAACCCGCTAGCCCGGTGTCTCTCTGACCTTAGCGGCCTCTCTACCTGACGAGCAGGCAGAGGAAAGGAGTCGGAACCTGTCCCCAATACCGGCTCCGTGGTCCGTGCAGGCACACCATCACCCTCACCCCCAGGGGTCTGTGACAGCGCTTGGCTGGCTTTACCCGCAGCAACGGGATCGCCTAACCATATTCTGCTGCCACCGGTCTGCGCTCCGGCAGCCTGTTCCGGTGCAGTGCCGGTACCTCCTGCTCCTGCAGGCTGTACGACTCCTGCAGGGACATACCGATAGTCCGCCGTCATTAGGACCTAACCGGCACCTCTGCCTGGTGGGAAGGCAGAGGGAAGGAATCGGTACCGGTCCCCATTACCGGCTCCGCTGTCCGTGCAGGCTTGCCGTCACCCTTAACCACACGGGTCCGTGATGGCGCATAGCCGGCTTTACCTGTAGCAACGGGGATGCCTAGCCATAAACTGCTGCCACTGGTCTGCGCTCCGGCAGCCTATTCCGGTGGAACACCGGTACCTCCTGCTCCTGCATGCTCCCCGACTTCCAGCAGATCCATCACCGGCCCGCAATCTAGCAGGTTACCCCCGGCGGTATGTCGATGCCTCCCGCTGCAGTGGGGCATGACCTGTGCGCAGCTCTCCCCCTGCTCTGGTACCTGCATAGTAGGGGAGACAAACAATCCGCCGAGCGGGTCACATGTTTACGCGACTTTGCCCCACTGTCACTATGCTTAGGTGACGTGGTGGGGAGTCAAGGTCTTGCCTACCCTGCTCCTGCGCGGTGCTCCACCATTTTGCGGCCCCATGGTCAGCCGTGGTGGAGAGACGGGTCCTGGCTGCGCAGGGCTCCCCGACCTCCACGTTCTTCTGGAATGGTGGCCGCTGATTCCCATCTGAAGTCGCACGGCCCTTGGAGACCTGCTTCGCTGCCTTCATTCTGGTCTCCATCCATCTGTAAGCAAACTCTAATACAGACGTTTAGCTATTCAAGGTTAGTATCTGACCAGCCTCTCATGCTTTAATAACTTTTATGTGCTGGCAGTCTCAACATCGTGAAGAAAATGCATACCCTGGAGTAGCAAGGCACTTTAATGTAGACAGGCCACAGAATCCCTGCAGCTGTAGTGTGGAGTCAGGCTGCCTTTGCTTGCAAGCCTGCTCCTTCCTGAATGCCAGCAACCCGCAGAGACCCCTGCGGGCTGCGGTGTAGAGTCGGGGCTGCTGCTCATGGCAAGCCTGCAAGCCCCACTCCTGCATGCACACTGCTAGCCCGCAGTTTCCCCCCTCGGGCTGTGGTGTAGAGTCGGGGCTGCCGCTCTGCCATTCCTAACTTTGAACGGCGAGCCTCCAAGCCCCACTCCTACATGCACACCGCCAACCCGCGGTGTCCCCCGCGGGCTGTGGTGCAAAGTCGGGGCTGCCGCTCTGCCATTGAAACCTTTTGACGGCAAGCCGGCAACCCCCACTCCTCTGCATGCCGCCAGCCCGCGGCGTCCCCTGCGGGCTGCGGTGTGGAGTCGTGCTGCCTCTGCCGTCCTCCGCCGGCGAGTGTGTGACCCCAGACCCTCCTGGGTCAACGGGGATCCCGACTCCAAACTATTGCAGCCGCCGCTGACTGCCGCAGCAGTCAGATCCGAGGCGGCCTCGAGACCCTGCGACAGGGCCACCTAGAAGAAAAAGACTGCAGGTTAGTTTTTTACTTACCTGTAGGTCCCAGCAGTAGAGGAGCAACGCTCCTCCCTGCCTGTCGCTCGCATGCGGTCGACGATATGTCGCGCATGCGTGCCTGGCGGGGTCTTCACGAAGTCACTCACGTGACTCCGAAGTAAAATAGTGTTTTGCAATGGTTTTGAAATAAGAGCAGTAAACACAGTGCATGACCAGCATTTCCAAAAATACATTTTCAGAATGTATTTCCAGCATTTCCATTTTCATATCAGATTTTGAACCTTTTGCTCTTTAGACATAATTGAACTAATGAGAACATGGAAGTAACATGCGATGGCAAGGTGAACATAGGCAGCTGAGTTCATATGGAATAAAAAGTTCAGGGATGATAGAAGAGCAACAAAGGGGAGGTCACAGGAAGTGTGACCCTATTTCACCTTTTCTCATTTTGAACGAGGTACATTGCTTAAACTACAGTATTAAACTACTGTGCAGATTTATTAAATAAATAAAAGGTAAACAAACCGCACTAGGCACAAGTCATATATTCATAATAATTCTATATCACTAATGTGGGGATCATGACAGAAAGCCTCCTCATGGCGATCCCCAGAAAGGATGACACAATGTCCTCTGTGATGCATCGGGCAACCAATTCTGTCAACATGTTGGACGACGACAGAAGCCAACAGCGAGCTGACACATGAGCGAACGATCACTGATGTAAATCCTAAAAGCCTGGTCAGATGCTTCCCTCAAACTAACATGTACCTTTCAAATATCCTTTAACAAGGGCACTTATGTTTTACATTTATCCTGATGATATTGAAGGTTCCATTATAATTGTAGTTATCAATAACACTATTCATGGTATTGTTCTAAATTTCGTTCATAAAATCCAAGAATCAAAGACCTTGCAAAATTGCTTGTAAATATATTTAGGTTGTTAAAAATTCAGAGGATGTCAAAGTGAATGCAATAGCACTACACAGCTGCCGAATTACCTTGCAAAGGAACACCCCACCATTTCCCCAATCTGCATGGTGAAATTCACATGCACGATCTTGGGACTCAGAGGTGATTTGGATACTGCTAATGAGAGGCCCAACTATTAAGGCTAACAAAAGCTTTGATACAAAAACTCACCATATTGCTTAAGGTCTCCCGTTTTTCAATGTTCCTAGCAGCTGGAAATCCCTCTGATCTCCCACTCAGTGTTATGACTGTCAGTGGAGCTATCAACCTCTGCACTTCAGGTATTAGCCTGGAGTCAGGACTGCATGAAACACACATAGCTTTGTTGTGTTCCTTCACAAGTGTGAATCATAAAGTGGTTTGTCATTGCCGCGTGTTTAAAGTACCACCAGAATGTCAAAGCCAGGCTCTGTCAATAATCCCAGAATCCTTTAGTTCCAATTAAAGTCAATGATCTTTTATGCTGTACTTATCTCTCTACAAGCCCATTATTCAAAAGCATTACCCTTTCTGAATCTGACTGAAGAACCCAAGCATGTTTGAGAGCTATTATTAAACCATCTCTTTGCAATTTCACGTCTTCCAAAGTGAATAACTGACAAATGAATGATGACTAAATGGCTACTGAAAATCCAAAACCATTTTCCATCTGCAGCCCCTCCTGTGAATGCATATTAAACCTAAAAGGCATGCAGCAGCTTCCTTCTAATGCGACCAGTGTCAGGACCGTTGACACTTTCACACTGAAGAATGACAGTATGCTTAAACTTACACAAAACAAAACACTTAATCTGCAGGAGCAATCGTATTTTAGAAATGTTTCAGAATCATTTTGAAAATACACTTGAGTTTTCTAGAGTTAAAAAATAAATAAAACAAGTTAATTAAATTAGGTAGCCAGACCCGTAAACAGATTAAGCAGCGTATATACCACCATAGACACCAACAGTAATGAACAATATGCATATCAGCACATGTTTGGCTACTTAAAAAACACTGGTAATAGATAAAATATTATTATCCTCAGCATTTAACATTTACAATATTAAAGTGAAGATTTCTTGTAGCACTATCTTGTACCACTATAAACCTGCTACCATCACACTTGCATAGAGCAGGAGTAGCTGAGAGGAATTTCCCAAGCATAGTTCTTTGGACCATTTCATGTTCTTTCATAGGATCATGGACAGTTACAGCAGACATTTTGCTCTTTATGTCCATTACCAACCAAAAAAAGTGAGAAAGTTTAAAGATTTAAAAGTTACAAAATGGATTTAGCTATAGATTTAAAAGCAATAAAATGGAAGCTTAAACTTTCTCCTATTATAATAACAAGGCTACAGCACTATAACAGAAATGTTTTCAGAAATATTTTTGCCCTTCTTCCATAACACTAGCGAGATAACAGCACAAATACATGAATGTTTTTCTCTATGATATACACATCAGGAGAATGTTTAGACATTTGGCTCTTACCCTTTACTCTACAAGATTGTAATTTGCATCAACAAGGTAAAAAAACGAATGCATGAATCTGCAAAAAATAGCTTCTTCAGCATAACCATATATGGGTGAACCTTTCCTCTATCGGAAGAACTTGTCAATCCTAACAGGCAAGAGGCTGTACAATGCTCTGTAAGATAAAGAATTACTGATTATTGGGATATAAATATACTGATTGAACATTACCCCTTTGTGTGGGGATAGAGTTACTCTATAGTCTGTATTTTACATACTGTGAGAGTGGCTGCCACACCCGCCGGGGCGAAATGAAGATTTTAAATATTTCTTACCAATTTTTGTGTTGTTATCTGTTTGTAGTAAATATGAACCATGACAAAAGTGCACCTCAGAGTAATTCACTTCTTATCTCTAACCTGTAAACCTGTAGCTTACATCACCACACCACTAAAACTACTAATTTTACTTCGAAGTCACGTGAGTGATTCCGTGAACAACCCCACCAGACTGCATGCACGTCATTACGTCTGACACATGGCGCAGTGACCGGTTGGTTGGTAAGTTTTAAAAAGCCTCAGGTAAGTGTCAAACTTAGTCAGAGGTCATTCTTTGTGCTTGATAATTTCTTGGTTCAGGAGTAAGTCAAAGTATGGAGAAAACATCATGGGTGAAGTCCAGGTAAGCCACCGGGAACGTACTCATGGAAGCCCACGGAAGTGCGGGTAGCGGGCGGCCGCCTAGCTCACCTACAGATTTGCTAGCGGCACAACCAGCGACTGCAGACTTGGTGCCTGAAAGCACCGTGGTTGGTCCATTGGGGTGCCAAGCCACCAAAATGTCTGCACGGCCCATGGACTCTGACGAGTCGGGTCAGGAGGGTTCACCTTCGGGAAGGGATAATGTCTTGGGACTGTTATCCAGAATGGAGATCCTAATGGAGAGGATGTTCCATCTAGACACACTGCAACAGGAGGAGTTGTGTCAGCGCCGGCCTATGGGAGAACCCGCGCCAGCAATGCCTGAAACAGGGCTGCTTAATGTCTCCCTCTTGTAGGAGGAGGGCATGCATCAGTGTTATTCTGATGCCGAGTCTGAGGGTATAGCCATGGAGCATACCCTAAGGGATGAACGGTACGAGTCAGAGGTACCATCCCTGGCAACAAGATTTGCCATCCCAACAGACTTAGGAGAGCCGTTGGGTGAAGAGTTGGCTGCAAGTATTAACTACTTGGCTTCACACTAGCTTCAAGAGCCAGAAAGTATGAAACACCGTCGAATTGTGTCCTACTCAAAGTGCCGGCTGTGAACCATGCCATATGGGGTCATATGAGCGTAGGCATAAGAGCTCAGGAAATTAGGCTTCAGAGGGTGCTAAAGCTCCTCGCCTCGAGCATTACAGCATTCGCCAGGTCAGTGGATGGAGAGCACCTGTCTGATGTACAGCAGGATGGCCCTCATATGTAATACGCACTTCGAGATAAACTGTCTGAGGAAAAGTGCCATCTGCCCCACCATCAACCCGAAGTTCGCCGCTCTGTGCAAACTGAGTAATATTCAGCCACCAAATCTGCTGTTTGGTGAAGTCCTCGTAAAAAGAGTCAAAGAACTGGACGACAAGGCAAAGATGGTCAGACTTATTAAAGTACCGTTGAGTGCCAGAGCGCTGCGGCAGCAGTATCCCTTTAAACGGCTTGCTGAAACCGGGACAGGTCAAGGACCAATTCAGCCACTCACCAATGTGCGCAACTGGAGCACACCGACAGGGGCATGGGCGAACATGCCCTTTCCCAAAAACAAAGAACAGAAAAACCCACAGGTAACCATGGAGGTAGGTGGGTCTGGTTCTTGTAGGAACATATGAAGTCGGAATCACTTACAAGTTGGAGGAAGATTACACTTGTTTCTGAAGGAATGGTATGGGATAACATCAGATTTGTTTATACTGCATAGTATACAAGGGTTTCGGATTGAATTCCTTCCTGGTTTGTGTCCTCCCATACAGCATACCCCATGTCAGACACTCATTTTCTCACAAAAAGAGAATTTGGAGGTACAAGCTGAAATAAAAAATATATATAAAAAAGGGGTAATTGAGAAGACACATTATCAATCTCAACATTTCATGTGTAATAGTTTTCCTGGGCCAAAAAAGGATGGGGGGATGTCGAATCATGCTTGACTTGATGAGTCTTAACCCTTATGTGCAATATTAACATTTCAAAATGGAAACATTTGTTACTGCCAAACAACTGATTTCCAGAGGATGTTGCATGGCATGTATAGATCTTGAAGATGCATATTACTCAGTGCCTGTTCATCGGGATCATCGGGGATATTTGAAATTTACCTGGATGAGGTGATTATGGCAATTTAAAGCGCTGCCTAATGGGTTAACCTTGGCACCTAGATTATTTACAAAACTGTTAAAACCAGTATTGTGGCTACTCCAGCTCAGTGCCATATTGCAATGGCTTATTTGGTTGATATCTTGATAATAGGAAAGACCCGGGAAGCAGCTGAATTATTAGTCTCAGTTGTTAAACTCTTGTTTGAGAGAGTGGGGTTCCTCATTCATCCACTTAAATCCAAAATTTATACCAGTTAAAGTGATTGAGTATTTGGGATTCACTATTAACTCAACTCACATGCTAGTGACCTTGCCCAGGGGCAAGAGATTAAATTTAGTTGAAGGCTGTAACAAGTTCATGGAGGAGCAACAACCTTCACTTAGACAGGTGGCCAGCTTCTTTGGCAAATTAGTGGCTGCCTTTCCAGCTACACAGCGTGGACCTTTGAATTACCGAAATGTACAACGTGCAAAGGAACAAGCACTCAGAATCCATGCAGGTCATCTCGACAGGCTGATTGCCAGCTGAAGCCATTGCTGAATTGCACTGGTGGATAATGAACGTCTCAAATTGCTCCAGCAACATTCTGGTTGAGGAACCCTCAGTTGTTTTACAGACTGATGTTAGTGCCTTAGGTTCGGGTGCTACAGATACCATCTCTAGCTGTGGAGGCAGATGGAATATGCATGAGGCATTTATTCTTCAATCACATGGAATTAATTATTTAAAGCTATTGGGAGCATTTTATGGACAAAGCTTATTGTACAACCATGAGTCACTTACATGTTCAACTTCAGATTGACAACACTACGACAGTAGCGTATGTTAATCACATGGGTGGAATCAAGTCAGAATCTTGTGATAGATTGGCTAAGCTTATTTTTACACTGGTGCATTACAAGAAAAATATGGGTTTCAGCTATCTACCTACCAGGTAGACTCAACATGGTGGCAGACATCAGGTCACGCAAATTCAATGACAACACAGAATGGATGTTGAATCATGAAGTATTTAATGATATTGTTGTTCGATATGGGGTGCCAGATATAAATTTGTTTGCATCCAGACTCAATCACCAGTTACCTAAATATGTTTCATGGGAACCAGACCCTGGGGCAGTAGTGGTAGATACATTCTCACTACATTGGGGTGGAATGTTTTTATAGCATTTCGTCCATTTTGCCTCATCAGTCGGTGCTTGCTCAAGATCAAGTAGGACTCTGCTTCAGGAGTGTTGGTGGTACCCGACTGGCCTACTCAGCCATGGTTCCCGCTCATTTTAGAGATAACAACACAGCCAATTATGGGTGTCCCAAAATTCAGTGACCTACTGGTGCACCCTGTAACTGGGGATTTACATCCATTACATGATCGTATCGATCTGTTAATTTGCAGATTCTGAGGAGGCCATACTATCCAATTGTACCATGGATGTGATTGCTGCGGCCTGGAGGGATAGTACCAAAAAACAGTATACCTCTCATATCAGGAAATGGGAGATGCTCTGTTCACAGGGGAACATTGCATATCACACAGCATGCATCTCAGATGTGCTACAATTTCTCTCAACACTATATTTTGATGAAGGGTTGAGCTGTAGTGCCATCAATAGTGCCAGGGGTGCCCTGTCATCATACTTATGGCTGGGGTTAGAACAACGTTCTGTTGGATCTCACCCTTTAATATCCCGGTTTATGAGGGGTATTGTTAATTCCAATCCCCCCCAGGCCCAGGTACTCAGAAATCTGGGATGTGAGCATGGTGTTTGCGCTGCTTCACCAGTGGGGTCCAGCCACATCCCTGTCTTTGTCCAAAATCACCCTTAAAGTGGTCATGGTCATGGCGCTGGTTTCAGCACAACGGGTCCAGGCATTGCAGAAGCTGCGACTGGACAGGATGGTATCATCTGGTAATAACATTATGTTTTACATTTATGATTTAATTAAACAAAGCAGACCAGGGGTGTCAGGGTTCAAGGTTATATTTTCTCATACCCCACGGATTTAAGACTGTGCGTAGTGTCGCACTTACTATATTATATTAAGGTCACCAAGAGCCTCAGAGGTTCGGAATCAGCATTACTTATTAGCCACAAAATACCACATATGAAAGTGTTGGTTCAGACCATCTCAAGGTGGCTGAAACAGGTTCTTGTGAATGCAGGAGTGGACACTGACCATTTTAAATCTCACTCCACCAGGGCAGCATCAACGTCAGCAGCGAGGGAAATGGACATCCCTCTAGACCATATCCTCGCAGCCACAGGATGGTCAAATGAACTGACTTTTCAAAGGTTCTATAACAAGCCACTTACTGAATGGGGGTATTCGCCCACTCCATTTTAAGTTCTGTTTCATAGTTTCCCCCTGGGAGAGAGGGGTTGATATTGTTTATTTGTTAAATAAACTGTTAACGTGTCTAATCAATGTCATGATTCAATGCATTGTTTTACCCACTCACCCCGAGTCAATTGCTGCAGTGAGACGCCCGGATTTGTATCTACGGCATGAAATCACAGAGCTTTGAAATCTTCACAGAATCACTCACGTGAGTCCGAAGTAAAATAGTAAGATTAAACGAGCTTACCAGTTTGAAGTTTGATCTTTATTTTATGAGGAGTTACGATGAGTCATTATGTGCCCACCGTTCCCAACCCTCATATCGCAAAAGTCATCTGGTAGTTCTAGGTTTATAATATAACTAAGTTACTTCAATTACTGTTATTCTGTGATTTCGCACCGCTGCTTTGAAGATTGATGTGCATGCGGGCTGGCAGGGTTCTTCACGTAATCGCTCATCGTAACTCCTCATAAAATAAAGATCAAACTTCAAACTGGTATGTTCTCATTTAATCTTACGATTTACATTGAATTATGGCTAACATAGTGCTTCACAAGCAATTAACATACACATGTCTACCTGAAACTCAAACCTATCCAGAGTAAATTCATATGGTTTGCTTAAATCACCACAAAACTACATTTATTCACCCATCACAAATTAAGTTACCTGCAGAATTTAAATATTCAAAAGCATGCGTTCATAGGCTGCAACAATAACAAAAAATCTTCAGTTTGTGTGCAACCTAGACATATCTTGTAACTGGCAGGGATGAGTTAGTATCTGAGGCAGGGATTGCTATTCTCTTTGTAAAGCCAGCTAGTCCTGGACATCAAAAGACCTGCATATTCAGTGAATCATTCAGAAAGGTTCAAACTGCAGCTGGGAGACCAGCCCTGCATTGGGCAGCGTATTTAATATCCTGGGGGGTTACTGAGGTGATGGGAAGAACTGGTCAATATCTACAATTGTTAAAATTAGTTAGTGAAGTATATAAAATCATGTGGGCCATAGATAACGTGAATGGTCGCTATTATTTTTCCTAGTGCAGGAGAGTCTAAAATAAGAGGACATATAACCATATAACCATATAACAATTACAGCACGGAAACAGGCCATCTCGGCCCTTCAAGTCCGTGCCGAACAACTTTTTTCCCTTAGTCCCACCTGCCTGCACTCATACCATAACCCTCCATACCCTTCTCATCCATATGCCTATCCAATTTATTTTTAAATGATACCAACGAACCTGCCGCCACCACTTCCACTGGAAGCTCATTCCACACCACTACCACTCTCTGAGTAAAGAAGTTCCCCCCTCATGTTACCCCTAAACCTCTGTCCCTTAATTCTAAAGTCATGTCCTCTTGTTTGAATCTTCCCTATTCTCAAAGGGAAAAGCTTGTCCACATTAACTCTGTCTATCCCTCTCATCATTTTAAAGACCTCTATCAAGTCACCCCTTAACCTTCTGCGTTCCAGAGAATAAAGACCTAACTTATTCAACCTATCTCTGTAACTTAGCTGTTGAAACCCAGGCAACATTCTAGTAAATCTCCTCTGTACCCTCTCTATTTTGTAAACACATATGGTCCTCTAAAATAAGAGGACATAGATTCAAGGTGAGAGGAGAAAGATTTAAAAGTGACAAAGCAACTTTTTCATGGAGGCTGGTGGGTATATGGAATAAATTGTCAGAGGAAACTGTGGAAGTGGATATAATTACAACATTTAAAAGACATTTAGAAAGGTGCATGAATAGGAAAAGTGTCTAGAGATTAGGGCCAAACACAGGCTTTAGATCAGATAGACATCTTGGTCAGCATTGATGAATTGGACTGAAAGGTCTGTTTCTGTATTGTACAGCTCTTTGGGAAAGCATTCTGCCTTCATGACTATCTCCTATACTTCAGTTAGTTACTTCTCTCATCACCAAGGTAGCGTACAAAACACAGACTAGTTTCTGAATAAACACATTTGTGAATCATAAAAAGACATTTGAAAGATGTATTCAACATCTCAACTCATTTTGTCATTTTATCAAAGGACAGTAAGTATAATGGCTGGTCAAGCTGCCGCCTCACAGTGCTAGAGACCTGAGTTCAACCCTGACCTCGGGTGCTGTCTGTGCAGAGTCTGCGCATTCTCCCTGAGACCACGTGAGTGTCATCTGGGTGCCGAGGTTTTCTCCAATATCCCAAAGATATGCGTGTTTGTGAATTAATTGGCCTCTGTAAATTGCTGCTAGTCTGTAAGGAGTAGATGTGGAAGTGGGATAACATAGAACTAGTGTGAACAGATGATTAATGGCTGGGTTGGACTTTGTGGGCTGAAGGGTGTTTACGTGCTGTATATTTCAATCAAAGTAAGTTAGTTAGCTGCATACAATGTGCTTTTAGTAAGAGCACATTAGTTATCTTTTCCTATCCACAGATTCTTCAATTGAGATTTAAATGTAGTCCTTTTCATTGCCTCGAAAAGTTTTCTGTCTGATATTAAATTGAAAGATTGGTGTGATAGCTCAAAATATTTGTCTCCTTTTTTTGAGCTTAGTTAGGCTCATCATTTAGAAATATGTCAAGGTCAGATGGGGAATACTTTACTTCGTAATATTTATGATATTTCTGGTTTATTAATAATGAATAACAACATGCAAAAAATATTTCGCAACATAACCAGGAAAAGTCAAATAATTTTCATTCTCACCACAAGTCTTCCATCAGCTTCCTGGCATGAACATGAATTAGGGAAGCTCCATTTTGTGTCTATGTTGCATTACAATCATTTGGTGTACAAAACCATTTTGAGATGTCAGGGCACAATGGCCTTTGGTTGTGATCTGTATCTTATTGGATTGTCTGAATCCAAATGAATGTCTATTTTTCCTGTAATCTAACCCTTTATTGAAAGATAGTTTTGCTGTTTAAAATTCCACGAACCTCAGCACAACTTTCATCATTTAACCCGTCAGAATGTCCTATTCCTTTCAGCCTAATGTACATATTTAGCATCCCTTTAAATATATTGGTACTTTTTCCACAAATATTTCATATCATAGCAATTTAGATATTCTGTACTCTTTTGTATTACTTTGAGGGGTGGCCCCTCAGAATACTGCAACTACACCAGTGATGTTTGAGGCCTCACATAGAACATAGAACATTGAACATGGAAAAGTACAGTGCAGGAACAGGCCCTACAGCCCACAATGTCCCTGTCAAACAGGATGCCCTCGTATGCAGCTGCATGATCCATATCCTACCACTTTTTGCATATCTGGTCTTGACCCAAAACATCATCTATCCACGTTCACCATGGTTGCTGCCTGATCTACTCAGTAACTCCAGCAATTTGTGTCCTTTTGCGTATTAACTAGCATCTGTTTGTCTTTGTTTCTACTGCTCTATATCCACGTGCTTATCTGAAAGTGCCTTAAATTCCATTATTATATATGCTCCCACCCTTGGCAGCATGTGAAGACACTCACAACCCTCTGCGTAAAATACACCCCCTTTAATGTTTACCCCTCTCACCTTGAAGGTTGCCCCCTGGTTCGTGACATTTCCACACTGGGAAAAAGGTTCTGATGTTCACCCTATCTGTGCATCTTAGCCCGATTTGATGCTTAGCAGGGGAGAGAAAAGATAATAAAATCATAAGAGATGGTAGAATTAGGCCATTCGGCCCATCAAGTCTATTCCACCATTCAATCATGGCTGATCTATCTCTCCCTCCTAACCCCACTCTCCTGCCTTCTCCCCATAACCTCTGACACCCATACTAATCAAGAATCTATCTATCTCTGCCTTAAATATATCCATTAACTACTTTCACAGACTTCTGTGGCTAAGAATTCCATAGAGTCACCATGGAGAATGGAGACGAGGAACCACTTTTTCTCACAGAGAGTTGTGAGTCTGTGGAATTCTCTGCCTCAGAGGGCGGTGGGCAGGTTCTCTGAATGCTTTCAAGAGAGAGCTAGATAGGGCTCCTACAGATAGTGGAGTCGGGAGATATGAGGAGAAGGCAGGAATGGGGTACTGATTGGGGATGATCAGCCATGATCACGTTGACTGGCGATGCTGGCTCAAAGGGCCGAATGGCCCACTCCTGCACCTATTGTCTAATGTCTATTGTCACCCTCTGATGAAAGAAATTCCTCCTCGTCGCCTTCCTAAAAGAACATCCATTAAGTCTGAGGGGATGACCTCTAGTTCTAAACTCTCCACCTTGTGGAAACATCCTCCCCACCTCCACTCAATCCAAGCCTTTCACTAATCTGTACGCTTCAATAAGGTCCCCCTTCCTTCTTCTAAACTCCAGCAAATATATACCCAGTGCCATCAAACTCTCATCATATGTTAACCTTCTCACTCATGGGATCATTCTTGTAAACCTCCTCTGGACCCTCTCCAGAGCCAGTATATCCTTCCTCAGATATAGTGCCCAAAAAAGGTTAGGCAAGCTGTAGCAATGGATAATTCATTCGGAAAGGTATCCGGTGCTTTCAGAATTATATGTTGCCTCCCTGGTGTCAGTATCCGATAATTTTCAGGACGGAAACCGAACTTTCTCAATGGAGAGGGAAAACAGCCAGAGCAGTGGTACCCATTGGTACAAATTAAATAGATAAAAAGGGGGGTGAGGTCCTGCAAAGTGAATTTGGGTAGTTAGACAGTAGATTAAAAAACAAGACCTTTGTGCTTGTAATCTTGGAGTTATTTGCCACGTTACTCACCGTTCTTCTCTGCTCCAACCCACAAAGTTTTGTTCCAATCGGTGAAATATGAGAAAAGTTATGAAGGTTTAAAAAATCGTGAGATCAGCACATTGGTCTTCTCGCCTGTCATTCGCCATGAAGGTAACGCCCCTTCCGGCACCTGTTATCAATCACCGGGGCAAGCAAGTGCGGCCGCGAGTCAGTGAGTGAGACCAGAAAGCCGTGTCAGTGAATGAGACTCCAGAAAGCCGTGAGTCAGTGAGTGATTGTCAGAAAGCCGAGTCAGTGAGTGAGTGTCCAGAAAGCTGTGTCAGTGAGTGTCTAGAAGGCTGTGAGTCAGTGAATGATGTCCAGAAAGCCATGAGTCAGTGAGTGAGTCCAGAAAGCTGTGTCAGCCGCGCCTGCGCTGTTGCGGGCTATGGGTGAGTGGTGGAATATTGCGTTGGGGAACCAGGCCACCCGTGTGAGAATGGGATGACACGGGTCTCACTTAGTATAGTATGTAATAAGATATAATTTTAATGACAACCAGTTAACTCTTTTATTAGAAATTCATTATGACTACCCTTGACTTTTACCCAGTGTGTTACTCTTCAATCATTGTTCATTTCCCTATCTTCCCAGAACAATTCCAATGAAAAAAATGTAATAGCCTGATATCTCTTTACAGATGATGATTTGCTCCTGAGTACTTTGAGTAATTAAGTTATTTTGGCCTGAGTGTAGTTGGGAGATAGAGCAGCCACTTAATATATCCTCCAGGAAATAAAAATTGCCTGACTATAGCGGGATTCTGTTTGTTTAGATAGGAGGAAATGTGATACCCAAACTTTATGTTTGCTGTAGAACTAGAGCAATTAACCTAGATAGCAAGACATCATCTCTAGTGTCACCACATTATAACGGGTTTGTTCAGGAGATTATTACTTTTGTTACTACGCCCCAGCAACTTTAACCCAAAATACTACAAATCATCCATCAATATGATAAAATGTACAGGGATCTCTTTAATCTGGATTCATATATGGTTAGGTAGAAAAAAGGTAAATTTCTTAAATCTCTGTAACAAGATGACATCACTTTTGAATTGGAGGACATTTTTGTTATTGCAATTCAAATATTAGAAAACACAAAGCCTAATTTCTGAAACCTGATACTGATTCAAAATAATTAAAGTAGTAATCGACAATATGTTCCTTTCTATCGAAAGGAAATAAGTTTCCCAACTATTATTATATTCTTCTTATCCAAACTGCATTTGTTTGCCCAGATTACAAAGTTAATTTGAAAAGTTGTAATGTTAACAGAAGCTTGATTGTATTTAAGGAAAGTAACCCAACGAAAAGGGCTTGTATTCCCTAATCTCAGATCTCTTTATGTTATGCAATGGATCCTGCAATTGTCCACCTATCCTTGAATGAAATCAATACCTCCTGTATTTTCTGCACAGTTCACCTGTCCTTTGTAAATCTCCAGATGGACAAATCCTTAACCAGTTCATTTATTCTGTCACTCAGCATTTCACAAACAGCAGCAGGAAATGAAACTCAACACACAGAGCGCCTTGTATTTTTGGATTTGCTCGTGTTTTTTGAAGGCAAGGTCCTTTAATGCTGCCATTAATACAATATGTATGGCAAAGGAAAAATAAAATAACTAACTGCTGCAGAGCAAAGTCATCCACAATAACAACAACAACTGCCTGTTATTAGAAACATAGAAAATAGGTGCAGGAGTAGGCCATTCGGCCCCACGAGCTGGCACCGCCATTCAATATGATCATGGCTGATCTAAAATCAGTACCTCATTCCTGCTTTTTCCCCACATCCCTTAATTCCTTTAGCCCTAAGAGCTAAATTGTGTCTATTCCAAGCAAAGGTGGTGGGAAGAAGGGGGTGTGTTATTTCTAAAAAATTTCAGATGATATAAATCAATATCAACAAATCAGATTAATTATCATGTTGTTCTTTCTTGAGCGCTTCCAATACATAAATTGGCTAGGATATTTGCCACTTTATAACAATACCTTTTATTGTCCCTAAACTGCTTGGAGAACATCCAGAGATGTTTTATAATATATCTGCTAACAGCTACAACAGCAACAGTGTTAACCGTATTAACCAAGCGTAGGCTTGGGGATCACTTCGCCCACCACCTCCGCTTGCTTCGCAATAACCAACTTGATCTCCCAGTGGCCCAGCTCTTCAACTCCCCCTCCTATTCCAAATCCGACCTTTCTGTCCTGGGCCTCCTCCATGGCCAGAGTGAGTCTCACTGCAAATTGGAAGAGCAGCACCTCATATTTCGCTTGGGTAGTTTACACCCCAACAGTATGAACATTGACCTCCAATTTCATGTAGTCCTTGCTTTCTTCCTCCTTCCCCTCCCCTCCCCTCCCCTTCCCTTCCCCTTCCCAGCTCTCCCACAGCCTTCTGTGTCCATCTCTTCCTATCTCTCCCCCCCTCCCCCCACATCAGTCTGAAGAAGGGTCTCGACTCGAAATGTCGCCTATTCCTTCGCTCCATAGATGCTGCCTCACCCGCTGAACGTCTTAGGCAGTTTTGTCTACCTTTAACATTGGTTTAAAAATTGCACAATAACATGTTTAACATTTAGAGGTATGATGGTGACGTAAATAATAATCTCATGGATGTCTCTGTCCCAATTAATTGTTGGTTCATCCATCATTCAGATGATATATTTCTTATAATGGATGGTATCTATCCAATTCTCATACTGAATTGTTTTATGCGTTATGGATATTTTATTACCTGTTGGCCATTGGGCTTAGCATTTAGTTGTTAGATTCTTTGAAGCTATCCTTAAGTTGGAAAATATTATTATTTTTGTTACCTCACAGAAGTAATATCATGAACAAGATTAAATAGAGAAAATAACTGTACAGTATTGCATTGAGAGTTTGGTACAAACAGATATTAAGTAAACAGACCTTGCCATTAACAAACATTAACACAGTACTCTCAAATCTGGGATGTGAGCATGGTACTCACGGTGCTCCGTCAATGGGGAACAGCCACATCATTGTTCATGGCGCTTACTTCAGTGCAAAGGGTTCAGACTCTCCACAAACTTCGTCTGGACAGGATGGTGTCATCACAAAATGACGTTACTTTTCACGTCTATGACTTACTCAAACAGAGCAGATCAGGGGTGTCAGGATTCAAGCTTGTATTGTCAGCTTATCCCGCAGACTCACGCCTGTGTGTAGTGGAGCATTTGAAGCATTATATTGACGTTACAAAGAGCCTCAGCGAGTGCGAGGTGGCACTACTTATAAGCCACAAAAAGCCACATAAGCAAGTGTCATCTCAGACCATCTCACGATGGCTGAAGCAAGTCATGGGATGTGCAGGAGTTAATACTCAAAACTTTTAATCTCAATCCACCAGGGCAGCATCGACATCGAGGGCAATGGAAGTCCCTCTACACCACATCCTAGCGGCCGCAGGATGGTCAAAGGAATCGACTTTTCAGATGTTCTACAACAAGCCGCTTGTTGAATCCGGCGTGTTCGCCCACTCTATGTTAAACTTTCTTTCATAGCTTCTCCCTGGGAGAGCGGAGTTGCAATTGTATATAATTTTTGTTAGTTGTGAATTAAAACATTAACATGTTAATCAGTATCATGAATCAATGTTGTTACTAAATCACTCATCCTGAGTCAACTGCCTGCAGTGTGATACACCTGGATTTGGATCGGCATGAAATTACAAACCTTTAAAGTCTTCAAGGAATCACTCACATGACTCTGAAGTAAAATTGTGAGATTAAATGAGAACTTACCAATTTGAAGTTTGATCTTTATTTTGTGAGGAGTTACGATGAGCGATTATGTGCCCACCGCTCCCAACCCTCATATCATGAAGCTCATCTGGTAGTTCTAGTGTTATAATCTTACTATAATACTTTGAATGTTATTTTCTGTGATTTCACACCGCTGCTTTGAAGATTGACGTGCATGCCAACTGGCGGGGTTTTTCACGTAATCGCTCATTGTAACTCCTCATAAAATAAAGATCAAACTTCAAACTGGTAAGCTCATTTAATCTTACTATTATGGAGACCATTTGTTCAAAATCGCCCAACCCCAAAACCTGTTCAAGAGGTAGATCAAAAGTGTAAACCATAGTTTCCAGGCTCAAGCCCATACTTAGATTTCTCAGGAATTACTGTTCCACTGATTCTTGCAGATTATTACAAAACAATCAAAAATCTGATCTTATTGCTTAAAGCACCATATCTCAAGGTAATACACAGAACATCTTATTTGAGCAGATTATGCTTGATAATCAATGGATGAACTGACTGATAATCCAAAATTGTAATCAAGCATCACTTATAGAGGGAACAGTGAGCATAGTCTAAGAGGATTTAAAACTGAATAACAACGCAAGCAATCAACTTTTTGCCATGTCCTGTTATGGAAGATAATTTTGTTTTAAAAACAATTTTTTAATGTAATTCAGCATGCAATTGTATTTGGAGGTGCTCTCTGTCTGCCTGACATGAATATCATTTAAAAACAGCCTTAAAAATGCAAACGAACCACATTAATATTACACGTTTTTTTCTTTACTAAATTGTATTTCTAAATGCAACATTGATTCACATTTCAAAATATAATCAAGTTTGCATGCATTATTTTATATTTATGGCCCATCTGTAGTGGGCTGATAAGGTGTGATATACAACCAAATTATAAAAACGGTTGCCATTGCTTATTACAGGTAGCTCTCAGCCATTCAGATGTTACCAATGGTACAGATTATGGTTGAATAATGCTAAAAGTGTATATTTTATAGTACAATTCAGTTATAATATCCTATTAATATTTTTTACTCTCTGATTTAATTAAGAAGTAATTGTATTGTGGGTAGTTAATTCACTTTCAAAACCATTTCATGAAAAGATAGATAGCAGTATTAAATTGTATCATACATTCAGGCAGTTGTACTTTGTGGGCTCACCATGGCTTCTTCTAAATTAAACTTTGGGCTGCACTATGGAATTTAGACCTGCCATCTTGGGAAAGTTTGAATCATATAAAATTCTTAAGGGATTGGACAAGTTAGATGCAGGAAAAATGTTCCCAATGTTGGGGGAGTCCGGGTCACAGTTTGAGTATAAGGGGTAGGCCATTTAGGACTGAGATGAGGATAAAACCTTTTCACCCAGATAGTCTGTGGAATTCTCTCTCACAGTGGGCAGTGGAGGCCAATTCAATGGATGTTTTCAAGAGAGAGTTAGATTTAGCTCCTAGGGCTAACGGAATCAAGGGATATGGGGAGAAAGCAGGAACAGGTTACTAATTTTGGATGATCAGCCATGATCATATTAAATGGCAGTACTGGCTTGAAGGGTCGAATGGCCTGCTCCTGCACCTATTTTCTATGTTTTTATGTTCTAATTTCTCTTAGGATTTCAGATCCTTATTTCGAGGTTGAAACGTCTCAGCAATATTTTAGCAATGGTGCTACTACAATAATCACAACAGTGTACTGTTTAAGGAGTGTACTTACATTATATGTATGGAGATGCTTTGTAATCTCTATTGTTCCACTGTGTGTCTTCTGTGAATGCAATCTATATTAATAAAGTTTGATGGTGTCTGCATAGAAATCAGTGCACATGAAGAGTCCCAACCTGAAACATAGATAGACCAGAGGTAGACAAAAGTGCTGTAGGAACTCAGCGAGTGCAGCAGCATCTATGGAGCGAAGGAAATAGGCAATGTTTTGGGCCGAAACCCTTCTGCAGTCTGCCTATTTCCTTCGTTCCACAGATGCTGCTGCACCCGTTGAGTTTCTCCTGCACTTTTGTCTACCTTCGATTTTCCAGCATCTGCATTTCCTTCTCAAACACATAGATTGACCATTTCTCTCCATGAATGCTGTTTAACTCGCTGTGTTGCTTCAGCAGAATATTTTGTCACTTTGTAGGTATGAGAAGTGAATTGGCCAAGATGCTCTGCTTGTGTAGATTAGAAAAGTAAAATGTAATGGCACCTGCAGCCAATTCCATCCTATCTAGCCACACGTTTGCAATGTTTGCCCTCGTTGTGCTGATACTAGTGTCATGACTAAGGATGTAGCTGGGACCCCCTGGTGAAGTATTGTTAATACATTTTAAATATCCAAACTGCATATTCTTGTAGTGGGAGAACTTGTGTCAAGATCTCTTTTACAACTTGATATCCCGTTTGTTGTAGGTGTATTGGCTCTAGATTTCAATTACTGTCAAAGACCATTTAAGAATGAACTGGAAGACGTCAGTAATCTGTACCGTATTAAATGTAACATTAACATTTAAACAAACCGCTTCCAATCCCCTCAATAGGAATGTACTGCTTTTTTTTGGTGCTATCCCTGCACTCTGCAGTGAGCACATCCATGGCTTGATGTGACAACCCGAGCCATAAGGCAGTCTATTCAGAATGTGTAAGTCAATAATTGTTTTATTATGCAGAGGCCGGTTTCCTGAACCACAGTTTGAACCAGCAAAGTTTTCGTTTTTTAGAATAACCATATACGGTTGTATTATTATGCCTGATGAAAGCAGGCAACATGGCTGCTTAGCCAGACAGACAGTACGAAAACCTAAAGCGAGGTCTTGCTGACCTGACTAATGAGGCAAAATGGAAAAGAAATAAAAGAATATTCCTCCTTTTTGTAGTGAGAATGTATTTCTCCGCACTGTTGTCAATAAACATGAAACCAACATATTGATATTCGATGTATCATTGAACCATACTTTCATAATACTTTGTGATCCAATACCTATTCTGTGTTGTCATCTATCTGAACTTGATGATACACCAGTGGCAAAGGAGATTAGGTAAATTATTACAGGATACTTTTACTTGATTGCCACGTGACTAACATATGACACCACTGTAGTGTAGCAACTTAAAGTTGAGCATGTAGATTGTGTATATTCGCTCAATAGCCCTTTACCCATGGGGTGCATCTAGTGGATATATTTAGTTGATACCAACAACTGACGAATTGGCAACTCATGCAAATCTCCGCTACCTCCAACTAGAGATGGTATTCGGAACTTCTCACCTTAGGGCTCTTAGCATCAGTTTGTAATAACTGAATTTGACCGACCAAACTACTGGAGCAATGCTGAATACTGTTTGTTCATCATTTGGACTGAGGTAGCTTCAGCTGATAATAGCGTAAGGTTGTTAACAATGATATACAGTGGCTTGCAAAAGTTTTCATACCCCTTGAACTTTTCCACATTTTGTCACGTTACAACCACAAACGTAAATGTATTTTATTGGGATTTTATGTGATAGACCAACACAAAGTGGCACATAATTGTGAAGTGGAAGGAAAATGACACATGGTTTTTCAAATATTTTTACAAATAAAAAACTAAAAAGTGTGGTGTGCAAAAGTATTTAGCCCCCTTTATTCTGATACCCCCAAATAAAATCCAGTGCAACCAATTGCCTTCAGAAGTCACCTAATTAGTAAATAGAGTCCACTTGTGTGTAATCTAATCTCAGTATAAATACAGCTGTTCTGTGAAGGCCTCAGAGGTTTGTTAGAGAACATTAGTGAACAAACAGCATCGTGAAGCCCAAGGAACACACCAGACAGGTCAGGGATAAAGTTGTGGAGAAGTTTAAAGCAGGGTTAGGTTATAAAAAAATATCCCAAGCTTTGAACATCTCACAAAGCATTATTGAAGCCATCATCTGAAAATGGAAAGAGTATAGCACAACTGCCAACCTACCAAGACATGGCCGTCCACCTAAACTGACAGGCCGAGCAAGGAGAGCATTGATCAGAGAAGCAGCTAAGAGGCCCATGGTAACTCTGGAGGAGCTGCACAGATCCACAGCTCAGGAGGGAGAATCTGTCCACAGGACAACTATTAGTCGTGCACTCCACAAATCGGGCCTTTATGGAAGAGTGGCAAGAAGAAAGCCATTGTTGAAACAAAGCCATAAGAAATCCTGTTTGCAGTTTGCCACAAGCCATGTGGGGGACACAGCAAACATGTGGAGGAAGATGTTCTGGTCTGCTGAGACTAAAATTAAAGTTTTTGGCCTAAATGCAAAATGCTATGTGCGGCGGAAAACTAACACTGCACACCACCCTGAACACACCATCCCCACTGTGAAACATGGTGGTGGCAGCATCATGCTGTGGGAATGCTTTACTTCAGCAGGGACAGGGAAGCTGGTCAGAGTTGATGGGAAAATGGATGGAGCCAAATACAGGGCAATCTTGGAAGAAAACCTGCTAGAGTCTGCAAAAGACGAGACTGGGGCGGAGGTTCACCTTCCAGCAGGACAACGACCCTAAACATACAGCCAGAGCTACAATGGAATGGTTTAGATCAAGGCATATTAATGTGTTAGAATAGCCCAGTCAAAGTCCAGACCTAAATCCAATTGAGAATCTCTGGCAAGACTTGAAAATCGCTGTTAACAGACACTCTCCATTCAATCTGACTGAGCTTGAGCTATTTTGCAAAGAAGAATGGGCAAAAATGTCAGTCTCTAGATGTGCATAGCTGGTAGAGACATACCCCAAAAGACTTGCAGCTGTAATTGCAGGGAAAGGTAGTTCTAAAAAGTATTGACTCAGGGGGACTGAATACTTTTGCACGCCACACTTTTCAGTTTTTTATTTTTAATAAAATTTGGAAACCATGTATCATTTTCCTTCCACTTCACAATTATGCACCACTTTGTGTTGGTCTATCACATAAAATTCCAATATAATACATTTACGTTTGTGGTTGTAACATGACAAAATGTGGAAAAGTTCAAGGGGTATGAATACTTTTGCAAGCCACTGTACATGTCCTTTGAGAAGTGGCTATTTTGCACAATATCAGTTCCTCAATTTGCACAGTTGGTTACAGCTACTATATTGCCAATTACTCTTGATGAAATAGAAGTCAGTTTTATAACAGGTTGCTATTAACTCCAATCTCTTGCCACAGGGCGGAGTCATAGGCTAATTAATAGTTAAAGGTAAATCCCAATGACCAACAAACAGTTTATCCCATTTCGCAATGTTTTACTGTTATTACTACAGTTATATTGTCTTTGATAATCTCTGTAATGGGAACTGCGTAGAATGGATCTTTGAGACTCTTATGAATCGGTTTTTAGTCTGGAAAATAAGTTTTCATATTCGGAAAGTTCATATGCCCAACACTCTCCATTTTTCATAATAAACAGGCCACTCCTGCCATTATTCCATGGGTGCTTTGCACGAGAACTCTGGCCCGATTTCTGAACCTTATCTTAAAAGTCAACCCTGGATATAATCCCAAACTTGCTTGGAATGCTAGTACTGTGCCTCGAAGCAGATGTTTTTAACCTTGGTGTGTTGTACAAACAAGTGTAAATATTACGACTTGTGAGTGGTGCACTTACCCATGTTTCAGAAGTACCAGACCCACCTTGTTCAGAAGGGTTGGTACGGTGCCTGGAACTACTGCCCAGCTGTCATGCTGCCCCCAGCTCCAGTGAACCACCTACTACCGATGAACGCCTGGGGTGCGTCCTGAAACAATGAACCTTTGCCCACCATTGGCCTTAATTGATTCGTCTGCCAGGTTTTCTCCTCTGTCGATTATGCCTTAGGTGAATAACAAATTCAGTGGCTGGCTCTCACATCCCCTTATTGGCACTGTTCACTGCCGGCACATATGTGCTCCAGTATGGTCCATCGACCTCTTTAGAGCCTGGAGTCAGTTAAAGCTTGACCTTTCGCACTCCGCTATTCAGACAGGGCGATTCAAAGGCAGCCCTAAACAGGCGCTGCCACAGGCCTACGCTGATATGACCCCATTGGACTGTACCAGAATGGAACATTCTGCTGGGATGGCAACTTTGTCGTCAGTAAAAGATACATCTGACACATGCCCTTCATCCCTTGGGGTATGCCCCACGGCCATACTCTGAGACTTGACATCAGCAGGATACTGACCCATCTTGGTCTCCGCCTCCAAGAGGGAGACCTGAAGCAGCTCTGTCAACTGGTGCTGCTGGTGCGGCCTGCAGAGATGTAACATCTGGCTCAACCCTACCATCAGAGTCGGGGTCAGAACTAAGATGACCCATGGCACGCGCCTCATCATCCATGAGGGTGCTGTCAAGCAGCTCTCTACTAGGTGCTGCTGGCACCTTTTGTTCAGGGTGGTGCTGACACTCCTCCTGCTGGAGTGTGCCCTGCTGTAGCATTGTATGGAATAGTTACTGTAGTTGGGATAGTCGTTCAAACGCACTATCCAGCCCAGGTGAGGAATCATCCCCCGACTCCGTGGGCCTATTATTTTGCTATCCAGCCCCGGTGGGGAATCTTCCCCTGACTCCAAGGGCCTAACAGACTTATGTGTTACCTTGAGCAACCCTGTCCCATGAGTTGCCGGCGCCGCCTCTCATAGAGGCCAGCACTTTTATACATGACACAGCCCTGTCCCAGGCGCTGCTGGCGCGGCTCTCCCATAGGCCGACACTGTAACATATGAAACAGCGCTGTCCCAGGAGCTGCTGACGCAGTTCTCCGATAGGCCAGTGCTTTCACACGTGAAACAGCCCTGTCCCAGACGCCGCTTGCATGGGTCTCCCATAGGCCGGCGCTTTTACACATGAAGCAGCCCTATCCCAGGCGCTGCTGGCGTGGCCTGTCCATAGGCCTGTGCTATAACAGTGTAGTCTCACTAATTAGAAATTTGTAGTGTAGAGCTTCACCTAAAAAGCACTATAGCATACATATAAACTCAACCCTTCTTATTAGAGAAAAACCCTTGCAGCCCCTCTCACCCAAGTTTAATAGGGCTGACAAGCCCTTTCTTCAACCAATTTTACTCCATGCCTGGGGACCAACATCTGTGAGCCGCTGACCGTACTGTCAGTGAATCTGGTATTACTTACTTGTCATTCCGTGGCATCCCCGTAGGCTGGAAGCCACTGACTGCCTTGTCAGCGGCTGCTTATCTCAAAACCCGATCTTTTACCAGTTATCCACTTCCGCGGTCGGACCGGGGTTTCCCCACAGTCCATAGCCGGTTCACTCGTCGGGCTCTGAATCAGGGTGGAAACCTCTGTGAAGAGAGGCACCTACTTGAACAAATTGAAATTAGGTGGAAGGAGAAACAAAATCGAGACATCATGAGATCAGACAAAGTGGACTGGAGTTCATCACAGTTAATGAAAAGGAATAGCACTGTGAGTGATGGCATGGAAAATAATTTGAAGTACATGCTGGAGGTATTGATGAGTAAAAGGGGCTCATCTTGGATGTTCTGTCTGGGCAGATAAAGCTTAGATTTTCCTCATCAAACGATCAACAATTTAAAAAGGAACTCTGTTGGGTCAAGAACGAGGGGATATTGTTGTGCAAGTAGAAGCTGTTTTTTGATAACATTTCTAAATGATTACTCATATTCTTTAAGATGAAATGATAAACAGAAAAACATATTTTCAAGTCTCCATTTTAACTGCTGATGATAAGTAAGGGCAGTATTGAACTTGTATCATTATAATCTATCTTCTCCTACAGGCATACATCTCTTTGTGATCCTCCAATTTCAGTCTCTTGTGCTTTCCCAATTTGTCTGGCTCTGGAATTTCCTTCCTAAACATTTCTAGTTGCCTCCTCCTCTCCTTTTATGAGACAACTTAAAACAACCTTGTTGAACAAGACATTTGTTTGAATCTAGCTTGAAAATGCTCTAATGAAATGAACTTTGCACATTTGCGTAGATTGAATATACCATATATTGTTGCTGCTTTGTTAGTGCCAGCTAAACTGAGACTGTGTTTGGTATGTGGTCCAGTTAAGGGCATGTCCCACCAGCATGCGACTGCATGCGTCTAGCGCGACCAAATGTGGTCGCTTGAGGTGTACGACCTCGCGGGGCCGGTCCCACTTCGTTCGGCGGAGGCGTATGGAGATGTGCGGAGCTGGTCCCAACATTGCGTGGGGCTCCAAAAATCTTGCACCATCCAAAAATCCCTCGTGCCAACGGCCTGGTTTCCTGCAGGCGCATTGAGGGCATACGCAGCGTCTCAACGGACTTATGCAGCGTCTTGACATCGTACATAGCGTCTTGACGTCGTACACAGTGTCTTGTTGGTGTACGCCAGGCGCATGGCGTTGCGCAATGATGTCACCGCCCGGCATGCCCTTGCGTGATGACATCACCGCCCCACGCCGTGCGGCGTCCAAATTAAGTCGTCCCGCCTCCTGCCCAGCTGATTGGTGAGTATGATGTCGGGACCAGCCCCGCACAACTCCATACGTCTCCGCGGTTTGAATTGGGACCGGCCCTGCGCGGCCGTACGCCTCAAGTGACCACGTTTGTTCATGCTAGATGCATGCAATCAGATGCTGGTGGGACAGACCTTAAAGTCTTTCCAGCTTTGCCCAAAGACTCCTGTTCTATAACCTGACAACAATTGGGTAACAATTTGTACAAGCTACATAAAATAAACCTAATATTCAACTATTGACCTGAATACTGATCACAAAGGTCAAAGGTTCTCCTTAATCTAAATTGGATTATATTTTCTCAATATCAGATTGTAGTAAAATTTAATCTAAATTTAATCTAAATGCTCAATAATTAAAATATTATTTGTTACATTTCTGTAGTTGAATGGTCACTTAATAATCATTGTTTAGCATTTTAACTGAAGACCAGTTATTCGGCTAATTGGTTGGATGGATGAAGTGTTACTGGAGGATAGATAATTTGTTGCTACTGAACAGGAGGCTCCTGACAATTCTTGTGTGTGTTCTGCAGTGTAGCAACTCATATCAGAAGATAGGTGGGTAGAATAATCACCATTTATTATTGCTTAACTGCTTGATATAAGAGAGCCATTGAGAATCACTAAAGTCAATATAATCCTAAAATGCATCCCGAGAGAATTCACAATAAAACAACCCACACTTCAATCCTTCAACAAGACCTCGGTTTTGCCACAAAAGGAATTTTATGATCTGTTTTGATTTATTTTCTTGGGGGCTTGGAAAAGGTGTAAAGAACAAACACTTATTTTCCATTTTCCATTCTATTTATCCCAATAGATCTGAAAAGTGAGTGTAATGTAGCTATGAAGCAAATTGTTCAATAAAGGGGCTTGAGTTGATTATTTCCTTTTTAACAGCTGAACATTACTAAGGCAGCAGTAGAGTTGCTGCCTCAGAGCACCAGAGACCCGGGTTCGATCCTGTATGTTCTCCTCATGTAACCTGTGTGGGTTATCTCCGGGATCTCCGGATTCCCCCCAAACTCCAGAGATGTGCGGGTTCGTAGGTTAATAGGCTTGGTAAAAATTGTAAATTATCACTAGTGTGTGTAGGATAATGTTAGTGTGTGTGGATCGCGGACTCAGTGGGACGAAGGGCCTGCTTACGCGCTGTATCTCTAAACTAAACTATATTAAAATTACTGGGAACAACATCGGTCCCTTCACCCAAAGGATGAACTTGGTTTAACATAGAAACATAGAAAATAGGTGCAGGAGTAGCCCATTCAGCCCTTCGAGCCTGCACTGCCATTCAATATGATCATGGCTGATCATCCAATTCAGTATCCTGTACCTGCCTTCTCTCCATACCCCCTGATCCCTCTAGCCACAAGGGCCCCATCTAACTCCCTCTTAAATATAGCCAATGAACTGGCCTCAACTACCTTCTGTGGCAGAGAATTCCACAGATTCACCACTCTCTGTGTGAAAAATGTTTTTCTCATCTCGGTCCAAAAAGACTTCACCCTTATCCTTAAACTGTGACCCCTTGTTCTGGACTTCCCCACACCAGGAACAATGTTCCTGTATCTAGCCTGTCCAACCCCTTAAGAATTTTGTAAGTTTCTATAAGAACCCCCCTCAATCTTCTAAATTCTAGTGAGTCAAAACCGATTCTATCCAGTCTTTCTTCATATGAAAGTCCTGCCATCCCAGGAATCAGTCTGGTGAACCTTCTCTGTACTCCCTCTATGGCAAGAATGTCTTTCCTCAGATTAGGAGACCAAAACTGTACACAATACTCCAGGTATGGTCTCACCAAGGTCCTGTACACCGGCAGTAGAACCTCGCTGCTCCTATACTCAATTCATTTTGCTATGAATGCTAACATACCATTCGCTTTCTTCACTGCCTGCTGCACCTGCATGCCTACTTTCAATGACTGGTGTACCATGACACCCAGGTCTCGTTGCATCTCCCCTTTTCCTAATCGGCCACCATTCAGATAATAGTCTACTTTCCTGTTCTTGCCACCAAAGTGGATAACCTCTTTCCTAACATTTATCCACGTTAGGTAGTTCTTCTCTTCCTTGAGAATAGTGAATTTGGGGAGCAGATTATCAACCGGAGCAGTAAATGAAAATTAACTGAGTTCATTTATTAATGAGATGAAGCTGCAGTTTGAGTATGGATTGCATTATGCAGCAGAGAGGTGTATTTTTTTCATGTTGTTGCAAATCTAAAATAAAATTAGAAAATGCTGGAAATATTCAGAAGACCAGGCAGCATCCGTGGAAAAGGACTGTGTTGATCTTTCAGGTTGATAATCGTTCATCAGATCTGGAAATAGTTATCAGCATCAACAGTATTTGAGATGTAGAGAAAGAAGGCAGTGGAGAACAAAAGAGGAAAGGAGTGTGAACCAAATGAGATTAAATGACGATACGGTGCTCATGCAATATAGTCTGCAGGAGGTAAAAATGCAGAATGATTATTTCAAGTTATCAAAGGAAAGTGAAGTGAATGCTGGAAATCAGAAATAAGTGTCCAGGAGATGTTCACTACTCAAAGCTGTTGAGTCCAGAAGGCTGTAATGTGCCTTGGGAAATCGTTTTTGACAATGTAGAAGTGCAAGTAATATTCAAGGTGAAAGAAGCGGTCAAGTTCCCTGGCACCAGCAGGACACAATTTGTGGGAGGTGACTCTTTAAAATCTCTTTTCTACTGCTCACACAGGCCATAGGTTACTTTGCTTTCTGAACTTAAATCTCTCACAACAGTTCATGTCAGACCAATCAATAAAATTAAAGCAACATCGGTAAAAACTGAGGAACAGTTTTCTTCCTACATCACAACTTTGCAGGAATGATAATCACCTGTATCAGGCATATTTTTTTTAACTCTTCACCATTGTGGAACAAGGCAATATTACTGCAAACCTCATCATTTGCCTGTAGAAATGCAAATTTGTGTGTACTCCCAAATATTTTCCAAAAACCACCATTTACAACACAGACACAAGCCTGGATCATAATGCATGATAAAATAAGTTCTTCAATATATCACCTTAATAGATAATGGAATGGAATTTCATATTGTTTACATGGTAAACAGTAGGGAATTGAAGAATACAGTTGAACAGAGGGATCTGGGAATAACCGTGCATAGTTCCTTGAAGGTAGAATCTCATATAGATAGGGTGGTAAGGAAAGCTTTTAGTATGCTAGCCTTTATAAATCAGAGCATTGAGTATAAAAGCTGGGATGTAATGTTAAAATTGTACAAGGCATTAGTGAGACCAAATCCGGAGTGTGGTGTACAATTTTGGTCGCCCAATTATAGGAAGGATGTCAACAAAATAGAGAGGGTACAGAGGAGATTTACTAGAATGTTGCCTGGGTTTCAACAGCTAAGTTACAGAGATAGGTTGAATAAGTTAGGTCTTTATTCTCTGGAGCGCAGAAGGTTAAGGGTGGACTTGATAGAGGTCTTTAAAATGATGAGAGGGATAGACAGAGTTGATGTGGACAAGCTTTTCCCTATGAGAATAGGGTAGATTCAAACAAGAGGACATGACTTTAGAATTAAGGGACAGAGGTTTAGGGGTAACATGAGGGGGAACTTCTTTACTCAGAGAGTGGTAGCGGTGTGGAATGAGCTTCCAGTGGAAGTGGTGGCAGCAGGTTCGTTGATATCATTTAAAAATAAATTGGATAGGCATATGGATGAGAAGGGTATGGAGGGTTATGGTATGAGTGCAGGCAGGTGGGACTAAGGGAAAAAGGTTGTTCGGCACGGACTTGAAGGGCCGAGATGGACTGTTTCCGTGCTGTAATTGTAATATGGTTATATGTGTTTAAAAAAAAAGTATGACTACTGGAACAAAATATTTCACATGAAGTGATTGGCTTCCTTCACAGCAGTGAATAAATATGTTATACACACAACTGGCTCATTAGTAGGATTTTGCCTATTTTGCTGTTTTCATCCAGCATGTGGCCAGGCTCAGAAACAATGCACCAAGATTCCCACTCCTCACTGCTTATTAATAGAGGACATCCAATAAAAGCACAATTCCGGTTGGGTACAAAATTCGATTTAATCAATAAATAACTGAAGCCATTATTCTCTGCATAAGTTGGGGGTGATTGCAACATTTCTTGAATGAATGGAGTTGGATCACAGCAGATCCGTTTATACTGCACAGTATACAAGGCTTCCAAATTGAGTTCCTTCTTGACTCACTACCACCCACACAACATTCACCAAACCGCACATATGTGTTTTCACAACAGGAAAGTCTGGATGTACAATCTGAAATCCAAACTTTATACAAAAAAGAGGTAATTGAGAGGTCGCCTCAGGAACCTCACCAATTTGTATCTAACAATCACCAAGCGGAAAAGGGATGGAGGATGTCACATCATCCTAGACTTAACTGAACTTAATACCTTTGTGCAGTATAAACATTTCAAAATGGATAACTTTGGCACTAAAGGTGGTTATATGGCATGCATTGATCTTAAAGATGCATACTACCCGGTACCCATTCACAGGGAGCACAAGAGATATTTGAAATTTAACTGGATGGGACAATTGTGGCAGTTCAAAGCATTGCCTAATGGACTGACTTCAGCTCCCAGACTATTTACTAATCTACTAAAACCAGTACTGTGGCTACCACAAGCTCAGAATCACATTGTCATGGCATATTTGGATGACATTCTAAACATAGGGGACACCAAGGAATCAGCTGAATCATCTGTTTCAGCCACCAAACTCATGTTTTAGAGATTGGGGTTTCTCATCCATCCCATTAAGTACAAATTGACACCTACCAGGGGAATTGGTTACCTGGGGTTTACGATTAACTCAATTCACATGTCTGTGACTCTGCCTAGGGGCAAGCAATTAGAGTTCATTGAAGCCTGTAACAATCTAATTGTTAAACAGCAGCCTTCAATTAGACAAGTAGCAAGTGTAATTGGCAAACTTGTGGTTGCCTTTCCAGCTGTGCGTTTCGGGCCTTTGCACTATCAAAATTTACAAGGTGCCAAGGAGCAGGCACTCAAATCCCATGCAGGCCAATTCGGTAGACCCATGCGATTGCCAGCAGAGGCCATTGCTGAATTACAATGGTGGGTAATGAATATTTGGCATAGCTCCAGAATTTTTTTTGTTGAAACACTATCGGTTATCTTACAAACCGATGCAAGCACCCTAGGATGGGGAGCAACACATACCATCTCTAGCTGTGGTGGTAGATGGAATGTGCAGGAGTCATTCATTCTTCAGCAACATGGTATTAACTACTTAGAGTTGTTGGGAGCACTCAATGGGCTTAAGGCTTATTGCAGTAATATGCAACATGTGCCTGTTCAACTTCAGATTGACAACACAACAGCGGTGGCATATGTCAATCACATGGGTGGTATTAAGTCTGTATCTTGTGATAATTTGGCAAACCTTATCTGGCACTGGAGTATTACGCGGAACATTTGGGTCTCAGCTATCTACCTACCAGGTAGATACAACATGGTGGCGGACACAAGATCGCGGAAATTCAATGACAACACAGAATGGATGTTGAATCATGAAGTATTTAACGACATTGTCGCCCGGTATGGCATCCCGGATATTGATTTGTTCGCATCCAGACTCAATCACCAGTTAGGCAAATATGTGTCATGGGAACTAGACCCAGGGGCAGTGGCAGTAGATGTGTTCTCACTACATTGGGGAGGAATGTTTTTGTATGCTTTTCCTCCATTTTGCCTCATCAGCCACTGCTTGGCAAAAATCAAGCAAGACAATGCCACAGGCATTTTGGTAGTGCCTGACTGGCCAACACATTCTTGGTTCCCACAAGTCTTGGGAATGATTACACAGCCTTTTATGGCTGTCCCCAAAAGCAGGAAACTGCTGGTTCACCCAGTAACGGGGACTAACCATCCAGTACATGACCGAATCAATTTATTGCTTTGCAGATTCTGAGGAGACCATACCTGGGGCTCGGACTGTCAGAATGAACAGTGAATGTAATAACAGTGGCCTGAAGGGGCAGTAACAAAAACAGTATGTCTCTCACATCAAGAAGTGGGAGATGTTCTGTTCTATCTCAAACATCATGTATGAATCAGCACGCATCACGGATGTCCTGGAGTTTCTATCTACCCTATTCCATGACCAAAAATTAAGCTACAGTACCATCAATAGTGCCAGAAATGCATTATCCTCTTATTTAGTGTTGGGATCTGGGCACCAATCTGTAGGGACTCACCCCTTAATAGCTAGGTTCATGAAGGGCATTTTTAATTCTATACCACCCAGACCCCGGTACATGGAAATTTGGGATGTGAGCATGGTGCTTACACTGCTTTGCCAGTGAGCACCAGCTTCCTCCTTGCCTTTATCAAAACACACCCTCAAGGTGGTCATGCTAATGGTGCTGGTCACTGCGCAATGGGTCCAGACGTTGCACAAGCTACAAATGGACAACATGACTACTTATGTAAATAATATAACCTTCATCATTTATAATTTGATCAAACAGAGCAGGCCGGGGGTACCAGGGCTCAAGCTAGTGTTCCTGGCATACCCCGAGGATTCACGGTTGTGTGTAGTATCACATATTCACCAATACATTAAGGTCACCAAGAGCCTCAGAGGCTCTGAGTTATCTGTTCTGATCAGTTATAAGAAAAATTTCCACAAGGTATCAGTGCAAACCATTTCCAGATGGTTAAAAGAGGTGCTGGCGAGTGCAGGAGTGAACACTGACACTTTTAAATCACACTCCACCAGGGCTGCATCTACGTCGGCAGCAAGGGCAATGGACGTCCCTCTCGACCACATCCTAGCGGCTGCAGGATGGGCCAATGAACAGATGTTCCACAGGTTTTACGACAAGCCAATTGCCGGACCGGGGGTGTTTGCTCGTACCATTTTAGATTCTGTTCTATAGTTTCCCCCCAGGATGGGAGGGGTTACTATTATTTTGTTTTCTTAATTAAAGCATCAGTATTGTTACCTAACTATGTTATGTCTGAATGCATTAATCTTTTTCACTCATCCATGGTCAATCCATTCAGTGTGTGACTATTGGACTCGTATCCGGCATGAAATCACAGAGCTTTGAAATCTTCACGGAGTCATTCACATGACTCCGAAGTAAAATAGTAAGATTAATCAAGAACTTACCAGTTTGAAGTTTGATCTTTATTTCATGAGGAGTTACGATGAGCTATTACGTGCCCACCGCACCCTCATATTATAAATGTCACCTGGTAGTTCTAGTTCTCTCCAAATCTTACTATCTTCAGGTCAACTTCTATTATCCGTGATTTCACACCGCTGCTTTGAAGATTGACGCTCATGCGGACTGATGGCCTTCTTCACGTAATCGCTCATCGTAACTCCTCATAAAATAAAAATCAAGCTTCAAACTGGTAAGTTCTTGATCATTTGTTCTATGTCTCTCTACGTCACTGTCTATATCTCTCATTTCCTGTTCCTCTGACTCAGTCTGAAGAAGGGTCTCAACCTGAAACGTCTCCTACTTCTTTTCTCCAGAGGGGCTGCCTGACCCCTGAGTTCCTCCAGCTTGTTGTGTCTATGTTTGGTTTAAGCCAGCATCTGCAGTTCCTTCTCACACATTATATCTCAACCCTATTGAAAATGCCAGGGAACGTGTCACTCATGGGGTGTGTATCAGTGTCATGCTAAGTACTCGCTGTTTTGAGCAAGATATACATAGGGCAGGAATGCCTAAGTCATGTATTTCCCATTGACTATAGAGTAGCTGGAAATGGCAGGATTTCCAGCACATTTACTGCCTACAATGCAAGTCCATGATTGAAAGTCCTAGTCCTTAACAGACAAAACTCAACAAAAAACCATCTCCAAACCAAACTTCCAACCTCCTAACTCAATTTCAAATTGGCAACACCATGCAGTTTGCAACCATTCAATTTGTTGGCTGAACAATCAGTATTTTCACTGTATATTTCTAGGAATGCTACATGAAAGCCCACCCAGCCTTAGTCATAAAACACAGATCAGTGGTATAACAGAGAAGGGCCTGCTTTGGTGCTCTATGACTCAATGACATAACTGTTTAGGTTTTGGGTTTTGTGAGTATAATTTAAGATTGAATGTACTCAAACCTGCCAAAAGGATTCTCAAATACCTTATACACGTGGAAAATATACAGCATTGACAAAAGGCAAACAAGGTTATTAGAGTTTTGCAATAGTCAAAGAAAATGGGGAAAAATAGTACTCTCACTGAATCTATTAAAGGGAACAACAGCACAAACCTTTCAAATAAAGGTATAGTTTTTCTTGTTTAATTTTGGACTGTTTCGGGATTAGAAGTATGAGAAACTTGGCAATTTTTTAAGTTTTTGGAAACAATTGTTTTGACATCCTTCATTCTCCCCCTCTGCCACCCATACTTTCTAAACTGGCATTTTGATGTGGTACACAGGTCACTAAAATGAAGCAATATGGTTTGAATAGGCATAATAATGGAGGCACAAGAGATTGCAATGCTGGAACAAAAAAGCCCCCTGGACACTTTCCTCTCTAGGACATCCAAATCTAAGGTCCTCTTTCTTCAGAAAAGATGGTTCTCTCCATTTCCTGCGGTAGCCAATG
Source organism: Raja brachyura (assembly GCA_963514005.1). Next base: position 99,175,095 of record OY740782.1, on the reverse strand, counting down.
GAGCCCCCACCTATGTCCCTTCTGTACGCCTCATTTCTGCCTTCTTCCACCCTCCCTCATAGACAGAGCAGGTACACAGTCCCCATGGTCTTTACCTTTCAGCCCACTAGTCCTTGCATCCACCGCAAAATTCTCTGACTTTTTCCCCCAGCTTCAACACAGTCCCACGACCAGTCATATCTTCCCCTCCCCATACATTTCAGTTTTTTGCAGAGACCATTCTCTCCTTCAATCTCTAGTTTTTAACCCTCCTCCATTACTTTCAGCTGGAATTGCAGCATGTGCATCACCTGTCCCTATATTTCCACCCTCACTTCCATTCAGAGACATGAATAGCCCATCCTGCTGATAGAGGCTTTCATGCATGTCCTCCAAACCCATCTATTGTATTTGGTGCTCCTGATGTAGCCTCCTCTATATTCATCAGTCCAAGCTTTGCCAAACACTTGAGCTCTGTCTGCAAGGGCGAGCTGGAGCTCCTGATTGTATGCCACTTCAATGCTCTTTTCCATTCCAGTACCAACCTATCAGTCCTCAGCCTCCTCTACTGCAAGAGTGGGTCACAGGTTCATAAGTTATAGGAGAAGAATTTGGCTCAATCAAGACTACATGGCCTTTCAATCAGGGCTGATGTATCTCTCCCTCTCAACCCCTCTCCCCATAACCCCCGACTCCTGAACTAATTAAGAATCTATCAATCCCTGCCTTAAAAATATCCATTGCCTTGGATTCCATAGCCATCTGTGGCAATTGATTCCACAGATTCACCACCCTCTGACTAAAGAATTTCCTTCTCAGCTTCTTTCTAAAGGTACATCCTTTTATTCTGAGATTACGGCCTCTGGTCCTAGACTCTCCCATTAGTCAAAAAATCCTTTCCATCCACTCCATCCAACCCCTTCACTATTTGGTAAATTTCAACGAGGTCCACCCTCGTTATTAAACTCTAGCGAGTAGCGGCCCAGTGCGGTCAAATGTTCACCAAATGTTAACCTGCGCATTCCTGGGATCATCCTCGTAAACCTCCTCTGGACTCTCTCCATTGCCAGCAAATCCTTCTTCAGATATGGGGCCCAAAACTGCACACACAAACTGGGAGAAGAGAACCTCATATTCCACTTGGATTGCCTGCAACCATAAAGATTGATTCCTTCAGTTCCAAAAAATGCCCCCATCCCCTTCCTGCATTTCTCCCTCCTTCTGACATCTCTTCCACAAATCCTTCTTTCTACCTCCCTTGTCATGCATCGCCCAGCTCCTTTCTCTTCCTCCTCTGTTAGTTCATCACCTACTCTAGCTGAAACCCTGCATGTACCCTCTCCCCCCACCCCACCCCCTCCCTCCCCCCTGTCCCATCTTCCCACCATTCAACCATCTGGTTCTACATTTCACTTTTCAGTCTGACCCACAGAGTTTCTCCAGCACTTTGTTTCTTTTTCACAGGCATTGTAGTGCTCGTTATTTTTGTTCTGAATACACAATATATTCAGAATATGTTCTTGTACTTGACCTGCTGCAGCATTATTGGACTCTCTATCAGGGGGATTTGAAAGCAAGAGGAAAAAACACATTGATCAATAGGACGCTACCAAGAATGAAGGTTACTGTTATGATGGACGTCGTGAGAAGATAGGATTCTTCATTAACAGTGGGAAACGAAAGGGATCAGGCAAGTGCAGATTATCATAAGCTAAATAGCTATAGATTGTTTCCACTGGTCATGAGTGTGTTACAAAATAATAGCATAGTCAAAATAATAATTAAACTGATTAGAGAAATAAAGCTAAGAGAATTAAAGAACGCGAGGTCTGCATTTATAGAATGCCTTTCATTCCATCCCAAAACACAGATTTAAGCACACAGGGAGAGACAAGACATTTCAGATGTTGAAATCTAGAGCAAATAATAAACTCTACTTCCTTAGAAGACTTAGAAAGTTTGGCATGTCCCCAACTACTCTCACCAGCTTCTACAAATGCGCTGTAGAAAGCATTTTATCGGGATGCATCACAGCTCCATCCAAGACTGCAAGAAATTGCAGAGAATTGTGGATGCAGCCCACCATCATGTAAACCAACCTCCATTCTATTGACGCCATTTATATCTCATGCTGCCTCGGCAAGGCCAGTAACTTAATCAAGGACAAGTCACTTCCTAGCCACTCCCTCTTCTCCCCTCTTCCATCGGGCAAAAGGTTTAGAAGTGTGAAAACGCACACCTCCAGATTCAGGGACAGTTTCTTCCCAGCTGTTTTCGAGCAACTGAACCATCCTACCACAACTAGGGTGCAGTTCTGAGTTACTATCTCTCTCGGACTATCTTTAATTGGACTTTACTAGCTTTACCTTGCAGTAAAGGTTATTCATGTTATTCCTTTTATCATGTATCTGTATACTGTGAATGGCTCGATTATAATCATGTTTTGTCTTTCCTCTGTCTGTTAGTATGCAACAAAAGCTTTTCACTGCACTTCGGTACACATGACTGTAAACCAATAAACTAAACTAAATTAAACTAAACTAAACTAATGGAGTAATTCAACGGGTCAAGCAGCATCTGTGGGGCAATAGGAATTGTCAACATTTTGCATCCTGCATAGTCTATGAATAGGAGTCTGACATAGGTACCCTTCCTATCTAGGTAATATCAATAGATATTTGGTGAGGTGATGAGTCTTTGCCAAACAAGTAAGGAGATGATTGTAAAACGAATCCCACAAAGTGCTGGAGTAACCCAATGATCAGATCTGGTTAATGGACAGGCGGTGCGTTGGGACTTGTCCAGACTCGGGGTCCCGACCCAAAATGTTGGCCATCCTTGTCCTCCAGAGATGCTCCCTGACCCGCCGACATTTTGGGTCGGGACCCTTCTTCAGATAATGATCAGTTGATCAAGGTTGATGATACGCTGGATTTAATGCGTTCCATAACCAGCGTCTCAAAGCACTTCATGACGGTGGATGTCAAGGCCACTGGATAGTAGGTGTTCTGGCATAAGATCTTTGCTTTTCTTTGGCACTGGGATGATATTGGTCATCTTGAATCAGATGGGTACCTCAGAATATAGGGAGGGATTAACGATGTCCATGAACACTCCCGCTAGTTGGTCCGTGTAGTTCCTAAGAACACAGCTAGGGACACTTTCTGGGTCAGTTGCTTTCCGTGGGTTCACCCTCAGGGAGGCCAATCTTCTCACCTGTATTTACTGAAGAAAACGTCATAAAGCTGGGGAATTCACGGGGGAAAACAGTGATATCCTGCAAAACATATCAGCATTATGAAATAGTAGGTACTGTTGGGGTTGAGGTACATTAATGTGGATAAATCAGCAGGGTCTGAACAAATGTATCCTGAAGAAATTAAGAATACATGTACAAATCTTTTTTTTTCCTTCATTTTTGGTGGCTTTTGATTTAAAAAAAATCAGCTCAGCTTTATGGCATGATGTTGAGAGGTCTGATTTATTTAAGTACACTATTTTTGATTCATATTCATAAAAATCTGTTTGAACACAGTGGGTTAAATGTATAGCAGATTACTAGGCAGCAAAATATCCCCCAAAAAATTGAAATGTAGTCAGTCACTTCATTAAATGGTAACTGCAGAAAAAAAGGCCTGTGTTGTTGCCTCATTGCCCCTAGTGCCAATTAATAAAGAATTAAGGAAAAAACCTCAAGGATCACGTTTCTAGGCAGCCAAATATTAAGATCTTAGCACATCTCCAAATATTGACAGTTCTACTGATTCTGTAAGATGCTATTAGCAGATAAAATTGGTGTCCTTTATTATTTGCACCATATTAAAATAAGTTGTTTCCAGATATCCCACAGGCACCTTTGATGCTTCATATATTTTCCACTCCATTAATGTGTTGCAAAGTGTGTGACACTAAAACCCAGTGGATTGAAACGGCAAAGCTCGAAACCTGCTAGCATCATTTGTCAATTCTTGAGAAGGATTATAATTGGAATAATAAACATGTGGCAGAAACTCAAGACAGCCAGTTAAGGATGGTGTGGATGGTCCTAAAACTTATTTTTGATCTTAATAACATTATTTCTTAGGGCACAACTAAGTTAAAATGTTTCAGTGGATCCAAAGTGTTAATAAATAACACCTCCTGCAAATAACAATGTGCAAATATCCTTTTCAATATTTGCATATACCAAGTATTGCTACATCCAGGAAAATATATCCTGAGTAGGATTTAATTGGATTTGAAAGAAGAATCTGGACAACAAAGTCCGGGGAGTGCATTCCCACACTATTATTAGTTTTTTTATCAGTGAGGGCAAGTTCATCCGAAGGGCCTCTTTCCATGGTGTATACGGTCATATTTTCATAAATTCTAGGATCAAAATTAGGCCATCAAATCGATTCTGCCATTTAATCATGGCTGATCTATCTTTCCCACTCAACCCCATTGTCCTGCCTTTGCCCCATATAACTCAAATAGTATAGAATCACTGCATGAAAAGAAAGAAGACATTTATGATTATTTCTGTCATTCTGCAGGAACCATTGCTTATTTTGATTTTCTCACAAACTACTGAGCACTGGCAGGTAATATTTTAAATAGGTGTGCTGTTTTTTTGTTTTTACAATGGAAATGCAGTCTACATAACATTGACTAAGGACAATACAGCCAAAACAGCTGAGATAAATGGAACTGCTGCAATCTGCAAGAGGCAATGCGATGATTCAATAAGTCTTCTTCAACAACACCTCTCAAACCTGCAACCTCTGTCACCAAAAGCAGCAATTAGCAGGGAACACCACTAGTTGTGAATTCTTCAAGCCACATACCTTCTCTTCTTGTAGATATAACAGCATACCTTCATAATTTATCTGACTGAATACTGGAACTCCGCTCTTAATAGTGTTGTGGAGGATTGCCCAATTGTTATGCAAATGGAAATGACAAACATAAAAAAGTCTGAAGAATGGAAGATATGTAACATCTATCCATGTTCTGTAGAGATGCTCCCTGGCCCGCTGAGTAACTCCAGCATGTTGTGTCCTTTTGTGTTTCAAAATTGTTTTGAGTTTAGTTGAAACGCCACTGAAGTTCAGTCGAGTTAAAAGTAATTTTAGGCATGATGACAGTGTTCTTTTGTTGTATAAATACATCGGCACATGTGACAATTAACTAAACTAACCTCAATTAAGTACAATAAGAAAATAGAATAAAATAAATAAACAAACATTTCAGGAGTTATTAAAAATATATTATCATGCTTCAGTATCATTTTAGAATTGTGAACTTTTATAATATAAACCAAATAGTCATCTCCATCCATTATTTCCTTGTCATGTAAAAGAACAAAATCAATGGATATATTTTATGTTTGGTCTAATTATCACTAGACATACTTACCATGCTTGTTTACCTATCATCTGTTACTTCGCAACTTAAAAAAAAGTAAATACAAGTCTGTGAATGCATCAAGCTCTTCTCTCACCATCCCCTGCAATCAAGAATGATTCTTTTCAATTCTTTCCACTTAAGTTCTGTGGGTTCTGTGGTGGCTGGAAAGGCCAATGTTGGGCAGTGAGTGATGTGTTGTTGAAATGCTGTGGGTCAGTAAAAAAATGAGTGAAATTCCATTTACACACCTTTGGTGGTTCTACGCTGTTAGAGCAGTACTAGCTCCAAAATAATTCCTCAATTTGGCATGTCATTAGTATTGAAGGGTGAAGTCGACTAACAAGAATTGATTTAGTACAGGCCTTACGGTGAGGAGTAAAAATTAGTCTGCGTAAAAAATAATACAGAGATTTTCTGAGAAAATGCATGTGTGTGTAGATGGTGAGTACCGAAAAGAGGGGGCTTCACAGTGGGTTTGGAGACAGCTCCGTTACCAGAACCCAAAGTGAGCCGTGATTTGTGTGAAGGTCAGTAATCTTCAATAGCATGTCCTCACAATGCCAATAAACTTCCAATTTGCCCATGACACGAAGCCTAGCATCCCCTACAAAGTAATTATCTATCACCTGCCCACTTCTTTCTATGAAAAGTCACGACAACATCTAGCCTATTATTTGATGACTCAATGAAAGAAACAAAACCATTTTAGGTGCATTTTGAGAAGCAGGGAGGGAAGTTATGGAGAGAAGGAATGTAGCAAGCATTTCAATGTAACAGATTTGATTGCTTGTAATTAAAACTGAACAGCATAGGATTTTTTTCTTCCAAAAGCACTTGTCTTTGCAATTCTGTTAACCACAATAGGCTATGAAGCCCACAGAGATAATCGCCATAGTTTGTCACGCTGCCATGGAACTGTGCTGCAAAGAATGTACAGGTGACTTTCTTTTAAAGTGGGTCAGTGAACTTAATCCAAAAATCCAGGGATTTTTCAAATTTAAAAGATGGTATTTCACTCACTCCAATGTTCATCATTTAAAGATTTATTTTTTAATTACACTGGGTCTGAATCTGTAGGTTTTATATACCAAAAATGATGAACAAAGTCTTTGTTCATATCTTCAAATGTCATTTCTGTTTTACGTGCAATTTAATCTCTTTCAGAATTTCTAATGTAATTGGTTCAGTCTGGCTTGATTTCTAACTTAAATGAACATAATTTAAAATCTTCAGATTAAGCACCAAGAAGAAATATGTTCGTTTGCAACTTTTTCGGCCTGACTCAATTACTTTCCTCAATGCTTCATTGAGCTACAGTTTGGAAATCAATTATTAATTTGTATGTAATATTTTATATTTATGGACCGCCTGCATTATACTGATAAGCTAGGCCAGCCACTGAGTTGTAAAAATCAACGGCATTATCTATGCATTAATTACCGCAGGCTTTCCTTTTAATTTCTTGATTATTTAATGATTAAAAAAATGTTAACAAACTGCAGAGGTTAAAGTTGAGTAATGTTTATAAACTGTAATTAAATATAATATATCTGAATTATTAATATTGAAAGCATCAACAATAATCTTGCTTCACGATTAAAGGAATGTAGGCAGTGTGTGTGTAGTTAATAAGCATGAGCAAACCATTCAAAATACCCTAATACTGTACCTTTAAAGTAAAGCTCTTTGAAGTGGATTTTTGCATTACCTCTCTGCTCATTTTTGTTTAGCCAGAAGTACAGCTACTTCCTTGTAAAAAGGAGACAGTTATGATTTCAGGAAGATCACACACAAATGACATCAAAGGAGACAGACTAGAAGGGTGCAGAAATCTACATTCCCAAAGGGCTGCTATTAAACAATTAAACACTGTTGGATTTTGAAAACGATATGCTAAATGAAAGTGTTCTCTTCACAATGATGGAAACTTAGTCTTGGGAAATAATTGCCAGCACTGCCAAAAGTAAGGGACATCTTCTGAAGACCAATTCTTTCTAATTCAGTAGATATTTATGTTCATAAATTCAGACATTCATAAGTGATAGGAGAAGAATTCAGCCCATCAAGTCTACTTCCCCATTCAATCATGGCTGATCTTTCTTCCCTTCTTAACCCCATTCTCTTGCCTTCTCCCCATAATCCCTGACATCCTTACGAAGTTGGCGCAAAATTGAGCACTGATTTATAGTAAGTTTGGAAGAATTGTGCTGTATCAAGGTACTAGGTTAATGGTGAATTAACTTAATTCAAAAGGTCCGTCAAAATCAATAATGGAAAAATAAAATCTCACAAGGCTGGATTCAAAACCATTTAGAGTGGTTACGGTGGCATAAGGGCAGGTCATGGTGGCACAGTGGTAGAGCTGCTGCCTTACAGTGAATGCAGCACCGGAGACCCAGGTTCGATCCCGGCTACGGGTGGTGTCTGTATGGAGTTTGTATATTCTCCCCGTGACCTGCGTGGGTTTTCTCTGAGAACTTTGGTTTCCTCCCACACTCCAAAGACGTACAGGTTTTGTAGGTTAATTGTCTTGGTATATGTAAAAATTGCCCCTAATGTGTGGAGATAGTGTTAGTGTGCAGGGATTGCTGATCGGTGTGAACCCGGTGAACTGAAGGGCCTGTTTCCACGCTGTATCTCTAAACTAAACATGTGCCCTTCGATTAAAATCTTCAAGTGGGTTGATAATAAAGCTAACAGATTTGAGAAAATAGTTTTCACCGTGTTGGATACTTCAGGACAAAGAACAATGATGCTGAAAAGACATGTAAATGCCAATAGAACACAAAATAGAACTATGTGTAAGAAGGTACTGATGCTGGTTTACATCGAAGATAGACCCAAAATGCTGGAATATCTCAGTGGGCCACACAGCATCTCTGGAGAAAAGGAATAGGTGATGTTTTGGGTTGAGACCCTTCTTCATACTGAGAGTCAGGGGAGAGGGAAACTAAATGTTCAAAAAGGTACAAGGAACAAATGCATGAAAGGTATGAAAAAGAACATATCAAAGCCAGCAATGGTGATCTAGGAAAGGTGGAGCATACATTATTTGCTGTGGAAAAGGTGATAATAAATGGATCCAAACAATGAAACTAAGCAGGATAACAGTGAAACTAGTTGGACAACTAGGGTGGGGGTAGGACGGAGAGAGAGGGGATGCTAGGGCTACTTGAAATTAGAGAAATCCATATTCATACTCAGTTGTAATTTGCCTAAATGAAATATGAGGTACTGTTCCTCCAATTTGCATTTGGCCTCACACTGACTGGAGAAGAGGCCCAGGCCAGAAAAGTCAATATGGCAATGGGAAGGGTAGTTAAAGTGTTTGGCAACTGGAAGATCGTGTAGGCCAAGGTGGACTGAGCAAAAATGTTCAACGAAATGATGGATAGGAGTTTAGTTTAGTCACATAAAATAGTAAGATTAAACAAGAACTTACCAGTTTGACGTTTGATCTTTATTTTATGAGGAGTCGAGTTGAGGGACTACGTGAAGAACCCCGTATAGCCGTTGGTGCGTCAATCTTCAAAGCAGCGGAGTGAACTCACAGATAACAACAACTGAAGTATAATGGTAAGATAATGAAGACTAGAACTACCAGATGAACTCTATGAGGGCTGGGAGCGGAGGGCACGTAGTCCCTCAACTCGACTCCTCATAAAATAAAGATCAAACTTCAAACTGGTAAGTTCTTGTTTAATCTTACTATTTTACTTCGGAGTCACGTGAGTGACTACGTGAAGACTTCAAAGCTCTGTGATTTCACGCCACAGACCCAAATCCGGCGTTCACACTGCATTGATTGAAAGTCGTTAACAATCAATAATACATCAATAATGACGCTTCTTAAATGAATAACAGTTTATTTACAAACGAAACCACAACAAAGCCCACTAACTCAGGGGGAAACTATAACAGAACTCAAAACAGAATCAGCAAACACCCCCAACCTTGAAATCGGCTTGTGGTAAAACTTTTCAAAAGTCAGCTCACTGGACCATCCTGCGGCCACGAGAATATGTTCTATAGGCACGTCCATCGCCCTTGCCGCGGAAGTTGAAGCCGCCCTGGTGGAATGAGATTTCAATTTATCAGTATCAATTCCAGCACTTCCCAGAACCTGCTTCAACCACCTTGAAATTGTTTGCACCGACACCTTACTGTGTGGTTTTTTGTGGCTAATAAATAATGCAGACTCTGTTCCTCGTAGGGCTTTAGTAACCTCAATGTAACGAGATAAATGTGAGACTACACACAAGCGATCATCTGTGGGGTATGCTGAAAACACAACGTTACATCCTGTCATGCCTATTCTACTATGTTTAAGCAAATCATAGACATAAAATATAATGGCGTCTGCCGACACATGCATTCTGTCTATCCGTAGCTTTTGCAATGTTTGTACACGTTGGGCTGAAACCAACGCCATAAGCATGACCACCTTCAAATTTAATTTGGCTAAAGATAAGCTTGCAACAGGAGCCCACTGGTGAAACATAGAAACATAGAAAACATAGAAAATAGGTGCATGAGTAGGCCATTCGGCCCTTCGAGCCTGCACCGCCATTCAATGTGATCATGGCTGATCATCCAACTCAGTATCCCGTACCTGCCTTCTCTCCATACCCCCTGATCCCTTTAGCCACAAGTGCCACATCTAACGCCCTCTTAAATATAGCAATATAGTGAAGAAGCATTCCAAATATCGGCATACCTGGGTTTAGGAGGATTAGAATTAAAAACTCCCTTCATAAATCGTGAAACTAACAGATGTGTCCCTACTGAACGCAATTCTGAATTCATGGCTAAATAAGAAGACAGAGCACTTCTGGCTGTATTGATTGCACTGTAACTTAATTTTTGATCAAATAAAGACTGGACAAAAACTCCAATACGTCTGTAATGCCTGCAGTTTGATATGAAATGTTCTGGTGTAGACAGAATTGCTCCCACTTCCTTATCGAGGTGACATACTGCTCCTGAGTACTATCCCTGCAGGCCGACGTGAGAACATCCACAGTACGATCACACAGTCCATTCCCCAGGTATGGCCTCCTTAAAATCTGCAAATCAACAGATCAATACGATCATGTAAAGGATGTTGATCCCCAGTTACTGGATTTACCAGTAGATTTTCATTCTTGGGAATAATCATGTGAGGCTCCCTAGCCATTTGTAATACCAGAGGAAACCATGCTTGTGTAGGCCAATCTGGCACTACCAATATCCCTGATGCAGAATCCTGCTTGATCTTTTGCAAGCATCTACTGATGAGACAGAATGGAGGAAATGCATACACAAACATTCCTCCCCAATGCAGCAAGAAAGCATCTACTGCTGCTGCACCAGGATCTGGTTCCCATGAAACATATCTGGGCAACTGATGGTCTAGTCTAGATGCAAACAAGTCAATATCTGGTATTCCATACCGAACAACCACTTGATTAAATACATCCTGATTTAACATCCATTCTATGTTGTCATTAAACTGACGTGATCTAGTGTCAGCTACCGTGTTAAATCTACCTGGCAAATAAATTGCTGAAATCCAGATATTTTTGTCAATGCACCAGCTCCAAATCTGGTTAGCCAGTCTATCACAAGACTGTGACTTGACTCCACCCATGTGGTTTACATATGCCACTGCTGTGGTGGTGTCAATCTGAACCTGCACATGCAAGTCCCTACTGGTAGAACAATAAGCCTTAAGCCCATACCAGGTTCCCAACAACTCTAAATAATTGATCCCTCTTAATTGAAGCAGGGATGTCTCTTCCGCATTCCATCTACCTCCACAGCTGGAAGACAAATCTGTTGCACCCCAACCTAGTGCACTAATATCAATCAAATACCATTGAAGGCGGTTCCACTGAAACCTTCCTAAAACTTTTTGGAGCATTTGCTATCCACCATTGTATGTCGGAAATTGCCCCAGCTGACAACTGCATAGGCCTGTCAAAATGTCCCATTTGTATTCTCAGTGCCTGTTCCTTTAATCGTTGTAATTGTTGATAATGCAGAGGACCATACTGCACAGCTGGAAAAGCAGCCGCCAGCTTACCAATCAGCTGAGCTACTTGTCTAATTGAAGGTCGTTGTTCTCCAAGGAGATTAACACAATCCTCAATCAACTGTTGCAATTTGTCCCTGGGCAAAGTTACCAACATGTGATTTGAATTAATGGTAAATCCCAAATAATCAATGATTTGAACTGGTGATAATTTGGATTCATCTGGGTGAATAACGAACCCTAATTGTTGAAAAGTGGAGTTAACAACTGAAACTGACAACAGAGCTTCAGCATGAGTCTTTCCAACAATCAGAATATCATCTAAATAGGCCATTGCCACATGCCCCTGAGCTCTGAGTAATGCTAACACAGGTTTTACCAATTTAGTAAATAGTCTAGGGGCTGAAGTTAATCCATTAGGCAGTGCCTTAAATTGCCACAGTTGAGTCATCCAAATGAATTTCAAATATCTTCTATCATCACCATGAATAGACACTGAGTAATATGCATCTTTCAAATCAATGCTAGCCATATAACACCCTTTGGGAATTAGATGTTTGGCCGTGGAAAATTTTTCCATTTTGAAATGCCTATAACAGACAAACTTGTTCAAACCTGTTAAATCCAGGATAATTCTACATCCCCCAGTCTTTTTAGCCCTAGGAAAAATACTTGACACAAATTGACAACTTTGATAGACTGATGTCTCAATTACCCCTTTCTTGTGTAATGAACTAATTTCTGCTTGTATAAGCACATTTTCTTCATCTGAAAATATAAGTTTCCGACTTGGAGCATGTTGAGTGGGTGGACTCTTAGAGTAAAATTCAATTTTTACCCCTTCAATGCTGTTCAATATAAACACATCTGACGTTAACTCCTGCCATTGTTTGAGAAACAATTTTAACCTTCCCCCAACTTCAACAGCAACATTACTTAATTCATTCTCTCTTAAAGGCACATTCCTTACCTGCATATGTCCTTGTAGACCTTGTTGTCCACGACCCCTTGAGAAAGGCACCTTGCCCTTCATACCGGTGGCAGCCTGCCAATTCTGATATTGGAGACCTGTATGGCTGGTTCCTTCACCTGCCACCGAACTGGAACCTCTTTGATAAGGATAAAACCTTTTCCCTGGTTTACCAGCTGTCTTAATGAGGCCCATAGTTTTTATGTCCTCATGACATTCTTTCACTCTTTTAACCAGATCCCCTCCAAACAGCAGGTTTCTTGGCGGTACACTGGGTGCTTTGCACAAAGCTGCCAAATTAGGATTAATTACCGGCCTTATAGCAGCTCTTCTGATATTGTTAATTTCAAAAAATGCACTGCAAAACAGTCCTAGTGCATCTTGATGGGCCTCAGACATATTCCCAGTATCAATAATTTTCACCAAAGCCATAAGCCCTGCTGCGAACAATCTGAGCACTTTTTGAAATTTCATCTCCTGAGCCCTAGCTGACACCCCCAACTTTGTCCAAATCTGATGATGCACCACTGGTACTTTCAGAAGGTCGCAATTAATAGGAGCTTCATACTTCTTTGCAGTCTCATCCATGGCTAACTCCTGTAGCTGGTGGGAGAGCATATACTGAATTGCTGCAGCCAATTCTTCACCAACCGGCTCTCCTGCCTCTCTGGGCTAAGCAAATTTTCCAGCAATATTCGGAATTACCTCCAACTGCTTACTGCTCTCCCCCACCACAGACTCAGTGTCAGCGAACTGCACCATTGGAACATCCTCCTCACAGGCAGGATATTCCTGCAGCCCTGTAAAAGGTACTGCTGGCTCAGGCTCTCCAACAGCCTGGCTTGGGCACCACTCCTCCTCCGGAGCTGGTCCCTGTCGAGCATTCTTTGCAATAGAATCTCGACCTGGGAGAGCTGTGAGCAAACGGACTCTCCTGTAGAAGGTACAACCTCCAGGCCCGACTCTGGGTCAACGGGCCTTTCTGACTTGCCAGTGGCCTTCCGCCCTACTAGCAAGCCTACACTGCTCGAAGGCAGTGGGTCCGCAATCGCTGGCTTTATAGCCGGCATCGGACCAGGTGCACAAGACGGGCCTCCACCACCAACACTCTCCTGGTCGTCAACCTTCTTCCCTCCCGAGCGCCTCACCGCCACCTTTTTCACTTTCTGCAACATTCTCCAAAACCTTCTCCAACCGTCGCAGAAATGAACTCTGAAAATTTTTAAAAACTTACCTTGAGTTTTTAAATTTACCGCTTGGAGGAGCGCTGCTGCTCCAACCGGCCGACTGCACCAATGCGTCTGATGTCATGACGCACCAACGGCTGTACGGGGTTCTTCACGTAGTCACTCACGTGACTCCGAAGTAAAATACTAGTAAAGCTTTTAAGTAAAAAAATGTATTCCGGATTTTTTTTTAAACTAAGTTTTAGGTGCAATTTTCAGATCCATAACCCTTGAAGATCATGGACATCTCCTTGTGTCACAGTTGCTTTTGCTTTGTCCATAAAATAGATGAATGTAGTTCATGGTGTACTACAGTGCTTTTGCACTGTAATATAAATTGTCTGTGACAGAATTTCAGTGAAACATAAGACTAATCATCACATTAAAGAAACGGCCTCTCTTGGAATTATAGTCATCTTGGTTTTCAGTTGGAACTGAGCTTCTTAAGTAAAGTGTGTCTACAATTAGTTTATATAAATAAAACTTTAAGTGCCACCTTTATGAGAACATAGAACATAGAAGAGTACAACACAGGAACAAACACTCCAGCCCAAAATATCTGTGCGAAACATGATGCCAAAACTAATACTTATCTGCCATCACATAATCCATATCCCTCCATATCCATTTGCCTATCCGAAAGTCTCTTAAATGCCGCTATCAAAATTGCCCCCTCCACCACCCCTGGCAGAGTACTCCAGGCACTCATCACCCTTTGTGTTATAAACGTATCCTGCACATCTCTGTCAAACTTTGCCCCTCTCACAGTATAACCTATGCCCACTAATATTTGATATTTCTATTACGGGAAAAAGGTTCTATGCTATCTATGACTTTCATTATTTTAGATATTCCTTCCAAGTCTCCCTTTCAACCTCCGGTGTTCCAGAGAAAAAAATCCTAGCCTGTCCAACCTCCCCCTGTAGCCATACATCCTAATCCAGATACCATTCTTGTAAACCTCCTCTGCACCCTTTTCAATGCCTTCACATCCTTCCTGTAATGGGATGACCAGAACTGCATGCTATACTCCAAATCTGGCCTAACCGAAGTCCAATAAATCTGCATCATGACTTTCTAACTCTTGGATTCAATTCCCTGTGCAATGAAGGCAAGCATACCATATTCACCACTCTATCAATTTGTGTGACCACTTTCAGGGAGATATGGCCTTGAACCCAAAGATCCCTCTGTACATCAATTCTGTCAAGGCTCTCGCCATTAATTGTATATTTTCTCCTTATATGAGATCTCTCAATGTGCAACACCTCACACTTGCTCAGATTAAACTACATCTGCCAATTCTCTGCAGATTTTTGTAGCTAATCTATATTCCGCTGTACACCTTACCACCCATCCTCACAGTCTGTGACCCCAGAAAACTTGGTGTCCTCCGCAAACATACTAGCCAACACCTCTACTTTTACATCCAGTCATTTAAATATGTCACAAACAGCAGAGTTCCTAGTATAGATCCCAGCAGAACTCCACTGGTCACAGACCTCCAACCTGAATAATGTATTTCCAATACAACCCTCCATCTTCTATCAATAAGCCGTTTTGAATCTATACAATCAGGTCACTATTAATCCCAAGCATTTTTAATCACCTGGATCAGACTACCAAAGCTGACTTTATCAAATGCCTTCCTAAAATCCACCTCCCAATATTCATCAATCATCTTCCTCTTCTCTTCAACCAGCTCAATCAAATTAGTAAGTCATGACTTGTTGCATACAAAGCCATGCTGACTGTTCCTAATTAACTCATTCTCTTCCAAATGGGAGTAAATCCAATCCCAAAGAACCTTCCCCAATAGCTTCCCTTCCAATGACGCAAGGCTCACTGGCCTATGATTCCCATGATTCTATCTACATCCCTTCCTAAACAAAAGAACAAGATATGTTACTCTTTAGCCTTACAGGACTTCACCTGTGATGAGAGAAGATGGAAAGACCTTCATCAAGGCTCCCGCTATCTCCTCTTACAACAACCTGGGATAGATCCCATTAGTCCCAGGGGATTTATCCACCTTAATGCCCCTGAGCCTCAACACCTCCTTCTTAATCTTGAACTGGGAGAAGATAAAGGGCCTGTCCCACTTAGGCTATTTTTAGGCCACTGCTGGCGACTGTCATAGTCGTAGCAGGTCGCCGAAAAACCGACGACTGGACCCCCCTTTGAAATAAAATTTGAAATAGAATAGTAAGATTAAACGAGAACTTACCAGTTCAAATTTTGATCCTTATTTTATGAGGAGTTACGTTGAGGGATTACGTGAAGAAGCCCCGCCAAGCGCATGCGTGTCATACTTCAAAGCAGTGGTGTGAAAACACAGAAAACAAATAGCCGAAGTAACATAGTAAGGCTTTAAAAAGACTAGAACTACCAGATGATCTCTTAGATTATGAGGGTGGGAGCGGAGGGCACGTACTCCCTCAACGTAACTCCTCATAAAATAAGGATCAAACTTCGAACTGGTAAGTTCTCCTTTAATCTTACTATTTTACTTCGGAGTCATGTGAGTGACTAGCGGCACGTCCTGAGCCTTCACCGGATGTTGAAGCCGCCCTGGTGGAGTGAGATTTAAATACATGAGTGTGGACTCCAGCTTAATTGAGAACCTGTTTCAACTATCTAGAAATAGTTTGTACTGACACTCTTTTATATGACTTTTTGTGACTAATGAGCAGTGTTGTCTCAGAACCTCTGAGACTCCTTGTTAACTCAAGATATTGGCTTAAGTGGTTAACTACACATAACATTTGGTCAACAGGATATGCTTTAAACGTCACCTGGTTCCTGCCATACCTGGTCTGCTTTGTTTGATTAAATCATAGACATAAACTGTAATGTCATCTACAGACACTCTATTCTTAACAATCTACAGACACTCTATTCTGTACATGTTGTGCTGAAACCAGCGCCATTATCATAACCGCTTTCAGAGTTAATCTCTGCATAGATAATGACGTAATTGGAGCCCATTGCCAAAGCAGTGTGAGAACTAAACTGATATCCCAGATTTCTGTATATCTAGATTTAGGAGGGTTTTTGTTAAACATTCCTCTCATAAATCGGGATACTAACGGATGAGACCCGATAGGTTCTTGTTCTGAAGACTGCCCTAAATAGGAGGACAAAGCACTCCAAGTACTGTTAATAGCACTATAAATCAACTGCTCATCAAAATGCAATTTAGCAAGGAACTCCAACACATCACATATGCTTGCAGTATGGTAAGATATATTTGATTGTACACAGAACATCTCCCATTTCTTTATGCGAACCACATATTGTTTTTTAGTACTATTCCTCCAGACTGCAGTGATCACCTCCATAGTCCTGTTCGACAATCCAAGGCCTTGGAATAGTCTGTTCAGACCAACAAATTGATATGATCATGTAACGGGTGACTTTCTCCTGTAACCGGATGCACCAACAAATTACTGCAGCTGGGAATCATCATGAATGGCTGAGCCTTTATTCTGAGTACCAATGGGAACCATGGTTGTGTTGGCCAATCTGGGACAACCAAAACGCCTGTGGCAGATCCACGCTCTATTTTGGTGAGACATTTCGTGATCAGACAAAAAGGAGGAAATGCATAAAAGAATGAGTGCCCCCAATGTAACGAAAATGCATCCACAGCTACTGCTCGTGGATCTGGCTCCCATAAACATATTTAGGCGACTGGTGATTCAATCTGGATTCAAATAGATCAATATCTGGCAACCCAAATCGAGTGACAATTGTTTGAAAAATTGTAGAATTCAACATCCATTCTATATTGTCTTTAAACTTTGGTGACCTATGGTCTGCCACCACATTGTCTACACCTGGTAGATAGATGGCTGAACCCAGATGTTCCATGAAATACACCCATGCCACATGAGATTAGCCATGCTATCACATGAAACTGATCTTGCTCCTCCCATATGATTAATATATGCCACTGCTGTGGTGTTATCAATCTGGAGTTGAACGTGTAATCCCTTGTGTGTGTAGAATCAAACCTGCTTGTTCATTCATCTACCCCCACAGCTAGACTCAATGTCCATAGCCCACCCCCCCCCCCCCCCTATCCGAGAGCGCTTACATCAGTCTGTAAAATCATTGAAGGTTCTTGCACCAAAATGTTATTGGTAGCTTGACTAACATTAACAATTCACCACTGCAATTCTGCTAGAGCTGTGGTTGGTAACTGCATAACTCGATCAAAATGACCTGCATGCTCTTTTAGTGCTTGTTCTCTTGCTCTTTGCAAATGTTGATAATGCAAAGGTCCAAACTGTACTGCAGGGAGACCTGCTACCAATTTCCCAATGACCTTAGCAACTTCTCGGATGGAGGGATAAAGTTTTTGTGTGAAGCAAGTACAGACATCAGCAATAACCATAACCTTGGTTGTTGGTAATGTTACTGTCATATCAACTGAATCAATAAGAATCCCAAATACTCAATATTTTGGCTTGGCTGTAATTTAGACTTAGTTGGATGGACCAAAAAACCCTAATGTTTCAAACACATTTTTGGTTACTGCAACCGACTCCTCAGCTGACTCTTTAGAATAGCTGATAATTAAGATATCATCTAAATAAGCCATGACAATGTGATTATGGGCCCTCAATAGTCCCAGCACAGGTTTAAACAATTTAGTAAATAGCCTAAGTGCTGAACTTAACCCATTAGGCAATGCTTTGCATTGCCACAGCTGTCCCATCCAATTAATTTCAAGTACCTGCGATAATGAGCATGAATTGGCACTGAATAATACGCATCTTGCAAATCAATAGTTGCCATATAACAACCCTGTGATACCAGCTGTTTAGCAGTATCGAAGGTGTCCATTTAAAAGTGCCTATAGAGAACTGAAGAATTTAAGTGAGTGAGGTCCAGAATTACTCTACAACCCCCATCTTTCTTAGATCTGGGGAAAATATTAGACACAAATTGTTGAGGATAATTAATGGCTTTCTCAATCACTCCTTTTTGGCATAAATTCTTAATCTCATTGTTAACCTGTTCAGTCTCTGGAGCACAAAATACCAACATTTAATTTGGTTTGTGCTGCTGAGGTGGATCTATCCCTGAGATAAACTCAATGGTAGAACCTGACATAGTATTTAGTATAAACATAACAGATGTTATACAGCACCATTCATTATAAACAATTGGAATCTACCTCCGACAGGAGGTTGTCCACCAGAAACTTTATCATTAATTAAAGTTCCCTGTACCTCTGCAGTTGGCCTGTAAGCCTGTTATCTGCTCATATTGGGGTTGAAGCCGTTCTTTCTTGGTGGGTAACCTCGTTTCCCCACTGGCCTCCCCCTGCTGTGTCCAGCACCTGGATCCGGCCTTCGGTACATACACCCAGGTTTTCGAATAGGTGGCCATGATATGCTTGGCTTCATCAAGCCAATTGTTTTGGCCTCATCATCAATTTCACATATTTGCTTGACAAGGTCCGTTGCAAACAGGAACTCAGGCGTTTGTATATTAGTCGCCTTACATAGAGCAGCAAATTTTTGATTGAGAGTTGGCCTAATGGTGATTTTTCTAATGAAATTTTCTTCAAAGAACGCATTGCATAATAGAGCCAACATATCTTTTTGAGTAATCATGGTCCCTTTGACCATTGTGCTAAATGCAGTAATTGCTGCAGCCACCAGTTGGAGGACGTGTTAATACCGAACCTCCTGTCCCCTCATAGAAGGACTCATGGGTCCCCAGATTACTGGGTTCACCGTGGGCACTTTCAGTGATGCACAGTAAACAGGTGTCTTATATTTATTGGTAGTCTCTGCATTATAGATTGCTGGAGCTGGTGACACTAAATAATTGATATTGTTGGCAAGGTACACCTCCATTATCTCACCAGTCACCTCTGGAATAGCAAGCTCATTGCAATATCCGGGACACCCGGAGCATGGCTCTTGTGCTCTGGTGTTTGCACATAAGCAGGGACACCAGAATCAGGGTCAGCTTCATCTTGCCCTGCTTCTCCCAAGTCATATTGTAGGGAGGCATCCTCCAGTCCTAAACAAGGCGCTGGAAGGAAATCCCCTTGCTGATACTCCACATATTCCTCTTGATATGGGCCTTGTTGAACAGCTGTCTGGGGAATCACTGGACCCTTAGCCCCTTGATTTATCAATGTTTGGAGCATCTTCTCCATATTTTGCATCCACCCCCACATTATTTTATTATCTGGAGGGGAGTCACCTTCTTCTTCAGATTCGTCTGACAACACGGGTCTGATAGATTTCCTTTTTGCCTTTCTATGGCTATCGGTGGCCTCAAGCTCCTGAGTCCCTAGAGCTGGTGTAGAAAGTTCACTCTCTAGAATAACGGCTGTCGGTAAAACGGCACCCGGTATCGGAACCGGCGTTGCTGCGCTAATCTCCCGACCCGATCTAATTTATGAATCCGCATCACTGGACCCACGCTACTATGAACTCTCCTACCAGACCACTCCATACCACTGACTCCTACTGACTGCTCAAGCCAGTTTAACGAAGTTAAAAATTCCCAGGCAAAGTTTTCAAAACCACTTACCTGCGAAGTTTCTACTTACCGCTGGTGGAGCTGTGCCCTCCAGCCCGTTCAGTGCGACATGCGCGGACGTAATGATGTGCATGCGCCTGGAGGGGCTTTTTCAATTAGTCACTCACGTGACTCCGAAGTAAAATCATTACTTTAAAAACCAAAGTAAGTACTGGCGACAACCTATGTCACCTGGCGACCACCTTTATTAACCTGGCGACAACCTACATTAATCTGGCAACAATTACGACAGCACCAACATCAGGAGAAGTCATGCTATGCTCATTGGCGTCAAACCCACTGTCGCCGACAGTCTCCGAAAATATTTCAACATGTTGAAAATCCAGCGGCGACCAGACAGAGACGTTATAGCTCCTGGGGCGACTGAGCAGACTTCTCACGACCGTACAACGACATTCCGGTGACCATGTGGCGACAGTCTAGCTGCCTGTAGTTGCCTAAAAAATCACCTGTGGGACAGGCCGTTAAAGATGACGCATTTACAAATCAAATGTATAGGATAATTGAAGATGTTGGGCCACTGCCCGAAAGTAGCAATGTTAAAACATTTTGAGATTTAAAAAATCAAGTCTGCAATTTATCCCATCAGATAAGCATAAAAAGAAGTTTAATTTGACACCCAATTCACTTTCATATCTTCAGTATTAAGAAAGATATGACCATTTTCATATTCTGAAATTAGCATCTTGTTCCCCATTGCCTTTCAATTGACTTAACTCAAAAGCTGTGATCTAGAACCGTTAAAAGCCCATAACTTTCTTAAAAATTAAGAGAACTCAATGAAATGTTCAGTTATTATAGATTGAAGCATTCTGAAACAAATATGAAACAATCTTACTTGGATGACCTGAAATTAAAGCATATAATTAGTTAGTTATCTAATTGTAGCTAATTACAAAATTACTAAACATCTATCCATTTCTTAAGAAAAGATAAACTTTTTTTTAATTGCCTAAGTGTCCAAATAACATTCACGCAATAATCCACAATATAACATAATTTTTAAATCTCATTTTCATGAATTTCCGGGCCAAATGGAAGGAATTTAGTGTTTTATGCCTGTAAATTAATGGCCATTTAAATCAACTAGTGAGTGGATTTTAGTGGAATGCGGTGGATTGGAACATTGTGGTTTGCGGTGAAGTCAGGAGGAAAAATACTGTTGGTTCATACATTTTTTTTGGACCACATTTCGCAACATGAAAATATTATTAAAGCCTCCATAAAAACTAACTTTTAATATAAAAATAAACGGTGTACCTTTTTTTCTCCCCTATGCAAAATCCTTCCCGCTGTCAGCGCTGACGGCTTTTGAAGGTGATTTTTAAATTACTCTAGATAATAAATAATCTAGCGTAATTTAAAAATACCTTCATTAATGAAATGTCGGAGCGATTTTGCTTCCGCAACTAAATCGCCCGACATGGATCGATTTGCCCTGCCTGTGGAAAAACGGCACTTTAAGCCCGCCCCCCTCTGAAAGGCGCCAAAGTCACGTACACGAGGAGTGGCAGAACTGCAGCGCTTCTCAAGGTAAGTTTTGTAACATACCTACTGAAAGACTCCTCTCCTTTTCACCTATCCAGCTCGCACCCATCTTTCTTTCCACTTCCCCCAACCACATCATTCAGTTCCTTCCTTCTCTTCCACCTCCTCCATCCACTCATCACTCAGCCATCCCTACACTACATTCCCCATTCTTCTTCCAACCCCCTCATTATGTTCACCCACCACCTCCATACAAATTCAACCATTTTCACCCTTTTGTCTTCACTCATCACCTTCAGCTATGGTTACTATCTCCACCCTTATCTCTCCCAATTTAATCTGTTAATCAAACCATTCCTACCTAGGCTCATACAAAGCTTTTCAAAAAGGAGGGTGGTATGACAGGATTACAAAAAATGTATGTGAAATAATGTGCGTGCAGCGCACATCACGTGTGAAGTCTCTCTCGGCCGGGGTCCAGGGGTTTTCACTGGGGTTTTAGATGCTCTCTGGTGCATTCTGAGCCTTATTTTGGAGTGTTTTTGCACCAGATTTATAACATTATTTCTTGAAGTTCTTGAATTTCTTGTTTTAATAATGAAGTTGTACTGTTGTAAAATGTTATGTACAATGTTATAAAGGAGCATGCAAAAACTGCAAATAAAATACTGTGCGTATTTGCAGTAAAGAAAAACTTTTTTTAGAACATGTTTTGTGTGTTGATCTGATTGCCTGTTACTGTTAGATTGCGTTAGTGTGTGCAATGCACCTTTAATGATCCTCCTAACCTAACAACTTCACATCACATCAATTTCAACATGGAATAGTGATATGAATACAACATTTATTTCGACTTCAATTTCCATCATGAAAATTGAAGTCAAACTAAATGGTGCATTTACATTACTATGATCACTTTCAAACTAACCTATTTTACTGTCATACTATTATAACAAATTCCAGTTCCATGATAACTCATAAACAAGATCACAGATCACAGTTTAAATTCTCAAACACAATATGATGGTGAATAATTGCAGAGCTGCCAAGTTTCACTGAGCATTTCCATATATTGATGGCTGAAAATCAGTATTTTGTTGGGGAAATCGGTATTTCTCACATAGATGCAATAGAACGTACTACACAGAAACTGGATTTTCGAAAATCAGTATTTTGCATGCAACCTCATGTATTCTCAAATATCAGTATGGAATAGTGAAAATCAGTACTACTGAATTGTGAAACCATCTTTGAAATATTAATTTATAATTCTTGATTTTGATTCAATAACATATAAAACATTATAATAATGTTGTATCTATATTACTAAACATCTAATCTTGACCACTTCCTGTTGTTCTGTATATTGATTTTAGAAAAAATGCTGCCACTTACTGCTGTGATTTCTGGCCATCTTACTCAGAGTCCCCCTCCGCTGCGCAGGACGAGGATTTTTCCCATCAATTAAAAATAAAAGAGTTATTAGTGTTTAAAAAATGTTGAGATTCTCTCTCCTGAAGGCCATGCCCCTTCCGGAGGGACTATAAAACCCGGAAGTGTTGAGTGCCTCAGTCAGTCTCTGCAAGATGGGGGAGCGAGAGGGTCATGTCTCTCAGTCTGAGCTGTGAATAACACTGAACACATGTCTACTAAACTGTGAGTGGTTTTACTGACCTGTCAGTGTCCTTAATGTAGTTTGAAAATATAGTTTGGAAATGCTAAAGCTGTGTTGCCTTTGGTTTTGAAATGCTAAAACTGTGTTGCCTTTGGTTTGGAAATGCTAAAGCTGTGTTGCCTTTGGTTTTGAAATGCTAAAACTGTGTTGCCTTTGGTTTGGAAATGCTAAAGCTGTGTTGCCTTTGGTTTGGAAATGCTAAAGCTGTGTTGCCTAATTAAAGTTGCTTTGCCTTCTATATAATTAAAAGTCTTTTTTTGTTAAATATTTTTTATTAGAAGTATAAATACATATTAAAACAACATTCTTAGGAAAGCGATGGATTGTATGAATAAAATTTTCATTACCAACATTTCAGTATTTGTTTAATGGTTACCATCATTTCATGTTTACACTTCTAAACATTTTATTATAATTTTTTTAGTGAAAAGTAGGAAAATGTGAAAAATAATAAAATAACAGTGGTGTATTTTATAAACAATATTTATGAAGTAATATATCCGTGATCAATAATATATTATTCTTCGTCCATTCCTTCGTTCAGGTCTCGGTCAGGCCCTCGAACCAAGTCACATTGGCCCTTAAGATATTCAAGGAATGGAGACCAAATCCCATTAAATTGGTCTAACTTGCCCAACGGTGCAAGTCTTATTCTTTCCAAGTGTAAAGTCTCTGCCATTCCTGAAATCCACAATTTAACTGTAGGGGATGTGGGACCTTTCCAAAATTGTAAAATTAATTTTTTACCAATCATTAAACTATAATCAATAAAAGTTCTTTGTGTTATCGTGATTAATTGATCCTGTTCTAATATTCCCAAAATTATTAATTTTGAATCTGGAGTTAGTTTCATATTTACAACATTCGAGATTACCTCAAATATTTCCAACCAAAAATTAGTAATTTTTATACAAGTTATAAAAGAATGTGTTAAATTAGCTTCTGGGTATTGGCATTTGTCACATATAGGAGATACATTAGAAAACATTCTATGTAATTTGGATTTTGAAAAATGCAATCTATGTAGGACTTTGAATTGTATCAGGGAATGTCTAGAATTTAATGAACAATTATGTATATATCGTAAACTTTCATCCCAGATATCAGATTCAATTGTTTTACCTAGTTCATCTTCCCATTGATGTCTGTATTTTTCCATTTCCGGTATATCATTTTCTAATAAAATATTATAAATGTATGATATTAATTTTTCCGTGTTTGGGTGTTTATTCAAGCATTCATCTAGAATTTCCGTCTTTCTCTTTTTATATTCCTGTGTAGTTGTTTTAATGTAGTCTGTTATTTGTAAATATCTGAAGTAGTGTTTAGAGTGCAGTCCATATATTTCTTGTATTTCTTTAAATGAAAGATAAAGATTGTCCCTGTTGAAGTCACTAATCTTATTAATACCTTGGTTTATCCATTGTAAGAATCCTAAATTTTCCAGGGATGGTTTAAAACTTACATTATTAATAATGGGAAGAACTAAAGGAATAGCTTCTAATTTTAGCATTCTTTTTAACTGTTTCCAAATATTAATTCCACTATTGATTATTGGGTTTTCTCGATAAGTTTTCTTAGATATTTTAATTTTAGAGAATAATATAGAACTGATTTTGTACGGTAAGCAGTCTTCCTTTTCCATAAGTAACCAGTTTGGATATTCATCAAGTTCCACCCACCAGAAGTTCATATTCTTAATACTAACTGACCAGTAGTAAAATATAAAATTAGGTAATGTTAAACCTCCATTAATTTTTGATTTGCATAAATGTTTTTTATTTATTCTATGGCTCTTATAGTCCCAAACAAAATTAGTGACTATAGAGTCAACCTTTAAAAAAAAAATTAGAGAGATATATCGGGATCATTTGAAATCTGTATAATAACTGTGGGAGAAAAATAATTTTTATCGCATTAATTCTACCTATCATTGAGATAGGTAGTGTTCTCCAATATAGAAGATTCTTAGCTAATTTGTTTAATAGAGGTAAAAAATTATGTTTGAATAAAGAATCATATTTTTTTGTAACGTGAATTCCTAAGTACTTAATCTGTTCATTAACAATCTTAAAAGGAAATTGTCTTAATACATTTAAATTATCTTGTGTTAATGGCATGAGTTCACTTTTATTCCAATTGATTCTATATCCAGAAAACGAGCCAAATTGAGTTATTAAATTCAATAAATTAGGTATGCTAATTTCAGGTTTCGTAATATATAATAATACATCGTCTGCGTATAGGGAAATTTTATTTCTTGTTTCATTAGTTTCATATCCAAAGATTTTGGGATGTAATCTTACCCGAATGGCTAGTGGTTCTATAGCCAGCGCAAATAATAATGGTGATAGTGGGCAACCTTGTCTGCATCCTCGAAATAAACTAAATTTGGTGGATATCATTTGGTTAGTTAAGATTCTAGCAGTTGGATTAGTATATAGTAATTTGATCCATTTTATAAACTTGTCTCCCAAGTTTAACTTTTCCATAACTGCAAACAAATATGGCCATTCAACCTGGTCAAAGGCTTTCTCTGCATCTAATGATATTATTACTAAGTCTTTATTATAACTCCTTTTCGAATATATAGTATTAAACAATCGTCTCAAGTTATATGATGAATATCGTTTTGGTATAAATCCTGTTTGATCTGGGTGTATTATTTTATTAATCACTACACTTAATTTTTTAGCTAATATTTTAGTTAATATCTTTTGATCCGTGTTTAGGAGAGCTATTGCTCTATATGATCCCGGATCATCTAGGTCTTTATCCATTTTTGGTATCAGTGTTATAATCGATTTGTTTAGTGTTTCTGGTAAACTCTGTTGTGCATATATATATTCATAAAGTATCTTCAAATAAGGTGTTATCAGCTCATTGTATAATTTATAGAATTCCGAACCAATACCATCTGGCCCTGGAGTTTTCCCGTCTTTTAATAATTTAATAGAATCCTCAATTTATTTAACTGTTATTTCAGCATTTAATAGTTTTGTATCATCTGAATCCAATCCTATTAAATTACAGTCGTTTAAGAATGTATTAATTCCTATCTGATTTTCAGTCATTTTGGATGAGTATAAATCTTTATAATATTGTAAGAATCTCTCATTAATATCATTATTTTGTGTTAAGAATTCACCATTTTCTGATTTAATCCGATGTATTATTTTTTCTCCCTCTATTTTTCGTAATTGGCGGGCCAGTAATCTTTGTGGTTTGTCTCCAAATTCAAATTGTATTTGTTTTGTATTTTGATATAATTTAACCACTTGATCAGCATATATCTTATTTAATTTATATTTTAGTGCAGTAATTTTATTATGTTTTATCATTGTAGGGTTGAGAGCATTTTCTATATCTAATTGTTTTATCTCCGTTTCCAAAATTTGTTGTTCCTTCCGCTTTTCTTTATTATAAAATGCTTGTGAAGGTATCATAATTCCGCGAGTAAAAGCTTTAAAAGTTTCCCATAATAGAGACGGAGATATTTCTGGTTTATCATTTATTTCAAAAAAAGTCTTAATCTGCTTTATAATATATTCATTGGATGATTTATCCTTCAAAATTTGTGGATTAAGCCTCCATTGTCCTGGTTTTTTCATGTTATCATTAAATTTAATTTTAAATGTTAATGGAGTGTGATCTGAAATAATAATGTTGTGATATTTAGAGTTGTAGATATACGGGATAAGCTTTATATCTACAAGGAAATAGTCAATTCTAGAATATGTTTTATGTACCAAGGAATAAAATGAGTAATCTCGTCCTGTTGGGTGTTCCATTCTCCAAACATCTTTAAATTTACTAGTATCAATGTATGCATTTATTAAATCACTGGAGTGTAATTTAATTTTCCTCTGTCCTGACGATCTATCTAAATAAGGATCTAGAGTGCAATTTAAATCTCCTCCAATTATTAAATTATGTTGTGCGTGATCAGGGATTGTATTAAATATATATTTTTTTTTAATTGGACTGTCGAAATATGGGCCATATATATTGGCCAATATTACTTTTTGAGCATATAATTCTCCCGTTACTATAACAAATCTGCCCTCTTTATCAATTATAGTTGATGTATGCTTAAATAAAGTACCTTTACGTATCAATATTGTTACGCCTCTGGATTTATGAGTAAAAGATGAATGATATATTTTGTCAATCCATTTAGCCTTTAATCTATGCTCGGCATCTTTTTTTAAGTGTGTCTCTTGAAGAAAAGCGACGTCAATTTTGAGTGCTTGTAAATGTGCCAATACTTTGCCTCCTTTAATGGGTTCATTAAGACCTTTAACATTCCAACTGATGAAGGTTATTCCCTCATTCCCCAAATTCTTTTTTGAGTCCTGCATTTTATTTAAGGTGGTCTGTAATGGTTCAAGTGTCTCAGCTCGACATACCCAACCTTACCCCCGAACTCCGAAAGGACGAGTTTCAAGACTTTCAAATATCTCTCACGAATATATCTCTTCTGATTACGAGCCCACTGTAATATAAAAAAATAAAAACATAAAATAATATTAAGAAACAGAAAATAGAATAGAGGGTTAGTAAGTAGTGAAAAGTAGGAAAAAACTACAGCTATAGTAGGTGCAGTTAGTGAAAGCCATACTAGCATGGCTAGCCATCTACGGACTTCCAGTTTTGATGTTGTGACCTAGCCAGCTCCATAAGTCTTTAAAATGATTATCTTACAAAGGTATTTTAACGGGAATATATAGTTCTAAAATGTTTCATCAATCCTTTAACATATTAAAAGCAAATATCAAGGAGATCTTATCTATTATAGGTATAATCAAATATATGATCTTAGGGAGTATATCTACTAATAACTATTTTCTTGAATTTTACGTAGGTTAGTATTAAACATTGATAAACAAAGTATATATGTGTACGAAGTAATATGGAGATTATTATATTTAAGTCTAAGTCTTAGTCATTAGTATTTATCATGCATTTTAGTTAGTAACAGTACCGCGGATTAAATTTTAGTATATTAGTATTTTGTTATGTGTTAATTATTTCCATTAGTATTGTTATTATTCTAATTATTAGTATACATAGGAAAAAAATCCAGTCCACGTTTTTGATAAGTCCCAGTCCACTTATTTCTTCATCTTTCTTGATTGTAACCAGTCTATAACCAGTCCATAGCCCGGTAATCATTTAGACCCAACGCAAACATACAGTTTGTTCATTAATATAGTTCAAAAGTGCGAAATTATTCAGTCTTCTTCTTGATTCTTAATCCTCTGCGCGAAGTCCAGTGGATTCTGTGGATTCTTGAAGAAGTGTTCTTGATTGCCATGGGTCACCCTCAAGGTAGCAGGATATCTCAGGGTATGCTTTACATTCTTCAATTCTCTCAGAATTCTTTTAGTCTCCATGAATGCATTTCGTTTCTTGGCAACCTCAGCAGGATAATCTCGGTAAATACTAATCCGGGCTCCTTCAAAAGTAAGATTTTTACTTCTTATAATCTTACCCATCATTTCTTCCAGTACGTGATCATACTGTACTTTTATTATCATTTGTCTTGGGGGAGCACCTGATCCTGTAAAGCGTCTTTTCACTATGTGCACGAGCCAGTAACGGTTTCTGATCCAAGGTTAAAACTTGTTGCAGTAAATCCGCTGTAAATTCTCGAGGGTTGTTCCCTTCTTTTCCTTCCGGAATTCCCACAATTCTAAGGTTTTGCCTCCAACGAGGCGACCTTCCAACTCAGTGCATTTTTCTGTTATTTTGTCCAGAAGTTCAGATAAGCGTTGTATATCTCTGTCTGACTTCTGAGCCGATGTTTCGGCTAAGTCTTTAATGGCACTTATGTCTGTCGAATGTAGGTTTAATGCATCTTCCACTTCAGAAAGCTTGTCATTCACCAGGCCTTCGATTTTAATTTTCATCTGTTCGGTGTTGTCCTCTAATTTGTCCATAATCTCTTTTTTCAGTGCTTGAGCAGAATCAGTAATTTCAGTCTTCAAGTCTTTTATTTCAGTTTTCAAGTCTTTCACTTCTTCCTTCATCCTTTCTACTTCCTCCTTAATATTCATCTTTTTCATATCTTTCTTTAAATTCAATATTTCAGTTTTGATACCTGCCATCTCTTTTTCAATAAGAGATTTCAGTCCTTCCATCTCCAGCTTCATTTTAAATTCTTCAGTTCCAGAATGTTTTTTTGCTGAGATGTCTTCTTGGGATTGGGTTCTACCTGATACTGAGGCTTCAGAGTGGCCTGCCGGGTCCCGTTCCGCCCGGGAGGTCGGCAGCCGGGTTTTCACTTTTTCTTCGGGTGTCCGTTGCATGTTGTCGCATGACGTCACTCACCGGATCGGTACTAAGACTTCAGACGGCATGTAGGTCATTTTTTCAGCGTTTTTTACCCCGTTTTCTTCAACGTTCTTATGGAGCTGGCTGGAAGGGCGTCTTCACCTCATGATGGCGCCACCGGAAGTCTCATAAGTGTAGTATCTGTTCTTATCAGTTTAATAATTAAAAGTCTAATCTTGACCACTTCCTGTTTGCGCTTCCTGGAGCTCCTCCAGCGGTAAGTTTAAACTTTAAGTAAGTGGTATTTCTTACCTGTTTTAGGTCTCTTGCAGGAACCTCGGTTTTCAGAGGTTTTTGCCGGATGTTTCGTGACGGCCGATGAGGGAACCAGCTAAGGGCTGTGGGGAAACCCTGGTCCGACTGCGGAAGCGGGGAGCTGGCGAATATTGGGTTTCGCGATCGGACTCACCAGTATTTGCCATAGATTTGGCGTCCTCATGAAGCAGCCCTGAGCAAAGGTGCTGCTGGCACAGCCTCTCTAATAGGCTAGCCTGCCATAACTTGGCATCCCCCTGGAGCAGTCCTGAGGAAAGGTACTGCTGGCACAGCCTCTCCAATAGGCTGGCACTGCCATAACTTGGCATCCCCATGAAGCAGCCCTGTAACAAGGTGCTGCTGGTGCGGGCTCTCACATTGGCTCGTGCTGGCCCAACTCCTGCTGTAGGAGTGTCTCTAGATTCAAATTCCTGGAGGGGAACCCTCCCAACATCCGGGCTGACCATTTATATATATACCCGCGGTAACCCTCCCGGCACCTGGGCTGACCGTTCAGGTCAGTTTAACCCCATCTCCTGGGGACTACTGCAGTCTGGGAACTGCTTATTTATAGGATTTCCCCTCCCTGGGAACCCAGCCTGATCATTTAAGCCAGTTTTAACCCCATATCCTGGGGACTACTGCAGTCTGTGAACCGCATATTATTGGGTTTCTCCTCCCCGGGAACCCAACGTCTAGAGTCACTGACCATCTAGGGGGAATCCCCTGCTTCATGGGGATGCCAAGTTATAGCGGACTAGCCTATTGGAGACGCTGTGCCAGCAGCACCTTTGCTCAGGGCTGCTTCATGAGGACGCCAAATCTATGCAAATACTGGCCTATGGGAAAGGCCGCGCCAGCAGCACCTTTGCTCAGGGCTGCTTAATGGGCACCAGCTGTACCTTTGTTCAGGGCTGCTTCATGAGAATAGGCTGCTTAGTGGGGATGCCAAGTCTATGGCAGTGTAGCAAATTATGGCAGGTGTGGCCTGTTCATTATGAAAGATGGTAGATTAACAATTGATTTTATAGTGTATTCCCATTTACAGTGATCGTGGGGGAAATTTGAGGAGGCATTGCTGGGATAGGAAATGTAATAGAATGATGACAAGAAAGCATTCAAAGAGGGCTACTCAGAGTTCAAAAACACTGGTTATGTATTTGCTAAAATCCACCGTTTAAATCTCAAACTATATTTGAGAAATTAGGCTACTCTAGCCAATTAAGATTAAGTTGTTATAAAATAGACTTGTAGGACATTGGGATTTACCTTTAGCTATTCAATTGGCCATTGATGCCGACCTGGGCAACAGATTGCAGTCAATAAACTCCTGTAACAGCCTTGTTGTTATAAAGGAGACTTGTATTCATTAAACTAATTGGCAATAGTATAGATGGGATTCAGCTGTGCAAGTAGGAGAACTGTCATCCTGTTAACTGGCAAACTATAAAGAGCGATGTAGGTCATTGTTAACACAACTTGTTATTACCAGCTAAAGTTACAATGATGGACAAACAGTATTCATTACTGCTCCAATAGTTGTTAGGTAAATATTTAATTATATTGCAAAATGGTGCTAATGGCCCTAGAAATGGGAAATTGTGCCAGCAGCACCTTGTAGCAGGCCTGCTTAATGTCACCCTCATGTAGGAAGAGAGCATGCCACATCAGTATTAGTCTGATGCCGGGTCCATGGCAAAGGCGGCGTATTGCTGAAGCCGTGCCAGCAGCGCCTTATAGCAGGGCTGCTTAATGTCTCCCTCATGTAAGATGGGAGCATGCCGGGTCAGTATAATCTAACACTGAGTCTGCGGGTATAGCCGTGGAGCATGCCCAAGAGATGAAGGGCACATGCCCTTCATCTTTTTAGGGCCATTAGCACCATTTTGGATCATTGGGACTTCTTTCGGGGTAGGTGGGACCTGTACAGAAAGGATGGGTTGCACTTGAACCCGAGGGGGACCAATATCCTGGCGGGGAAATTTGCAAAGGCCACTGGGGAGACTTTAAACTAGAATGGTTGGGGCGAGGGATGCAAATAGCAAAAGCTAGTAGACAGAATGGGAGGCAGGAAGCAGAAAAGGGAAGCACTCGGACACAAGAGGAGAAAGAAAAAAAAGGAAATAAACAGAGAATAAGAGATGGGGGGTTTCTTAAATGTGCATATTTTAATGCTAGGAGCATTGTAAGAAAGGTGGATGAGCTTAGAGTCTGGATAGACACCTGGAAGTATGATGTTGTGGCGATCAGTGAAACATGGTTGCAGGAGGGCTGTGATTGGAAACTAAATATTCCAGGATTTCGTTGCTTCAGGTGTGATAGAATTGGAGGGGCAAGAGGTGGAGGTGTTGCATTGCTAGTCAGGGAAGATATTACAGCAGTGCTTTGGCAGGATAGATTGGAGGGCTCATCTAGGAAGGCTATTTGGGTGGAACTTAGAAGTGGGAAAGGTGTAACAACACTTATAGGGGTATATTATAGACCGCCAAATGGGGAACGAGAATTGGAAGAGCAAATATGTAAAGAGATAGCAGATATTAGTAGTAAGCACAAGGTAGTGATTGTGGGAGATTTCAACTTTCCACACATAGACTGGGAAACACATTCTGTAAATGGGCTGGATGGTTTGGAGTTTGTAAAATGTGTGCAGGATAGTTTTTTGCAGCAATACATAGAGGTGCCTACTAGAGGAGGGGCAGTGCTGGACCTCCTGTTAGGAAATGAGACGGGACAGGTGGCGGAGGTATGCGTAGGGGAGCACTTCGGGTCCAGTGATCACAATACCATTAGTTTCAATATAATTATGGAGAAGGACAGAACTGGGCCTAGGGTTGAGATTTTTGATTGGAGAAAGGCTAACTTTAACGAGATGCGAGATGATTTAAAAGGAGTGAACTGGGACATTTTGTTTTATGGGAAAGATGTAGAGAAATGGAGGACATTTAAAGGGGAAATTTTAAGAGTACAGAATCTTTATGTTCCTGTTCGGTTGAAAGGAACCAGTAAAAATTGGAAAGAGCCCTGGTTTTCAAGGGAAATTGGACATCTTGTTCGGAAAAAGAGGGAGATCTACAATAATTATAGGCAGCATGAAGTAAATGAGGTGCTTGAGGAGTATAAGGAATGTAAAAAGAATCTAAAGAAAGAAATTAGAAAAGCTAAAAGAAGATATGAGGTTGCTTTGGCAAGTAAGGTGAAAGTAAATCCAAAGGGTTTCTACAGCTATGTTAATAGCAAAAGGATAACAAGGGATAAAATTGGTCCATTGGAGAGACCGAGTGGACAGCTATCTGCAGAGCCAAAAAAGATGGGGGAGATATTGAACAATTTCTTTTCTTCGGTATTCACCAAGGAGAAGGATATTGAATTATGTGAGGTAAGGGAAACTAGTAGAGTAGCTATGGATACTATGAGTTTCAAAGTAAAAGAAGTACTGGCACTTTTGAAAAATATAAAAGTGGATAAGTCTCCAGGTCCTGACAGGATATTCCCTAGGACATTGAGGGAAGTTAGTGTAGAAATAGCCGGGGCTATGACAGAAATATCTCAAATGTCATTAGAAACTGGAATAGTCCCCGAGGATTGGCGTACTGCGCATGTTGTTCCATTATTTAAAAAGGGTTCTAAAAGTAAACCTAGCAATTATAGACCGGTTAGTTTGACTTCAGTGGTGGGCAAATTAATGGAAAAGATACTTAGAGATAATATATATAAGTATCTGGATAAAGAGGGTCTAATTAGGAACAGTCAACATGGATTTATGCCTGGAAGGTCATGTTTGACTAATCTTCTTGAATTTTTTGAAGAGGTTACTAGGGAAATTGACGAGGGTAAAGCAGTGGATGTTGTCTATATGGACTTCAGTAAGGCCTTTGACAAGGTTCCTCATGGAAGGTTGGTTAAGAAGGTTCAACTGTTGGGTATAAATGCAGGAATAGCAAGATGGATTCAACAGTTGCTGAATGGGAGAAGCCAGAGGGTAATGGTGGATGGCTGTTTGTCGGGTTGGAGGCAGGTGACTAGTGGGGTGCCTCAGGGATCTGTGTTGGGTCCTTTGTTGTTTGTCATGTACATCAATGATCTGGATGAAGAGGTGGTAAATTGGATTAGTAAGTATGCAGATGATACCAAGATAGGGGGTGTTGTGGATAATGAAGAGGATTTCCAAAGTCTACAGAGTGATTTAGGCCAGTTGGAAAAATGGGCTGAAAGATGGCAGATGGAGTTTAATGCTGATAAATGTGAGGTGCTACACCTTGGCAGGACAAATCAAAATAGGACGTACATGGTAAACGGTAGGGAATTGAAGAATACAGTTGAACAGAGGGATCTGGGAATAACCGTGCATAGTTCCTTGAAGGTAGAATCTCATATAGATAGGGTGGTAAAGAAAGCTTTTGGTATGCTAGCCTTTATAAATCAGAGCATTGAGTATAGAAGCTGGGATGTAATGTTAAAATTGTACAAGGCGTTGGTGAGACCAAATCTGGAGTATGGTGTACAATTTTGGTCGCCCAATTATAGGAAGGATGTCAACAAAATAGAGAGGGTACAGAGGAGATTTACTAGAATGTTGCCTGGGTTTCAACAGCTAAGTTACAGAGATAGGTTGAATAAGTTAGGTCTTTATTCTCTGGAGCGCAGAAGGTTAAGGGGGGACTTGATAGAGGTCTTTAAAATGATGAGAGGGATAGACAGAGTTAATGTGGACAAGCTTTTCCCTTTGAGAATAGGGAAGATTCAAACAAGAGGACATTACTTTAGAATTAAGGGACAGAGGTTTAGGGGTAACATGAGGGGGAACATCTTTACTCAGAGAGTGGTAGCGGTGTGGAATGAGCTTCCAGTGGAAGTGGTGGCGGCAGGTTCGTTGGTATCATTTAAAAATAAATTGGATAGGCATATGGATGAGAAGGGGATGGAGGGTTATGGTATGAGTGCAGGCAGGTGGGACTAAGGGAAAAAAGTTGTTCGGCACGGACTTGAAGGGCCGAGATGGCCTGTTTCCGTGCTGTAATTGTTATATGGTTATATGGTTATGCCAGATGTACCATGCTTGGAAGCAAGGTTGCCATTCAAACACATATGCAGTTAACACTGCTATCAGGGGGACAATAGAGCCGGATGCCAAATCTTCTATTCAGGTAAGACCTGTTTCATAGGCAATACCTAGAGGATGAAGCACAAGCTATTGAATGAGTAAAGCTTCATAGTTCAGCAACAATTGCACCCCACGTCTTCATCGGCAGTAGCGGTTCACTGAAACTGGTGGCAGCATGAAAGTTGGCCAGAGGTTCCACGCATATTACCTGTGTTACTCTATAACTTACAATTTGGTAAGATGTATGCTTGGTTGGACAAGACAAATGATTGAGACATAATCATCTACTTTGAGGGGTCTAACCAGGTAAAACTGGACAATACTAACATTCCAAGCAGGTTAATTGGGCAGGCTCAGTATAAGGGCCAGGATTGTCTTGCAATACTGGCTCGGAATTCAGGTCACAGTTGCCATTCACGGCAGACACTAAATTGCGAATATCATCTCGAGTTTGGAGGTGGAGCAGATTTGCATGACTTACCAATTCTTCACTTATTGGTATCAACTATCTATAGACCCTATGAGCATTGTATGGATTAAAGAGTGATTGAGCGAATATGCATATCTGCATGCTCAACTTCATGTTGATACATTATGATGGTGGCATATGTTAGTCACATGGGTGCAATCAATTAAAGACGTCTGTAATGGTTACATAATCTCATATGCCAGAGGAGAATCATCAAGTATAGGTCAATGGCAACACAGAATTTGTGTTCAATCACACCGTATTATGAAACTCAGGTACTATGGAACACCAAATATAGATATGTTTCTTTTTTATGCTTATTCACAGGTTGCAAAATATGTGGCATAACAGTGGCGAGACATACATTCTCGCTACAAGGAGAAGGAAGGTCTTTTATGTCTTCCTCCATTTGCTTCATCAATCGGGGCTTCAAATAAAGGCATTAAGAGCCCGTTTTAGGTCCTACTGTTTGATTGGTTTATGCAACGTTGATTCCCGATTTGTTGGTAATAATAATACAACCTTATATGGTTATTTTAAACGTAACTTTGCTGGTTAAGCCTGAGGCTTGGAAAATCAGCCGTTGCATGATAAATCAAATTATGTTCTGCAGATTCAATAATCTGTTCTAAGGCTTGGGTTGTTACATCTATCCTTCTATGTGTTCAGAGTGCTTGAATAGCACCAAAAAGCAGGATGTTTTCTTTTCTAGGAGATGAAAAGAGTTTGTTTAATGCTTATGTTACGTTGAAAATGGTATAGATTACTGGCGTTAGGAGTTTATGTTAAATGAATGTTTGTCAATAATTTAGTTATACGGCCATTAACTGTGCCAACATGCCTTTCTCATTGAATTGGCTGTAGCAAACAAGATCAGCTCTGTCAGGTTCACCCCGGATATCAAGTTTATTAGGATATCTTAACACAAGGTCTTCCAGGACCAGTACAATGCTGTATAGGATGTTGACATTTGTGAAAACTATTTTACCAGGGGGCTCCAGCTACATCCTTGACTTTGACCGGAGCTCATTAGGTAGTTATCCTTCTGGTGCTGGTTAGCGCAGCAGGTTCAGTCGCTACATAATTGCGACGGTACAGGATGATTACATCTGTAAATAATAATATATAATATTTTATGTTTATAAATACTTGAGCAGAGCAGAAGGAGTGTCATGTCTCCAAATAGTTACAGGCACACCGGGGACCTTTGGTAACCTAAGCACACATATATACAACAATACATCAAGGTTACCAAGAGCCTTCAAGGTTCTGAACTAGCAATGCTTGTTAGTCACAAAAAACTTAGAAGAACGTATCTTTTCAGGCCACTCCAGATGATAAAACGGAGTTGCGTTATGTAGGAATGGAATCTGATTTCTGATCTCATTCCACCAGGGCTGCTGCAACATCAGCAGCAAGGGTTTTTACGTTCCACTAGATGACATCCTTACATCTGCAGCATGGTCCAAAGAACGAATCTCCAAACATTTATAATAATCTATTGCTAAACCAAGGGTATTTGTCAACTCTATTTTATGTTCTAGTTATACTTTCCATCTGGGTGAGAGATGTGAATATTATTACTTCATTTAAACAGCATCAGCTTGTTTTAAATCTATGTCATGACTGTATGCATTATGAATGTTTTCCTTCATTTGTCAATGAAGCAGTTGTGGTTGTGTAGACTCGTTTCTCGCGGCATAAAATCACAGCGCTTTGAAGTCTTCACATAATCACTCACGTGACTCCGAAGTAAAATAGTAAGATTAAATGAGAACTTACCAGTTTGAAGTTTGATCTTTATTTTATAAGGAGTTACGAAGAGGGACTACATGCCCTCCACTCCCAACCCTCATTAATGTCATCTGGTAGTTCTAGTCTTCTGTTATCTTACTGTTATACTTCAGTCACTATTACCTGTGATTTCACACCGCCACGTTGAAGATTGATGCACGTGCGGCTGGATGGGGTTCTTCACGTAGTCCCTCATCATAACTCCTCTTAAAATAAAGATCAAACTTCAAACTGGCAAGTTCTAGTTTAATCTTACTATTTTTGGCCATGTTACGCGGAGCCCCTCTCCACTCATCGGGTTCCGTGGATTTTTCCTATCGAGAAAAAAATAAAAGATTTATTAGTGTTTAAAAAATGATGAGATTCTCTCTCCTGTCAATCACACCATGAAGGGCACACCCCTTCTGGAGGGAGGGAATTTAAAACCCAGAAGTGTGGGCGTGGCTCAGTCTCTGCAAGATGGAGGAGGGAGAGGTCATGACTCGCTGTCTTTAGTGGCCTTGCACCCTGCTTGAAATGGTATGAAACTGCACTTGGATTTGGTGGCCTTGCACTGCGCTTGAGGTGTTAGCAACTGCACTTGAATTTGGTAGCCTTGCACCCTGCTTGAAATGGAATTTCAAGGAATAGCCGTGAGTCAACTGCCAGCCCACCAGCTGTGAGTGCGTGAGCTGCCAGCACACCAGGCTTGAGTGACTGAGCCACCAGCTGAAGAATCCATTCAGCCCTCAATGTCCATACTAGCCCTCTTGAAACCAGCCCCTTCAGCCCACAACATCCATACTAGCATCCAGAAAGCCTCCCCCCCCCCACTGGCCACCAATATTGGAATTGGTGGAGAGGTGGAATATTGCGTTGGGAGACCAGCCCTCCCATGTGATGCTGGGACTCAATGTGTCCCACTTAGTCTAGTAACTATTAAAAGTCTGATCTTGGATGTGGATGTTTTTATTTGTGTGGTGTGTGTGTGTTTTGTTCGTCTGCGATTCACATCTCCTCGAAAACACAGCACACTAACAGTGAAATGTTTACATATTCCGATAGAGATTTATGCCTTGATGTCAAAAATCACCTCATCTGAAAATTTGATGCATTATTTCCCAAGTTATTTATGACAATGTTAAAAGATTTCAAATAACTTGGTAAATAAATGAGATGGTCTCGCTGATGACATCACAATGTTTCTGCTTGCCTGTCTCTGCTCGCGCTGTCTCAATGAATCTCCCTGCTTCTGCTCGCGCTGCGAGTCACATCACCCCTGTTCTGTCTTCTGTCATTCTTGGCTTCTTAACTTCCACTTCTTTAAATTTGTCACTTAGCGTTTTTAAACTGCTGCGCAGGACATGCTGCATGCTCTGCTGGGCTCCTTGAAGTTCTAGAACGTTGCGGTGGCGGCCATTATTGCTGCATAGGCGTGGCCCTGTGTGATGGGAAGGGCCGCGTGGTGGACATTACTCCTTCTGGGAGAGGCCGTGTATGGAGACCTGCGATTCGTTCATTGATCGCAGGGACTCGGGGATTCGTGTCGCCTTTTCCTTGCGGGTGATTCTGATCACACCTGGCTTTCACGGGGGACGACCTCCTCTCTGCCTCCCCACCCGATTGTCTGTCGTGCGGGTGGGTGGGCTACCACTCACAGAAGCCATGATCGGCCTGCCTTCCGCTGCTTTTGACCATCCACAAATTGATCCGGGCCTCACTCTGGTCCATGCCAGCCACATGCTAGCTCGGGCCTGGTGACTGGTGGGGAGGCTTCTGCTCCAGGTGGTGCCTCCACCTCCTTCCCCTCCCCCTCCCTCTCTAACCCCTCCCCGGGGCAGAGAAAGAGAGAGAGGGGGAGGGTCCCATATTGGGACCTATATTTGGACCGATGAGTGAGTGGTAGAGTATTGTGTTTGGGAACCAGCCCTCCCCAGCCACATCCCCCCCGCTCCTCAACCTCTACTCCCCTCCTTCTCCCTCTCTACCCCCCACCCCCTCCCTCTTCACCTGCGCAGTTGGGGGTTATACGGTGGATAGGACGGTGGATGCGGTAAAAGGAGCAAATGAATTATATTAATAAAATATGAAAGGGGGAGGGTAGTGTGTGTGTGTGTGTGACGCTAAAGGCCAACTCCCTCCCCCCCCCCCCACCCCCAGGGAGAACACCGATGTGCCTTCCCAAGCCCCTATTCGCTGTGATGGTATTTCAGTCTCATTCACAGAGGCCGACGTCAGGAAATCCTTCAGAGGGGTGAACCCTCGAAAAGCGTCTGGACCTGATGGCATACCTAGTTGTGTCCTAAAAACCTGTGCGGACCAACTTGCTGAAGTTTTTACGGGCATTTTCAACCTGTCACTTCTGAGGTCTGAGGTTCCCACCTGCTTCAAAAGTGCATCAATAATACCGGTGCCCAAGAAGAGCAAGGTGACGTGCCTCAATGACTATCGACCTGTGGCACTAACGTCTGTGGTGAAATGGCGCAAATCAACTCCTACCTCGACAAAAACCTGGACCCACTGCAGTTCGCTTACCGCCACAACAGATCAACGGTGGACGCGATCTCGCTGGCCCTCCACTCCGCTCTGGACCACTTGGACAACAAAAACTCATATGTCAGGCTGCTATTCATTGACTACAGCTCGGCATTTAACACAATCATCCCCTCCAAGCTGGTTACCAAACTCGAAGAACTGGGTCTTTGCGCATCCCTCTGCAATTGGATCCTCAACTTCCTCATCCACAGACCACAGTCTGTTCGTATTGGTGGGAATGTGTCAGACTTGATAACAATCAGCATGGTGCACCTCAGGGCTGCGTGCTCAGCCCCCTGCTGTACTCACTCTATACTCATGACTCCGTAGCCAGTCATAGCGCGAACTCCATCAAGTTCGCTGACGACACCACTGTTGTGGGACGTATTACTGATGGGGATGAGTCCGAGTATAGAAGAGAGATCGAGCGACTGTCCATATGGTGCCAGCACAACAACCTGGCCCTCAACACCAGCAAAACCAAGTAACTGATTGTGGACTTTGGAAGGAGTAGGATGGGGGCCCACAGTCCTGTTTATATCAACGGGTCGATGGTTGAAAGGGTCAAGAGCTTCAAATTCCTGGGCGTGCACATCTGTGAAGATCTTTCCTGGTCCGAGAACACAGATGCAATTATTAAGAAAGCTCGTCAGCGCCTCTACTTCCTGAGAAGATTACGGAGAGTTGGTCTGTCAAGGAGGACTCTCTCTAACTTCTACAGGTGTACAGTAGAGAGCTTGCTGACTGGTTGCATCATGGCTTGGTTCGGCAACTTGAGCGCCCTGGAGAGGAAAAGACTAGAAAAAGTAGTAATCACTGCCCAGTCCATCATCGGCTCTGACCTTCCTTCCATCGAGGGGATTTATCACAGTCGCTGCCTCAAAGGCTGGCAGCATAATCAAGGACCCACACCACCCTGGCCACACACTCATCTCCCTGCTACCTTCGGGTAGAAGGTACAGGAGCCTGAAGACTGCAACAACCCAGTTTAGGAATAGCTACTTCCCCACAGCCATCAGGCTATTAAACCTGGCTCGAAACTCTGAACATTAATATCCCTCCATCTGCTATTTGCACTTTATTAATTCATGGGTGTATTTATGTATAGAATTGTAGTCAATGCCTTCTATGTTCTGTTGTGCTATGCAAAGAAAGATTTTCATTGTCCTGTCAGGGACACATGACAATAAACTCTTTTGACTTTTTGACTTGATAAAGGTGAGTAGCATGATAAGTACAATTAAAAAAAAAAAAAATCACCCAGTGTTACTATTGTTGAGCCATGCTGACTAGCTTAACTGGAATGAATTCTTAGTTCACTGTCACTCAGCATGCTGGCATGATGCTGCAAAATAATTCGGGTGTACCTGAATATATATTGCCATTTACCTCTACTTCTACTAATGCAAGGGCATTCGTTGGCCTTAGCGTATATGCCATTCCTGGTTCCACGAATATAGTACCTCAGACCAGTTTATCGAGCATGGCAGTCCTCAGTTTTTTAATGCTGTCAAAGCAAGTGTCGTTATGCAGTACACTGATGTAGGTGGCCCTACATCTACCTCTTCTTGCATTGCCCTGTTTGGTCTCCCAAAGTGCGACTTTATCTTTAACGGCAGTCCTCAGTTCGTTAACGCTGTCCAAGGCCTGTGTCATTCTGTGACTAGTACACTGATGTAGGTGGTCCGACTTCTACCTCTTCTTGCAATGCCCTGTTTGAGCTCCCAAAGTGTGAGGGGATTAGCACAGTTCAGGGTTCCTCTCACAGACTTTGACAAAACTCGTGGCAGGCCGACATATATTGCCATTTAGCCATAAATCATGTTTACCAGTTCCATTTTCCGAGAATGTAACTGTGCAAACCTAGCCACCACTTTGTCCAAGTCATGGGCAAAGTCATAGTGAATGTACATTGAGGCAAGTGCAGACAGCCCGTCATTGCCCATGGAAGTCCTGGCGTAGTGATGCAGGCAACG
Organism: Raja brachyura; assembly: GCA_963514005.1. The sequence goes on along the minus strand of OY740782.1, from coordinate 99,133,341 downwards.
GACATTGTGGCAGACCTGCATATATTGCTATTTAGCCATAAATCATGTTTGCCAGTTACATTCTTGGAAAATGGAACTGCACAAACCTCATCACCACTTTTTCCAAGTTATGGGCATAGTCATAGTGAATGTGGATAAAGGTGATTGCAGACAGCCTGTCATTGCTCATGGAAGTCCTCGTCTATGCTTCTTCGCAGATGTAAAAACGTGTTTGTCTTCATTGGCTGGATTAAAGTAAGATGCCGAGCGAGATCGCACCCAATGCAAGCATGCCGCCAGAAACGAGCGTCTCTCTGCCGCTCACGCTCCTGACCAAAGGTCCCGGCTACCTCTACAGTCAAATGGAGGGAGACAGGCGGGGTGCGCCATGGAGAGAATGGCTGCCGACGAGGCCAAGTATGTGAAGAGGCAAGTGGCGAGGAGGTGCAAAGTGGAGCCCAATGGTTTGGGCAACGCTGCCTCGAGGAAGGCAGCAGCAGCGGGGCCAGCAGTAACACGAAGACTTACCAGGCCTCCGGCAGCCCCCAGCAGAGCGAGCAGCAGGGGCTCCCGCCTGACATCATGCGTCGCTCCAGCTCCAAGAGGCAGCTCAGGCCCGACTCGCTGGTCATGTACCGGCAGAAGTGCGAGTTTGTGCAGGGAGCGGCAGCCACCAGCAGCGCCTGCAGTTTCAAGGGCAGTGGCAGCCTGGTCCGGCGGCTGCTGCCCGGCTCTAGTGGCCGGGGCGACAAGCAGCAGGGGCTGGCAATGGGAGCAGCAATGTCAGAATGGGGAAAATCAGCAGACGTACAGAGGCTGCCGCACCCCAGGGTGCACAAGTAACCACACAAGCAGCACTCCAGGGTTCACATAACCACACAAGCAGCACTCCAGGGAGAAACAGCAGCCTCGCCAGCAACACCCCAGGTGCACAAATAACTAGACCAGCAGCACCCAAGTGTGCACAAGTAACCACTCCAGCAACTCCCCAGGAAGCACCAGTCTCCACGCCAGCAGCATCCCAGGGTGCACAAGTAACCACGCCAGCAGCGCCCCGAGAAGCAACAGCAGATCGTCCCAAGGACCCGCTCAAGCGGCGGGTTGGTGAAGGCGGATTGCGGCACTCGCACTCCGACCTCAGCTGCCGCTTCTCCCGAGCCTGCTCAGGCTTGGACAGTTGATTCATGCACTGCGGACTCGAGCCGGAGATGAAGGAGAATCTGGCCAGGGAGAAGTTTGCTGCCGACATCACATTCAAAAGCCTTGCCCTCATGTTTTGCAGTGTGAAGGGCCTGTCCCGCGGAAGGCTCGACCAGCTCCGACGCAAGGTTCCATCACCCGGCGCGGGGGTGCTGACATCTCCCCTGATGCAGGAGATGATCGCCTGGACGCGGAGCGCCCGATTGCCGCTGGCTACAAGAGTCAATACCGTCGCGTCGACGGAGGACTCGAGGCGACCGAGGAAGAACAAAAGTAAGAGACTTGAAACTTTATTTCACCTTCCATCACAGTGAGGAATGTGTAGGAGTCACTGTGGTGGATGTTCATATTAAAATGTGTTTTTGAACGATCTGTTATTTTTAATTGTATGACCTGGCCAATGAAATTCCTCGTATGTTACAAAACAAACTTGGTGACTAAAGTCTGATTCTGATTTCAACCCCTGCGGCCCCTGTCCCATTTATTTCAGAGATGCAGTGCCCTTCTGTATTCTATTTTCTTGACAACATCCTGATAAAGTAAATATTTATGAATTTTAAATTTCCAAAGCCTTTAACGCAATGGTCTAATTTATTATAAGAAAAGGTGCATTGTCCTTCAGGTGGAGTTATAACAATCAATCCCTGCCTCTCACCACTATTCAATCGTCTTCAACATAACTCTTTAACGACAACTGCCATCGTGCGCTACAGGTGCAAATATTCGCAGCCTCACTCCTCCACCAGATCCATTTTTCCAATCCCCCCCCTCTCAATGTCACTTATCATGACTTACCTGAAGCTCACTGCCTCTGCTGAACTGTGCTGACCCATTCCTCTTCAATGACATGCTGTTTGGGATTGGCTGGTGGACCTTAAAAACCCACCTATGTTGCATTGTAATGTATCCAAACCTGGACCTTGTACACTGCTGGAGTGTTGCTAAGTGTTACATTCCACAACAGGGTACAGAATGTTAAGACAGGATAATTTATACCTACAGGAAATCTTGCATATCATGCTTGTGTCCTATGCACAATGTTCACTGACCACACAACACTTTACACAAAAGGTATAAAGATATTACACTGCTTTCTTTCACTGAAAGAGACAAATCTTTCCCAGTTAAGGGCCTGTCCCACTTAGGCGACAGTCACAGTCGTAGCGGGACGCCGATAAACTGGCTTCTCTGGACCCACCCAACGACAATGTCTATGAAAAGCTACCACCTGGTCGACGTCAAGCTACGACAAGCTACGTCAACCGGCGACACAATTCCTCATGACGTGGGACGTCCACTTACGACCACACCTATGACAACCTATGATCACACCGGCCACAACCTACGACAACCAAAGTCAACTTACGTCCACCCTCGACAAGATAAGACAAGCTACGACCCTGTCGGCGACAACTGAAGACAACTAAAACCAATTCAGTCGCTGGTACCTGTCACAGTTTGACACAGGTTGATGTAGGTAGTCGCCAATGGAATTCACCAAAGTCAGTATCCGGCGACAACCAACGTCACCTGGCGCCAACCTACGACAAGCTATGACGACCTACGACAGCATCTACGACAGGAGAAGACTGGCAACGTCAAGCCCACTGTCGCTGAAAGGTTTTGAACATTTGAAAATCCAGCGGCGACAAGAAAAAAGACCACGTGGTAACTGCCTATTTTCCGGCTGTCGCTGAAAAAAATCACCTAAAGCACTTGACAGAGTCATTACAGTCAATTAGTTGGCTGGCACACTCCCTCAGTTGCTTGCTTCTCTGTGATGCTACGGTCATTGCTGGAACTAAGAAATTTGCAACCTCTTGGTGGTGGCCCCTGTGAGATGGCTGCCCTGCCAGCAGTGTGTTCGTTATTTCTACTTTTTTTGATTATTTTTTAGTGTGTCCAAATATTTGTTTTAGTGTCTCTCGGTATGTTTTGTGTGGGGGATGGTGAGGGGGGTAAGTGGGGGACTGTTTTCGGCTGCCTCCTCCATGGAGAGGCGACTTTTTCCACGTTGCCTCCCTCGCAGGCTAACACCATTGATTGGAGTGGCCTTTCCCGGAGTCGGGAACAGAGTTTCAGCAGCGGACGCAGCGTGGACTTTTCATTGCGGAGCGGGCGAGCCCTTGCCGAGGTCACGAGAGATGAGTGCTCCAATCACTCGCCCGCGCACTGTTACATCCTGAATTCGCGGTCTGTGGAGCTTCTAGCCGCGAGCGCGGCGTGGACTTATCGTCCGGAGAGGGATCCGTCGCCAGTGATAGCCTGAAAAGAGCTCCAATCATTGGCCTATGGCCTACAACATCCTGAAGCCATGTTCTCCAGTAAGAAAGCGCCAATTCGGGACCTCCAAGTGTGTTCGACCGTCCCAACGAGAGGGCCTGTACATCTGGCTGCCCGTAGTGGTGACTGCGGATGTTTACGATTGCTGATATGAAATTCATATATTTTTGGACTACAGGAATACCTTCACCAAGATCACATTGCTTTCTCACCAGGTCTAGTTCTGACTCTCTCCTCAGTTTAAATTATTTTCTTTGCGGCATTGCCACCTGTCTCTTGATTCTCCATTGTTAAGCTGCTTAAAACTCAATTACATTCAAACACAATGTTACATCATCAATCTGCCAGAATAAAACCAGAACTAGAAAATGTCATACAACAGGAATTTAGATAATAATTTACCAAGGAGCTAAAATACCTTTTCAACATGGGCCTTAAATAATTCTTTGAACACTTGTTTTGGTAGACACAAAGTAACCAATAAATGTTTGATGTTGCATAGAGCTCTTAAATATATGGAAAGAAAAACAACAGTCCAACCTTAGGTACTGTATCAATCCTGTCAGTATATTGTAAATGGTTATAAGCTTCAAGTTCCTTTATGTAAATATTATCAGCGATCTGTCATGGACCATCCACAATGAAGCTTCAACCAAGAACGTGTACCAATGTCTCCACATCCTGAGGAGACTGAAGAAATTCTGCAGATCTCCAATGACACTTACAAACCTCTATAGATGCGCTAGAGCATACTGTTGGACTGCATTACAGATAGGTTTGGGAACAGCCTTGTCGAAGACCACAAGAAATTGCAGTCAGTTGGTGATATAGTCCAGTCTACCACACAGACCAGACACCCTACCATTGACTCCATCACGCTGCCTCGGGAAAGCAGCCAACATAATCAAAAACCTTTCCCACCCCAATCATTCCTTCTTCCCCCCACTCTCATTGGGCAGAAAATATAGAAGCTAAAAAGCACACGCTAGCAGGCTCAGGAACAGTTTCTCCCCCTTTGTTATCAGGCTTCTGAATGCTCCTTCCATAAACTAGGGTGCACTCTGATTTCTCGCTACCTCTTGTGGACATTGGGCTTTATCTCGATACCTGTAGCACTATAGTACTGAGAGCCATATCCTGCACACTGCAACTTCTATTTTGCTCTGTCTATTGCATTCGAATTTGATTGTGTCAATGTATGGTATATCTGATCTGTTTGGAGAGCATAGAAAGCAAAGCTTTTCACTGACAATAATAAACCCAAACTAAAAACTGAAACCTATACAAAGTGTAGCAAAGATACATCTCGTATCTCATTCTGCTGTTGTACATATCAGCATATGCACAGTACCAACATATCCGGGCTAAATCCATCCAGAATGCTCATCAGTGAGCACTGAAAATGACCTCTTCTACATTGATAAAAGCCAACATTGCATGGTCATTGATCAGGTGCTTGATTCACGGTGTCATGGGCAATGTTAAAAACAGAGAAACATATGCAAAGATACAACATGGAAACAGGCCCTAAGGCCCACAGAGTCCGCGCTGACCAGCGATCCCTGCACATGAACACTATCCTACACATATGAGGTACAATTTTACAATTATACCAAGCCAATCTACAAACCTGTACGTCTTTGGAGTGTGGGAGGAAACCAGAGATCCCAGAGAAAACCCACACAGGACATGGGGGAGAACATACAACTCCATACAGACAGCACCCGTAGTCAGGATCAAACGCAGGTCTCTGCTGTTGTAAGCCAGCTACTCTACCGTTGCGTCACCGTGCGACTGACTTGGCCTCCGTGGCCATCCGAGGTAGAGAATTCCACATGTTCACCACCCTCTGGCTGAATGAATTTATCTTCTTGTTTCTAAATGACTTACTCCATATCCCGAGACTGTGACCCCAGTCTAGATCCATAGAGCAAAGATCCCTCTTGCATTCAGCTTGTTGGGCATATCAAAACATTGGTTCTATATTGTTGCCAAACTACCAACACCGTGACAACTTCTAATCAATGTTCAGCTAAATAGAAATTTCCACTCTGTTGCCTTCAAGCTTTTAATTCCAATGTATTGTGCATCTAGATGGTTCCTGAGAACTTTTAGGATGATTATTCAATGTCCGATTGAAATAAAATCTTGGTGTTTAGATTATTCAAACCTATGACTGGTTTGAATACTTCTTCCCCTTGTCTGTGGGACTATTTTAGACCCTGTTATACAGTGGACTGAAACGGCTGAGCAATATTGTTGGCTGTTGTTACGAATCATTTATCTATAAGTCACAGGGTGAAAATCAACCTTCCACAAACAATATCTGGTAATTCACATAACTTTCCACTGAGCTACTGAGCCAACAAATGTATGATGCGCTCCAAAGCTTATTTTAATAATATTGTTTTATTTGGATTGGTCACTGCAGCACTCCAGTCCATCTCAAGGATATTACTGGATATGCTAAAGCTCTTTGGCCTTCCCATCTAAAATGTGAATTATTCAAAAATTGTAAAGTGTGGAACCAGGCCCTTCAGCCCACACGGACCAACTTGTCCCATCTATACCAGTCCCACGCCTGCATTTGGCCCATATCCCTCTAAACCTGTCCTATCCATCTACCTGTCTAATTGTTTCTTAAATGTTATGATAGTCTCTGCATCAACTACCTCCTCCGGCAACTCATTCCATACACCTATCACATTTTGAGAGAAAAAGTTACACCTCATCTTCCTATAAACCTTTCCTCCTTCATCTTAAACCTATGTCCTCTGGTTCTCGATTCCCTCACTATTCATGATTCATAAGAGACACGGCTCAGTAATCAAATCAAATGCATGTCTCCACTTTAAGTCTCAGCCAGTTCATTAATCACATATTTATACTGTCTTCATAATTAAATTTCACTTTAAAAAATGGTTGGGTTAAGTATGGTGGTGGTTTCTACATGGCCTCCATTTAATCTGACGCTCTGGACACATGAAAAGTGCATGGAACATTTTCTGCCATTTTTACTGGGTTGCTTTTGCAGCTAAGATGTTCACACAAAGTCAAGAGTCAAAAGTTTTTAATTGCCATATGCACTGGGACCAGAACAGTGAAATATTTACTTGCTGAAGCTTTATTGTTCACTAAACCAAATGCAGACTCATTGTGTCTGCTCCCGCAATGCAGCTGCTCCCTACCCTAACCCACACGGGAGGCGTGGTCCTCCAACTCAAGCCATTCTCGAACGTAAGATTTTAGCACTCCTCTGCCTCCCTCAGCAGAATTCTTAAAAAAAAAATCCATATGCACCTGCCCTGCGTGTTGCAGTAACAATTCGCCCTCCCCCCTGCTAGCCATCCTCAGTTGAAGCTGGTCATTTTAAATTCAAAGTATTTTGATTTTTTAAACTTTAATCAGTAATAAGTTGAGAAATAAAGCATAAAATGGTCAGTGAAGGTGTTCACTGCCTAGAGGGGGAAAATACGAATCTGAATATGTAACACTCTTGTGAAAGTTGGCATTTTTAAAGCTTTATTGTGAATAACGAGTCAAATATAGGAATGATATCTTCAGTGAGGCTGATCAATGCTAGCCGAGCCATAGTGACGTCATCAGTTGAAGCTGGTTGTTTTAATTTCAAAGTCTTTTGACTTTTTTTAACTTTTAATCAGTAATGAGTCGAGAATAAGTCGAGAAATAAAGCATAAAATGTTCAGTGAATGTGCTCTCAGCCTCGAGGGGAAATATGTCAATCAGAATATGTAAAAATGTTATTGTTACCGCATAGTAATTTTGCGAAGAAACCACATATACACACACGTATGCACACATACAAGATCAGACTTTTAATAAGTACATGATGATATGATACGCAAGAATGTTGCATTTAACGACATAATTACATTTTTTCTGACTTTTTTCTTAAACATTTCCTGCTGTCTCTGACCCTAATTGTCAATTGTAATGTTTCCTAAAATGGATATTGCTAGGGTTTTGATAAATTTTACTTACAAGATTTTAATGTGACTGCCTATGGAGGGAAGCTGTTAATTCAGAATCTAGGAGAAGCAAAATTTTACAACCCTGTACTTTTACTGTATTATTAAATCCTTAATTCTCTGGAGAGCACTGGTGATGTATTGGAGGTACAAAGACCTTTTGTCAGCTCACCTTCTTTGTCTTCTACCCTACGGAGGATAATGGAGCTCATCATACAATAGGCATCCCCTGACGGTTGACTCAGAATATCCAATGTACCAGCCATTAATCGCCGATAGATTTTACTTTGAGTGTCGTCAGTCTTAGCTGGTAGTAAACACAAAACGACTAATGACTCTAATTAAAGTTACAGTGAAAACTATATTGAGCAAAGTCGCCTGAGGAATTCAATAGGAATTCCATGCCGTTACCAAAAATAAGCAGCATGGTAAAGCTTTATTCAGTTTAGATAAAATGATTGCACGAAAAATGTCAGATTATTCAGAAGATTTTTTGGTATCAAAAAACTGGAAAGGTTCATCGCAGTTCATCTGGAGACATTCCTCAGAGACTCCATTAAACTGTGACTTTTATCAGTTTAATTTGGGTTATTTTTAATGTAGCAACAAAGTGATATTCCCTGTTACACTCTCATAATGTGATACCAAGGGAAGAAAGCTTTGTACATGTAACCATTCCAATAATATGCTGACCTGAGTATGAATTGCAAGCAGCAATATTATTAAGCTCTGGTGACTGTATCTTAATCGAGTTTAGCAATAAACCACATATTTCCAAATATGAAATAATTATTGCTCCAGTTAGTGCAGTGGTGATCCACAAATTTACTTAAATGCCTATTCACCTTCTCATTTAATGAGCAGATCGTCCATGTGTGTAACGACTTTATTTAATGAACAGAAACCTTGCACACTCATATCCTTGTCAGAATATCCCAGAGCACAGGGGCAACACAGTAACCCAGCAGTTGGTGTTGCTGTCTCAGTGCTCCAGACATCTGGCTCAATCCTAACCTTGAGTACTGGAGTTTGCACCTTCTCCCAATGACTGTGTGGATTTCCCCAGGGTGCCCCAGTTTCCTCCTGCATCCTAAAGATGTGGTGGAGAGTGTAATTGGGAGGTAGACACAAAATGTTGGAGTAACACAGCGGAACAGGCAGCGTCTCTGGAGAGAAGGAATGGGTGACGTTTCAGGTCGGGACCCTTCTTCAGACTGGTTGGGAATATTCACTTTATTGCAACATTAAAAAGAAAGTGAATTATATTGACAAATATAATTGACAATGTAATAGAGCCTCTGAGGAAAGTCGGAAAGCCTCCAGATGAACTGCAATCTACCTTTCTATTTTTCACAGTTAATTAGCCATTGTAAATTGCCCTTCATTGCAGAAGGGTGGCAGGTGAATGTGATACCAGGGGAGGAGTGTACAGTTGAAGTCACTGTAATGTGGAGGATGTGATTTGTGTAGATGGTCGTTGAATGGTCAGTATGGCTGCAGTGGGCTGAAAGGCCGGTTTTTGTGCTGTATGACGCTCCATGTCTATTGAAGTATTTTTGGTCACTACTGTAATAGAAACATAGAAACATAGAAAATAGGTGCAGGAGTAGGCCATTCGGCCCTTCGAGCCTGCACCGCCATTCAATATGATCATTGCTGATCATCCAACTCAGTATCCCGTACCTGCCTTCTCTCCATACCCCCTGATCCCTTTAGCCACAAGTGCCACATCTAACGCCCTCTTAAATATAGCCAATGAACTGGCCTCAACTACCTTCTGTGGCAGAGAATTCCACAGACTCACCACTCTCTGTGTAAAGAATGTTTTCCTCATTTCGGTCCTAAAGGAATTCCCCCTTATCCTTAGACTGTGACCCCTTGTTCTGGAACTGTGACCCCTTGTTCTGGAATGTGGGGAAGGCTCGAGCCAGGTTGAACACTGCAATCCTACGCAAACAATAATGCAATCAAGAGCAAGAAATCCAATTTTTGGAAATGTTGATTGAGCAGTAAATATTGGCCAGGCCACTGCTAATCAATCCTTTGGTCTTCTTCAAACAAGAATAGTGGAAGCTTTTGTATCAACCTCAGCATCAGTTGGACAAGTGATCCAAAAGACAACACCTCAGATGGAGCAGAAATGTACTGGGACAGCAGCCTACATTTCTGTGCACACATTGCTGGAATGTGCCCAAAGCTTTCTGGAGAAACAAGACCCCACAGATGCGGAAATCCTGCGCAAAACATAAAGTGTTGCAGGAATTCAGCGTTGAGACAGTATCAGGGGAGGGAATGAATGGCTGGTGTTCCAAATCAAGACTGCATTAGAACTGAGAGTGGAGAGGGAAGATAGCCCTGTTCTCTGGTACCACCCCCCAACTCTTTCTCCATTATATCGACAATGACATTAGTGTTGCTTCCTGTACCCATGTGAACACAGCGATTGTATCAATGCAAACTTCCAGCCCACTCTCAAATTCACTGAGTCCTTTCTGACACTTCGCTCCATTTTCTGGATCTCTGTGCCCATCTCAGGAGATAAATTATCCACTGACATTCACTTTAAAACCAATTGACTCCCACAACTACCTAGACTACACTTCTCCCCCCACCAACTCTCTTGTAAGAATTCCATGATAGAGACAAAATGCTGGAGTAGCTCAGCGGGTCAGGCAGCATCTCAGGAGAAAAGGAATAGGTAATGTTTTTGTAAAGAATTGGTGCGTACACAGATTAATCTTTACTACTACTTTATTAATTAAACACACACATCACTGCCCTAGCTGTACGTGATCTGTCACGGACACTAGAGAGAGAGCTACGGGTGGGAAGGTCACAGTTTTACTGGATGATAAGGGGAGTGGTTAGCAAGGGCTACGTCACTACTGTTAAAGGTGTACACACATCATCTACATCCTTCCTCTATAAAAACAAAACAATAAGCAGCGACAGGGTGACCACGTCTCATGCGCTAAGGGAGAGTAAACAGCAGGAGCACAGGCACTCAAAATCACACGTAAACACCATAACGATCTGGCGGCTTGACAAGGTGAGCAGCCTGGGTCCGAACCTCACCATCACATCCCCCCCCAACGGGAACAAGCGGGACCGGCGCCCGGGCAGGAGGGGAGCCCCTGACAGGAGAACCCCGGGGAGACGGAGTCAGCGGAGAGGATGGAGAGGGAGGAGAGGCCGGAGAACCAGGGAGCACAGCGGGAGGATGCACCGGAGAGGGACGAGAGGGAGGAGAACTGGGCAAGGTGGGCATGGGACGAGGCGGCAAGGACGGCACAGGGGGGGCATATGGAGCAGCTGGAGGGGATGAGGCTCGTTCACAAGCCGGAGGTGTTGACGAGACCTCCGGTAGATCGTACCATCGTGGTCGACCAGGTACGAACGAGGGGAACCAGCAGAACCGACAACAATGGCTAGCCTGGCGTGGCCGGAGGCAGACCGCATGCGGATGACCTGGCCAGGGAAGAGAGGACGGAAGACACGGCAGGACTTGTCATGGGAGTGCTTCTGGATATGGTTTTTGTGGGCGATGCGCTTCCGGACCGTGGCAGGTTTAAGGACGGAGGGAGCAAGCGACTGCTGTGTCACTGGGATTGGAGGCCTCGTAACACGGGACATGAGGCGCTGAGCTGGGGTACCCAGGGTATGGTCACGGGAGATATTGCGGAGGTTCAGGAGGGCTAGGTAAATGTCAGAGCGAGACAAGCGACAACGTTCCAGCAATCCTTTTGCACTGCAGACCGCGCTCTGACAGGCCGTTGCTCTGCGGGTACTCTGGGCTGCTGGTGTAGTGACGGAATTTCCAGCGATCAGCAAAAGCATGGAACTCAGCGCTGGTGAATTGACTGCCATTGTCTGACTGCAGGCTAGCCGGGGACCCAAAAGTAGCGAAGTGGCGGCGCAACTTTTGGATGACAGCAGATGAAGATAGAGAGTGAAGCTGGTCAACCTCAAACCAGCTGGAGTAAGAGTCGACAAGCACCAGAAAATGTTTTCCGCGCCACTAGAAAATGTCAGTTGCCAGCGCAGACCAGGGAAGGTCGGGAGCAGGCTGCTGCAAGAGGGGCTGCTGCTGCTGTTGCGGGGCGAGGCTGTAGCAAGTAGGGCAGGAGGAGACCCTGTCCTGGAAATAACGAGCCATATCAGGCCAGTAGAACTGGCTCTGAGCGAAGGAAAGAGTGGCTTCGGCCCCGGGATGGCCACGATGAGCAGTTTCAAAGTATTGTTATCATAGTGCTGCGGGCACTACCACCTTGTGCCCCTTCACAATCACACCATCATGCAGCACCAGCTCGTCACGAACCAGGAAATAAGACACCGCTGCGGCCGGCAGGGTAGAACGTCGGTCTGGCCAGCCCTGCTTGATCACCGCGGCCAGCTGTTGTAGCGAAGTGTCAGCCGCCGTGTGCTTGACCAGAGACTTCATCTGATTAGAGGGCATGAAATTAACGTTGAGAACTATCAAATCAGACGCCTTGCAGGGGTGATGTGTGGTGGATGCAAGAGGTGCCCGTTTCAGCATGTCGGCAACAAACATGTCCTTGCCTTTGCGATAAACCACAGTAAAAGTGAACTGTTGTAGCTGAAGCATCATGCGCTGAAGCCAAGAAGAGGTAACGCGTATCGGCTTGTTGAGGATGGTAACCAGAGGTTGGTGGTCCGTCTCGATAGAAAAGCAGGTGCCCAGAATATAGTCCTTGAACTTTGAGCAGGCAAAGGCGACAGCAATTCTTTTTCAATTTGGGCATAGCGCTGTTCGGCGGGAGTCATTGTACGGGATACGTAGGACACGGGCTGTTGTAATCCGTTGTGGAGCTGCAAGCAGGCGGCCCCGAGGCCAAACTTGGACGCATCGCATGTGAGAACGATGGGGCGCTGGAGGTCGAAATACTTCAACGTTGGGGTGCTGACCAACCTGGATTTGAAAATGTCAAAAGCCCTCTGGTGTTGCGGGAACCAGGCCCAGGCAGTGTCCTTTTTGACCAGATCTCTCAGAGGTGTGCTCAGCTCGCTCAGGTCAGGGATGAACTTCCCCAGGTAGTTGACCATGCCCAGGAAACGCTGGAGGCCCAGCACGTCAGTAGGCGCAGGCATCTAGGATATAGCGGCCGTCTTCTGCGGGTCGGGCTTCAGTCCCGATGCTGTGAAGACGTGTCCCACGTAGGTGACCTCAGGGACACGAAACCGGCATTTTTTTGGGTTCAGCTTCAGGTTGACTTCCCGAGCTCGCTCCAGGACCCAGCGGAGGTTATAGTCGTGCTCAGCAACACCCTTCCCGTAGACTAGGATGTCGTCGACAATGATGGCACACGGGAGCCTGGCAAACAGTAGTTCCATTGTCCTTTGGAATACCTCATTGGCAGAGTTGATCCCGAACGGCATGCGGAGAAAACGGAACCTGCCAAAGGGTGTGCTGAACGTTGTCAGGTATGAAGACTGTTCATCTAGTGGTATCTGCCAGAACGAGCTCTTGGCGTCGAGAACCGAAAATACGGTGGCTGGACCGACTTGTGCAGCAACATCTTCAACGGTTCGCATGGGGTAATGCGGGCGCTTGATGGCTATGTTCAGATCCTTTGGGTTGATACAGATTCGTAGTTCACTCTTATCCTTCTTTGCAGCAACGACCATGGTAGAGACCCACCGGGTGAGCTCACTCACATCCTTCAGGATGCCCATGGTCACCATTTTACGAAGTGTAGACTCGACTTTGTACTTCATCGCGAAGGACACCAGGTGTGGTGAGCGAATGACGGGTTCGATATCTGGGTTGAGGGTGATTTTGTAACTGCAGGGAAGCTTTCCCAACTTGGCGTTGAAACAGTCCAGTCATTTGGCCAGCGGGTCCAGGGGTGGCTGCACCAAGAGAATGTCATGGTGGAAGTTCACCAATCCGAGGTCTTGGCAGGCCCGAATGCCTAGCAGGGGGTCACATTTGCTGTCCAGCAGACAGAAAGAGAGGGGCCAAGAGGCCTTCAGTACCTTGCAGTGGAGAGTGGCCTTCCCACAGGAACGAGCACTCCTCCCCCATAGGCACGCAGAACAGAGCTCTGGTAACAAGCTCATTATTTCTTATCTTCTTGAACAAGCTTGTTGACATAACGTTGGCAGCAGCCCCCATGTCGACTTTAGCAGAGAAAGTGGTGCCATTCACAGTGACTCGCACGGTCGGGTCCGTTATCAATGCAAGTGCTTTTCGCAGTGAAAACACACTCAGCTCGCTCTGGGAAGAGTCCGAATCAGACAGGGGGAGTTCTTCTTGCTGGTGATGGGAACCAGACGCCGTATCAGCACATATCAGGTAGTTAGAGGGCTTCTGCTGTGGCTGTGCAGGCTTCCCACGGGAACGATACACCGCCGAGGAATGGTTTTGCTTGTGGCAGAAATTACAAGTCTTGCCTAGCGCAGGACAAACATTAAAATGATAGGTATAGGTATTGTGCATCAATCAAATTGAAGTGTTTAAACTGTTAACACGACAAGCTGTGTTTGCCTTCGAGTAGCATGCCAACCTGACTTGGAAATATGACCTTATTTATTCATTGTATGCAGGTCTTACCAGGTCTTATGGGTGTCAGGAGTTATGAGGAAAAGGCAGGAGAATGGGGTTGAAAGTGAAAGATAAATCAGCCATGATTGAATGGTGGAGTAGCCCTGATGGGCCTAATTCTGCTTCTAGAATCTATGACTAAAACACAGGACTTGAAATATAAATAAACAGTAAGAACACCTACATTTTAGTGAGCATTGCACTTGGGTTATTTTTTCAGAGAAATGTGATGTGGTTTTGAGTGATTAAAGTTTGCAGGATAATGTAGGTTTCAAGTTAAATTAATGTCTCAATACTCCTCCGTTTTAAATCCGAAGAGGATGTCCCATTTAGGCTTTATTTGTAGTAGGTAACACAAGTGATTATAGTTAACAAATTACACACTATTATGCTAAATTATAGTATTAATATTCTAAAAGAATGCTATTCATTGTGAAGCTCTATTGTAATTACAGTATGACAACAGATTTTGATGTATCTTATAATCTCTGCTGCTGTATGCCATGCATGTTAACAAGTAAAAGATCTGTAAAGTTATATGGAAGTTCTGTACTGGCCAGATATCTACAACTGAGGGTTCTGAGGACAAACCTAAAACCAGAAGAGATTCTGGTTAAAGGGGTTCACTGAGGCCAATATCCTTAACTTTTGTACTTATATCTGTCAATCCCTTCCATATCTGTAGCCCCTTGGGTATCAGGAGTGCAATCATTATGTCAGCTATCTACTGCCAAACATTTCAAATGCTTCTCTGGAGAGGGTACTTCTGAGAATCAGTGAAGCCAGCCATCCTTTGCCTCAATGTGTGTATCAACACTAGAAAGGCAACATCAGTAAATCCACAACGGACACAAAATGCTGGAGTAACTGAGCGGGACAGGCAGCATCTCTGGAGAAACGTCACCCACTCCTTCTCTCCAGAGATGCTGCCTGGCCCGCTGAGTTACTCTAGCAGTTTGTGTCTATCTTCGATTTAAACCAGCATCTGCAGTTCCTGCCTACACAGCAGTAAATCCACTTTCAGTAAATCTCCATGGGGAGAAATGGTAGGAATCTATAAACCCCTCCTGTTCTGTTCTTTGATTTGATGTATCTATTGCCTTTTGAGTCCCATTTTGTCCTGCATATTATAATTGGACTCAGCAGGGAAAATATTAAAGGCGATTGTTTCCAGTTTAGTAATTTGTAGGTTCGAATCCCTTATAAATTTTACTTCCAATAAATATTTGACAGTCAATTAATTTCATCAAATTAAAAGATGATGGATGTTTAGTTTTCATTAATTTCATTATTTCAAGCCAAATTATTAATTCATTATATTTCCAATTTTAAAACATCTCAGCATTAAGCATGAAAATCTTCAGGGCTTCACTTACTTTTAAGGACAGTTTATTCACATCTATTTCATTTGCAAAGACCTCCGGCATACACGTTAGGAACACTTTTCCCAAGCAATGGTCTTTCTCATTGAATGAAATCAGAATTTACAACCATTGGCATCATTTCCTGCAGAAAAGATAAATAATGCGAAGCTTCACCGATCCAGACAACAACTTCATAAATCATTGTAAATGTGTGAGAAGGAAATTTGCAGTAAAAGGTTATTCCACAGGGGTAGGGTGTCAAGCACCAGTAATATTCCACACAAGCACATCAGATCATTGGAACAAACAGATGGCTCACAGTAGTTTGGCAGTTTGCCTCATTTACCAAAGAAAAAGCCTGAAGTGGCTGTCCCACTTGAGCGACCTAATCAGCGAGTTCTGGCGAGTTTGCCCTCGACTCATACTTGCAGCATGGTCGACACAAGGTCGTAAGAGATCTTTGTAACTCTCCTTCATGCTCAAGAGTAGTCCCTTGAGGCCTCAGCCTGTACTTGAGGCCTCAGCTAGGTCGTGGCGTATTTTCCAACGTTGAAAAATGCCCGCGAGTAAAAAAAGGTCACCATGGGAAAAATCAATACTTTTTTTACTCGTAGGTTTAGTCGTAGTAGGTCGTAGTAAGTTGTAGTAGGTTGGTATGTTAGTTGTAGGTAATCGACGGTAGTCAAAGGTATTCAAAGGTAGTCAAATGTAGTCGTAGATAGTCTTCATCAGTCAAGGGAGGTCGAGGGGAGGTCAAAGGAGATCAAAGGAGGTTGTCTTCACTCTCCAGTATTCGGTGTCCAATTTTCCCGAGTTAGTTGTAGCTGGTCATAGCTATTCAAAGCAGGTCTTCAACATAGTCGAATGAGGTCGAAGGAGGTCTTCTACATAGTCGATGGAGGTCTTCAACATGACATTTTTTCAAACTTTCCTTAACTCTTCTAAACTCGCCAATTAGGTCACACAAGTGGGCCATTGTAAAGATGTTGCCAACAAGACTGCAATTCATTGCTCACTCTACTAACCAGGCTGAGTATGTACTTTGGACTTGCATCAAACGGTGGAGAGACGTTGGGATATCTAAAGAGTCATTCATTGTAGAACACCCAACCTCTAATGAACAGTAAGTAGATGGTAGTGACAGCACAGCATATTCCACTTGGATAGTTTACTATCCATCGGTATTAACATTGAATCCTCAAACATTAGGTAAGACCCTCCCCCCACACACATACACACATGCCCACACTTCTTTTATCCCCCACACCCATTTTTTTCCCTACACCCCACACTGGTACACATTAATTTCTCCCAATGTCCACCTCCCTTTCCCTTCCACCTATATTACTCTCACTGGCTTCACATTTTAGTCCTCTTCTTGCCTTATCATACACCTTTTGTCTCCTATTTATTTCTAGCCTTTGTCCATCCACCCACCAATCAAACCCCATCAACGAGTTTGTCGCGGAACAGATCATTGCATAAATTCTCAAAACGACAGCGCTCAGCCATGTGCTTTAGGTCACTCAAAAAAGACTCAATGGGTTTGGCCTGCTGTTGGAAACGAGCATAAATACTTGTAGGTATGTTACAAAACTTACCTTCAGCGGCGCTGCAGTTCTGCCACTGGCCGTGTGTGCGACTTTGGCGCCTTTGGGGGGGGGGGGGGCGCGGTTAAAATGTGGTTTTCTACCGCCTGTCCTAGATATATTTTCTCAGGGAGCTAGCAAATGCTGAACAATTGTTCTGACAGCCGTTCTGTGAATTTTGTTTTTTAATTGCTAGACAATTTCAGCGCTGGAGTAAAATAAAAAGCCGCTTCTAATGCTGTCAACGCCAATAACCGGGATGGATTTCAGGTAAGGGACAGCTAAAGGAAAGCCGTTTATTTTACATATAAACATGCTTCTTAGGATTACCTTAATCCACATTATACATTGCGAAAAGGTGATTTAGGCCCCATACGAACCAAGAGTATTTTCCTGCCAATATGAGGTTTAAATTCACCGCAACATTCCAAATGATCACGTTCAACAAAATCCCACTCACAAGATGATTAAAATGGCCAATAATTTACAGGAATTAAACACTAAATACCTTCCATTTGGCCTATAAATTCATGACAATGAGATTATGACACTTATATCAGCACAACGACGGCAAACATTGCAAACGTTGTGGCTAGATAGGATGGAATTGGCTGCAGGTGCCATTACATTTACATTCTGGTCTACACAACCAGACTAGGGATAGCATGATTGAAGATCATTTGAACACCCCACGGTCTCACTTCTATGTTATCTAGGCCACCAGAATCCTAAGAAGTATGGAATCAGCATTGTTTATTAGTTAACAAACAACTACACAAAGGAATGTCGGTTCAGACTTTTTTCATGGTGGCTGCAGCAGGTTCTGGGTTATACAGATATTAACACTGACGATTGTATGTCTCATTCCACCAGGTCAGTATCAACGTCAGTGTAGCATTTAAATAGTGTGTTTACATCTGTTCCACTAGGGCAGCAGCTACATCGGCGGCCAAGGCGAGGGACGTGCCCTTCGACCATATTTTGGTGGCCGCCGGATGGGCAAATGAGCTGATGTTTCAGAATTTTTATCATCGGCCGATTGTCAATCCAGGACTGTTCGCCTATGTCATTTTAAGTACCTAAATTTAAGGGGTATTGTCGTTTGTTTACATTGTTAAATAAACCCTATTTCTACATTGAATGCAATGTTACTGCTAATGCACTTATTTCTCTTTCGAATTAATCAATGCAGTGGGATGCCGAGATTTGTAATCTGCGGCATGAAATCACAAAGCTTTGAACTCTTCACGGAATCACTCACGTGACTCCGAAGTAAAATAGTAATATTAAATGAGAACTTACCAGTTTGAAGTTTGATCTTGATTTTATGAGGAGTTACGTTGGTGATTACATGCCCGCCACGCCCAACACACTCTCATAAAGGATCATATGGTAGTTCTCGAGTCGCTGATCTTACTATGTACTTCGGTGTTGTTTATTTGTGATTTCATACCGCTGCTTTGAAGTTTGGTGCGCATGCGGCCTGGCGGGCCTTCTTCACGTAATCACCAACGTAACTCCTCATAAAATCAAGATCAAACTTCAAACTGGTAAGTTCTCATTTAATCTTACTATTATTTATTTTAAATAACTAAAGTCCATTCTCACCAACTACAATGATAAAAGGCAGATCTTGATTGTACATAAGTCAAGGGGACCTTATGTTAACTAAAGAATTCATGCAAAAGGAATGCGTCAGGAAGGAATCTGCATTAAAATACATTGTTGGGGTTCTCTCAAACATCTATGCAAACCTTGACAGAAGATCTGCATGAACCTAGGATAATTGACATGAATAACTGAAGCTAATAACAGTTTTTTTTTTCAAAATAAAACCCTGCAGGTAATGGAAATCCAAATTAAAAACACTGCTAGAAGCATGGTGAGATACCACCAGTAGAAAGAGTCATCTTATACAATGAGTGTTTCCAACATTTTTCACTTCTATTTATTATTAATAATGTAAGTCAGATTTTCAACATTAGGGCATAGAGTACACAGTAAAGTAGGAAATTAGAATTTATATAAAATGTCAAGAAAAACCACAGATGAATTGTGGACATAGTTTAGTATAGCTTATTACAGAAAGGATTTTGAAGTTAAAAAAAGCTTTCAGATATGATTCAATAGAATTAGTCCAGAGATGAGGGACTATTGCCTTAAGATATATTAACTGTTTTGGCTATTATATTGCTACCAAAGAGCTGAAAGTGGCTTTGACATACGTTTTGAATGTGATGAAATATGAATGGAAACCGATTCCTCTTGTTCAGCAGTCTGATCATGGTATATCAATTGAATAATTGTCATTAAAAGACGAAGAAGAGGGATTAGAAGAAATTCGATTCATATAGAACATTGTTTGGGAATTGTTTGAAAACGAGCTTTAATATTTGGAAGTACTGAAAATATAACAATTTCACTTTTGAGAAAAAAATATTGAGGCATTTATGATTTTGATGCAAGATTATGTCTGTGAAATTTATTTTGGAATACTCCAGCACAGTGAATTGGATGAAATGTTTTCCTTCCATATAAACTGCTGTAGTTTGATATATCTATACTTGTTCAGCACCCAAAACATGGAGTTCTACATGTGCTGTGGGTTCATGGTAGCATGTTTCTGGGGTAAGGTGGTCACTGCTTTCTGCTGCCCATTTTTCAGGTAAATCTAATTCATTATATTCAGCCATCTGCCAATCTTGCTGTTTTTCTGTTCACTCCTAAGACCTATAAGGCTGTCGTACAATCCTCTGTGTCGTTTAGTGATACATCCTCCTCATCCGACAACCTGCGTTTGCATACTATGCTGCCCTATAACCTGCTCTCTGTTGGAATTATGTGAGGAAGTAAATAGCAGGATAAACCAAGGAGAGTCAGTGGATGTTGTTTAGCAGGATTTTCAAAAGCCTTTGATGAGTTGCCACACATGAGGCTGCTAAAGAAGATGAGTGTCCATGGTATCAGAGGGAAGGTACTAGCATGGATAGAAGGTTGGCTAAATGGCAGAAGGCAAAGAGTAGGCTCGTTGGCTGCTAGTGACTACAGCATAACAAGGTGTGGTCATGTATTTTGGTACTCGGGATAAAGGCATAGAAATAGATTATTTTATAAATGGGGATAGGATACAGAAATTGCAGGCGCAAAGGGATTTGCGAGTGTTAGTGCAGGATTCCCAAAAAGTTAATTTGCAAGTTGAAATCAGTAGTAAGGAAAGCAAATGCAATGTTAGCATTTACTTTGAGAGGACTAGAATATATTTAGAGATGACTAGAATAGATCAGCCATGATTGAATGGTGGAGTAGACTAGATGGGCTGAATGGCCTAATTCTGCTCCTTTTACGTATGAATTTAGGCATTCTTACATTTTTGGAATGGCCTTAAAACATATTCCACATTCAAAATATTGAAGCCATATAGATGGATTATTGATTCGTGGTTCATTGGTTCATAGATGAACACAAATGATGACTAATCTGTACAATTTGATAATTAAACCTGATTCACATTTCCAAATCAAAAGATCCTTTTTTATTTTGAGGAACAGTTTTCTCCAATTTTTAATAGATCTGAAACATGTTATTTTATATATTTGTGGATTCTTGAGCTTATATTTAGTATTTTGTCATTGAGATGTGGAGCATTGCAGTTTTCCTTCAGCTGGTGACAAGAGTGCCCTGAGGTCCCTGTGCAGCCCTTGTACACAATCGAGTACATAGTCTGCTCAAAAGTTATGTACAAAGTGACAGCGTCAGCATTCTTAGCTATGTTTACCTTTATTTGTTTTTTAGTTTAGTTTAGAGACACAGCGCGGGCCCACCGAGTCCACACGGATCAGCGATACCCGCACATTAACACTACCCCACACACACTACACACACTAGGGACAATTTACACATACAAAAAGCCAATTAACCTACAAACCTGTAAACGCGGTCACTGGGAGAATGTACAAACTCCATACAGACAGCACCTGTAGTCGGGATCGAACCTGGGTCTCCGGCGCTGAAACCGCTGTAAGGCAGCAACTCCACCGCTGTGTCACTGTGACGCTCTTTCTTATTTTCTTTCCTTTATTGTTAATTTTCACCATTTTAATTAAGTATGGATGCTAAAGAGTTAACTCAGTACCACCACTTTAACTAAAAAGTGATTTTGTAACTACTGATAAGCCTAGCCATTTATTGCTTTTGCCATGGCAACTGAGGCAGTTCTGTCCTCTAGGTCTCTTTGACCTTATGAGAAAGGCTAGAAGCAGTTGTTTTTTTCATTGAGTAAGCCAGATTGACATGAGTGCTGGGGAAATGTGTTTAAGTAAGAAATTCTGGAGTTCAGGCTGAAGAAAACTAGATTTGATTACAGCAAGCTGTGAGGATGGATTACCAGTGAGCTTAGATTGTTCTGCATTTTTGATTTTGTTCAGTTACATTTTTTTTTCACAGCCTCTTCACACAAGTGATTCTAATTTTATTTTCCCTAGGTGTAGAATTGAGTGGATTTGTTTTTGTAGGAGAAAGTCAGAAAAATGATGCCTAGTGGATTTAACCATATAACCATATAACAATTACAGCACGGAAACAGGCCATCTCGGCCCTTCAAGTCCGTGCCGAACAACTTTTTTCTCTTAGTCCCACCTGCCTGCACTCATACCATAACCCTCCATACCCTTCTCATCCATATGCCTATCCAATTTATTTTTAAATGATACCAACGAACCTGCCGCCACCACTTCCACTGGAAGCTCATTCCACACCGCTACCACTCTCTGAGTAAAGAAGTTCCCCCTCATGTTACCCCTAAACCTCTGTCCCTTAATTCTAAAGTCATGTCCTCGTGTTTGAATCTTCCCTATTCTCAAAGGGAAAAGCTTGTCCACATTAACTCTGTCTATCCCTCTCATCATTTTAAAGACCTCTATCAAGTCCCCCCTTAACCTTCTGCGCTCCAGAGAATAAAGACCTAACTTATTTAACCTATCTCTGTAACTTAGCTGTTGAAACCCAGGCAACATTCTAGTAAATCTCCTCTGTACCCTCTCTATTTTGTTGACATCCTTCCTATAATTGGGTGACCAAAACTGCACACCATACTCCAGATTTGGTCTCACCAACGCCTTGTACAATTTTAACATTACATCCCAGCTTCTATACTCAATGCTCTGATTTATAAAGGCTAGCATACCAAAAGCTTTCTTTACCACCCTATCTATATGAGATTCCACCTTCAAGGAACTATGCACGGTTATTCCCAGATCCCTCTGTTCAACTGTATTCTTCAATTCCCTACCGTTTACCATGTACGTCCTATTTTGATTTGTCCTGCCAAGATGTAGCACCTCACATTTATCAGCATTAAACTCCATCTGCCATCTTTCAGCCCATTTTTCCAACTGGCCTAAATCACTCTGTAGACTTTGGAAATCCTCTTCATTATCCACAACATCCCCTATCTTGGTATCATCTGCATACTTACTAATCCAATTTACCACCCCTTCATCCAGATCATTGATGTACATGACAAACAACAAAGTACCCAACACAGATCCCTGAGGCACCCCACTAGTCACCTGCCTCCAACCCGACAAACAGCCATCCACCATTACTCTCTGGCTTCTCCCATTCAGCCACTGTTGAATCCATCTTGCTATTCCTGCATTTATACCCAACAGTTGAACCTTCTTAACCAACCTTCCATGAGGAACCTTGTCAAAGGCCTTACTGAAGTCCATATAGACAACATCCAATGGTGGTCACTTTACTAGAAAGAATCATTGCCTTAAATTGGATGAATGTCAATCTGATCTAATCTTTCACATCTCTCATAGAGGCGTCCTTAATTCCTGTTAATTTTTGGTTCCTTTTTCAGGAGGAAATAGGAACTAAACCACAAATCTACTAAGGAACTGGGGCTTGTGAAATGTTTATGATCGTTATAAAACACACCAGAAGAATGATATAACTGCATTGTCTTACAGAGCATTTCAATTGACAGGAGATGGACGGAAGGGTATGGCATTAGAGGCACTCCCCAATTTAAGTAATCGGCAATTTATGTAAACTCACACTTACGCAACCAATTCTTTAAGCTCACTGATGCCCATGTGGTCGCCACGTTGGAGCTCCCCCATGGGCTCCACCTTGCAGTTCCCCTGTGGTCTCCACCTTGCAGCTCCTCCATGGTCTCCACTAGGGAGCTCACCCGTGGCCTCCGCCTCAGAGTTCCCACAATGTCTCTGTGCGGAATACTAAATTTAGGCATGTGCGCAGTAGCACTTCCGTTTCGAATTACATAACATGCGACATACGCAAGGGTCCACAGGGTTTACCCCTTACGTATGCCGGGTGTGTCTGAACAATCGAGATTTACCAACTGTGATTTTCTTTTGGTTAAAATGAATGACTAAAACATTGAGAGTCTTATAAATCAGGAAAACTGATCTCAGCACCCAATTTGCGGGTGGCCCTGTCATATAATATTGTAACAGAGAGTAGAGATTCAGATGATGTGCCCAACACTCTTCCATTGTTAATGTCAGGCCTTAACTGTTGCATAGAGATCTCTGTTTAAAAGTAGTCTTTCATATTACATGTGCAATCTTTTTGTGATTGCCTTTCACATTGGCAATTGATTGATTTCATGATGAAAGAAGATATTCTGAAATATTCCATTGTGTTTTGAATAAGAGGGAAAGAAGAAGTGAAACCATAAAGGGAAAATAGAAGAGGAAGGCAGAGTAGTGCAGAAAGATGAGTTGTAACCTTAGAGCTACAACAATCCTGGTTCAATCCCGACTGCTGGTGCTGTCAGAGTGGAGTTTGCACATTCTCCCTGTGAACATCTGGATGCTCTGGTTTCCACCTGCATTTTTTATACACCTGCGGTTGTAGATTGGCCATTAAAAATTACCCCAAGTGTAGGTGGTGATAGATTCCGAGGGGAGATTATAGGAACACAGGGAGAATAAGATGGAATTAGAGTAGAACTATCATAAGTGAATGGTAGGTAGACAAAATAAGCACGAGAAACTCAGCGGGTGAGGCAGTATCTGTGGAGCGAAGGAATAGGTGACATTTCAGGTCGAGACCCTTCTTCAGACTAATGTCAGGGGGGTCCATGGTTGGCATGAACTTGGTGGGCTGAAGACCCTGCTTCCGTGTTATATGACTATGACTTGAACAAAAGACAAATATGGGTATGACAGTTAGAACAGAGGGTAAAGATGAAAAAAATCATAAGTATATAACACTATGATTTGTTTGCCGGAAATCCAACAATGTTTCCTAGCATTTCACTGTTTTTGTATTGTAGTCAAATGCAAATACCAATTTTTCGGTCCGCACAAAATCTGTTTTAGCCATGTTAATTAAGGAATAGATATTCCAAGGATGACTTCCCTAACCTACAGCATTTAGTCACTTTTTTCTTAACGTTGGCAGAAAACTCTCCATTCCTGTTTTTGAAAATGCTGCCACATTTTCCATATGTACAGCACATGAACCAGGCAGATGGGATCATGGTTGAAAACTTCACCTGATAGTTGGCATATCTATCATGCAGCATTCTCTCTATATTGCATTGATTTCTCAGCCTGGATTACATGCTCAGATTATGTTTAACAGTGATGTGAAGCTTTGTAATTAGAAGACTCCTACCTCCACCTGTCAGTTCATTCAATTGATGCAGTTAAATATGTATTGCTTTCAACTGAAAATAAAATATCCCGGATTTGTCTCACGTTGGCAGCTCTGACTGAAAATGAATGTGTAATGAAAGCAATGATTTCTGTTTCTGCACAACGTTTAAATAAAAACAGCAAAACAGGATAATCTGTCTCCATTAAACAGGGAAAGGTTTTCCAGTCCATTGAGTCAACAAAGGTAACTGAAACCAAGGTAGCATAATGTCAAGGGAAAGATGGAAACTGCAAAATATTATCTTGAGTAGCTGGGCAGATTCAGCAGGCAAATAGCAATGATACTGGCTGCTTGAGTGCCTTGAGTAGAGTTGAAAGGACGGACTTAATTACTTTGTTTTTTCTCCTGGGTTAAAATAAAGAATAAGAAAAGCCAAAAAGCTTCTTGGAGTGGAGTAGGCTGTCTGCCCTGAAGTGCACATCTGGGAACAAATTGCCTGAACTGGGCCGATTAAAAGAGAGCTGGATAAGATTAGTGCAAGCTGGTGATCTTTTCTTTGAGGGAAAATGTATTAAGAAGTTATTAACGGCAAAGTAATCTTCCTTGAAATACTCAGTAGGCACTGCGGAAGAGGGATGCCATTCTAATTCCATAGTTCAGAAAGAGTACTGCATGTGGGCCTTGTTTACCTCCCCCTCCATTACACATGATAACAAAAGGCAGCACACCCTTTACAGGAGGTGCAGTGAAAAACCAGACGAATGTTAAGAGAAGATTAGGGGAAATGGTCAAAAGCAGATTTGTTCTAGATGACCTTATGGCTTGGGATCCTTTCTCAGACTGGTTGTAGTTGGGGAAGGAGGGATCAAGCTGATTGTAGAGGGGGCAGGACAAACCCTGGCAAGCAATAGGTGGAAGAAGGAACTGCAAATGCTGGTTTAAGCTGAAGATAATCACAAAAGGCTGGAGTAACTCAGTTTCGGGTCGAGACCCTTCTTCCGACAGAGAATCAGGGGAGAGGGAGATGAGAGATATCGACGGTGATATAGAGAGATGTAGAACAAATGAATGAAATATATGCCATGTAATAGGTGGGTACAGGTGAGGGGGAGGGATGGTTTAATGGGTGAACAAAGGCTACTCACAACCTGCAGTGACCAGCTCGGGGGCAGATTCTGCATGTGGTCCCTCACTTGGCGTGAATGGAGCTGCAACTTGAAGAGGGAAAACTGTGGCCTTGTTGTCAGGTTTTGCAGGAATGTCGACATGCTGATCCCTCTGTGAAAAAAATCAAATAAATATTCCAATGCTCCCTATATTGGAAAGCCAGCCTTAATATGTGCAAAATCTCAAAGTGCACAGACGAGACCAACGCCTACTTTGGTCACCCTCTGGGGTCTGGAGGTGTAAATGTGGAGGATTGTTCCACCTTACAGGGTAATCGAGAAGTAGGAGGTCACAGAGATGAGGTAATTTTTTCTCTCTCTGACGCTGATGAATCTTTAGAACTTGTTTTCTACAAGGTGGTGGAAGTAGAATGTTTAATTATGTTGATGGCAGAGATAAGTGGGTGAGACCAAGCACAGGCTCGGCGATCGCTTCGCTGAACCCCTCCGCTCAGTCCATCTTAACCAACCTGATCGCCCGGTTGCCCAGCACTTCAAGTCCCCCTCCCACTCCCATCTGACCTTTCTGTCCTGGGCCTCCTCCATTGCCAGAGTGAGGCCCAGCACAAATTGGAGGAAAAGCACCCCATATTTCGCTTGGGTAGTTTACCTTGCTTTCTCCCTCCTCCCCCTCCCCCTCCCGCTTCCCAGTTCTCCCACAAGTCCTACTGTCTCTGCCTAGTTCCTTTCTTTTTCTCTCCCCCCCCGCCTCCCCACCCACCGACATCAGTCTGAAGAAGGGTCTAGACCCAAAACGTCACCAATTCCTTCTCTCCATAGATGCTGCCTCACCCACTAAGTTTCTGCAGCATTTTCTGTCTACCTTCGAGATAAATGGGTGTAAGATCAGGGCTTGAAAGGCCAAATGGCCTAAACCTGCTTAGTTTACTTTAGTTTAATTTAGAGATACAGCGCGGAAATAGGCCGACTAGCGATCCACTCATATAACACTATCCTACACACACTAGGGTCAAACAATTTTAATATTTAACGAGCCAATTAACCTACATACCTGTTCGTCTTTGGAGTGTGGGACGAAACCGAGATCTCTGAGAAAACCCACGCAGGTCACGGGGAGAACGTACAAACTCCATACAGACAGCACCCGTAGTCAGGATGGAACCCACGTCTCCGGCGCTGCATTTGCTGTAAGGCAGCAACTCTACCGCGGTGCCACCATGCCACCAGTAATTCATATGTTTGTGTGTAAAGTTTAAAACATTTTTTTTACAGCTAGAAGTAGTGACAAGCTCCACTTTAACATCCCCACAGCCATAATTATGTATCTGTTGGCAAATATCTGAGCCTCAATTAACTCATGGACTGTCGAGACTCAAACCCCCAGCTACCATTGTTCAAAGGGATAGTCAGAGAATCAAGGCACACCCATGCTCTCCATCCCAACAAACTATTGAGTTTGCTGTACCCGCTACAAACCCTGCAAGTGTGTAACATAGTAAAATATAAATTTGTGGATTTCAGTTCAAGTTTTAACTCAGATACACTCTTCAGGGTCCAAATCTACAGCCTACAAAAAAATCGTCAACAAAATTAGAAAATATTGGTTTTCCCTTAAAATGCTGATTGACCTGCATATCAATCCAGCACTTTATGGTAAACCAACAACACAACAGTCAGAACCTTTTTCCCAGGGTGGAAATGTCAGACTAAAGGGTATAGTTTTAAGGTGAGAAGGGCAGAGTTTAAAGAAGATGAGTGGGCAATTTTGTTTAGACGGAGGGTGGTGGGTGCCTGGAACATGCTGCCATGGATGGTGGTGGAGCCAGATAGGATAGTGGTGTTTTAAGGCGTTTTCCGATAGGCACTAGGATATGCAGGGAATGGAGGATTATGGATCATGAATATGAATCCTAATGCAGGCAAAGCTGATTAGTTTATCGTGGCATCATGTTCGGCACAGAATTTGTTCCTGTGCTTGCTGTCCCGTGTTCTATAACTTTTATTGTAGATACAGTTTTCTATCTAGAACTTAAAATAATTAAGATGAGAAAGGATGAAAAATATAGCACACTGATAAATGGTGATGCATAATTACCTGTAAAGTTCTTCACCAGTAAACTGCCAACAGTTAATTGAATGGAGTGAGACCATAGATTGAAGTACAGTAGAAGAAATGAAAGATATTTAGGAGATTTAGATATTTAGGTGAAATCGTAATGCAACCCCTGCAAGTACATTGACATCATGGTCCAGGATTCCAAATATTTCTTCCATGTAAAACAATTATTTACTGCCGCATTGCAGTCCATCGACACTCCATTTACTCCACTTGGTCTCTTCCACAGACCAAACGTGGTACATGTTTAGTTAAATGTATCGAACAAATTGCACCTCAAGCTTCCTGTCACCTGTGGCTTCATTTCTCCAGACCTTCCATGTAGCAGCTCTGAAATACCTGAGTGTCAGATTATTTTCTGCTTCCAGGATGATTTTCCACTTACCACTTCATTTATCAGTTTTGACACAACCTGCACGGCTTACAGGAGATTTTCGGGTAATGATGACAACTTCAAGATGACGGTAGTGGTAGCTAAAGAGGAATGTTGGTAGCTGTGAAGGGACTGCAAACTTATCTCCCGTGCCATCAGAAAGTGCCCTGAAGATGACTCGGGAAGCGGGACATGGGGACGAAGGTAGGTGCACAGAAGTGGAGAGATGGCTGGCAGAGGCCACGGATGGGGTGTTTGCGGTGGCCTTGGCTTCTGGTGTGGGTGGAGGTGGCCACAGAAGGTCCTACAGCAGCCGGGTGAGCAAGTTAACTCAACGCAGACAACAGCAGCTCTACAAAAAAAGCAACAGTGGAAAGAACCAACGACGTCATGCTGGGCCAAGCCGACCCCTGCTTCATCTATCCAGTGCGACCAGGACACCAGACCTTACGTGAAAATACAAGTAATTGTATATCTCCATGGAACCAGATCAGAATTTTCAGGGACTAGTAAGTTGCAAAATAGTGTTGGAACGTGGCTGTTCCAGAAGAGGATCTATTGTACTCCTGTATAGTATGATATGACTGGGTAGCATGCAGAACAAGTGCTTCACTGCAATTCTGCACATATGACAATAGAACTGTACAGTACAGTGGGCTCTTTGGCCCACCATGTGTGTTGATGGCAAGATGAAATAATCTCATCTACCTCCACATGATCCATGACCCAGCATTTCCTGCTCATCCATGTGCACACCCAAAAGCTTTTTAAATACCACTATTATACTGCCTGCACCACCACCCCTAGCAATGCGCTGCCAGGAGTAGTGGTGGACATACTCGCATAATAGTCACACTCACCACCCTCTGTGTAAATACAAATTTGTCCCTCTCACTTTAAAGCTATGCACTGTTATCCTTGATATTTCCCCCCCTGGGAAAAAGGTTCTGACTGTCCACTCTGTCTATGCTTTTCATAATTTTATATTCTTGTATCAGAGAAGAGGTCTTCTCACAATCTCTGATGATAAATGAACAAAACTGTAACTAATTAAACTAAACTAAATGAATAGTGTCTGCCCACATATGTTTGTTTGTGTGCACATGTGTGAACATGCATCCATACTTGCATATATGTGTCAAGTCAAGTCAACTTTATTTGTCACATACACATACAAGGTGTGCAGTGAAATGTAAGTGGCAATGCCTGCAGATTGTGCACAAACTACAGAACAGAATCAGTATTTACATGTTAGAATTTTTTTTAAAGACACAACACAACAGTAAATTAGTGCAGTAAATTAGTCCCTGGTGAGATAAGAGTTTACAGTCCTGATGGCCTGTGGGCAGAAACTCCATCTCATCCTCTATGTTTTCACAGCATGGCAACGGAGGCAATAGCAGTTGGGACAGTCCGTTGCTGGGGTGGTAGGGGTTCCGTGTGTGCGCGCGTGTGTGCGCGCGTGTGTGCGCGCGCGTGTGCGTGTGCGTGTGTGTGTGTGTGTGTGTTCCATCCCCTTTGTCTTGATCCTTAGCAATTCAGCTATGTATCTTTTTCTTTATTTTAGATTAAAAGTGAATGTCTGAAACTGGTCGATTCTTGTCACAGGATGCTAATTGCCCTGCTGAACTGTTATTCCTTCAGACTGGTCTTTATAAATTAAGATCAATGGATCTTCGGCTGAAGGTATTTAGGAAAATGGGATAATAGCATATAAATGGAGCTAGGTCACACACCAGCTGTGATCTCTGAAAATATTTGAGGGGCTTAATGCCGTGTCTTCTTATTTCCAATGAGGCTGAGCACCAAATGAACCATGATTGATTCAGGAGCATGCTTTAGACATCAGTAGTTTGCTTCTCTTCACACATTCCAATGTATGCAGTGTTTTATGTTGAAGATCTAAGCCCTTGAGATCTGCAGCATTGTTCCACTGTGACACCAATGTGTGTGATACTCTGGATGGGTAGATTTTTATCTTCAGTGCCTTGGAGTGATGTGGATAAGCTGAACAGATCACTTATCCACAGTGGAACATGACTGTTGCTCAAAGCATCGATTTTACTTGAATGAAAACCTGACAGGTTCAGTGAAGAACAACAAAAGATGATAAATTAGGCAGTGGGAGCAACAAAACTTATTTGAAAACAAACTTTCAACCATTGTCAAAATCAACTCAAAATGTTTCTTTCAATGGTTTGAATATTGCAACTCCATATAAACAATAATGCCAAGTATATGTCAAGTTTCACCTTGAAAATCCTGATTTTATTACGAGAGTGGACCTGAAACAGAATTTATTCATATTTTAGAACTTGGGTACTGTTTGCAAGGACAGTGTTTATTGCCAACCAAAGCAGTTGCCAAAGCAGGAAATCTAAAACAAAATAAAAAATGCTTGAAATCCTCAGCAAGTCAGGATGCGTCTATAAGAAAAGAACAAAGAGGGACCCGGTGCTGGGGGACCGCCGAGAACAAAGAGGGCCACAAATGGAATGTGTAAAAATTGTTTGTGTAAAATGGAATACTTTGTAACTTTGACGCACCGTTTATGTGGCGACTCTTTGCATACCTTGTGTATGCAAAACAAAGAACATCACAGTGACTTGTCACATGTGACAATAAAGTTTCATTCATTCATTCTTCTTCTTTCGTGTGGTTTGCACAGCCTAAAGTTGTTGGACAACTTGTTCTACTTGATCGTCCGTTTGTGCATGTTGAGTTGATTGCATTAGTCGAAACAGGGCAGACCACATGAAGGTTGCAATCTTCCACCCCATTCATTCATTCATTCTTTCATTTATCCATTCATTCATTCATTCATTCTCGCTCTCTCACTCTCTGCTTCTCTTGCTTTGTTTCTTTTTCTCATGTACTTCTGCTACTTTTACTGAATGCTATATGTACTCAGGCAATTTCTACACACCAGAGACAAAAGAGACAAAAAACATGCTGAATCTTGAGTAAAAAATAAACTGGTACAGACTGAAGTAGGCCCCCAATCCAAAACATCATCTGTCCAGATGCCACCTGC
This sequence comes from Raja brachyura, assembly GCA_963514005.1. The sequence continues at coordinate 99,102,087 of OY740782.1, read as the reverse complement.
TAAAACTAACCTGAAGCTCACAATTTGTGTGTTGTTGCAGTTTGTTTTTTTACTTTTGTGCCCCAACCCTTTCCCACAAACTTGTCTCAAGCTCACACATGGACTGAGGTCCGATTACTACTCCAGCTTGTACCCTTTGCCATTTACTCCATCATTCCCCACACATCAACACCTCCACACTCACTCCATGACTATTCCACACATGCATCCATTAGGCTGCCATGAAATGTCTCCTCAATCATCTCTCACAATTGCTCTCTATTTATAAATGTAGCCAGGAGCAAGTGGCTGACATGTCAGACCAGATGGGGACCGTCTCACGAGAACAAGTCGATGCTTGCCATTATTTAACTAAAGTGAATAAAGCAACTGGATGCTGCACTGGTGCTTCTGTCACAGAAAATAAGCAGCAGAATGCTTCACAGATGAGTTGTGGACCAGTATGGCTGTCAAAGTGATCCTAGATCTGTAATTGTACAGATTGGTATGCTCAATGAGCTTCAGAGTTAGGCAACAATTTCAAATGGAAACATGAGATGCTAAGAACCTTATTCATTATGTAATAGGAACTATTTTCAGTTGATGCCTAAGTATTGCCTTACAGCGCCAGACACCCGGGTTCGATCCTGACTACAGGTACTTGTGTGTACAGGGTTTGTATGTTTGCCTCATGACCTGTATGGGTTTTCTCTGGGATCTGCGGTTTCCTCCCACACTACAAAAAAAGTACAGGTTTGTAAGTTAATTGGTTTGGAATAATTGTAAATTGGCTCTGGTGTGTGTAGGATAGTGTTAGTGTTTGGGGATCACTGGTCGGTGTGGAATCGGTGGACCGAAGGGTCTGTTTCCGCGCTGTATCACTAAGCTAAATTGAACTATTGAACTGAACAAGTCAAGGAAGGAACTGCAGATGTGGGTTTAAACCGAAGATAGACACAAAAAGCTGGAGTAACTCAACGGGACAGGCAGCATCTCTGGAGAGAAGGAATGGGTGACATTTCGGGTCGAGCCCCTTCTTCAGAACAAGTATTCCTTTGAATCATGGGGCGAATGTTGTCTACTCTTTGACTTTATTGAGTGGCCCTACTGCTCTGACCATGAATGTTCATTAGTGTACTTGATGGTAATTATTCTTATGTAAACTCTGATGAGGACCTCTAGGTTTACTAAATATGCAGAGCTACTCTCCACGAAGGCATTTAGCCTCTGCAGTAATTAATTCAGCATGCAACAGGTATTATGTATGAGGAGCAAAGGTAATGCATGGGTAATACAGGTTAAGATTCAATCTCGAACAAGTCTTCGCTATGATGACAATATTGATTTATTGAATATTATACCTTTTGTTCAGAGTAGACTAATGCTGGAATGTCCTGATGAGACCAAGAACAAAATTGTGAACATCAGGCTAGTTTTAATAGGAGAAAAAGTTGACATATTTTTGAGCTGTGGGTGATTGAAGAAACAAAGCTGCAGTAAGTGATAGTCGATAAGGTGCTTTAGAGCAGGGGTCGACAACCTTGTTCTGCATTGGGGCTAGGACGCATGTTTGTGAGCGAATGGTGGGCCACATCTATCACATGTACACGTGGATCCCGCCCCGGATGGCAGGCATCAAATCACGTGCTCACATGGATCCTGCCCCTTTGAGGACACCACCCAGACCACTGGCCCCTAGTTACGGGCACTCACGAACGTGGCGTACCTACGGACCATTGCCTTGGCTCTGTCCTGAAGGCGGTGACTCAAATACGCACACTCACTCATCTCCAGCCTATTGACAAACCCGATCCTGACAGTGAAACCCAGACACAGAAGGTGCACGGCCGAGCCGGCGGCTTTACGCAGAATGCGGTACAGCTAGAACCCGGCACTTGACGCTTGGTGCTCTGTGGCATTCAGGGCTCCTCCGCACTCGGCAACTCCTCCATTGTGGCTGATAGCGCAGGCCTCCTTGCATCCTCGCATCACCACACCTGGGTGTTGCGGACTCGGGCCCAGGAGGTACCGGAAATGAAGGAAGTCTGCGTGCCGGATGATTATGGAAAAAAATATGCCTGCGGGCTGGATGATTTTGGGTTACGGGCCGCATTCGGTCCAGGGGCCATAGGTTGCCAACCCCTGCTTCAGATAATATTTTCTGGATCAAGTGTTATCTTGTAGTTCAAAAGTATTTCCCAAGGACATCTAGGGTGCATTCAGAAAGTATTCAGACCCCTTCACGTTTTCCACATTTTGTTATTACAGCCTTATTTTAAAATGGATTTAAAAAAAAAATTGAATCATCAATCTACACACCATACCTCATAATATAAAAGCAAAAACAGGTGCTTAAGAAATTTTTGCAAAGTAATGAAAAAGAAATAGCTGAAATATCACATTTACATAAGCATTTAGACCCTTTGCTATGACACTTAAAATTTTCCTTGCAACCGCAGGAAATGCTACACGCCGCTTTATCTCCTCCATCAACTCCATCCAAGGGCCCAAGCAGTCTTTCCAGGTGAGACAGAGGTTCACCTGCACCTCCTCCAACCTCATCTATTGCATCCGCTGTTCTAGGTGTCAACTGCTCCACATTGGTGAGACCGAGCACAGGCTTGGCGATCGCTTCGCCCAACACCTCCACTCAGTTCACATTAACCAACCTGATCTCCCGGTAGCTCAGCACTTCAACTCCCTCTCCCATTCCGAATCCGACCTTTCTGTCCTGTGCCTCCTCCATGGCCAGAGTGAGTCCTACCGCAAATTGGAGAAACAGCACCTCATATTTCTCTTGGGCAGTTTACACCCCAGTGGTATGAACATTGATTTCTCCAATTTCAGTTAATCCTTGCTTTCTCCCTCCTTCCCCTCCCCTTCCCAGCTCTCCCACAGCCTACTGTCTCCGCCTCTTCCTTTCTTCTTCCTGCCCCACCCCCATATCAGTCTGAAGAAGGGTCTCGACCCGAAAAGTCACCTATTCCTTTACTCCATAGATCCTACCTCACCCGCTGAGTTTCTCCAGCATTTTTGTCTACCTTGGAGGGACCTGAAAATAGCTGTGCATTGACGCTCTCCATCCAACCTGACAGAGCTTGAGAGGATCTGCAGAGAAGAATAGGTGAAATTACCCAAAATCGGGTGTGCCAAGCTTGTACCATCACACCCTGGAAGTCTTGAGGCTGTAATCGCTGCCAAAGGTGCCTCAACAAAGTAGTGAGTAAAGGGTCTGACTACTTATGTAAATGTGATATTTCAGTTATCTCTTTTTAATTACTTTGCAAAAATTTCTAAACAGCTGTTTTCGCTTTTTTATTATGGAGTATTGTGTGTAGATTAATGTTTAAAAAAAGAATTTAATCCATTTTGGAATAAGGCTATAACATAACAAAATGTGGGAAAAGTGAAGGGGTCTGAATACTTTCTGAATGCAATTATTATGATGCTTCTATTGCTCAGAATATGGACCAAGTGCCTCCTTCCCCCTTCATCATTTTTCTCCTGGTGTAGCTCCCTGTGTCTCTCACATTGTTCCTGCTGTTGACATCGATGGTGGAGTGGGTCAAGCGAAGCCCTGCAACAGCCTGAGACATGGCTGGACTGGGTACTGCTCCAAGAGGCCGAATGCGTGGACCGCACACGGCCTACAGCGGTGGAGGACAACAGCCGCTGCGGTTAGCCAAGCTGACCCCGCAATTCCACCTGGACAGTGGACCTTCATGGTTAGGTCAAGATCCCTGCTCTTACAAATGGAAAACGGCAAGAAAATGGCAACTCAGTATACTGTGACAGTGTATTACTGCTATACACTTGTACTGTATCTGATATGCTTATCTAAGACATATGGCGGGACTGTCATATGCTGAGAGAATGAAGCGGCTGGGCTTGTACACTCTGGAGTTTAGAAGGATGATCTTATTGAAACATATAAGGTTGTTAAGGATTTGGACACGCTAGAGGCAAGAAACATGTTCCCGATGTTGGGGGAGTCCAGAACCAGGACCCACAGTTTAAGAAAAAGGGGTAAGCCATTTAGAATGGAGACGAGGAAACACTTTTTCTCACAGGGAGTTGTAAGTCGGCGGAATTCTCTGCCTCAGAACAGTGGAAGCCAGTTCTCTGGATACTTTCAAGAGAGAGCTAGATAGGGCTCTTAAAGATAGTGGAGTCAGGGGATATGGGGAGAAGGCAGGAATAGGGTACTGATTGGGGATGATCAGCCATGTTCACATTGAATACCAGTGCTAGCTCGAAGGGCTGAATGGCCTACTCCTACACCTATAGTCTATTGTCTATTGTCTATTTAAGTGCTTATGTATAGTGATACTTGTACTGAACTGTATACAAAAATGAATTTCACTGTACCATTGAATTGAATTGTTTTGGGCGCTGGCTATCAGCTTGCTTCATGTCGTAAAGCAATGGCTGAGCTTGCACGACTAAACGTCACCTTAGGCAAATCACCCAAGACCACAATGACTGATTGACTGCTAAATGTAATCGAGCTTTGCAGAGAGGAGTAACAGTGAAGACTTGTCTTAAGCAGCCCTGTTGTGATCTCCACTAATTTTGTATAATTGGGTGATGTGCTTGCAGCAATACGACACGGCCAGTGTACAGCTATGAGCACAGTGAGCAGACCCTTTAGCAAAGGGTCATCAATATCCCAAAAATTCCACCTTTGGGTTGATGAAAGATGATAAGAGGCTATGGCTGGCTCAGAATGAATATGTGACACAAGCTGCTTACACAGCTGGGATAAACAGTCTGAACAGTCCTCTGATGGTTAACTATTTGGTGTATGTTGGGTGAGTGCACCCTTTAACGAGTACTGGTGTGTGGAGAAAGGAAGCTACAGTATGTGTACTAAAGGGTGCAGCATATGTGCTTAGTCCATGGGGTACCAGCAAAGACTACAAATGTATGCTTCCATACACTGAAGCAGAATTTGGTAATGTCTCCCCTTCTGGACAATACCAATGACCTCCCCAGAGCAGCAGTGAGAAGCAGGCTGATATGTCTGATAGGTTTATGGATAAGCATATGGATATGCAGGGAAAGAAGGGATATGGGTTATGTGCAGGTGGATAGATGATGGTCTGGACATCATGGTCTGGACACAAACATTTTGTGCCAAAGGGTATGTTCTATGATGCATTACTCACTGCTGTGGACTACAATGATCCAAGAGGCCAGTAGAGAAAATAGTAAGATAAAATGAGAACTTACCAGTTTGAAGTTTGATCTTGATTTTATGAGGAGTTACGTTGGTGATTACATGAAGAAGACCCGTCAGGCTGCATGCGCATCAATTTTCAAAGCAGCAGTATGAAATCACAAATAACAAACACTGAAGTGACATAGTAAGATGCGTGACTCGAGAACTACCAGATGATCTTTTATGAGAGAGGGTTGGGCGTGGCGGGCATGTAATCACCAACGTAACTCCTCATAAAATCAAGATCAAGCTTCAATCTGGTAAGTTCTCGTTTAATCTTACTATTTCACTTCGGAGTCACGTGAGTGATTCCGTGAAGACTTCAAAGCTTTGTGATTTCATGCCGCAGATCGAAATCTCGGCGTCTTACTGCATCGATTGACTCAGGATGAGTGAATCATCAAAATGCATTAGCATGATATTGATTCACATGTATTAATGGCTTACGTTTATAAATAAATCAATACCAACCCCTGTAACTCAGGGGAAGCTAAAGTGGACACAACCAGAATGGGCAAAACCCTGCGTCAGTAACTGGCCTATGGAAATTTTTTTTAAAACAATTTAGTTGACCATCCTGCGGTCGCGAGGATATGGTCGCTGGGCATGTCCATTGCCCTGGCCACTGACGTTGATGCTGACCTGGTGGAATGAGATATACAATCGTCAGTGTTAATAGCTGCATAACCCAGAACCTGTTGCAGCCACCTTGAAATAGTCTGAACCGACCTTCCTATGTGTAGTTGTTTGTTGATTAATAAACAATGCTGATTCCACACTTCTTAGGTTATTGGTGGCCTTGATAACATAGACGTGAGACCGTGGGGTATCCGAAGAATGATTTTAAATCATGCCACCCCTGGTCTGGTCTGCTTGTATAGACCAGAATGTAAACTGTAATGGCACCTACACCCAATTCCATCCTATCTAGCCACAATGTTTGCAATGTTTGCCGTCGTTGTGCTGATATAAGTGTCATGACTAAGGATGTAGCTGGAACCCCTTGGTGAAGTAATGTTCACACATTTTTGTTGCAGCTGTAGTGTCTCCATAACTGAATTATTGTCAAATATTATTTAAGAATGAACGGGAAAATGTCAGTAATCTGTACCGTATTAAAAGTAATATTAACATTTAAACAAAATCACTTCTGATCCTCCTCGATAGGAATGTACTGCTTGTTTGGGTGCTATCCCTGCACTCTGCAGTGAGCACATTCATGGCTTGATGTGACAACCTGAGACATAAGTCAATCCATTCAAAATGTGTACATCTATAATTGTTTTATTGTGCAAAGGCCGGTCTCCTGAACCACAGTTTGATTCAGCAAGCTTTTGTTTTTTGGAATAACCGTATACCGTTGTGCCATTATGCCTGATGATGCAGGCAACATGGCTGCTTAGCCAGTCCAACAATAAGAACCCAAGCGAGGTCTTGCTGACTGTTTTAAGACCCAGCTAATGAGGCAAAAAATGGAGGAAACCATAAAAGAACAATCCTCCTTTTGTAGCGAGAATGTATTTCTCCGCACTGTTGGGCCACATATTTTTGCAGTGAATAAACATGCACCAACATGTTAATATTCGATGTAGTATTGAACCATACTTTCATAATACTTTGAGATCCAATACCTGTGCTGTGTTGTCATCGAACCGAACTGGATGATACACCAGTGGCAAGGGAGATTTAGGTAATTATTACAGGATACTTTTACTTGATTACCATGTGACTAACATATGTCACCATCGTAGAGCAGCAACTTGCGTTTGAGCATGTAGAATATGTATATTTGCTCAATGGCCCCTTACCCATTGGGTGCATCTAGTGTATATATTTAGTTGATACCAACAATTGAAGAATTGGTAACTCATGCAATCTCCAATACCTCCATGTAGAGATGGCATTCATTACTTCTCATCTTAGAGTCCTTAGCATCAGTTTGTAATAACTGAATTTGACCGACCACACTACTGTAGCGAGTTTCAAGTTTAACTGAGTTATTGTCATGTTCAGCAATGCTGAATACTGTTTTTTAATCATTATAACAGGTAGCTTCTGCTGACAGTAGCATAAGGTTGTTAACAATGGTCTAATTGTTCTTTGAGAGGTTGCTACTCACACAATATCAGTTCCTTGATTTGCTCAGCTGAACACAGCTGCTATATTGCCAATTGATGAAAATAAAACTCAGTTTTATTACTGATTGCTATTAACTCTAATCTCTTGCACAGGGCGGAGTCAAGGCTAATAATAATTAAAGGTAAATCCCAATGACCAATGAACAGTTTATCCCATTCCGCAAAGCTTTACTGATATTAGTACCGTTATATTGTCTTTGATAACTTCTGTAATGGGATTTGCATAGCATGGATCTTTGACCCTTATGAATCTGTTGTTAGTCAGGAAAAATAAGTTTTCATATTTGGAAAGTCCAATTGGGGGATAGATTTTGTAAATGGATAAGAATTCTATATTCGAATCCCACTGCAAGAATATTAACTAACCAAATATTGTCAGCTAAATTTAAGCTTCATAGGGGTTGTAGACAAGGATGTCCGCTGTCGCCTTTGTTATTCGCTATGGTGATAGAGCCTTTAGCTGAAAGGATTAGATCTGAACCAGAAATATATGGATATAATACTGATACTACAACTAATAAAATATCTTTATATGCAGATGATGTATTAATTTATATTACAAAACCAGAGATCAGTATACCCAAGCTATTTAATGTTATAACTAAATTTGGCAGATTTTCTGGATATAGAATTAACTGGAATAAAAGTGAGATTATGCCTATAACCGGAATAAGATCAAATATATTGCAACAATATCCACTAAAAATAGTTACGGATAAATTTAAATATTTAGGTATTAATGTATCTAAATCCTATAACTCATTAATTAAATCTAATTATCCCCTATTATTAGATAAACTTAGAAAAAATATTTTATACTGGAAAACACTTCCTATATCTATGATTGGTAGAATAAATGCTATAAAAATGATCTTTTTACCACAACTGCTATATTTGTTTCAAGCTATTCCTTTCTTTCTCCCAAAGAGTTTTTTAAAAAAAATTGATAACATTGTCAATAGTTTTATTTGGGATTATAAAAATCATAGAATAAGTAAAAAACATTTATGTAAATCAAAAATAAATGGAGGATTAGTACTTCCAAATTTTTTGTACTATTTTTGGGCAGTCCAGATTAAGAATATGAATTTTTGGTGGGTAAATTTGGATTACGAACCAACGTGGTTAAAGATGGAAAAGGAAGATTGTTTACCTTTTAATGTAAGTTCAATTCTTTTTGCGCCAAGAGAAATACAAAATAAAATTTATAGGAACAACCCTATAATTCATAGCAATAGACGTATTTGGAAACAAATAGTTAAGACTTTATGTTTGGATAATTTGTCACTTAAACTACCAATTATGAATAACCCTTTATTTAAACCCTCTATATTAGATAGGGGGTTTAGACAATGGGAGGATTTAGGTATTTATAGGATTGAACATCTGTATAGAAAGGGAAAATTTCTTTTATTTCATGAGTTACAAGAAATTTATGGGTTACCACCACATAATTTGTTTAGGTATCTACAAATTAGAGATTATATTAAGTCTAACACACAAGATTATAAAATTAAAGAACCAGGATTATTAGATGAAGTATTTAATAAACATCCAAATTCAGAAAAATTTATAGCTTATATATATAATCTTATTTTGGATAGGGAGAATCCAACAACAGAAATATACCGTCAAGCATGGGAAAATGAAATTGGTTTATCTATAACAAAAGAATCTTGGGAAGAAAGTTTACAACGCATACATCGCTGTTCATTAAACGCGAGGCATACATTGATACAATTTAAAGTTTTATATAGGTTACATTATTCAAAAACCAAATTAAATAGAATTTTTCCTAATGTCTCTCCTATTTGTGATAAATGTCAGAATTTAGAGGCTAATTTAATACATAGTTTTGTAACGTGTTCAAAACTTAGTTATTATTGGACAGAAATCTTTAGAGTTATATCTGAAGTTCTTAGAGTTAAACTGGATCCAGAACCAAAGTTAATAATATTAGGAATTCCGGATTCACAATGCGTATTAACAGTAAATCAAAGAATATTCTTAGATTACTGTTTGATAATAGGGAAAAAAATAATATTGAAATTTTGGAAGGGAACATTAACCCCCATAATTAAAATGTGGACAGCAGAGATGTTGGAGACTTTGTATTTGGAAAGAATCAGATTTGTCCTAATGGACAAATGTGAAATCTTTGAACAAATATGGTCTCCATATATACAATATTTGAAGGGCTAGCTGTTCTTGGCATTACTACTCAATGGGTACTAGACAGGATTTGACGAAAAAAATATGGATTTTCTAATTGGGTTTTGTGTACACATCTCCGCAATACGACGTTATAATTACAATACATTTTGTTGTTTCTATCTTAAATATTCATATTATACCATATATTGTTCATAAAGGGGAATTATATATATATACTGAATAGATATATACTAAGTAGTGTTTGTTTTCTTTTTCTTTTTTTTTCTCTTTGACTTTTTATCTTTGTTTATTATTCAAACACAATCATTTTCTTTCTTTTTTTTTTGATTTAAAGTCTATTCCTTTTTTCTTATTCTTTCTTTATTTCTAAAAAACAGAAGATAATAATAGCGAATATGATAGTTGTACATTTACTGAATTACGTTGGTATTTGTAAATTTGTTTTACTACTTGGAAATTACTATAACTAATAAAAATATTATTAACAAGGAAAGTTCATATGCCCAACACGATCCATTCTTCATAATAACATGCCACTCCTGCCTTATTCCATGGGTGGTTTGCATGAAAACCTTTGCCCAATTTCCAAACCTTAACTTTTTTTAAATATCCCTGGCCATAATCCAAACTTGCTTGGAATGTTACGACTGTGTCTCAACCAGATATTTTTACCCTTCGTGTGTTGTACAAAACACATGCAAATATTACAACTTGTGCACGGTGCACTACCCATATTTTGGAAGTGCTAGACCCATTTTGTTGAGTAGGATTGGTAAGGTGCATGGAATTTCTGAGCTATCATGCTGTCCCCAGCTCCAGTGAACCGCTACTGCCAATGAGCGCCTGGGGTGTGTTCTAAAACAATAACTTTTGCCTGCCGTTGGCCTAATTAATTCGTCTGCCAAGTTTCCTTCCCTTGAATAGCCCTACCTGAATAACAGATTCAGCGGCTGGCTCTCACATCCCCCTGTTGGCGCTGTTCACTGCCAGCACAATTGTGCTTTACTGTGTTCTATTGACTTCTTTAGAGCCTGGAATCAGTTATATCTTGAACTTTTGCTCTTCCCTCCTCAGAGAGGGTGACTCGTAGGCAGTGCTAAACAGGCGCTGCCGCAGGCTGCAGGATACTAATACTGATAAGAACCCATTGGACCTAACCCAAATAGAATATTCTGCTGGGATGGCAACTTTGTTGTCAGGAAAAGGTACCTCTGACACGTGCCCTTCATCCCTTGCGGTATGCCCCACAGCCATACCCTGAGACTCAGTGTCAGCAGGATACTGACCCGTCTTGGTCTCTGCCTCCAAGAGGGAGACCTCTGTAGCACTGTATGCAACAGTTGCTGTATTTGGGATAGTCGTTTCAAATGCACTATCCAGCCCCGATGAGGAATTCATCCCCCGATTCCGTGGGCCTTGCTATCCAGCCCCAGTGGAGAATCATCTCCGGACTCCGTGGGCGTGGAAGATTATGTGTGAATTTGAGCAACCCTGTCCCAGGCATAACTGGTGCCGCCTTTCATATAGGCTGGCCTTTTTGACATGAAACAGCCCTGTACCAGGTGCTGCTAGCACGGCTCTCTCGTAGGCCGGTAATGTCACAAATAGAACAGCCTTGTATCAGGCACTGCTGGCATGGCTCTCCCGTAGGCCAGCACTTTCACACATGAAGCAGCCCTGTCAGGCACTGCTGGCGCTGCCTGTCCCATAGGCCCGCACTATTACACATGAAACAGCATTATCCCAGGCGCTGCTGGCGTAACCTGTCCCATAGGCCCGTACTATTACAGTGTAAGCTCATTAAATCAACATTTTTAGTGTACAGCTTTACCTGTGAAGGGTTAAAACAATTCGCAGCAACTTGTGCTAAATGACAAGGATTACATTGTTAGAGACATATAAAAATAACTTTTTTATGACTTTGTCTTTAGCTTTTAACTTTAAGAAAAACACTATAACATACATACATTTTATTTTTAAGAGAATCCCTTTGAAGCCTGACTCACCTGAGTCCAAATAGGGCTGAATGAGTCCCATTTAATTCCTTGCCTGGGGACCAAGGTTTGTGAGCCACTGACCCCACTGTCAGTGACTCTAGCGTTACTTCCTTGCCCACAGGCTGGGAGCCGCTGACTACACTGTCAGTGAATCTGGCTTGAGTTTCTTGCCATTTCACGGCATCTCCACAGGCTGGGAGATGCTGACTACACTGTCAGCGACTCTGGTTGAATTTCTTGCCATTTTACGGCATCCCCGCAGGCTGGGAGCCGCTGACTGCCTTGTTAGCGGCTCCTTATCTCGCAACCTGATCTATTTTCTGGTTATCCGCTTCCACGGTCGGACTGGGTTTATCTTCAGTCCATAACCGGCTCACTCATCGGGCTGCGAAACTGGCAGGAAAACCTTTGTGAAAAGAGGCTCCTGCCTAAAAAAACCTGGTAAGTAAAAACGAACTTACCTCTACGTTTAACTTACCGCTGGCAGGAGCTCTGTCCTGCCAGTCTGGTGCTTACGCCAGTGCGGCTGATGTACTGACGCGCATGCGGCCTGACGGGCCTTCTTCATGGAATCACTCATGTGACTCTGAAGTAAAATAAACTTGATCAGCACAGTGACTGCAAACACAAGTATAAGTATAACACCTACTCTCAGTTAACTCCTCAATCTCCCATTGCCAAACATTTTAACTCCCTTACCCATTCCCATATTGACCTTTCTGACCTGAGCCTCCACCACTGTCAGGTGGTTTAAAACTAAATAGGGGGGGTTGTCAAATGGGATAGTCACAGATGGAGTTAAAGGGAAAGGGAGTAAAGGGATAGTTAATGACCCCCAGAATTAACGGGAAAGAAAGCTCACAAAGAGATAGGGGAGTATGACCAAGTCTAATAGGAATCAATGTAAATGGTGAGATGCGTAGGAATTAAAAGTATTGTATTTGAATGCGCAAAGTATAAAAAGTAAAGTAGATGAGCTTGAGGCTCAGTTAGTGGTTGGTAGATATGACATTGTGGGGATTACCGAGACATGGCTGCAGGAGGATTGGGCCTGGGGACTTAATATTCAGGGTTATACATTCTATACATAGGACAGGCAGGTGGGCAGAGGAGGGGGGTAGCTCTTCTGATGAGGAATGGAATTCAGTCCCTTGTGAGGGAAGACATAGGGACTGACGAGATAGAGTCACTGTGGATTGAGTTGAGGAATTGCAAAGGCAAGAAGACACTAATTTATGTTATCTGCAGATTCACCAAATTGTAGCCTGGATGTAGGGTGTAAAGGGCCTGTCCCACTTGCATGTGATTGCGTCATTTGGCGCGACCAACCGGAAGCGGAGGTCGGGCGGAGGTTGCGCGAAGGTCATCATTTACGCATATAACCCACAGAAATTGTTGTTATAAACCACAGAAATGCACTTCTAAGCATCAAGCCTTCACTTCATTCACACAAAAGCAATGGCATTTTGGACTGGAAATTGTATTGGTGATTTGCTTTAAGCCAAAATGAGCTTGAAGGCACACACTTTGAAAAATGGTGGACAGAGGTTGAAAATTCTAATCAACTCGAAGTAACACGAGAGATATTGAGAAATTCACAAATTCGGGTCATGACACTTAATTAACAATAAAGAGAGAGGGTGGATTTGGCTGTCTGAAGCAGTCAGTCAAAAGTACTGTTGCCATATTCAGGCTCGAGCTTTGCCTGTGTGAGTAGAATGAGGATAATGGATTGGCTTCAAAAGTGCTGACTGATTTTGGCCGTCGCACGGCATTGGGCGGTGACGTCATCACGCAACGCCACGCGCTAGGCACACGGCGTCAAGACGCTGCGTACACCATCAAGATGCTGTGTACGATGTCACGACACTGTGTACGCCCATAATGCACCTGCATACGTACGCGGGCCAATAGGCCGCTGCCGCGTGAAGACTTTGGTCACTGTAGGAATTTCGTAGCCCCGCGCGATGTCGGGACCAGTCCCGCACTACTCCATACCCCTCAGCACTTCTAAGTGGGACCGGCCCTGCAAGGCCATATGGTGCCTGTACGCCTCCACCGACCACGAGGTCACGTAATTTGCGAGCCAAGGTCGCATAAGTGGGACACGCCCTTAAGTTGCAGCAGGAGTTAAAACTGGCATGTAACAAAGGTAAAATCAGGTTGGTTCAGGACCCCAAGAAAGAGTTTGTAGAGTGCCTCCGAAATGGATTCTTAGAGCAGCTTGTAATGGAGCTGACCAGAGAAAAGGCAATTCTGGACTTAGTGTTGTCCATTGAACCAGATATGATAAAGAGAACTCGAGGTAAAGGAACCACTTGGAGATAGTGATCATAATATGATTCGATTTAATCTGCAATTTGAAAAGGAGAAGGTTAAATCGGAAATGTCACTGATGCAGTTGAACAAAGGGGAATATGAAGGCATGAGAGAGGAGCTGGCCAAGGTAGACTGAAAAGGGATTCTAGCCGGAATGATGGTGGAACAGCAATGGCAGGAATTTCTGGGCATAATCCGGAAGACACAGGATAATTTCATTTCAAAAAGGAAGAAAGATTATAAGGGGAATAGGAGGCAATCGTGGCAGACAAGAGAAGTTAGGGATAGAATAAAACTGAAAGAAAAGATGTATAACACAGCAAAGAGTAGCCGGAAGCCAGAGGATTAGGAAACTTTCATAGGACAACAGAAGGAAACAAAACGGGCAATACGGGCTGAAAAGATGAAGTACGAGGGGAAGCTGGCCAGGAATGTAAAGAAGGATAGTAAGAGCTTCTTTAGATATGTTAAGAGAAAAAGAATAGTAAGATTGAACGAGAACTTACCAGTTCGAAGGTTGATCGTTATTTCATGAGGAGTCGCGGTGAGGGATTTCGTGAAGAGCCCGCCGGCGCGCATGCTCGACATTCTTCAAAGTAGCGGTGTGGAATCACAGAAACCAGTAACAGAAATGACTTGGCATAGTAAGATGAAAGAGACTCAAATTACCAGGTGAAGGTGATTGAGGGTTGGGCGTGGAGGGCACGAAATCCCTCACCGCGACTCCTCATGAAATAACGATCAAACTTCGAACTGGTAAGTTCTCGTTCAATCTTACTATTTCATTTCGGAGTCACGTGAGTGACTTCGTGAAGACTACAAAGCTTCTGTGATTACACGCCCTGGACCACGTCCATGCTGACACACCACTAGCAGGGATGGATGGGAGGAACAAACTTGCTCAAATAGTTCATACTGCAAAACAAGAGCATATTTATTAACAACAAATCAAAAAACCCCTCATGCGGGGACACCTCCACGTTCTTGACCTGCATTCAGCACGGCTTCCGCGAACTGTAGAGGAGCAGCAACAGGCTTGTTATAAAATCGCTGAAACACAGCTTCATTAGCCCATCCTGCTGTGGCGAGAATATGGTCCATAGGCACCTCCATAATCCTCGCCGCTGACGTCGATGCAGCCCTGGTGGAATGAGACTTGAACACATTAGTGTCGATACCTGACTTACCCAAGACGACCCGAAGCCACCTGGATATCGTCTGGACTGTCACTCGATGATGAGGTCTCTTATGAGTGACAAGCAGGTATCTCTCCATTCCTCTGATGCATGCCGTCACCTTGACATAGTGACGGATATGTGAGGCTAAACACAGCCTAGCATCTGCGGGGTATGCCGGGAACTTCAGCTGCAGCACCCAGGTCTATGCTGCTTTAGTAGCTCATCAACAAAGAAGACTACTTCTGTAGGGGTAGACATCATTCTGTCGACACGTAGTTTATGCAGTGTCTGTACCCTCTGTGCTGAGGTCAGCGCTAGTAACATCACCAGCTTCATGGTGAGTTTGTCCAGCTGGAGCCCTTCCATGGGAGACCACGTCCTGAGCAGGGTTAATATGTCCCTGACATCCCAGGTGATATTGTAGCGTGGTGTAGGCGGATTCATATTGAATATTCCCCGCATGAGTCTGGACACTAGCCTGTTGGATCCCACCTCAATCTTGAGGTAGAATGACAGCGCACTCCTGGCGCTGTTGATGGCACTGTAACTTAAGTGTTCATCATGGTGCAACCCCGCGAGGAATTCCAGGACGTCGGTTATAGTCACGTCATCGTACGTGATGCGAGAGCGGCTGCAGTAGGCTTCCCACTTCTTGATATGTGAGTGGTATCTTCGCCTTGTGGACTCTCGACACGACGCCCCAATGGTATCCATGGTCCGAGTTGAGAGGCCGTATTGGACCAACGGCCTGTTCAAAACCTGCAAGCCAACAAATTTAAATAGCCATGGCAGGGATGTGGCTCCCCTGACACAGGGTGAGTAACCAATTCTGGGCAACCCTTCAAAAGGACCCAAGGCTCACTGAGCATGTCAAAGACCACCGGATACCACGGCTGTGTAGGCCAGTCGGGTATAATAAGGATGCCCTTGGCTGCATCCATCTGAATCTTTCGTAATACCCGACTGATGAGGCAAAACGGGGGGAATGCATAGAAAAAGCAATTCCCCCAGTCCAGCGAGACTGCATCTAGCGCCATAGCCCCAGGATCTGGTTCCCACGAGACGTATGTTGGTACCTGATGGTTCAACCGTGACGCAAAAAGGTCAATATCCGGTTTCCCAAATTTGGCTGTAACTTTGGCAAAAATTTCAGGATGCAACATCCATTCAATATTGTCATTAAACTTGCGTGACCTGGTGTCCGCCACAATATTAAGCTCACCTGGCAAATAGGTAGCTGAAATCCAAATGTCTCTTTGAACACACCAGAGCCAAATTGAGTTAGCCAATTTATCACATGAAACTGACCTGGTACCGCCCATATGGTTTAAATAAGCCACCGCAGTGGTGTTGTCTATTTGGAGACGGACATGTGCTCCAAAAACCTTGGAACAATAAGCACGAAGTCCGTGGAATGCTGCAAGTAGCTCCAAATAGTTTATCCCTTGAGACAACAACATAGTAGCCTCAAGGGTATCCCATCTGCCCCCGCAACTAGAGTAATGATCCGTAGCTCCCCAGCCAGAAGAGCTCGCATCAGTTTGCAAGTATACCACCGGATTAGCCTCAATAATAGGCTTAAATGAGTTACTAATGTGACGCACCCACCATCGTAACTCATCCTTCGCTTCGGGCGGCAGCTGCATTGGTCGATCATAATGACCAGCGTGCTGTCTTAACGCAGCGATCTTGGCCCTTTGCAAATTCTGATAATGCAAAGGCCCATATCGGGCTGCCGGAAACAATGCTACAAGCTTGCCAATTACTGTAGCTGTATGTCGAATCGATGGTATACTAGCGCTGATTAAACCTTGACACACCTGGGTGACCTCCTCAACCTTATTAGTTGGTATGGTGACCCTCATGTGAATAGAGTCCACCGTAAACCCCAGATAATGAATTACCTGGGAGGGGCAGAACTTTGATTTGGCTGGATGGACAATGAACCCCAGCTGCTGAAATATATTGACAGCAGCTGCAACACCCTGTTGAGCCAATTTCAGGGTGTGGCCGACAATTAAGATATCATCCAAATAGGCCATTACTATATGCTGTCGTTGTCGTAAATAAGCCATAATTGGCTTCACCAATTTAGTGAATAATCTAGGGGCTGTGGTAAGCCCGTTTGGCAAAGCCCTATATTGCCAGAGTTGACCCATCCAGATAAATTTCAGAAACCTCCTATAACATTTTTGAATGGATACAGTATAGTACGCATCTTGTAAATCAATGCATGCCATAAAGCAACCATGTGAAATCAATGATTTGGCTGTTTCAAAAGTGTCCATTTTGAAATGAGTATATGTTACAAAAGTATTTAAACGAGTCAGGTCAATGATGACTCGACAGCCTCCATCCTTCTTGGGTCGAGTGAATATATTAGAAACAAATTCAACTGGCTCATGAACCGTTTTCTCTATCACTCCCTTCTGTTCTAGCCTCAAAATTTCCTTATAGCCTGCTGCCTGCTCTGCAGCAGACAATTTAAATGTTCGACCAGGCCTATGCTGGGATGGAGGAATGTCCCCATTAAGAAACTCAATTTTATGACCCTGAATATTTTGTAACACATACTCATCACCAGTAATATCACCCCATGCACCCAAAAAGAACCGAAGGCGCCCACCAACATGTGAGGTTAGACAAAGAGAAAAGAGAGAACCAGACCGCCTCACCTCCGTGGTTACCGGCGGTCCTTGACACGTGTGGGTGGACGTGGAGGTGCTGGGTTGGCTTGAGGGCGCGGCGTCCTCATCTTCCACCAGGGTTTCTGCTGACCTTGTCCTAAAAAAGCCCCCTGCTGCTGGGGCTGTTGGTAACGGGGTGGAGCTGGAGGGTAGGTCCTTGTAGAGGTGCTGGCAGACCCTCGTGGATGAATAAGCAGAGCTTTCAAGCCCAACGGCCTGGGGGCACTGTGAGAGCGCATGATTCCCACCGTTTTGGCTTGTTCGTCAAGCTCTTTGACCCTCTTCGAGAGGTCTTCTCCAAAGAGCTGACGGGGCGGCGGCGGCGGTGGTGGTTTGCACAACCCTGCAAACTTAGGGTTGAGCGCCGGGCGGATGCTGCTTTTGCGGAACCCATTGATCTCATGTTGAGTTGCGCACAATAGAGCCAGAGCATCCTCCTGGTCCAAATTTAATTCATCCCCATCAACCGACCGCACAAAGGCGGTAATACCGGCCGTGAGGAGCTTCAGGATCCGCTGAATGTTCAGCTCCTGTTGAAGGATAGCCGCACTGATGTTGCCCCATATCGGCGTATTGACCACAGGCACGTTGCAGTTGGATGGAGCCTTGTGACGGCTCATGGCCTGAATGAGAACTTCTTCCTGGAGCTGATGGTTGTTGAGGAAGTCCACTGTGGCTGCCAATTTCGAGTTCAGGGGAAGCCCAGACGAGTGTGGGGCCGCGAACTTAGCGGCCACATCGAGAAGTTCCTCCGCTGGTAAATCTGACGGAGGTGGTATGGGATCGACCAAAACCTCCTCATCCTGCTGCTCCAGACTGAAAGTGGAAGTTGGTGAAACAGCCCTGTGCCTGTCGCTGCTGGACGCTTGCTGCTGTTGACCATGAAGCAGGAGCTCCAGCAGCCGCTCCATACGGTCAATACGCCCTTCACCCTGAACACTCAGGTGGTCGGAGTCCTCTGGCTCTGAAAAATTGCCGGGGCCCCTATCATCGGCCCGCACCTCATCGAGGCCCACCCGGTGCCGGTAGTCGTCGCTAACAGCCGCCGAAGCGAAACTGCGCGATTCCCGCGCGGGCGTGTTCAACCGCCTCCGTTTAGCGGGAGCTGAAGCCGCTGCCACTAAGGGCACTTGCGGCGTGGTGTCGGCACCAGCCGCAGCATGGATACCTGATGCCCGCGCGGGCTTGCCGGCAGCCCACGTCGTGGACCTCGCCGACGCATGGTCTCGCCCACCCATCCATGGGGGGCTCGGTGACCGTGACGAGACCCGACCCAACCGACCCGTCCCGGCGTCGAGAGTTGGGGGGCATCGACTGGACCTCACAGCCGCCCCGGTCCCGCCCTGGAACCTGACCGCTCTCCGGCGGCAGGCAAAGCGTTAGCCCCGACAGGGTTAGACTGCTGGGCTCCTGCCCTTCCCCTACTCGGAGGGCTGAGTGAAAAGGACCGTGCCGCTGCACATACCCTTCTGCTCGTGGTCGCCAGCAAGCCTGCTGACGACCTGACTGCCATGGCAGGGTCCTCCTGCTCTGGCGGCACACCACACTCCTCTTCGTCGAACTCCTCCGAACTGTGGTGTGCTGGCGGATCCGGACCTGTAAACACAGGGCTTACCGACATTCCCGCCCGCGTCCTGGCCTGCGCTGCAGGTACCGCCGATATCAATGGCTCCGGGACTGCTGACCGGCGAACTCGTCCAGACGTTCTCCGGCCCTTAGAACTCCCATCCATGTCCTTGCTGCAAAACACAAAGTAACACAACAAGGACCACCAACCTAAGGTAGGATACTTACCTCAGTGGTTCCCTTATGAAGGGCTGGCGAGGAGTGACTCCGAAATGAAATAGCAAAGTCAAATGTGGGTCCCTTGAAGGCAGACACAGGTGAAATTATTATGGGGAACAAGCAAATGGCAGAAGAGTTGAACAGGTACTTCGAATCTGTCTTCACTAAGGAAGACACAAACAATCTCCCAGAAGTACGGGAGAACAGAGGATCTAAGGGGATCGAGGAACTGAAAGAAATGTTCATTAGGCAAGAAATAATATTGGGTAGGCTGATGGGACTGAAGGATGATAATTCCCCTGGGCCTGATGGTCTGCATCCCAGGGTCCTCAGGGACGTGGCTCTAGAAATAGTGGATGCATTGGTGATCATTTTCCAATGTTCAATAGATTCAGGATCAGTCCCTGTGAATTGGAGGATAGCTAATGTTATCCCACTTTTCAAGAAAGGAGTGAGAGAGAAAACAGGGATTTACAGACCAATTAGCCTGACTTCGGTGGTGGGAAAGATGCTGGAGTCAATTATTAAAGATGTTGGGGCCGCAACTGTTCACATATATATTAATGATTTGGAAGAGGGAATTAAGAGCAACACTAGCAAGTTTGTGGATGACACAAAGCTGGGTGGCAGTGTGAACTGTGAAGAGGATGTTAGGAGGTTGCAGGGTGACCTGGACAGGTTGAGTGAGTCGGCAGATGCGTGGCAGATGCAAGATAATATAGATAAATGTGAGGTTATCCACTTTGGTGGCAAAAACAAGGGGGCAGCTTATTATCACAATGGGGTTAGATTAGGTAAGGGGTGAGATACAGCGAGACCTGGGTGTCCTTGTATACTAGTCACTGAAGGTTGGCATGCAGGTACAGCAGGCAGTAAAGAAAGCTAACGGCATGTTGGCCTTCATAACAAGAGGATTTCAGTATAGGAGTAGAGAGGCTCTCCTGCAGTTGTATAGGGCTCTGGTAAGACCACATCTGGAGTATTGTGTACAGTTTTTGTCTCCTAATTTGAGGAAGGACATCCTTGTGATTGGGGTATGCAGCTGCATTGGTTCACGAGATTGATCCCTGGGATGGTGGGAATGTCATATGAGGAAAGATTGAAAAGAATAGGCTTGTATTCACTGGAGTTTAGAAGGATGACGGGGAATCTTCTAGAAATATATAAAATTATAAAAGGACTGGACAAGCTAGATACAGGAAAAATGTTCCCAATGTTGGGTGAGTCCAGAACCAGGGATCACAGTCTTAGAATAAAGGGGAGGCCATTTAAGACTGAGGTGAGAAAAAAAAATTTCACCCAGAGAGTTGTGAATTTGTGGAATTCTCTGCCACAGAGGGCAGTGGAGGCCAAATCATTGGATGGATTTAAGAGAGAGTTAGATAGAGCTGTAGCAGCTAGTGCAATCAAGGGATATGAGGGGAATGCAGGCATGGGTTATTGATTGGGGACGATCAGCCATGATTACAATGAATGGCGGTGCTGGCTCGAAGGGCCGAATGGCCTCCTCCTGCACCTATTTTCTATGTTTCTATGAGGCCACAAGCACATTGGAGGAACAGTATCTTATATTTTGCTTGGGCAGCTTACAACCTAGCAGTATGATAGTTGATTTCTCTAACTTCAAGTGACCCCTGCATTCCCTCTATCTCCACCCCTCTCCCACCCTAGTCATCCTGCCAGTTCCACTGTTTGCATCCATATTCGTTATCACCTCTTCCACAGCTAACAATAGATCATTGTGGAATCCACCTTTCCTTCATCGGTGCCAGCTCTGATTTGTTCTGAACCTTTTCATTCCTCTGGTTTCCCTCCCCCTCCTGACTCTCAGTCTTCAACCCGAAACATCACCCATTCCTTTTCTCCAGAGATACTGCCTGACCGATTGAGTTACTCCAGCATTTGTGTCTATCTGAAGGGTTTTATGATGTCATTGAAGAATACCGGAAGGAAAAGTTTAAAGCAGAGACATTGTTTGAATTAAATTAAATTGAATTGAATTGAATTGAAAGCTGCAACATGGAAACAGGGCCTCGGCTCGTGAACTGAAGCCGATCATCGATCACCTGTTCATACTAGCGCTAAATGTCACCCCACTTCTGCATTTACTCCCTACAGAAAATGGCAATTCCCACAAACCCATGGCCTTGGGGTGTGGGAGAAAATTGGAGCTCCTGGAGGAAACACAAAAGCTGTGAGGAAGTACATGTAAACTCCACACAGATTGTTCCCGAGGTCATATCTGGCACTTTGCGAGAGCAGCTTGACCAGCTGCGCCACTGTGCCGCTCCATTCTCTGAGGAGAATAGATAAGACAAAACCTCCCTCGACTAAAAATAAGTTGCCATTTGGTCGAAGCCAGTGGAGTGGGGTCGTTATTTACTTACGGGCAGTCAAAGGCAATCTCCTGCGCTGACTGGCCATTTTGATTGGCTCATTGGAGTTTTCAGCAAAGATCCAATGGGATCTTTTGTTTTCAGGACCTAGAAGATCCGCCGGTAGGTAAAATGCCCGCTAACTTTATTAAACTTCTTAAAACTGTCTCCACCCCTTCTCCCCCCTTCTCTCCCCCCTTCTCTCCCCCCTTCTCTCCCCCCTTCTCTCCCCCCTTCTCTCCCCCCTTCTCTCCCCCCTTCTCTCCCCCCCTTCTCTCCCCCCCTTCTCTCCCCCCTTCTCTCCCCCCTTCTCTCCCCCCTTCTCTCCCCCCTTCTCTCCCCCCTTCTCTCCCCCCTTCTCTCCCCCCTTCTCTCCCCCCTTCTCTCCCCCCTTCTCTCCTTCCCTCCCTCACTCTCTAAAGGACTTACCGTGCTCTGTGGCAGCCGTTTACCTTCCTCTTCATCGTGCAGACAGCGCTCCTCCACTGTCCCTGGCCCCCACCTTCGCGGTGTGTGTGTGTGCGGTCAGTAGCAAAGATCCTGTAGGATCTTTTGGTCGGTAGATGCAGCTCACGCTTCGGTCAAGTCTTTCCAGGCGAGTGACCAAAATCTCTGGCAACTCATGGAAACCTTGGGTGGGGCGCAAGGTCACCAGAGGTTTCCTTTCAGGTTTCTTAAGTGGGACAGGGGCATTTGTCTTCAATGTGAGAGGTGCACAGAGTAAGTTTTGAAAATGAAGAAAGTCACAAAAATCTGGAGTAACGCAGCGGGACAGGCGGCATCTCTGGAGAGAAGGAATGATGTGACATTTCGGGTCGACACCCTTCTTCAGATGTCTCAACCCGAAACGTCATGCATTCCTTCTCTCCAGCCTGTCCCTCTGAGTTACTCCAGCTTTTTGTGTCTATCTTTGGTTTAAATCAGTATCTGCAGTTCCTTCCGACACACTACAAGTTTTGAAAATGATCTGGCTAGGAAAACAGACCAATCAGCATGACTAAAAGTGAACAGTAGATTGCTGGCTTTGATTTGTTCTTTTCATACCTTTCATTCATTTGTTCTTTGTACATTTTCATAAATCTTGTTTCCCTCTCCCCTGACTTTGAGTCTGAACAAGGGTCTCAACCCAACATTTCACCTATTGCCTTTTCTCCGGAGATGCTGCCTGTCGCGCTGAGTTACTCCAGCATTTTGTGTCTATCTTCGGTGTAAACCAGCATCTGCAGTTCCTTCCTACACGCCATTGTTGTTTTGATGAATGTAGTTGAAAATCCAGCTCTTGGTGTCATTTGGTCATTGCATGTTTATTGATATCGTTGTGAGAGATTTCATACCAATTAAAAGTTCAAGTTCAAGTTTATGCTTATTGCCACATGCACATATTAAGGTACACTGGAATTTGATTTACCATGCAGCTACACAATCAAAAAGAGCACAATACACAATAGAATACAACATGAACATCCACCACAGTGGAATCAACATTCTTCACTGTGGTGGAACGCAATAAAGTTCAGTCAGTCCTCCTCCTTTGTACCTCCTCCATGGTCGGGGCCATGAACCCTCCGCAGTTGTCACTACGAATAACCCGATGTACAAGCCCTCTTGTCGGGATGCTCAAAACTCTGATGTCGGGATGGATGCAGCTTGGAGGTCTCGAATCGACTGCTTCCTACCGGAGATCGCGGCTTCACAATGTAATAGGCCCCAGGCCAGCGGTCGGAGCTCTGCACCAGCGATCCCCGGCGAGGGATCCCAGACTCCGCAATGGAAAGTCCAGTCCGCACCCGCGGCTAGAAGCTCCACAGACCGTGACTTCAGGATGTTATAGTCCGTGGGCCAGCGATCGGAGCACTTCTTCTGGCAATCCCCAACAAGGGATCACCCGGCACCGTGATGGAAAGTTTGCACCGCGCCCGCTGCTGAAGCTCTGGGACCGACTCTGGGAGAGGCCACACCAATCCAAGCTGTTAGGCCGCGAGGGAGGGCGAAAATTCGACTAGGAGAAAAGTCGCATTCCACCGAGGTAAGTGACTGAAAAACAGTTTCCCCCTTTCCCCTCCCCCCCCCCCCCAACACTAAAACACACTTTTAGACATACTAAAAACAAAAAAATGTCGAAGGATGACCAGCTACTGGCAGGGTGCCGGCTCGGGGCGCTAATGGTTGCCAATGTACAAGATGGAAAGATGTTAGCAAACATAAATATTCCAGTGGGAAATGCAGAGACGGTATTAACATCAAATGCTTCAACAGATAGAAATGTGCACAAAATGATCTTGTAATCCAAAATATCAATGCCTGCTTTGTAATGTTCTGATGAATGTCTTGCCCAAAAAGATTTAACAACTCAGTTGTTCTGAAAGAGCTACCATCACTTCCAAGAATTCTGGCACATTCTCAGGTTTTAGAGCCTTTATTGTGGCTTATATTTCTTAATTTATAGGCTACAAACTGAATGCATCTATGTCTAGACCCTGATAAACTACATTATGTTGTACAAAAGTACATATGATTTTGTTCAGTCTCACATTTTGCCCATGTAACCACTCCAGTGATTTTGCTAAAATTAAATATCCTCTTCTTCAGTCTATCAAAATTACAAGTGTTATTTGGTGATGAAGCTCATCCTGTCCCCAATGTGCTCATACTGGGGCAATGTGTCACAGTCTATTGCCTTTGCATCCTGCACTCTGTCAACAAGAGAACAAAATTATGCGCAAACAAATTAAAAAGCCCTTATTGTATCTCAAGATCACAAATAAATTCAGGTTTATTATTGTCCCATGTACTGAGGTACTGTGAAAAGCTTTTGCTTGCATACCATCCAATCAAATTAGGTAATAATATACGCAAATACAATCAAGCCAAACACAAGTACTAAAGGTAGAGTGATCAGAAAGATACAGAATGTAGAACATAGTCTCAACATTGTGGCATAACAGTTCTGGACAAAAAGTCCAATGTTCACAATGAGGTAGATAGGAGAAACGGGACTTGCCCTTGCTTATGAAAGGACCATTCAGAAGTCTGACAACAGAGTGGAAAAAACTGCTCCAGAGCCTGGTGGTGTGCAGATTTACACTTTTGTATCTTATGTCTGACGAGAACGGGAAGAAGAAGGAATGACCAGGGTAGGAAAGGTTTTTGATCATGTTGGCTGCTTTCCCAAGGCACTCGTGGTTTAGATAGTTATTGGTGGGGAGTCTGATATGTTTACTGGACTAGGCTACATCGACAATTTTCTGCAATTTATTACGATGTTGGGCGGAGCTGTTCTTAAGCCAAGCTTTCCTCAGTCTCTTGAGGAAATGGAGGTGTTGGGCACTTTCTTGGCTGTCAATTCTTTGTGGTTAGTCCACAACAGATTGTTCATAATAGTTAACCATTTTCGCTTCAACTTCACTGATGCTGCTTGGGACATGTACTCCACCACTCTTCCTGAAGTTGATAACTATAGCTCCTTCATCTTGTTGACTTTGAGAGAAAGGGAGAGGGTGTTGTCATCTCCCAACTACTTGTAAAATTTTTATCCGCAGTCTTGGAAGACTTCAGGAAACAACTTAATCATGCATGGATCCTACAAGGTAATACTGTGAGAGCCAAGCATTATTGGCCATCCTCTGTGACATGTACAAATGAGGCAGAATCAATTTCATGAATGCCTTTGCTTTAATTAGCTGAGCCTGTAAGATTTGTGGTGTTGATTGTGTAAGCAGGAGTCTTGCTTCATAATCAAGCAGTCCACAGCAATGCACAGAAATCCATGAATCCTTGTCCTGAAGTCTGGGTCCAATTAGTTTACAATTTGCCCATTGACAATATGAAAATGTAATCTTTATTATTATTAACCTGCAGGTATTGAAACTTAGCTTGCACATTGGACTGTTTCTTATATGTGGTCTTCTTGCAAGCTGCTCCATTGTGGTCTTCTTCTTATTTCTTGCAAGTGATTTTGACTTTGTTTTAAAATTACCTTGTTGTTCTGCTATTTTACTGTTATTTCATTTCCACCTGTAATTTATTTTGGCATATTTTAGCATATTGGTCCACGCAATCACTCTATGACTATGTACATCGTTGATCATTTTGGATGGATAAAACTCTTGTGTGTTTAACACTGTTAGCTCAATCAAAACTGCGATCCGACAAGTTTTCTCAAACAAAAGCTAAGCCACGTTGAGTTATATGAACTGAATCTTGTCATCAATCAATCCACAAACAATTCTATCTCTTACAGCTCTGTTAACAAAGGCACCACCATTGCAATGTAATAAAAGGTTCTTCAGTGGCGCAATGTAATTGCTAATCAATTCACCTTGCTTTTGATTTCATTTTGTGAACCTGGTAGCCCGTTATCACTAAAGGCGCTGGATTAAACTTCTCCTTTAATGTCGTTTGACCTCTGCAAAGGACACATCAACCGCTTTTTGAAGTATAAATAAATTAGTCAGTGCACTGCATCACTCTGGTTCCATTTCTACTGAGAGATTGCTTTCCTTTTCTCTTGAATAGCCTCGTTAAGCATTTATGCATCCCTGCTTCCATTAGACATCTCCAGCCACAAAGTATGAAGGAAAGGATTCAAAGTCCTTGATGAAAATCCATGACCCCCTTCCATAAGAAAAAGTGATCAACTTGCCTTCTAATAGAAACATAGAAACATAGAAACATAGAAATTAGGTGCAGGAATAGGCCATTCGGCCCTTCGAGCCTGCACCGCCATTCAATATGATCATGGCTGATCATCCAACTCAGTATCCCGTACCTGCCTTCTCTCCATACCCTCTGATCCCCTTAGCCACAAGGGCCACATCTAACTCCCTCTTAAATATATCCAATGAACTGGCCTCAACTACCCTCTGTGGCAGAGAATTCCAGAGACCCACCACTCTCTGTGTGAAAAAATTCCTTCTCATCTCGGTCCTAAAGGATTTCCCCCTTATCCTTAAGCTGTGACCCCTTGTCCTGGACGTCCCCAACATCGGGAACAATCTTCCTGCATCTAGCCTGTCCAACCCCTTAAGAATCTTGTAAGTTTCTATAAGATCCCCTCTCAATCTCCTAAATTCTAGAGAGTATAAACCGAGTCTATGCAGTCTTTGTTCATAAGACAGTCCTGACATCCCAGGAATCAGTCTGGTGAACCTTCGCTGCACTCCCTCTATGGCAATAATGTCCTTCCTCAGATTTGGAGACCAGAACTGTACGCAATACTCCAGGTGTGGCCTCACCAAGACCCTATACAACTGAAGTAGAACCTCCCTGCTCCTATACTCAAATCCTTTTGCTATGAAAGCTAACATACCATTGGCTTTCTTCACTGCCTGTTGTACCTGCATGCCTACTTTCAATGACTGGTGTACCATGACACCCAGGTCGCGCTGCATCTCCCCTTTTCCTAATCGGCCACCATTTAGATAGTAGTCGGTTTTCCTATTTTTGCCACCAAAGTGGATAACCTCACATTTATCCACATTATACTGCATCTGCCAAACATTTGCCCACTCACCCAGCCTATCCAAGTCACCTTGCATTCTCCTAGCATCCTCCTCACAGCCAACACTGCCCCCCAGCTTAGTGTCATCCGCAAACCTGGAGATATTGCCTTCAATTCCCTCATCCAGATCATCCAGATAATATCAGCGCACATACTGTTAATACCATTTGGAAGCCTCTTGAACTTTGCTCTGCTCAATAACACTGCTGGAGCTAAGCGCATGCAGCTCTGCTGCCCAGCATTTCCAACTTCTGGGTACATTTTCTTTCTTGACTCAAAGTGTAACTTTTATTGCCCTTATTTTATGTGTGGTCCTTTCTTTGCATCTTGTTTACCAGTTCATCATGTCATAAAAATCAATGTATTTTGATTTACATATTAACATGTTAATTTATGTACATGTGGATTTGCCAAGCTTCCAGCATCAGTGCTACATTGCTACAAAGCAGATACAGTACAGATCAGTCAGATATACAGGGAACACATGTCCATGCACTCAGAGATACACTACAGTCTTGGAAGAAGGATATCTGGCACCTCAATGTAAAACTATAAGGTGAAGTAAACAATTAGTATATTTTTAGTATATAAAATTATCAGAGGCATAGATAATTTCTATGGATGATCAGCCATGATCATATTGAATGCTGGTGCAGGCTCGAAGGGCCAAATGGCCTACTCCTGCACCTATTTTCTATGTTTCTATGTTTCTATTGGAGAAACAGTCATAACCTTTATCCCAGGATGGAAAAATCAAATACTAGGGAGCATAGCTTTTAGGTGAGAGGGGCAAAGTTTAAAGGAGATACGCAGGGTAATTTTTAAATGAAGAGGGTGGAAAGCACTGTGGGGTTGAGGCAGATACAGTGGGATTTAAGAGACTTTTAGATGGTCATTTGGATATTACGGTATGGAGATATATGACGTGCAGGTAGATGAGAGATGGTCTTGGCATCATGTTTGGCACAGATATTGTAGGCCAAAGGGCCTGTTCTTGTGCTGTACTGTTCTATGTTCTATAACAAAATAAATATCCTCCAAAAAAGATGGAATCATTTAAAATGTTTTTTCTAAATATTAGGGAACATTGAAAGGGTAAAGATTGAAAAACGTTTTTTATTTGAAGGTGTAGAATTAGAGTCATGATCAAAAAATAGAATCTGTTCCTTCAAGAGGGTGATTAGAAAATGTGTCTGCAGGACCCGTTAGAAATTTATAGACCTGCAAGTTATAACTAATGCTTTATTGGCTGGTAATTATAAAGCTAAGGTGCATGGATTTTTATTTACTAAAGTTATTTAGGGAAATAGGATAAAGTTGAGCTTACTGTGTGTTCACACTTTAAGTCAAAGATAAACACCAGGGCCCTGAATCTCCTCTCTTCTGATGTCCCCTCCCATTGTTTAACCTCCTCCCACCATCCGTTAATCCTACTCTCTCTGACCCTTTCTCCCCTGACTTATTTACACTCAACCTCATCAGGGACTTGAAAAGTGAAGTCTATCAGAAAACGCATGACCTTTGGTGGTTGCACAGTGGTTAAGATACAAATCCAATAACTGAGATACACCCAGCGAGTCAGGCACTATGAATATTAGTCTACAGTTATCTGTGCCAGTCTTTCACCAGTGTTTGTTCATGACCTTTGGAGCAGATGTGCAGAGCAGAGCAGAGCTTGTATTGTTAGTTCCCATGATATTCATCCAAACTTGTTGAAACCAGCACAGAGGAATACATAGTTGTTATGTTCATTGTAAATTGAAGTTTTGGGTTCTCTGTCATCCTTTGTGAAAGACTATGCCAGAAAATAACCGAATATATTCAACTGGTCATGTCATCCGATCCCATGATGGGTTTGTTCAAACCATACCAGCTTCTGGCGTTTCAGAAAAGGTCTTAATATGACAAAAAATAAATTCTGCAGATAACAAAATACTGAACCCTTAATATTAGACTGTGTTAAGGTGTCATTATTTGCAAATATGTTAATAGCAATCTAGTAAAAAATAAACTATGAAAATTAAACATTTGTATATAGTTTCATGATCAAATAACTCACAAGAGATGGCCAAACACTGAATACTAAAAGTGTTTACTCTTTCTGAAAATATATCAAACTAAATAGACTGATTTACATATTTGAATATGTCCATGAATGCATAATTGCTTAAAATAAGCTACATTCGAAAAATACCGATAACTGCTTAGTTCATGGATGGTTTGACATTAATGATTTATGAAAATGAGCATGAATGGTAATATAAAATTAGAACTTACCAGTTTGAAGTTTGATCTTTATTTTGAAAAAGAGTTACAATGAGGGATTATGTGAAGAAGTCCCGTCAGAGCGCATGCATGTCAATCTTCAAAGCAGCGGTGTGAAATCACAGATAACAGTAATTGAAGTAACATAGTAAGATTAGAGAACTAGAACTACCAGATGATATGAGGGTTGGGAGTGGTGGGAACGTAATCGCTCATCGTAACTGATAAAATAAAGATCAAACTTCAAGCTGGTAAGTTCTCATTTAATCTTACTATTTTACTTCAGAGTCACGTGAGTGATTCCGTGAAGATTTCAAAGCTCCGTGATTTCATGCCATGGAAAAGTCCACACAAACACAACTGCATTAATTGACAACAGTTTATTTTAAGAGAAACATTGATAATGCATACAGACATGACATGAATTTAAAACATGCTGATACAATTAATAATAATTGTAACCCCTGTCTTCCGGGAGGAACTATAAAATAAAACCTAAAATAGAGCTGGCAAATACCCCCGATCTGGCTATGGGTTATTATAAATGTTTGGAAAGCTCGCTCGTTAGACCATCCTGCAGTTGCTAGAATGTGGTCCAGCGGAATGTACATAACCCTTGCCGCTGATGTTATAGCAGCCCTGGTGGAGTGAGATGAAAAAATATTAGTATCTACTCCTGTATAAGCCAAAACCCCATTTTAACCACCTAAATGATGGCCGATTAGGAAAAGGGGAGATGCAGCGAGACCTGGGTGTCATGGTACACCAGTCATTGAAAGTAGGCATGCAGGTGCAGCAGGCAGTGAAGAAAGCGAATGGTATGTTAGCTTTCATAGCAAAAGGATTTGAGTATAGGAGCAGGGAGGTTCTACTTCAGTTGTACAGGGTCTTGGTGAGACCACACCTGGAGTATTGCGTACAGTTTTGGTCTCCAAATCTGAGGAAGGACATTATTGCCATAGAAGGAGTGCAGAGAAGGTTCACCAGACTTATTCCTGGGATGTCAGGACTGTCATATGAAGAAATACTGCATAGACTTGGTTTATACTCTCTAGAATTTAGGAGATTGAGAGGGGATCTTATAGAAACTTACAAAATTCTTAAGGGGTTGGACAGGCTAGATGCAGGAAGATTGTTCACGATGTTGGGGAAGTCCAGGACAAGGGGTCACAGCTTAAGGAGAAGGGGGAAATCCTTTAAGACCGAGATGAGAAAGACTTTTTTCACACAGAGAGTGGTGGGTCTCTGGAACTCTCTGCCACAGAGGGTAGTTGAGGCCAGTTCATTGGCTATATTTAAGAGGGAGTTAGATGTGGCCCTTGTGGCTAAAGGGATCAGGGGGTATGGAGAGAAGGCAGGTACAGGATACTGAGTTGAATGATCAGCCATGACCATATTGAATGGCGGTGCAGGCTCGAAGGGCCGAATGGCTTACTCCTTCACCTATTTTCCATGTTTCTATGTTTCTATGCCCTGAGAACTAGTTTGAAACCTGATTCCCCTGGCCTGCTTAACTTAACTAAATCATAAATGCAAAATATTATATTATTTGCAGTTGTAACCATCCTGTCCAGTCACAATTTACGTAGTGAGTGGACCCGTTGACCTGAGACCAGCGCCCTGAGGCTAACTACCCTATGAGAGCCAGACAAAAGATAAGGATGTAGCTGGAGCCCCCTGGTGAAGTAGTGTTAACACAATGTCAATATCCCATACCTCCGTGTGCTTGGGTCTGGAAGAACTTGTGTTAAAGATATCCTTTATAAACTGGATATCAGAGGGTGAAACCCAACAGAGTGGGTCCTGCTTGTTGCAGGAAATATGATGAGAAGGCCCGTTGGGCTCAGTTAATGGTTTTATAACTTAATTTATTGTCAAAGACCCATTTTAAATGAACTCCAAGATGTCAGTAATCCATGCCGTATTATATGTAACGTGCCGTATTATATTTAAATAAAACGCTTCCCATCTCCTGAAGAGGAAATGTACTGATTTTTTGGTGCTGCCCCTGCACTCTGCAGTGAGCACATACATGGATCAGTCTGACAACCAGAGCCGCAGGAGCAGTCTTCTTAGAGTCTGCAAGTCAATTAATTGATTTTATCATGCAGGGGCTGGTTTCCCGAGGCACATGCTGAATCAGCAATTGTATGTTTAGAATAACCATATAAGGTTCTATTATATTCCCAACATAAGCGGGAACCACAGCTGCACAAGCCAGTCAGACAGTACGAAAACTGCTGAAGCGGGATCTTGCTGGATTTATTGCAAGACCCGACTGATGAGGCAAAATAGAGAAAATACATAAAAGAACATTCCTCCCCCATGCGGCGAGGATGTATCTCTCACCACTGTGAACCTCATATTTTTGCAACCAGAGTGAATGAACCTGGATGCAAACATATCGATATTTGTATCGAACCATAATGTCTTAAAAGACTTTGTGATACAACATCCATTCTGTGTTGTCATTGATTTTACGTGATGATACACTAGTGCCAAATGAGGTTGGGTAAATATAACCAAATTTTGACTGGATTGCACCCATGTGACTAACATATGCCACCACCACAGTGTATCAATTTGGAATTGAGCATGGAAATTATGCATATTCGCACAACAACTCTTTAACCCATAGAATGCACATAGCAGGACTCTCGCTTAACTTTTTTTCCCAGTTGCCGGCCGGGCAACCTTGACACCTTTTTAGGTTGCTAAATGACAGTTTAGGTGGTCATTGAAGACGGTTTGCATGATGCGTGCGATAATGTGCTCGGACGAAGTGCGTAGTTATCAGTCAGAATTATGCTCAATGAAGCAATCATATATTATGTTCAAGAAGGAACTGCAGATGCTGGAAAATTGAAGGTTGACAAAAGTGCTGGAGAAACCCAGCATGTGCAGCAGCATCTATGGAGCGAAGGAAATAGGCAACGTTTCAGGCCGAAACCCATCAGTCTGAAGAATGGTTTCAGCCCAAAATATTGCCTATTTCCTTCACTCCATAGATGCTGCCACATCCACTGAGTTTCTCCAGCACTTTTGTCTACCCTTCACATATTATTTCTGCTTCAAGTAACTCAAACTAAACATATTCACCAATCAAGACATGATATATACCACAATGACATGCAGCAAAATTATAATACAATATCTCAAATCTTTTTACACTTTGCAATGAATGCAATTTCTATTAATTCTTTCCACTTGCAAACAAAAATGTGGTTGGATTATTCAGCACATGATCAACCTGTGTCAATAAATCCTGGACCATGGTAACATATATCTTAACCGTGCACACCACAGATTGATGCATGTTTTCTGTGAAGGACTGAAAATTACCATGACAAGGC
This sequence comes from Raja brachyura, assembly GCA_963514005.1. The sequence continues at coordinate 99,069,115 of OY740782.1, read as the reverse complement.
CATAGCATGGGTCGTTACTGCTATTGTCCATTGGACACTCTGGCTTTGCACATAATTTATCCATAACAAAATATACAGCTTGCAAGGAAATTTCTAAAGGGATTTTATGATAATAGCTGTTAAAACCGATTATACCCATCTGACAGGTTAAACATTACACTAACTGACAAGACATGGCCAAAGGACATAACTGCAGCAAATGTTCTTTTGGTAATATGTTTAAAGGTGTCAAAACAAATAATAAGATTGGGAATTAAAACACATTTGATTACATTCCATTATCAAACATAATCAATGTTTGCTCTGAAGACCATGAAGCACAATAGGGTCAGGGGGTGTGTGAATCAGTGCGGGGTGGGCAGTGGGGCTGGGGGTGGGGTGGGAGGGGGTGGTTGAGAAGGCAATCAGTGCGGAATGGATGGATTGAAGCAAGTGAATTAGTATGTGTTGGTTGGAGTATGTAAAATTGTGAGGGGAGAGCACGGGGGATGTCAGTGCTGTTGAATGGGGGGGGGGATCAGTACAGGATGGATGGGTGGATCAGTATAGGATGAATGGGGGTTCAGTACAGGATGAATGGTGGTAGTCAAAAATGGTGGAGAAATTCAGCGGGTGAGGCAGCATCTATGGAGCTACGGAAATAGGCAACTTTCGGGTCGAGACCCTTCTTCAGACAGTTCCCCCCATTCTTCTTGAATGGGGGGATCAGTACAGGATGGATGGGGAGGGGGGTCCAGCACAGGATGAGTGGGGGGGTCAGTATAGGATGAATGGGAAGGGGGGGGGGTCTATGCAGGATGAATGCGTGGATCACTACAGGGTGAATGAGGGGATCAGTATAGGATGAATGGGGGATCAGTACGGCATGAAAGAGGGAATCAGTACGGGATGCATGAAGGGATCAGTAAAAGATGAATGGGGAGATCACTACAAGATGGATGGGGGTATGGTGCATGATGAATGGAACAATCAGTGCAGTATGAATGGGGGGAGAAGTGCAGGATGGATGGGAAGGAGGGGTCAGTAGAGGATGAATTGGGGGACCTGTGTAGGATGGATGGATGGGGGGGGGGGGGCAGGAATATATATATCAATGCGAGGTGGGTAGGGTGATGAATAGATTGGGGGGTGAGCACAGGGGATGCCAAAGAGGACTGAATAGAGGAGGGAATAAGGATCAGTGCGGGGTGGAGAGGAGGAGTCCCAGAATAAGAGGGGTGGAGGGGGGCGAACTAGAGAGAGAGAAAGAGAGAGGGGGGGGGAAGGGGCAGAGGAGGTGGGGAGGAAGGAAGGTCCGCGCACCTCGGACAACATCGCCCCACTGCCTTGGCCATCCCTGTCCAACGCCAAAGTGCCCCCGACTCCTCGCCACCACCTCCCCTCCTCTAGCCAACAGCAAGGTGTGGGGCCAAGCGGTGCAGTTCAAAGATCCTATAGGATGGGAATACCAGGAGGGTGGGAGTTTATCTCAGTTACGAGTCCGGGACAGTTTCATTTTACCACGCGGACACCAAGTCCCATCTCCACTCGTTCACTGGGAATACATTCACGGTCAAACTTTATCCTTTCTTTGAGACTTGGCATAAAGACCAGTGGCTGAGTATCTGCTCCGGGTGTGTAAAAGTGTCGGATCCCGGGACCAACATCAGGAGCGGGGCTCAGGGGCTGTGGGATCAGTCTGAAGAAGGGTTTTGGCCCAAAACGTTGCCTATCTCCTTCGCTCCATAGATGCTGCTGCACCCACTGAGTTCCTTGAGCATTTTGTGTACCCTCCTATAGGATCTGTTGTGCAGCTGCTTCAGACGGAACGAGACCTCCCTTCCTCCCTCCCAACCGGCCTCGGCGCGCGACACGGGTTGATTTGAAAGTGCTGTTCGCGGAGTTGCAAGCAGCGATCAGGGCGAGAGCAGCTGCTGATGGCAAATCCGCAAAAAAGCGCTTTCAAACAACCCGTCTCACACGCCCAGACATCGGGAGGAGGGAGGGGGGAGGGAGAGGAAGGCCTCGTTCCGCCACACAGGGTGAGGGAGGAGGAGGCAGTGGAGCTGCTGTCGTGGCCCGTCATTCGATCCGACCCTCCATCACCCCGCTCCTAGCAAAGATATCCGCCTTTTTGCGGATTTGCCATCAGCAGCTGCTCTCGCCCTGATCGCTGCTTGCAACTCCGCGAACAGCACTTTCAAATCAACCCGTGTCGCGCGCCGAGGCCGGTTGGGAGGGAGGAAGGGAGGTCTCGTTCCGTCTGAATCTTTGCCTCGCAATTAAAGATACTAGAGGAATATAGCCGCCACCCACATGAAATGTCAGTTCCTATACTCCAGAGATGCTGCCTGACTAAAGGGCCTGTCCCACCAGCATGCAACTCTATGCGATGAACGCGATCAAACTAGAAGCAGGGGCCGCGCGGAGGTCGGGTGATCCCCTGTACAGGGCCGTTCCCACCAGCATGCGCCTGCATGTGGCAAGCGCAACCAAACCGGCAGTAGGGGCCGCGTGGAGGTCGGGTGAGTGGCGCAACGCGGCGCAAAGTGAGGCGAACTTGGAGGTAAGTTCGCCAGGACAGAGAGGGGCACACAGAGAGGGGCACAGAGGCACACACACACACAGGACCATGGAGCCACACACATAGAGGGTCACGGAGGCACTTACAAATATGTTCACGGAGGCATGATGTCGGGGCGGTGTGTAAATGTCGAGGCGACTGCGAGCCGACAAGCCGTTGCTGCGCGGTATTTTTGGACATAGTCAGTTTTTCGGAGCCCCGCGCGGTGTCGGGACGAACTCGGGACGAACTCCGCACAATTCCGCACGGCTCCGGCGATCGAAGTGGGACCGGCCCCGCGACGCCAGACGGCTCAAGCGACCACGTTAGGTCGCGCTAATCGCATAGAGTTGCATGCTGGTGGGACCTTTACTGAGTTACACCAGTTTTTTGTGTCTACTGGTATAAACCAGTATTTGGGTGCCAATCCGGGCAAAATAAGTCGGTGTTTAGGTTGCCCGGGGGCACTTTGGGTGGTCAATGGCACCCGTGCAACTGCTAATTTCGAGCCCTGCATAGTGTCCAGAGATAGTTGATACCAATAACTGGAGAATTGGTAACTCATGCAAATCCCTTCTCCCTCCGTGACTAGAGATGGTATACGTAATGTTTTCATTTTTGAGTACTAGCATCAGTTTTGTAATATAACTGAAGATTTAGTGACCAAAACCTACTGGAGCAATGCTGAATATTGTTCATCCACCATTGTGACTTTGGTAGCTTCAGCTGGTAATAGCATAGGTATATTAACAATGACCTACATGGCACATAAGAGGTTACTACTTTGGACGTTGTAAGTTCTGATAATGCAAAGGTCCAATTTGCACAGCTGAAACACAGGCTGTTGTTACAGGCTTCCATTGTTTCCAATCTCTTGCCCCACGGCGGAGTCACAGGCAAATTAATAATTAAAGGTAAACCCCAATAATTAATTACGCTAGTTGGATCAACCTAAATTTAACTAGATGGATGAGGAACCTCAATTTCTCAATTATACTTTGCAGCTGAAACAGTTGATTTTTAGCAAAATGCAGTGTTTAGAATACCATCCAGATGAGCCAGAACAAGTGTTTTTGAGCTTTTGCCAGTCCAAGCACCGGTTTTATTATTTGGTAAATAACCTGGGAGCTGAAGTTAGCCCATTTTGCAATGCTTTAATTGTTATCATTGCACCATTCAGATACATTTCAAATGTCTCCGGTGATCCCTGAGAATGGAAATCAGTTGTTTAACAGTAACAAAATTCCATATTCTGAAAAGTCTCTGTTGCACATGTGAGTTAAATCAAAGATGAACCGACATTCTCCACTGTTCACAATGAACAGGCCACACATGCCATAATTCCGTGCCTATCTCGAACGACAACGCTGATCAGATTCCTGAACCTGTCTCAGAAGGTAATTCTGGCCATAAACTGAACCTGCCTTGAAGACAACTCCAGCCATAATTCTGAGCCTGCCTCGAAAGACAACTCTAGCCATATTTCCGAGCTTGTCTCAGCAAGCAATCCTGGCCGTAATACTGAGCCTGCCTTGAAAGACAACTCTGGCCCCAATCCAAGCCATGCTTGGAACCCTTGTATACTATGCAAAATAAACCAATCACATGCTATAATTTTAGTTTATAAACAGATCTGAATCTCATGTTATCATTGTCATTTGTACAAAACACAAGTGTAAATATTACCAACTTGTAAATGGTCCACATACCCCATGTTTCGGAAGAACCAGGCCCACCTACCTCCATGGCTACCGGTGATCTTATGCTAAACTCAAAGGCCCCTGATGTGGGTTTTATTCCCGTCCTTGATTGAAGAGTAGGGTTGGTAGGGTGTGTGGATTCCATATTTCCTGAGACCGGCTTGGACCTTGGCCTGAAAGACCTCTGCCCAGCTTTCAACCTGCCTCGAGCTTCAGTGAACTGCTTACAGCCGATGAGGAGAGGGGTGTATTGTCGCCGAAACGATGAAGCTTTGTTCATCGTTGGTACCTTGATTAGTCCAACAGCTTTTGCATCCTCATCCAGGTATACCTGTTGTATAAGTCTTACCTGAAGAGAAGCTTCGGCTGCTGGTTTCATTTCTGCAATGTCACCCCTGATAGCGTTGTTCACTGCCGGCCGTGAGGGGAACTGTGGTCCCTTCCGGGTTTTCTGCCCACGGCAGCAGCCCTTTTGTTTGCGAGTATTTCCTTGGAGCCATATGCATGTGCTCCAGTATGCTCCATGGACATACTTCGAATTTGAAGTCAGTTACACGCTGACCACTCGCACTCCCTTCCACAGAAAGGGAGATTCGTAGGCAGCCCTGAAAACAGGTGCTGTTGCAGGCCCCTAAAGATACCTGCACTGACATGGCCCCTCCTGCGAACCTATATGAGGATTTTTGCTCTGAGTCAGACAGAACTGACCCAAAATGCTCCCCTCCTCAGAGAGGGAGACATTGTGCAGCATTGTAACAGGTGCCATTGTCGTGGGCCCACGAGGAGACCCACGGTGATATTACTCCCTCCTTTGGAACATATCATTGTGGAGCACCTCTCCATCAGGTGCTCCATGGGGGTTAGAATGTTCAAATACATTACCCATTGAAGGTGGGGATCCTCTCCATCAGGAATCCTCCTGGCCCGACTTGTTTGAGTCAACGGGCCGTAGGAACTTTGGTCTTCCCGACGCTTACCTTCTTAGCGAGGGAGATATAATATCATGGCTTACCTTCCAAGCGGGGTTGCCTAGGTGCTACTGACACCAGTCTGAAGCCACTGGCTCCACCACCAACGACTCGGAAGGCGAATTCAACCGCCGCTCGCTACCCTCACCTCTGCGGTCTCCATAGCGGGTTCCCCGCGGGATTCCCCGAGGTCATGACTGGGATTCCCCGCGGTCCATAAAGGTTTCCCCGCGGCCCGTCCGGACTTCACCCCAAAATCCACGAGGAAACTCTGTAAGGAGAGATTCCTACAAAAAACACACAACCTGGGAATAAGTCTGACATTTACCTTCAGGTTTAACTTACCGCTGGAAGGAGCAGCGCCTGCCAGTCGGTCATCTCGCCATGCACTAAGGCGTAATGACACGCATGCTCTCTTATGGGACTTCTTCACAGAATCACTCATGTGACTCCGAAGTAAAATGGCAAAATAAACCATCACTACCCTTTAAAAAATCAGAGCAATTTTAGTCACGATGATAAGGGAGACTTCAAATAATGGAATCTTGAACCAAACGCAGGATTCTCAAAGAACTCAGTGTATCAAGCAGGATCAGGACCAATGAAAGAGTCTCAACCTAAAATGTCCACATATTGCGTTTGCTTCTGATGCTGCTTCGTCTGCTGAGTTATTCCAGTGTTTTGCTTTTAAGTTCTACTTTTATGCGCAGTTTTTAAATCAGAATTTACCAATTGTGCCAAAAGCAAAATCGTTCCTGGATTTAACTCAGGCAGCACAAAACTGACTGACAACACTGTGCGTTTCAGTGACAGTAAGGTTTTGCAAGTTCGGAGAACGCATGGGTGAGGAGTTGGTTGGTGGTTTGGGAGGATGAGGCGAAGGAAATAGCTATGAAATGAACGCTAAGCAGGTAAAATCTCAAACTTTGAGCCATTAAACTGTTCACTAATATTTTTTTCAAACCGTAAAAAATTAACCCTACATGATTGGTTTACAGCATAATTAAGCTCTGCTATCAATTTTCATTTGTTTTAGCTTTAGGAGACAACTCCCTTCTCTGATGATAGACATTAAAAGCTGAAGAAATTCAGCGGGACAGGCAGCATCTCTGGAGAGATGGAATGGGAGATGTTTCAGGTCAAGACCCTTCTTCTCCAGTCTACATGTTTTTAAAATGCAAGTTTGGTTTCCATATTGACTATGTCCTTGTTGTTCCATGCTCTGGACATTCATAGCATCATCCCCATGTTTTATAATCTTGTTTTTTTAATTGCATTTTTATTAATTCCCTTAATGGTGACTAGTATCAAAGATTGCTATCTTTGCCATGAATGCAAAACTTTACAATAAATACAGAGAGTCCTGGACAATTACAATTAGCTCTTCTCTATCTATACAACATTGGTCATTCAAAATGTGGTTCAATAGCATTCATTTATTTTTTATTCTTTACTTATATACATTTTCAACTAATGTCTATTTGAAAACTTAATGATAACAGCAATGTTAAACTTGGTGGAATTACCTTTGGTGTATCTGAATGATTGATCACTGTTTACATTTAAGGGTGCAAATATCTAAAGAAAATAATCTTTAATCTCTAACACAGGCTGAATTGAGCAGATAAATTAGATCCAATACACAATGTTGCCCACATCTATGCCACTAAAAATCAAGACAGATAATAATCAAAGTGAGATTGGACATGCCAAGGACAAACCAAGAATAATGCAAATTGGTGACAGACTTTGTTCCTTACATTAATCCTTTGAGGTCCAAAGTGACATGTTTTTATTGAATTTGGAACCATGTGAGATTATGATCTTTTTAGTTCATTTCTAATATAATTTAAAATGTCATTGCTCTGCAAAATTCAAATATGTTGCTTTGACCTGTTCATAAGTTATTTAACTTGTTGATGCTTTGGACAATACTGGGCTGCTTCGATTTGAACTGGTCTCCCCATCATGGCTGCCATCCACACTCATCTGCAGCAAACAATTTTTGCAATCAAATGACCACAGCTGCCTGCTGCCTCATTGCGTCAGTTATTCCATGAGGTGGAGCAGAATTCAGAGATGTAAGGGGTTAATTAAAAACAAAAATCACACACATTTTAAAGGTTATAATGAATTAAAAAAAATATGTACCCTTTAACTGATGTAAAGTCAATATTGCATTAATGCTAATTAAAATCATATTTACAAGAAAGCAAACCAGTTACCTTCCTTTATCTTTTTAATAAAGGTCAGTGATGCCATCCAAAGCAATTGGATTATGCTAAATATTTCAGGTAAGGCAGACATAAAGATGAAAGAGAGATGATGTATCTGAGTTTGCAGATGATACAAATATAGGTGGTATCACATAATAATAGTGAAGATGGTTATAATGGGCAGTGGGCTGGTGCTATAGACCTGCACGAGAAGGTAGACGCTCCTGCCCCCACGAGTCTCGGGCAGATGGGGCTTGTCAGCCTGGGAAGGCAGTCCATCCACAAGAGGGAAAACTCTGATTTAAAACTTCCACAGCCTTGTTGCCATGTCCAGTCATGGAAAAGGCTCCAGGAGTAAACCTCAAGAAAATCGGGAATCGGTGTCCCTAATGGCGACTTTTTGGCGACTGTCATAGTCATAGCAGGTCGTCGAAAAACCGGCGACTGGACCCCCTACGACAATATCTACAACAATGTCTACAACAACTACCACCTAGTCGACGTCAAGCTACGGCAAGCTACTGACAACCGGCGACCCATTAGGACGTCCACCTACGACCACACCTACAACAACCTATGTCACCTGCGACAAGCTACAACAAGGTACGACCCTGTCGGCGACAACTGCAGTCAACTTAAGACAATTCAGTCGCCGGTACCTGTCGCCGGTTGACGTAGGTAGTCTCTAATGGAATTCAGCGAAGTCAACACCAGCAATAACCGACATCACCTGACGACAACCTACATCATCCTGGCGACAACCAATGACAGCATCTACGTCAGGAGAAGTCAAGCTATGCTCATTGGCATCAAGCCAATTGTTGCCGACTGTCGCCGAAAAATTTTGAGCATTTCAAAATCCAGTGGTGACCAGAAAAATGCTACGAATCTTTGGGCGACTGTGGAGACTACTCATGACCATACAGGTACACCCTGGCAACCATGTGGCAACAGCCTAGTCACCTGTAGTCACCTAAAAAACAGGTCAAAGCAACATATTTGAATTTTGCAGAGCAATGACATTTTAAATTATATTAGAAATGAACTAAAAATATCATAATCTCACATGGTTCCAAATTCAATAAAAACATGTCACTTTGGACCTCAAAGGATTAATGTAAGGAACAAAGTCTGTCACCAATTATATGGTTAAAAAGACGCCTAAGTGGGACAGGCCTATAAGGCAGTTTGTCGTAGTCTACAACCTCGTTCTGGCAGCTCCTGCAACGGCGTTGGTGCCAAACTGTAACGTCCCTGCTGTTCCTTTGGATCGATCAGCAATGTGGAGAAGGGGGACATGGTGCATGGGCAACAGCCTGTCCTCCATATGATATGACATCACCCAGGCTTGCATCCGACCACACATCACTCACCTGCAAACCTACACCTACAACATGGAGACAACACTACAGCTTCATCTGTGGCGTCGACACAACACGGGGAGCAACAGTTACCGTTCATAAGTCATCACTAGATTGGCATAAATCGAGGTGCCAGGGGGTTTCTCCCGACGGTGGGATGGATTTTCGGATCTCACTGGACAGCTACCGCCTGCCTCAAACTGGGCAGCCCCCAGCCAATGTGCTGTCCAGCCATAGTCTGCTATCCTCACAGGGTGCACGAGAATTAGGAACCATCCGAAGAGCAGATTGCAACCTTCGCACCTACCAACAAAAGAACATGTCAAAAGAGACCAGCTCTAAAACTGGGAACTTGGAATGTCCGGACAATGATGACCGGCCACTCTGAAAACCTACAGGACATCAGCTATTCCAGGAAAACAGCTGTCATAAACAGCAAGCTCAAGAGACTCAATGTAGACATAGCCACCCTTCAGGAAACAAGGCTGGCAGACTCAGGCAAACTGAAGGAGAAGGACTCCATATTTTAGTAGGGGAAAGACTCTAACAAGCTGAGCAGGGGAAAAACTCTGACAAGCCGAGAGAGCACGGAGTAGGCTTTGCAGTAACGAACAGCCTGCTGAACACGGTGGAACCAGGCAGTAATGGCTCAGAGCAACTCCTGACTCTCCGCCTCAACACCACCGTAGGCCCAGTCACCCTTGTCAGCGTGTGTGCCCGACACTGTCCTCCACATCAGACACAAAGGACGAGTTCTATGAGAACCGCGCATCCATCATCAGCAACATCCCCAGCAAGGAAGAACTTGTTCTCCTGGGTGACTTCAATGGCAGAGTGGGCACAGACCACAAATCGTGGTCTTCCTGCCTTGGGCAGTTTGGTGTGGGGAAAATGAGCAAGAACGGACAGCGACTGCTCGAGCTGTGCACTTACCATGACCTGTGCATCGCCAACTCGTACTTTCAGACAAAGCCCCAGCACAAGGTTTCCTGGAGACACCCACGCTCAAAGCATTGGCATCAACTGGATCTGATCCTAGTCAGACGTGCCACCCTCAAGAACGTTCTCCACACACGCTAACCAACATCTCAAAACAGGGGAAGAGTAACTGATGAACTCTGCGGCAAACAAGCGGGCACGCAGAAAGGAGTGCAGCAACTTCAACAGACCAGAGACCACACACAAATGTGACCTTTGTGACAGAGACTGTCACTCCCGCATTGGTCTCTTCAGCCACAAGCGACGCTGCTCTAGCCGAGGTTTGGAGCAAGCGGCCAACAACTAGGATGCACCACCCATGGTCAGTCATGACCAAGGTTATAAAAAATTGCAGCAGGATCTTGATCAGTTCACCAGATGGGCTGAGGAATCATTGATAGAATTTAATATGGAGAAAAGTGAGGTTTTGTATTTGATAAGTCTAACATGGGCAGGACTTACACAGTGAGTGGTAGGGCACAGGGGATTGTTGAACAGCAGAGGGATCTAGGAGTCCAGGTACAAAGTTTCTTGAAGATGGTGTCACAGGTTGATAGGGTGGTCAAAAAGTATTTTGGCACAGGCTTTCCTCAGTCAGAGCATTGAGTATAGAAGTAGAGATCACGTTGCAGTTTTTTAAGATGTTGGTGACGTTACATTTAGAATATTGTGTTCAGTGCTGGGCACCATGCTATAGGGAAGATGTTCTCAAGCTGGAAAGGGTGCTGAGGATATTAATGAGGATGTTGCCGGGACTCGAGGGTCTGAGCTATAAGGAGAGGTTGAGCAGGCTGGGACTCTATTCCTTGGAGCACAGGAGGATGAGGTCTTATTGAGGTGTATAAAATCATGAGAGGACTAGATCGGGTAGATGCACAGAGTCTCTTGGCCAGAGAAGGGGAATCAAGAACCAGAGGACAATATTTTAAGGTGAAGGGGGAAGGATTTAATAGGAATATGAGGGGTAACTTTTTCACACAAAGAGTGGTGGGTGGATGGAATGAGCTGCCAGATGAGATAGTTGAGGCAGGGACTATCACAACATTTAAGAAACAATTAGATTGTTACATGGATAGGACAGATTTAGAGACATAGGGGCCAAATGCAGGCAGGTGGGACTATGGGAATAGGTAGATAGGAAATGTTGGTCGGTGTGGGAAAGTTGGGCTGAAGGGCCTGTTTCCGTGCTGAATGCTCTAATACTATGACTGTCCTCTATTCACTAAGTTACAGAATGTTCTGGTTTCAATATCATTTCTTATTTCTGTGCTGTGGTACATAGGCAGAGAATTCCAGACTATGGGGATGCATGGTTAGCCTACAGTTCCATTTGGAGCTGCTGCCTAGCCATTAGTCATCAAGTCATAAAGCATGTAAACAGGTCCTTCAGCCCACCTCATCCATGCCAACATAGGTGGCCCATATTAGTTGGTCCTATTTGCTCATGTTCGGAGAATAGTCGTCCAAATCTTGTCTATCCATGTAGCTGCCCAAATGTATTTTAAATGTTGTCATAGTGCCTGGCTCAATTACATCCACAGGCATCTCATTCTACATACCCACCACCCTCTGTGTGAGAAAATTGCTCCTCAGGTTCCTATTATATCATTCTCCTCTCACCCATACCTTTGCCCTCTAGTTCTTGTCTCCCTTCACTGGGGAAAAAACTAGGCATTCATCCTATCTATTGCCCTCATACTTTGCTATGCCTGGGTTCATCTCTCACCCAGGATGTGAGAAGTCAGGGAGACTGTCGGAGTCCCTGAGGACTACATCTGTGCATCCTGACTGACTGTTTAAGTGAACTGGAGCTGCAACTGGATCAGGATCAGCTGGGAGAATGAGAGCTTCACAGATGGGAATTACAGTGAGGTGGTCACATCTAATGTACTGGCAGAACACAAGGAAAGGGAGTGCAGTAAGGAACTGCAGACGCTGGTTTACACCGAAGAGGGATTCAAAATGTTGGAGATAGACACAAAATGCCCCGCTGAGTTACTCCAGCATTTAGTGTCTATAATGAGAGGGCAGAAATCCCCTGTGGCATCTTAAAAATTGCATGGGGTGGGGATCAACAGGGGTGAACAGCAGTCAGGTTTGTGGCACAAGGCCTGTTTATGAGTCACAGTGGAGAATTGGGAAGGTAGACAGAGCTATTGTGATAGGAGACTCTTTAGTTGTGGGGGACAGACAGGAAATTCTGTGGCCGCAAATGTGACTCCAGGATGGTGCATTGCCTCCTGGGTGCAAGGGTCCAGGAAGTTGTGGAGTGGTTACATGACATTCTCCATGGGAAGGATGAGTAGCCAGGGGTTGATGTGCACGTCGGCACAAGCAACATATCTAGGAAAATAAATGAAGTCCTACAGAATGTATATAGGGAGATGACAGGATTAAAAAGCAGGAGCTCAAGGGTAGTGATCCCTGGATTTGTCCCGTTGCCATGTGTGTGATCATAGGAATAAGAAGATAGGAAGCATAAATGAGTGGACCTGCAGCCGCAGCTACCATTTTCTCATGTGGTCAGTCGGGAGCTGCAGTTGGACTCATTTTCCAAAGGTGTATCCTCAGGGACACTGCAAGTCTCCCTGACATCCCACATCCTGCAAGAGGAGCACATCAGTGCCCAAAGTGATATCACTACTTCACGAAGACCGAAGAAGAGTTAATGCCGCTTTGACCAATGTCTCCTCTTTCATAGCTGTTAGTTTCAATGTTTCAAATGCCATAAGGTAGGTATTCTGCTCTGAGTGCACGTTATGTGCAAATTTCACCCAAATTGTATGCATATTTTGATATATTTTCCGTGGTGTTACAGAAAGTAATTTGCAAATCATCAAATAGCACTTTTGGTTCAGATAATGGATTTAGAAACCAAGCATTATATATATAAGTGTAACAATACGCTTTTTATTATAATATCTAGTCCATTGGTTGTTTGTGCCCGATTTGAAAGGACTAAAAACCGTGTAGAACTATGCTGCTAGGTCAGTATCAGTTTCAGTGGATTAAAAGTCTCCCAAGTAAAACTAAAGTAAAATGTGTTGGAAACAACAACTCACTGATTGGAGACTCTGGAACAAAACTTACCATGAAGATTATATTTTAGTCTCAGGGTATGGCTAGGTTTGTGGTGAAGTTGGCATTTACCTGATTATTTTTTTGTTAATGGTGCACGAATCTCTGGAAATTGTACAATATATATTTTGGATGAAATTTCTGTGAACTTCTGTGTTCATTAGAGAAACCAGATGAACCAAAATGAAATTACAGGCTACAGGCCCCTAGTTTTAAAATCATAAATAATGTAAAATCATACAATTTTTATGATTTACAAGTGGGAAATAATCAGTTCTCAATCAGTATAAATTAAATGGAACTTGTTTAGGATGTATGAGTGATTTTAGGTTGCTAATATCCCATCTTCCAAATTAACAGCACTTAATTAGAATTTGGTATCATGTAAACTACTCATCCTAAGAATATTCCCCACTGACATTTTGTAAAGCTGATCCTAACAAGGCTTAGAAGCAGTGGAGGAATATATGTGTTTTTTGTTTGTATGCCACATGAAAGGCAGAGACATATTAAATTGTATGGTATCCGAAATAGGTTATTAATGATGCACATTTACTCAGCTGGAAAAATTATATTGATGAAATTAAAGCACCTCTAGTTGAGTTCACTGCTTAACTTAACCTCATGCAAACATGAGGTTTGACGAATTAAGGGCCTGTCCCACTTGAGGTGTATGGAGTTGTGCGGGGCTGGTCTCGACATCGCGCGGGGCTCCGAAAATCCCGCACAGTCCGAAAATTCTGCGCGCCAATGGCCTATCGGCCCGCAGGCACATTGAGAGCGTACGCAACGTCTTGACATCGTACACAGCGTCTTGACATGTGCGCCTAGTGCATGGCGTTGCACGATGATGTCACTGCCCGGCGTGCCGTTGCATGATGATGTCACCGCCCGACGCCTTGCGACACCCAAATTCAGTCAGCCCGCCTCCTGCCCAGCTGATTGGTAAGTATGATGCAAATTACGTCACGCGCGAACTTAGCGCGTACTTTGCATGTACTTACCACAAACTTAGCGCTAACTTAGCGCAAACTCCGCTTCCGTTTTGGTCATGCCTAACGCATGCAGGCCCTTATGTCATACCTGAAAACCATGGGTGGAGTCAACTTCAGAGGAATTAGGGGCGACACGGTGGCGCAGCAGTAGAGTTGCTGCCTTACAGCACCAGAGACCCGGGTTTGGTCCTGACTACGGGTGTCTGTACAAAGTTTGTATGTTCCCCCTGTGACGGTGTGGATTTACTCCTGTTGCTCTGGTTTCCTCCCATACTCCACAGACGTACAAGTTTGTAGGTTAATTGGCTTCGATAAGTTGTAAATATTGTCGTTTATGTGTAGGACAGTGTGAGTTATTGGGTGGTTGCTGGTTGATGAGGATTTAGTGAACCAATGGGTCTGTTTCTGCACTGTATATCTAAAGGAAGCAGGGATTCCGCAGAAGGACTAGGACAGGTTGGGACCAGGTTAAACCAGTGTCCTCTGGTTCTCAATTCCTGTACTCTGGGCAAAAGATTCTGTGCAATCATTTGATCTATTCCTCTCGCTCTTGTCCACTTCTGTAACATCACCCCTCACCCTCTTGCACTCCAAGAAATAAAGTCCTATCCTGCTCAACGTCTACCTAAAGCTCAACCCCTCATGTCCTGGCAACATGCTTGTCATTCTTCTCTGCACCCTTTCCAGCTTGACAATATTTTTTCTATACATGGTGACCAATACTGAACACCATACTCTAAATGTGGCCTCACCAATGCCTTTTACAACTGTAACATGATCTCTCACCTTCAATACTCAATAGTCTTGCTGATGAAGGCCAATGTGCCGATAGCCTTCTTGACCATCCTATCTACCTGGGCCACTTTCAAGGAACTATGTATTTGCCCTCATATATCTACTGCTCTAAAACACTCCCAGAGCCTTGCATCCGCCTTGTAGAACTTGTTAGACTGCCCAAAATGCAACACCTTGCACTTCTCTGTATTAAATTCCACCAACCACTTCTCAGCCCACCTGCCCAACCATTCAATATCCTAGTGCAATTTTTGACAACCATGCGCATATCTACAATACCACCAACTTTAGTGTAATCTCGAAACTTGTACGTTCTCATCGAAATCATTGATATTGATGACAAACAGCAATGGGTCCAGCTCCAAACCATGAGGCACATCACTAGTCACAGGCTTCCAGTTTGTAAACGAACCTTCCACCATCACCCTCTGCTTCCTTCCATTAATATTCTATCCAGTCAGCTATCTCTCCTTGGATCTCTTGCAAACTAACCCCCCAGAGTAGCCAACCATGTAGAACCTTGTCCAATGTCCAGACATACAATGTCTACTGCTCAGCCCTCATCAACATTTTTGGACTTATCTTTAAAAAACTCCATCGATTTGTGAGACACGATATCCCATGTACAAAACTATGCTGACTATCCAACTTTCCTGTCATTCCTTTCCCATCAAACAACCTGCTCCAATCAACTTGAACGAGTTCCTGTCTAATACCTTCAAAGTTGGTCTTGCTCCAATTTAGTATTTTAACTCGTGAGCCTGCTCTGTCTCCATCTATAACTATATTAAACCTTATTGAAATGGTAGTCGCTGGTCCCAAAAGGTTCATCCATGAACACTTCATCCACTTGACCCTCCCAATTTCCCGAGACTAGATCAGGCACTGCCCTCTCCCATGTGGGGCCTTTACATGTTGATGGAGGAAAATTTCCTGAACACATTTTGACAAATTCATGTCTAAACCTTTTGCACTCAATATTGTGAAAGTTCAAATCCCCTACTATGACAACCTTATTAGTCCTGTAGCTGCCTGCAATCTCCTGATCTTTCTCTGTCCAGCCCCCTCCCCTGACATCAGTCTGAAGAAGGGTCTCGATCAAAAACATCGCCAATTCCATATCTCCATAGATATTACCTCACCCGCTGAGTTACTCCAACATTTTGTGTCTACGACTGATTTTAGATGGTCAGCCATGATCTTATTGAATGGCAGTGTTAGTTCAAAGGACCAAATTGCCTACTCCTGCACCTATTTTCTATGTTTCTATGTTTCAATGTTTCTATGTCCACCCTCACTAGCAGATGGCACTGGAAGCAATCCAAAGATCACTACACTGGAAATCCTGCTTTTTAGCCTTTTACCTAACTCCCTACACTCATATTGCACAACCGCTTTGATTTAAACCAGCAACTTACGACCTTTGACCGTAAGACTCACACTTGATCTTCGCACAGCACTTAACACAGCACTTAACACAACACTGCACACAGCACTTGATCCGAAAACTCACAATTGACCTCCACACAACCTCTCTCCCAACACGGCCGCTCTGCTACACCTTGCCTTAGTTTTATTAGCTGCTCATGTAGCCAATGTGCCAAGTCTACAACTGCTTACCTTTTAAACTTGCTTGCTCTTGTCCCAC
The DNA here is from genome assembly GCA_963514005.1 of Raja brachyura. The sequence continues at coordinate 99,052,834 of OY740782.1, read as the reverse complement.
TTCTCAGTATTAACTCCATTCAGCTGCCTTCGCTAATCGTCCCACTCCTTTCAAATTCTCCTGCTCTTTTGACAATGAATGGGAAAAGTCAGCAGCTGCTCACCTTTTAAACTTTGGATAAATGTTGCAAGCAGAAATTTTAATATAATTTGCAAGTGTGCGTTTTGCTAAATTATACTGACTATTATATTTATAGGTAGACACAAAATGCTGGAGTAACACAGTGGGACAGACAGCATCTCTGGAGAGAAGGAATGGGTGATGTTTCGGGTCTGGTCTGAAGAAAGGTGTCTACCCAAAACATCACCCATTTTTTAACAAAAGCGCATTACAGTTCAAATACTGTACCTATCCCACTGATCCTTGTGTCTTCCTGTTCAAGCCCTCTAGGCCTCGCTCAGACAGAAACACGCCAGAAATTCACGCAGTCTCAAATGCTCTCCCAGAAGATCGACGCTGAGCCTTTTTAAATGTCCCGGGACCTCGAGGGGCCGAACCACAAGGGGGTGGTCTCTTAATAACCCAATTACAGATATTGATTAACCCCATATGTAACAGACATTCCCCTAACCCAATAATACAATAGCTCAATACATTGTATTCAAAATAGACTTCGTAAAGAAGCCAACTTAGAAACATTACCCTGATCTACAGGAAACACAGACAAGGCTCAGTACCTCATCCAATCAACACTCAGCAAACTCCAACTCTGCAACAATATTTACAATTATTTACAAGGTGTATGTCTGTCCAATCCATTCTATGCATTTTGCACCTAATTGACAGGGTTTGCAGATTCTCTCATTCTTTGCTCGCAAATTGTATCTAGACTCCAGGCACACTGGCACCTCTTCGCAGCTTGTCCCAGCTCTGTTCCCTAATATACTCCTTACTATTATAGGATCGACACTCATTACCCTTCTTCATACTCACACGATGTTATAATATGCATATCTGATGACGCGTAATCATATAAATTTCAACTGTGTTTAGTCCAGATTTCCCTACAGGCGTGACTCTAATTTAAGCAAACCGTGATAGACGTTCCAATTTAACCAAATTCAGTCTCAGCCTTCAATTTACTATTTCAAATTTCAATGCCCATCACAACTTTCTCATTCCACAGCATTGTAGCTGATAATACAATTCCATTCCAATTCGTGTGGAATTCCCAGCTGTTCAAATTTAAACAAACAATTTTACTTCGGAATCACGTGAGTGACTACGTGAAGAAGCCCTGCCCGGTGCATGCGCGTCATTACGTCAATGCATGTCGCATGGAACGGGCTGGAGAGCACAGCTCCACCAGCGGTGAGTAGAAACCTCGCAGGGAAGTGATTTAAAACTTAGTGCGAGTACTTAAGCTCCGTAAAGCTGGCTTGCGAGTCAGTAGGAGATTGTGGAATGAAGAGCGGTGGAAGGAAGTCGGTTCGAAGTAAGCGTGGGTTGCGAAACGATGCGGTCCCATCGCAGCAATTGGGAAGAGAGATTAGTGCGGTGATGGTTCCGATACCGGTGGCCGTTTTACCCATAATTGAACAGCTTCCAGCTGCTCCAGTGTCGCAGGGCACTGAGGCCACAACTATAGGAAAGAAACTAAACGAAAGTCTGTCAGGCCTGTTTTGTCTGACAGATCTGATGAAGAGGTCTCCCCTCCAGACCGTAAAAGAATGTGGGAGAGACTGGACCAAATGGAGAAAATGCTCCAAACGTTTATCAGTCAAGGGTCCAAGGACCCAGAGATTCCCCAGGTAACCTCCGAAGGAGTTCCATATACTGAGTATGGTGCCTATCAACAGTGTGAATCTCACTCTCCAGTGCCTTGTTTGGGTATGGATGAGGTCTCCCTGGAGCATGACTCGGGAGTACCAGGGCAGGAGGAGCCTGAACCTGAAGCTGGTGTCCCTACATATGTGTATACACCAGAGCACAAGAGTCACGCTCCGGGTGTTCCCGATGTAGCATGCAATTTAGCTATACTGGAAAGGACTGGTGAGGATATGGAAGAGAACCTAGCTGCCAATATCAACTATTTGGTTTCTCACCAGCTCCATGAATCTGTTATGACTGAGACAGCAGAGTTGTATGAGACAGCTGAGACAGCAGAGTGACCTCAGTCTTCCCGTGGATTTTGAAGCAACAGCAACAAAGAGAAGCAGGAGAAAGCACTGATTGGCTCTAGCCCAAGTGGGAGGAGAGTTCTCAGTGAGTCAGAGGGGGAGAGCAGTTAAAAAGGAGAGGCAAAGCACAGGCAGACTTCACTCAGTCTTCCCGTGGATTTTGAAGCAACAGCAACAAAGAGAAGCAGGAGAAAGCACTGATTGGCTCTAGCCCAAGTGGGAGGAGAGTTCTCAGTGAGTCAGAGGGGGAGATCAGTTCCTCAAAACTGAGGAATTTGGTTTGTAAATTAGGCAATTGAACAGTCAATATAAGCAAGGCAGCTCTTGGGGAGAGGCAGTGAGGGAGTGGTCTTGTGAGGGAAGTGCCCTGTGAGTAAAGTGTGAGTCTTTGGCTCGAGAGTCTTCGGCGAGGAGGCTGCGCAAAATACTGGATAGGGCGAGACCGAGGCAAAAGAAGATGTCAAGCAAGCTGATGCAGTGTGATGCTTGCAGTATGTGGGAGGTCAAGGACACTGCTGGTGCCTCTGGATGCTACAAATGTGAGAAGTGCATCCAGGTACAGCTCCTGAAGGACCGTGTTGGGGAACTGGAGAAACAAGTGGATGACCTCAGGTTCATTCGAGAAACTGAGTCGTTTCTCGACAAGTCCTTCAGTGAGATTGTTACACCCAAGGCACTAGAAGAGAGAAGGTGGGTGACGGTGAGAAAGGGAGGAAAACATGGGATGCAAAGGTCCCCGGGTGTTGTACCTCTTGTGAACAGGTTCACCCACGTGGAAGCTGCCGGGACAGAAGACGGTATCCCACTGAGCGGCGGACTGGCTTGCCAAACAAAAAGGGCTGATGAGCCAAACCCACAGAGGCCAAAGTCGGGCAACGCCATTGTAGTTGGAGACTCCATTGTGAGAGGTACGGACAGGGTTTTTTGCGGCAACAGACGGGATTCCAGGATGGTGTGCTGCCTTCCTGGTGCCAGGATCCAGGATGTTACGGACAGAGTGCAGACAATCCTCAAGGGCGAAGGTGACCAGCCGGAAGTGGTCGTGCATGTTGGCACAAATGATGTTGGAAAGAAGGAGATGAATTTTTTGCAGCGGGACTTCAGAGAGCTCGGAAAAATGCTGAAAAGCAGGACTTCCAGGGTTGTTATCTCCGGTTTGCTTCCAGTTCCTCGTGCTGGCGAGAGCAGGAACAGGGAGATATGGGACCTGAATGTGTGGCTGAGGAACTGGTGCAGGGGGCAGGGATTTAGATTCTTAGATCACTGGGATTCTTTTTATAGTAAGGGGGAACTGTACAAAAGGGACGGATTGCATCTTAACAGGTGGGGGACCAGCATTCTGGCCGGCAGGTTTGCCACTGCTACACGGATGGTTTTAAACTGAATAAGGGGGGTGGGGTATCAAATGGGATAGTCGAGGACGGAGTTAGAGGGAAAGAGAGTAAAGCGATGGTTAATGACCCCAGAATTAACGGGGAAGAAAGCTCACAAAGGGATAGGAGAGTATGGCCAAGTGTAATAGGGATCGATGTGAAAGGGGCCACTTGTCAACATCATTGTATAAGGAGTAAGAGTGTTGTAAAAACAAGCCTGAAGGCTTTGTGTCTCAATGCGAGGAGCATTCGTAATAAGGTGGATGAGTTGAAGGTGCAGATAGCGATTAATGACTATGCTATAGTTGGAATCACGGAGACTTGGCTCCAGGATGACCAAGGTTGGGAGCTGAACATCCAGGGATATTCAATATTCAGGAGGGATAGACGAAAAGGAAAAGGAGGTGGGGTAGCGTTGCTGGTGAGAGAGGAGATTAATGCAATAGAAAGGAAGGACATTAGCGTGGAGGATGTGGAATCGATATGGGTAGAGCTGCGAAACTCTAAGGGGCAGAAAACGCTAGTGGGAACTGTGTACAGGCCACCTAACAGTAGTATTGGAGTTGGGGATGGCATCAAACAGGAAATTAGAAATGCGTGCAACAAGGGTAACACGGTTATAATGGGTGACTTCAATCTGCATGTAGATTGGGTGAATCAAATTGGCAGGGGTGCTGAGGAAGAGGATTTCCTGGAATGTATGCGGGATAGTTTTCTCAACCAACATGTGGAGGAACCAACGAGAGAGCAGGCTATCCTAGACTGGGTATTGAGTAATGAGGAAGGGTTAGTTAGCAGTCTTGTTGTGCGTGGCCCCTTGGGCAAGAGTGACCATAATATGGTTGAGTTCTTCATTAGGATGGAGAGTGACAAAATTAAGTCAGAAACAAGGGTTCTGAACTTGAACAAAGGTAACTTTGAAGGTATGAGATGTGAATTGGCCAAGATAGACTGGCAGGTGATTCTTAAAGGGTTGACAGTGGATGTGCAATGGAAGGTATTTAAAGACTGCATGGATGAAGTACAAAAGTTGTTCATACCAGTTTGGCAAAAGAATAAATCGGGGAAGGTGGTGCATCCATGGATAACAAGGGAAATCAGGGATAGTATAAAAACAAAAGATGAGGCATACAAATTTGCCAGAAAAAGCAGCCTACCGGAGGACTGGGAGAAATTCAGAATCCAGCAGAGGAGGACAAAGGGCTTAATTAGGAAAGGGAAAATAGATTATGAAAGGAAACTGGCAGGGAACATAAAAACTGACTGCAAAAGTTTTTATAGATATGTAAAGAGAAAGAGACTAGTTAAAACAAATGTTGGTCCCTTGCAGTCAGAAACAGGTGAATTGATCATGGGGAACAAGGACATGGCAGACCAATTGAATAACTACTTTGGTTCTGTCTTCACTAAGGAAGACATAAATAATCTGCCGGAAATAGCAGTGGAACGGGGGTCAAATAAGATGGAGGAACTGAGTGAAATCCAGGTTAGCCGGGAGGTGGTGTTGGGTAAATTGAACGGATTGAAGGCCGATAAATCCCCAGGGCCAGATAGTCTGCATCCCAGAGTACTCAAGGAGGTAGCCACAGAAATAGTGGATGCATTAGTGATAATTTTTCAAAATTCCTTAGATTCTGGAGTAGTTCCTGAGGATTGGAGGGTAGCTAATGTAACCCCACTTTTTAAAAAAGGAGGGAGAGAGAAAGCAGGGAATTACAGACCAGTTAGTCTAACATCGGTAGTGGGGAAACTGCTAGAGTCAGTTATTAAAGATGGGATAGCAGCGCATTTGGAAAGTGGTGAAATCATTGGACAAAGTCAGCATGGATTTACGAAAGGTAAATCATGTCTGACAAATCTGATAGAATTTTTCGAGGATGTAACTAGTAGAGTGGATAAGGGAGAACCAGTGGATGTGTTATATCTAGACTTTCAGAAGGCTTTCGACAAGGTCCCGCATAAGAGATTAGCATACAAACTTAAAGCACACGGTATTGGGGGTTCAGTATTGATGTGGATAGAGAACTGGCTAGCAGACAGGAGGCAAAGGGTAGGAGTAAACGGGTCCTTTTCAGAATGGCAGGCAGTGACTAGTGGGGTGCCGCAAGGCTCAGTGCTGGGACCCCAGCTATTTACAATATATATTAATGATTTGGACGAGGGAATTCAATGCAACATCTCCAAATTTGCAGATGATACCAAGCTGGGGGGTATAGTTAGGTGTGAGGAGGATGCTTGGAGGCTGCAGGGTGATTTGGATAGGCTGAGTGAATGGGCAGATGCATGGCAGATGCAGTACAATGTGGATAAATGTGAGGTTATCCACTTTGGTGGCAAAAACATGAGGGTAGACTATTATCTGAATGGTGGCAGATTAGGTAAGGGGGAGATGCAACGAGACCTGGGTGTCATGGTACACCAGTCATTGAAAGTAGGCATGCAGGTGCAGCAGGCAGTGAAGAAAGCAAATGGTATGTTAGCATTCATAGCGAAAGGATTTGAGTATAGGAGCAGGGAGGTTCTACTGCAGTTGTACAGGGTTTTGGTGAGGCCACACCTGGAGTACTGCGTACAGTTTTGGTCTCCAAATCTGAGGAAAGACATCCTTGCCATAGAGGGGGTACAGAGAAGATTCACCAGACTGATTCCTGGGATGTCAGGACTTTCATATGAGGAAAGATTGGATAGACTCGGTTTGTACTCGATGGAATTTAGAAGATTGAGGGGGGATCTTATAGAAACCTACAAAATTCTTAAGGGGTTGGACAAGCTAGATGCTGGAAGATTGTTCCCGATGTTGGGGGAGTCCAGAACAAGGGGTCACAGTCTAAGGATAAGGGGGAATTCCTTTAGGACCGAAATGAGGAAAACATTCTTTACACAGAGAGTGGTGAGTCTCTGGAATTCTCTGCCACAGAAGGTAGTTGAGGCCAGTTCATTGGCTATATTTAAGAGGGCGTTAGATGTGGCACTTGTGGCTAAAGGGATCAGGGGGTATGGAGAGAAGGCAGGTACGGGATACTGAGTTGGATGATCAGCCATGATCACATTGAATGGCGGTGCAGGCTCGAAGGGCCGAATGGCCTACTCCTGCACCTATTTTCTATGTTTCTATGTTTCTATGTATAAAACACCCCTCAATTGTGCCTCGCTCAGGGTGCCCACAGTAAACTCAGCAATATGGGTACCCATGAATGCAACAATGCGAGGGCAGGAAATGCGTTTCCAGCGTGTCCTCAAGCTGATATCAGCTTGCATCACTGTATTTGGGAAGATGACACAAGGGTCAACAATGTGTAAAATACAAAAAGACATGCTCGCATTATTTGGTAATGCTTATTTCGAGATTAATTGTATGAGGAAGGTCGTCATTCAGCCAACATTACATCTGAAATTTGCAGGACTGTGCAGAGCAAGTAATATCCAGGCACCGGATTATTTATTCGGTGAAAATCTTCCGAAACAAATCAAGGATATTGATGAAGAGTCCAAATCAATTGGGCTTATAAAACCTTTCACCCCTGCTCCAAAAAAACAAGCAGGTTGGATACGCAGGGGGTTTGATGCTGGGGCAGGGCCCAGCAGAGGGAGGCCGATGGGTTGAAAATATTATTACCCAGTACAGCCCAACATCAACCCTTATATTGGGAGAAGGAGACCTTCCAGGTCGTTTGCTGAGGTACAGGAACTTTATTCTGTCACAGATAAAACTTCTGGGGCACAACCTCCGGTTGGGGGTAGATTACAATTGTTTTATAATGAATGGTGCTGCATAACATCTGATTGGTTTATACTAGATACTGTGTCAGGCTCTACAATAGAATTTATGGGAGGAGTTGATCCACCTGTACAGCATATGCCTAATAGAGTCTTAGTGTTTGCTGCACCAGAAACTCGTCAGGTAGAAGAAGAAATGAAAAAAATATTCCAGAAATGGGTAATTGAAAGGACGGTTAATCATCCTCAAGAATTTGTGTCCAATGTATTCCCCAGACCGAAAAAAGATGGAGGTTGTAGAGTCATTCTGGACCTCACACACTTAAATTCCTATGTTCAATATAGGCATTTTAAAATGGACACCTTCAACACTACAAAGCAGTTGGTGTCACAAGGCTGTTATATGACTACTATAAATCTAAAAGATGCATATTATTCAGTACCAATTCATCATCATTATCGCAGGTACTTGAAATTTAATTGAATGGTTCAGCTGTGGCAATTTAAAGCATTACCTCATGGATTAACTTCAGCTCCTAGGCTGTTCACAAAATTACTGAAACCAGTATTGGCGTTACTGAGGGCTCAAAATCACATTGTAATGGCTTATCTGGATGATATTTTAATTGTAAGCACCACTCAGGAGGCAGCTGAAGAATCTGTTTCAGCAACCACAAACCTATTTGAAACCGAACACCTCCGCTCGGTCCGCAATAACCAACCCGACCTCCCGGTGGCTCAGCACTTCAACTCCCCCTCCCACTGCGTATCCGACCTCTCGGTCCTGGGCCTCCTCCACGGCCAGAGTGATCAACACCGCAAGTTGGAGGAACAGCACCTCATATTCCGCTTGGGGAGTCTGCATCCTCTGGGCTTAAACATTGAATTTTCTCAATTCTGTTAACCCAGACTGCCTCCCCCCCACCTCTCCCTCAGCCCTCTGGCCCTGACATTCCTTCTCCATCTCCCCCCCCCCCCCCTCCCCAGTCGCACTAGCTTCTCATTTTCACACCACAAACAGCTTACAATGGCCTGCTTCCTTTGTCACCAATACTTTTTTGCATATCTTTCACTCATTGTTCCTTATCTCTCCACATCACTGTTTATATCTCTCGTTTCCCTGATCCCTGACCAGTCTGAAGAAGGGTCTCGACCCGAAACGTCGCCTATCTCCTTCGCTCCTTAGATGCTGCTGCACCCGCTGAGTTTCTCCAGCTTTTTGTGTAACCCTCGATTCTCCAGCATCTGCAGTTCCTTCTTTAACAACCTATTTGAAAGGCTAGGGTTTCTGGTACATCCAACAAAATCTGTTACAGCCATCCCAAACAATTGATTATTTGGGGTTTGTTGTTAATTCGGTTGATATGTCAGTAACTTTGCCAACAGCTAAAGTTATGGGTATTACAAATGCTTGTACTTGCCTCGCTGAGAAACCATATCCTTCCAACCGAGAAGTAGCTAGGGTTATTGGTAAATTGGTAGCAGCATTTCCTGCTGTAGAGTTTGGACCTCTGCACTATCAAAGTCTGCAACAAGCCAGAGAACAAGCACTAAAAAAGCGTGCAGGTAATTTTGATAGGTCCATGCAGTTACCAACTACAGCCTTAGCTGAATTACAATGGTGGATTATCAATGTTGCACAATCCACTAAAAATATGTTGGTTCAGCAACCTTCAGTGGTTTTACAGACTGATGTCAGCGCTCTCAGATGGGGAGCTACGGACGGCGAATCTAGCTGTGGTGATAGATGAAGTGTCCAAGAGGATTTAATTCTCCAAACGCATGGCATAAATTATTTGGAGTTATTAGGGGCATTTTATGGATTAAAAGCATATTGTTCCACAATGAATAATTCACACATTCAACTCCAGGTGGATAATACCACGGCTGTGGCATATATCAATCACATGGGAGGCGTAAGGTCAGTCTCATGTGATAATCTGGTTAACATCATGTGGCATTGGTGTATCTCCAGGAACATCTGGCTCTCAGCTATCTACCTACCAGGGAGAGATAATGTGGTGGCAGACAACAGGTCACAAAAGTTCAATGACAATACAGAATGGATGGTAAATCCAGAAGTTTTTATAAAGATTGTCAGCTGCTATGGGTTACCAGATATTGATCTGCTTACATTCAGATTAAATCACCAGTTGCCTAAATATGTTTCATGGGAGCCAGATCCAGGAGCAGTGGCGGTGGATGCATTCTCGCTACATTGGGGACATACATTCTTCTATGCTTTTCCCCCATTCTGCCTGATTAGGCAATGTCTCACCAAAATAGAGCAGGACTCTGCCACAGGCGTTTTGGTGGTTCCAGACTGGCCTATACAGCCATGGTTCCCATTGGTGCTCAGAATGATCACTCAGCCATTCATGACGATCCCCAACTGCAGAAAATTGTTGGTAGATCCAGTAACAGTAGAAAGTCATCTGTTACATGACCGTATTAATGTGTTAATCTGTGGGTTCTGACCAGCCCATTACAAGGGCTTGGACTGTCGGATAGGACCATGGATGTGATAACTGCAGCTTGTAGAGATAGCACTAAGAAAAAATATATGTCTCATATAAAGAAATGGGAAATGTTTTGTGTACAGTCAGATATATCTTATCATACTGCGAGCATACCGGATGTATTGGAGTTCCTTGCTATGTTGCATTTTGATCAGCAACTGAGTTATAGTGCCATTAATAGTGCTCGGAGGGCTTTGTCCTCTTACTTAGAACATTTTTCAGAACGACAATCTATTGGGCCTCATCCGTTAGTATCCTGATTTTATACAATAAAAGGCATTCTGATTCTGATTCTGATTCTGATTCTGATTCTGATTCTATGCGAGGAATTTTTAATAAAAATCCTCCCAAGCCTAGATATACTGGTAAGTTCTCGTTTAATCTTACTATTTCCTTTGCTATGAATTTTATCCTAAATCCAATCAAGAATGCCAAATCCAGGGACAATTTCTTTCCAGCTTGATAACAGAAGCCGCTTTACCATCAAGGGTTAAACAATTCAAATACATTGGGCAAATATGCATCGGCTCTGCTATTCCCAATACAATTCAAGTTTCCCCCTACAGTTAACCAAGTCTTTCCTCCAGTGCCTCTTCTTATTTATGTATGCACTCCTCACTATGGTAACTCATTACTATGTTGATTCTCTACTATGTTGGCCCTTTTACTCAATTAGCTCTTTATTATGTTGGCTTCGTACTCTGTCTAGGGGTTCTCACTTTTATTCTATTGGCTTTGTTCTTCGTCTAGGGGTTCTCGCTAGTACTAGTTCTTCTTATCTCTAAGTAACTCTTCTAGATGGTTAGTATTGATCTTCCGAGGGGAACATACATTTTCAGTCTACCACATCATTTTATACTACCACCTTACGTTTCCAGGGCATGTCTTAATTCCTGATATCCACTAGGGTCTGTCCCTTCCTTGATAGCAACTAAATAGTCCAGTCCTATCTTCGACTATCCTTATATGGATGAGACAAAAGAAGAATGCTAAATTAATGGTCAATTCTCTAACAATTTTAAGACCGGATCCCTTAAGCCCTTTTAAAATTAATTCACATAACTAAATGTTGGCGCAAAGTGAGTATTTTGCCCCAAACCACAGAGAAATTCCTTTTTTATTCAGATCCAATTCTAAAGTCAAAGTCAAAGTCAAAGTCAAAGGAGTTTATTGTCATGTGTCCCTGACAGGACAATGAAAATCTTTCTTTGCATAGCACAACAGAACATAGAAAGCATTGACTACAATTCTATACATAAATACACGCATGACTTAATAAATTAATAAAGTGCAAATAACAGATGGAGGGATATTAATGTTCAGAGTTCCGAGCCAGGTTTAATAGCCTGATGGCTGTAGGGAAGTAGTTATTCCTAAACTGGGTTGTTGCAGTCTTCAGGCTCCTGTACCTTCTACCCGAAGGTAGCAGGGAGAAGAGAGTGTGGCCAGGGTGGTGTGGGTCCTTGATGATGCTGCCAGCCTTTTTGAGGCAGCGACTGTGATAAATCCCCTCGATGGAAGGAAGGTCAGAGCCGATGATGGACTGGGCAGTGTTTACTACTTTTTGTAGTCTTTTCCTCTCCAGGGCGCTCAAGTTGCCGAACCAAGCCACGATGCAACCAGTCAGCAAGCTCTCTATTGTACACCTGTAGAAGTTAGAGAGAGTCCTCCTTGACAGACCAACTCTCCGTAATCTTCTCAGGAAGTAGAGGCGCTGATGAGCTTTCTTAATAATTGCATCTGTGTTCTCTGACCAGGAAAGATCTTCACAGATGTGCACTCCCAGGAATTTGAAGCTCTTGACACTTTCAACCATCGACCCGTTGATGTAAACAGGACTGTGGGTCCCCATCCTACCCTTTCCAAAGTCCACAATCAGTTCCTTGGTTTTGCTGGTGTTGAGGGCCAGGTTGTTGTGCTAGCACCATAAAGAGGAGCTATCCCAATAGTTATTACAAGTTGTCAGTGTTATTTCTTTTGAAGATGAATAAATTGTCCTTTGTTCTCCTTCCTTTTCTTTCTCCAATAGCTAGGTGATATTAAAGTTGGGCACTATGGTAGGTCCTTTTCTTCTTACTTTCTGATGGTAGTTTCAGTTACTATCACTTCCCTCTGGAAGGCAACTCCGGATTGTCAAGATTGACAGCCAGACATAAAAACAGTTTTTATCCACGAGTAGTTGCTCTACTCAACAGCCAAAAATCTGTAGCCTCCCTTTGATCTGGTATTTTGTTGGTTCACATGCTTGATCAATGGTGTTTTATCATTAATGTCTTATTATTATTAATGTTTAGTGTTTTCTGAGTCATTCATAACTGTCACTGTATGTCATGTTGTTACTTGTGGGCGGAGCACCAAGGCAAATTCCTTGTATGTGAATGCTTGGCCAATAAACTTACTTAATTACTTATTTACTTACTAGGGAGTAGGGATACTGAGGAGAATATTGCTCTGCCTGCTAGCCTTTCCAAGTGTCTTAAAGGGGCAGGACAGTATCGGTTCCTCCTGCTGGTCATCTGTTTCTGGGGAGTTACATTACCTTTTGCTGTCTTCTTCCTGTTCTTAAGGGTCTGTGCATTCTTTTACCTCACTCCCCAGATAGTCTCTCGTCGATATACTGTCCAGCAGAACTCAGTGGTACATTAATGCAATATCTTCTTTCCCCACTCCCATTCCTCCTGCACTGTAAGTTTGTTTCTTCTCTACCTAGTGCCATTTCCATTCCTTAGTTGCCATCCCTTTTCAGACTAGCTACTATGTTCCTTTTCTTACTTCCTTTAATTCCATTTTCTTCAATCCAGCTATTTTCTGCCTTCTCGCTGGACACTCCTTGCTCCAGTGAACTGATTGGGTGCAGTTGAAACAAGCTCCTTGATTTACAATCTTCTTTGTTCTAAGGGGTTTTCTGGAGTAGTCATAAGATGGTTTATAATTTTCTTACATAAGATTTTCAGATTTTACTACAATAGTACATCCAATTTGTTCATTCTGGTAAATTACTTAAGGGGGTCTAGGGTAGGGGTCATGTCTCCACGCCCACAATTCCAGGGCGGGATGGTGAGTCAGGATTGCAAAAATGGGTTAGCTTGAGTAAACCCCGTGTGTGACTTAGTTCCTGACATTCGGGCCAACTCTCTCTCTGGTTTATTGGGTCCCAATAGTCTCTTGAATTAATTCCATAATTCCTTGGAATCAGGATATCTCTATATTCTCTAGGATCTCTAAATTCTACATAATCCTGGAAATCCCTTCTTTGACCTTTCTCTTTCATTCTTTCCTTTGTTGGACAGGCCTGACTCCATTGCCCCATTCACCCACAAGTATAGCATTGATTAGGCAACATTGTTGGTCTTATTCTACCCCTGGGTTCCATTGGAATGGGCTCAAAGTTGGGAGTGTAGCAGTGATAGTAATCTGAATAATCTGGGACCCTAATTTCTCCCAATCTGTAATTTACTGGTACTCTGGGAATCCATGCTTCAGAGTTAGATGTTGGTAATTCTTCCTTCACTGTGCATTCGCTTTCTCTCCTAGTTACAGGATAATTATCTTGGTTCCTACCTTCCTTCCAATAATATCTCACAGCTCTGGCTATTTGACTGGCTTGATTCTCAGACCAGTTCCTGTTATTAGTTTTAATTAAATCTGCTATTTTAGTGAGGAGACAATTCAACAAGATAGCACAATATTGAGGGGAACTTGCTCCATTATGATAGTCTAAATTACCTGATTGGTCCATATATAATTTTGAAAAAAAACGGTCTAGAAATTCGTCTGCTCCTTCACCCTTCTCTGCTTTTATTTCCGGAACTTGACTTAAATCACCTGGTTTGTGAAACATTTTTTCAAGGGCCGTTAAAACAGCCTCTTCTCTTGCACTGTCATCAATTACTGTGTTGGCCAATGTTTCATAAGTCGGGTGTCCTAGGGCTACTAGGAATTTGGTATTCTCATCTGGAGTAATTATCTATTGTATGGTCGCCCACAAATCCCGTGAATCTGCATGATATTCACGCATTGTGGTTCGCAAGTACAATATAAAGGCAGCAGGGAACTTCTTCCTATCAGGGATTCTTTTTAGTACTGCCATTATTTCATGGGGCTTTCACAGCATATGGGTGTCTGTAACACGGGGATTATTTATATTCTCTGCGCTGGCCGAATCTGCTACACCAATTCCTTCCCTTACTGTTAACTGCCTATGGAATACCTGTTCAATTTGTAAGCTTTTGGTTACGTCAAAGTCTATTTTGGTATCTAAAATCACTATCTCACCCTCAGATAAATCTTCCGGTTCGCTAGAGGTTTCCCGATACTGACCAAATAAATAATTCCTTTCCACTTGAGTGATCTGCCTTGGCTGTGGCTCACAGAAATAGTCTGGCAGTTGCACTATATCTAACATACCTTTCTTTTCTTTAAACACTGGAGCTAACCTTTTCGTTCTACTCCGGGTGCCATAAGCCACTGGACGATCCATCAATGATGGCGTGGATAGGATCGAAGGATCTGATACCTCAGTATCTGCTGTTGGTAGAACCTTTTCAGATGTAGAATCTGCAGGAGTTGTTTTTGATTCTGCAGACCTAAAATATTTATTATGGACACAAGTCATTCACGGGGCTAGTGAGGCCTGGGAAACGCAAGAGGAACATAGTGGGAGCTGTGAGCTTCCACTGGCATTAACATTTGTCCACTCTCCTAAATACTCATCCTCTTCACCCTCAAAGTCAGCACTAACCATCAGATTCCTAATCTTTAATTTTACAGGGACTATTTTTCTTCCAGGAGATCCAACTTTCCCTTATTCTGAGTGATTCCCTTCATCTCCACTCCGGTCCTTACCACTACCTGGAGGTCGATCTAGTTGACCTTCTTTTAGTTCTAATCCAAGTTTAGCGATCGCTTTTTCCCAACTAGCCATTCTCTTAACCTCCTTATTCGCCATCCGATCCTCAAAATATTTTCTCCATATCCAATTAATTATTTTGCACATTCATTATCACTAGAGCCAGGATTTTGCCATAACTGCCATGTGCCTTTTCATGTCTTTTTGATTATTTCAGGAAGATAATGCCTTTTTCACGATTGAGTGCCTAAATCAACCTTTTTTTGCCATTTTAATGTAACTTACAAGAAAATTTACTGCACCAGGGTGAAACCCCGCTGTAAGTTGGTGTTAAGCGGTGATAGGAGAGGGGTGCGTGGGAAAGGGTCCAGTCTTTGCAGACTGGAGTCATGCTTTGAGTCGGTGTGAAGTGGTGATTGGGGAGGACTAGGTGGGGAAGGATCTAGTCTTTTCAAACTGTAGTCAAGCTGTGAGTAGGTGTGAAGTGTTGGTTGGGGTTGGGTGTGGGGGATATTAGGGTTAACTTTCTGTTTATCGAACCTGCAGTAGAACTCGTTCAGGTCATTGGTGAGCTGATCAAGGAATGGGGGTTTTTCCTCTTGTAGCTTGTGATTTCTTGCAAGCAGTTCCACACTGAAGAAGAGTCATTTGCTGAGAACTTGCTCCTCAACTTCTCAGACTACTTTTCCTTGGCAGCTCTGATTCTTCTACTCAGATTGTACCTGGCCTGCCCGTAGAGGTCTGCATCCCCGCTCCAGTAGGATCTAACCCAGCAAGCGTCAAAATGCCTGAAGTCAAGTCAACGCCTTGTAAAAAATTGATTGATTTGGTAGGAGTGTACGGGAGTGATATATTCTCTACAGACAACTGTGTGCAGTTTTGCAAAGCATGAGAGAAAGCAGTGAAACACGAGAATAAATATTTTGTCTCTCAGCATGTACAGACAGCTAAACACAAGTCGACGGCAGAGAAACTGAAGGTAGGAAATGCGCAAGCTGGTCTCCTCACAACATTTACTGCTGGTTCCAGTCGCAAATCTGAGTTTTCAAGTGATCTGTGCAAAGCATTCATTGATGCTGGAATTCCACTGTGGAAATTGGAAAACAAATCTCTCAGAGGTTTTTTAGGGAAATACACAAAGGAACCTATACCGAGCGAGTCATCATTATGGAAAAATTATGTTGACAGCAACTTCAACATTGTTGTGCAGAAAATTAGAGATGAAGTTGCATGCAACAAAATATCGATCTCAATATATCTGAAGCATATTCTGTCTGACACGGCATATTTTAACATCAGATAATTTGAAAAAAATGCTAGTAGTTATATGCACCAAGGCAATAATGTAGTATACCTTTATAATTATCATTTTTAACCATATTTTGGTGGTGGAAAAACATGCCTTTTTATGCCTTTTTTGTCAATAAATGCCTTTTTCATGCCTTTTTTGTAATTTTATTATGCCTTTTTGCCTGCCTATTTCAGAGATTTTTAGAACCTAAACATCCAGGCTCTAGTTATTACTATGCTGCCAAATGATCAGTTCTATGTATTTTATCCCTTTTACTGTTCTAATTCCCCCCTGTGGCCATAGCTTATTTCCTAATTTCTTGTTTAATGCTCCTGATAAATTTCTTAATTTATCTGCCTTGTGAGGAAACTCATTACACATTCGTTGTGATGGGCTCTTCTCTTCTTCTGTTCCATCTCTTTCTACATTATTCCCCATGCTTCCGAATACCTGAAACAGAATTTTTTTGAATCCTTTTTTATCCCTAAATTTACCAAGCTCTCTCCTAGACAATGGCTAATGGTTCAAAGCGATCGCAGCCTTACAACTCGTTACTCCTTCGCTCCACCAATCCTGTTCTCTTATTCAAATTCTTCATCTATTTCCCACAATTCCACACACTTTCAACCTTATAACTTTCTCAATCCAGTCACTCAAGAATCAGAGTACTCCGGGGAACAATCAAGCACATCCAAACACAATTAAACACACCCCCGCACTCATTTAATTCTCAATCAAAACATCCAAAAATGATCTTCAGGCACGTAAGTAACACTGTCCACAAGCAGGATAACATGCTACCTATTGCTATCATGCACAACCGCACTCTTAAATAAACCACAAACATTAGTTTATTGTAAATCGCCCACTCTAAGAAATCTTCCTCGTGGCGCAATCAATCAATCAGCGGGCAGCGCAGCGATCGAAGGAGTACAACCCCTGATCGAACAACCCCGATTCATTCTTACAAAACAATCTTAAACAAATACGAATATCTAACTTAAACACACTGGTTCTTTAAGTTTCTAAATCCGTAAACATTCGCACAAGCAGCAACACCAATGACGGTCCGCGGACTTTAACACAATCTAAATCTTAACTTTTAATTATTCTCAGTTTATTTACATACATGGAATATTTACAAAATCTGGATCCTATAACTATACAAAAAGCTATATTTTTACAATTTACAAAATGATTTAAAGCACTAACGCACAATTCACGAACACTCGATCTCGATGCCACATCACATTGTTATCACGCAGCGAACCTCTCCCTCTGATACCAAAGATTTTCCCCTTCCTAGTTTACTCTTTGCTGGGGGGTACTATTCCTTAAATGATTATTTTTCCATCGAATCTTACTATCCCTCTGCTAAGACTGAACTTCTATGGAGGAACCTCTATCCCTCCTCTCTGGGTTTGACAGAATTAGGGGTACCCTTCGCTATTAGGATAACTTTTCATCAAGTAAGGTGGTTTCCCTCTCTCAGGTATTCTTCACTATCATGTACTAATCAACAATCAACCAGAGGGTTGCTATTCACTGTTGATCAGCTGCTATTCAGAATTGATCACAGACATGCACCAACTTTGAAGTTCTATACACAGGAATTTGATTTCCACCTTACTGGCAGAACATCAATATGAAATTCAGTATTTGAAAATTTGGCTCTGCAAATATAGACTCAAACTCGAACTCGATCTCCTAATTTTAGTGTGTATCTCTTCTGTTACGCGGGCTCTCGAATCAACTAAAATTGCCCAGTTGAATTCTTGAACGGACTGGAGTATTCCGGCCAATCTATACTCTGTCCGTCCAAGCCCAGTACCTTCTCAAGGCTCTTCGTCCGTCATTTCAGGGAGAGACTCAGATACCTACACACCGAAACTCCTCTCTGCAGGGTACCGAGGATCAAGCGCCTAGCCACTTCGTGCTGTGAGTTATCAATTCCGTTTTTCAGAGCGCACCTTTTCAATTTGCGCTCCTGGCAATGATCTGATCGAAGGCAAGACCTGTATTTTAATACCCCATCAATTCGGATATCAAGTCTAACCCTGGGCCATCCCTCACTCGATGAAGCACGTTTGACTCTTGTTAAAGCAGGTGCAGTCTGCCAACTACGACCAACTACTAAAAGTTTTTTGGCCTCTAACCCACGAAAGGGCCTCTAACCCCACCCTGGTTTTATGGGCCTCCAACCCAAAGGTGTGCTAACCACTCCCCCCATACTTGTTAGACTCTGTCCTAATTATCTCGATTTAACCCTTTCCCAAGCCCGCGAATGATCAATCTGCTCCAACTCAACAAAGTGCCAAAAATCAATGCGAAAACCGCACCATGGGCCCGATTTCTGCACTCGCAATCGAAACAGCTCAACACCCTTGATTGCAAACCTGTGTTTGGGAGTATTTTGAGATCCTGGACGAGCCCCCAATGTAAATTGCTCGTTTCTAAGCTTCCCCCCCCAGTCTAGTTTCGGTAAAAACACTGAATGAAACACTTGAAACCACTAAATTTTATTTTAACAAATGCGCCTTATAGGTCAACTACTGTACCTATCCCACTGCGGGTTCGATCCTCATGTCTGCCTGTTCAAGCCCTCCAGGCCTCACTCAGACAGAGACATTCCAGAAGTTCACGCAGTCCCAAACACTCTCCCAGAAGATCGACGCTGAGCCTCGTGATAGTGGACTTTTGTCCTGGGACCGAACCACATGGGGGTAGTCTCTTAAAAACCCAATTACAGATATTGATTAATCCCATACACAACAGGCATTCCCCTAACTCAATAATACAACAGTTCAATACATTGTATTCAAAACGAACTTTGTAAGGAAGCCAATTTAGAAACATTTACCCTGATTGGCAGGAAACACAGGCAAGGCTCAATACCTCATCCAATCAACACTCAGCAAAGTCAAACTCTGCAACATTATTTACAATTATTTACAAGGTGTATGTCTGGTTTGCAGCCATCCAATCCATTCTATGCATTTTGCACCTAATTGACAGGGTTTGCAGATGTTCTCATTCTTTGCTTGCAAATAGTATATAAGCTCCAGACACACTGGCACCTCTTCGCAGCTTGTCCTAGCTCTGCAAAGAGCAACTCCAAATACATCAAATCTCCCAGCAACCTTGGAGCTTTTACCCCATTTTGAAGTCCTAGCCTCTCCAATTTAGCCATGATTGACACTTTGATTGACTGGATCATAATAAACATAATTGGTCTGAGATGTGCAGAAAAATGTGGTGAAGCGTATCTGGGCAACCCAAAACATTGTGACCAGTCTGGTCCCTAAATCTTTTTGCATTAAGTGCAGGAATTAACCTGTCAGCATTTCTATCTGTGGTCTGAAGTACACCCAGCAGCTCATGCACACATTTAGTACTGACAAACAAAAATCATTTTCTCCCTCTGATGAAATATTTGTGTAACCATCTGAAGATTTGTGACACATGCCGTTGTAAATCCAGCTACCATTCCGTGATCTTTCAATCTTCACATGAACATCTCAGGTGCTGGATATATATTTATATATTTTAATTTACTTTGTTCCTGTTTTCTGAAGAGAGACGTTTTACTTTTTTTCTCTGGGCTGAACTGGTCTTGTGCTGTACTGTTCTATGTTCTATGCTTTATTTTCTATATAACAGGGGTAATTTATCATGGCCAATTAACTGATAGACCTAAGTATCTGTCATCCAACCTGTGGATGTGGGAGGAAACTTGATCACCAAGAGGAAATCCACAGAGAGAACATGCAAACTCCACACAGACAATGCCCAAGGCCAGGATTGAGCCCAGGTCAATGGTACTGTGAGAAAGCTATTCTACCAGCTGTGCATATTGCTCTGAAAGGTCTGTTTAAACATTGATTTACGTTTTGTCTGCGTTGCTCTCCCATTGATCATACACCAGAACAAAGTATCACAATTCTATTTGAGACCTCAAGGATATATCAGGACATTTTTTATTGTTATGATTTTTATTGGAATATGTTGTCTTGAAAAATTATAATTCTGCAATATTTTTAACTGCTCGTTTTTTTCATTTCAATAAGAAGTTTGTGTAATTAATGCCTAATCCAGGTGAAATGGTGTGGGTTGCGCCATATCTGCAGGCTCGTCTCCCATTTCGTGCCAAAACGATACCCCTTCCTCTTCTTTATTTTTTTTTGCTTACAACACCATGTCACGTTTATTTGTATAATAAAGCTCGTACCATGACGTAAACGGAGTATATTTTTATTTAGCAACTCTGTACAGCAGCCACTTGCTCGTGTGCATGCCCGGGCAACTCCCTAACTGCCACACCCCCGGGTTCCCACGTCACCTCCGGCCACCGCATTCCTTACACTATTATTCCCATAATACCACAATGGCTAGACTGAAAGCAATGACATATGTAGAAGATACAAGACTGATTGAAAAGTAAATGAATGCCCTTGTACGGGTTGTTTCCCAGCCACGAAAACAAATCTGTCTTAGTTTATTCTCTCAGGCCCTTCCTCTCCATTTTAACTCTGCAAGAGCATTTATTGCAGCCATGGTCAGTTTCCAATTAAGTAGTCTCACATTCTCAATGGCTGACACCAAAATGGCACGCCCAATGGAGACATTTTATTAAGCAAGATTAATTAACCCACTTAAAATTATGATGAGTGTTTGACAGTGCTGGCCCTGTACTCGCAGGAGTTTAGAAGAATGAGGGGTGACCTCATTGAAACGTACCGAATAGTGAAATGCATGGATAAAGTGGATGTGGAAAGGATGTTTCCACTGATGGGAGAGTCTAGGACTAGAGATCATAGCCTCAGAATTAAGGACATTGAGATGAGGAGGAATTTCTTTAGTCAGAGGGTGGTGAATCTGTTGAATTCATTGCCACAGAAGACTGTGGAAGCCAAGTCAATGGATGTTTTTAAGGCAGAGACAGATAGATTCTTGATTAGTATGGGTGTCAGTGGTGGTTATGGGGAGAAGGCAAGAGAATGGTTAGGAGGGAGAGATAGATAAGCCACAATTTAGTGGTGGAGTAGACGATGGTCTGAATGGCCTAATTCTGCTACTTATGACCTTATGACTTTACAAGCCTTCATCCACGTATCCCTCCAATTCTGAGTCAAGAGGCAGAACCTTCCACACAATGTTAAACTCTGCCTGTCTGAGGAGAATGAGTCAAATTATCCATAACTCTGAGTCTGAAACTGAAGTAGGCAGGCACTTTGGGATTCAAATTCATGACTGTGCTTAAATGACAAGCATTTGAACCTTCATCTGCAAACCTAGTGTATAAATACCTTCACATGTTGAATTTCATTAAGTGGGAGTTATTAGATCATTGAAGAGAAGCTGGGTGGAATTAGAGACTTCAGCATAAAATAATTTGCATACATCCATTCAGAGCATAATGACCTTCATGAATAACAACCATACGGTAATACTTACATCTAATGTTGTGAATTGCTTTGAGAGTTTGGTTATGGCACGAATCATCTGCTGTCTCAGAAATGACCTGGATCTGCTTCAATTTTCCTATCACCACAACAGGTTTATGGCAGATGCTATCTCACTGGCTCCACACTCTGTTCTGGACCATCTGGATAACACAAACACAATCATCAGCCTACTTTCCATCCTCTGCAGTTCAGCATTCAACACAAAAATCCCCAAATCTATCAGCAAATTCCAAGACCTGGATTCCTGAATCTCCCTTGGATTGTTAACTAGAAGAATTGTTGACAAATCATCTAGTCATAGAGTTATAGAGCTTTACATCATGGGACCAGGCCCTTTGGCCCAACTAGTCTATGCCGACCAAGTTGGCATTCTGGGCTAGTCCTGGTTGCATATATTGGTCATATCCCTCTAAACCCTGCCTATTCATATATCTGCTGACATGTCTTTTGAATGTCATTATTGTATTTGTTTCGATAGCTTTCTCTAGCAGCTCTTTCCAAATACAAACCAACATACATAACAATTTAGAGACCTTATCCCTCTAAAGTCATCCTATCCATATACTAAGTATGTTACAAAACTTACCTTGAGCAGCGTTGCAGTTCTGCCGCTCCCCATGTGCATGACTTTGGCGCCTTTCAGAGGGGGGCTGGTTTAAAGTGCGTTTTTTCTCCAGATAGGGCAAATTGATCCGTCTCGGGATTTCGTTGCTGAAGAAAAATCGCTCCGACATTTGTTTGATGAAGGTATTTTTAAACTACGCTAGATCATTTATTAGCTAGAGTAATTTAAAAATCATCTTCTAAAGCCGTGAGCGCTGACAACGGGAAGGATTTTACGTAGGGGAGAAAATAAAGTACACAGTTTATTTTTACATTAAAACGTGGTTTTTAGGAAGCCTTTAATCACATTTTCATGTTGCGACATGGGGACACAAAAAATGTATGAACCGGCTGTATTTTTCCTGCCGACTTCACCGCAAACCGCAACGTTCTAATCCACCGCATTCCACTAAAACCCACTTGCGTTGATTTAAATGACCATTAATTTATGGGAATTAAACACAAAATTCCTTCCATTTGGCCTATAAATTCATGAAAATAAGATTTAAAAATCATGTTATATTGCGAATTATTGTGTGAATGTTATTTGGACACTTAGGCAATTTATAAATGTTTATCTTTTCTTAAGAAATGGATAGATGCTTAGATCTAGTAATTGAATTTTGTAATTAGCTACAATTAGGTAACTAACTAATTATATGCTTTAATTTCAGGTCTTCCAAGTAATATTTTTTCATATTTGTTTCAGAATGCTTCAATCTATAATAACTGAATATTTCATTGAGTTCTCTTAATTTTTAAGAAAGTTATAGGGTTTTGACTGTCATAGATCCCAGCTTTTGTGTTAAGTCAATGGAAAAGCAATAGGGAACAAGATGCTAATTTCCGAGTATGAAAATGGCCATAACTTTTTTTAATACTGAAGATATGGAAGTGAATTAGGTGTCAAATTAAACTTATTTTTATGCTTTATCTGATGGGATAAATTGCAGACTTGATTTTTTAAATCTCAAAATTTTGTAACATTGCTACATATACAGTATCTGTCCAAATATCTTTTGAATGTCATAATTGTTTCTTTTGCAATAGCTATCTCTAGCAGCTCATTCCAAATACAAACTGTGAAAATGTTGCCCCTAAATCTCTTAAATCTCTCCCCTCTCATCTTGTCTTTGTCCTCTAGCTTTAGATTCCGCTACCTTGTGAAAAAGACAGTGAATATTCACTTCATCCATGTCCCTCATGATTTTGTACTTCATTGAGGTCAACCCTCAACCTCTTATGCTCTAAACAAAAAGGTCTAAGCTATCCAGCCTCTCTCCATAACTTAAGCCCACAAGTCCCAATAACATCTTTATGAATCTCTTCTGCATCTTTTTCAACTTAATGACATTCTTCACAATTGGAAAACAGAACTGCACATGGTACTCCAAGTATGTTCTCACCAACTATTTGTACAACTGCATCATGATGTCCTAACTTTTGTTCTCAGTATCTTTCCCAATGAATGCAAGTGTGCCAAATGCCTTCTTTGCCACCCTGTTTACCTAATTCAGCACTTCCACAGAACTATGCTCTGGTACTTTTAAATCTCAATGTTCTACAACTCTGCCTAGGGCTGCACCATTTACTGTGTGAAGGGCCTGGCCCACTTAGACGATTATTTAGGCAACTGCCGGCAACTGTCATAGACGTAGCGGGTCGCTGAAAAATCGGAGACTGGAACCCCCCATATGACAATGTCTTTGACAAGCTACAACAACCTATCACCTAGTCGATGTCAAGCTGCGACAAGCTATGACAAGCTACGATCCTGTCTGCAACAACTGAAGACAACTTAAGACAATTCAGTCGCCGGTACCTGTCACCGGTTGACGTAGATTGATGTAGCTGGTCGCCAAGGGAATTCACCAAAGTCAGCACCAGCGACAACCTACATCACCTCGCGACAACCTACGACAGCACCTACATCAGGAGAAGTCAAGCTATGCTCATTGGCGTCAACCCATTGTCGCCAAACATTTTTGAATAGGTTGAAAATTCAGCAGCGACTAGAAATACGCTACGACTCTTTGGGAGACTGAGGAGACCATTCACGACCATATAGGTGACACCCCTGAGACCATGTGGCGACAGCCTAGTTGCCAGTAATCGCCTAAAAAAGTAGCCTATAGGGCCTGTCCCACTCGGGGGTCATTTGAGTGTCATTTACGTTACATCGTTTACGTGTCACGACGCACGCATGGCGTGCATTACGTGCGCATGGCGCATGGTGAGGCGTGGTGGCGTAAGCAGTGATGCGTGGTCACGTGCGGCACCCCAGGATTTTGGGATTCACAAAATCTTTGCACGCCACCTGTCATTTGCGTGACGTGCAAATTACACCCAAGTAGGACAGGCCCTTATGTGGGACAGGGCCTTGAGTCCTAACCTGGATTGATATACCAAAGTGCAACTCTCACACGTGTCAAAGTTACATTTTGTTTTCCATCCTTGACCTTCCTTCCTAACTGTCGTATATCCTGTTGTAAACTTAGATATCCTTCCTTACTGACCACTATACCACAACATTTGGTGCTATTTGCACATTTACAAACAAATTGAGCTACATTGTTATCCAAATTGTTAATATGTACAGCAAATTACAGTGGACCCAATATGGACTCCTGCAGCACACAATTAGTCACAGGCCTCCAATCAAATAAATATCCTTCAAAAACTGCCCTCCATTCTCCAAGCTCATTTTGAATGCAATTGGCTAGTCACCCTGGATTCCATTCACTGTAACTTTACAAACAAGCTTACCATGAGGGACCTTGTCGGCGGACTTGCTAAATTCAGTTCAGACAATATTCACTTTTCAGCCTTCATCAATACTTTTGGTGACCTCTTCAAAAAATCAATTGGATTTGTGAAACATGAAACCTGCATAAAGCCATGATAACCATTTCTAATCTGTGCCCCCATACCCAAATGCTGGCAGAACCTGTCCCTCATAACCCCCTACAAAAGTGTCCCCACCAGGATCATCAGGCTCACTGGTCTGGAGTCAATTTGTTTGTCCTTGAGACTGAGGAAGGGTCTCAACCCAAAATGTCACCCATTCCTTCTCTCCAGAAATACTGCCAGTTCCGCTGAGTTACTCCAGCTTTTTGTGTCTATCTTTGGTTTAAACCAGCATCTGCAGTTCCTTCCTACACAATATAATTTGAAGTCTGTTTTGTGTTTCTTTCTACATTATTTTTTACAAGTCTGAGCAGATGTAGAAAAACAAACAATCAGTGTTAAATAGTATTCTGGGTGACCAAAGAGAACATGGGGGGGGGGCACAGTGGTGCTTTGGTGGAGTTGCTGCCTTATTGCGCCCGAGACCCGTTTTTTATCCTGACAACGGGTGTGGTCTGTACAGTGTTTGTTCGGTCTCTCTGTGACTGCATGGGTTTTCTCCGGGTGCTCCAGTTTCCTCCCACACTCCAAAGTTGTACAGGTTTGTTGGTTAACTGGCTTCAATAAAATTGTGAATTGTATCTAGTGTGTAGGATAGTCCTAGTGCTGATTAGCACAGACATGGTCAGTCAAAGGGCCTGTTTCCACACTGCATCTCTAAAGTCTAAAGCCTAAACATGAATAACGGTAGTAACAGATTGTCACAGGGTGCTAACTAGTTTGAGTAAGTTAAGTGATCTTCAGAAATCATCTTGGAAATTAGTTTAATGTCATTTAGAGCATAACATCATCAAAATGCCATGATGAGAGGCTGCAGTTATGAAGACAGATGTGAAATCCTGGTATTATTATCACTGAATCACGTACAGCAAAACTGAGATTTAATACGTTTGAAAAATTATGATGAGCTTTGATAGAGTGAATAACAAAGGATTAAATCCTCATGAGTGTGTTATTGATATTGAAGGCTATCATCTTTTGTTGTGTTCATTATATGAATCCTGACTTTGTAATAAGAGCTTAAAAGCTCCCAATCCGTTCTTCCCTTGCCAAGATATTCTTTTTCCACATGATGATTACAATAATTTCAAATGCTGTGCTCATTTTTCACAAGCATTTAGCCACAGATTCTGTATAAACTGCACACTCTCCATTGAGATTCAAAGTAGATTACGTAGAAGGTCAATGGATATTTAAAATGCAGAGGAGCCTGGAACCAGCATAGGTGTAAATTAACTATGGACCATTTTTTTTAAAGGAACAATTTGCTATTGTTTTAACATTGTTGCTTCAACCCAGGCAAAGTTCAATATAGTTACTCCAGTTTTCCTTTAAGTTGAGAAGGGCAGGTGATTGTTCATGCCATTGCCAACCCGCAGTGTCTGTTGAACTTGGCAAGCTGCCACTTTCTTGCCATGAATTCCAGCAAGGTTGTTAAGAACAAAAGATATAAGTAACTAATGTGGAGTCCAGTTCCACGGAGTAAAAGTTGCAAGGAGCCCAGTATCATTCTCCTGCTTCATCCTAGGCTGTCCCTCACTTGCTCCCACGCTGGTTTGGTGGGTTCTGTGACAGATGTGGACAATGGGGAATACACAAACTCACCCACAGATGGACCAAGTGGTGAATGTTTGGTCAGGTGGTGGACTTCTTCTGCCAATTAAGCTGGGCTTCTGTGCGGTCCGGACACATCGGCATGAGTTTCTAAGTGTGATCCCAAATGCTCCTTCTCCAGAGGATGGCACGGTGGCCTTGTAGTATAGTTGCTGCCTTACAGCACCAGAGTACTTGAAGCTCTGCAAGATGTAGTCAACTCCAAAACGTGACTGTGATTTCAAAGGTTGTCTAACAGAGGGTGCAATATAGTAAAGGTCTGTCAAATGATGATAGCAGAACATATGGTGATTTCTCAAAAATTTACTGGGGAATGTTGTTCCCTGTATATAGAGCACACCCAAACAGACTTGTGTTTCTTCTCTGTCCGAGTTAGAAAGAGCTCTAGGGGCTAGTGGAATCAAGAAATATGGGGAGAAGGCAGGCACGGGTTATTGATTGGGGACGATCAGCCATGATCACAATGAATGGCGGTGCTGGCTCGAAGTGCCGAATGGCCTCCTCCTGCACCTATTTTCTATGTTCCTATCAAAAGCCTAGGTCACCCTGGAACCTTATACAGACATAGAGATTTTGTTTATTTAGTTTCGTTTAGAGACACAGCGTGGAAACAGGCCCTTCAGCCCACCTAGTCCGCACTGACCTGCGATCCCCGCACATTGACACTGTGCTACACGCACTAGGGACAATTTTACATTAATACCAAGCCAATTAACCTACAAATCTGTACGTCTTTGGAGTGTGGGAGGAACTTGAAGATAACCATATAACCATATAACAATTACAGCACGGAAACAGGCCATCTCGGCCCTTCAAGTCCATGCCGAACAACTTTTTTCCCTTAGTCCCACCTGCCTGCACTCATACCATAACCCTCCATACCCTTCTCATCCATATGCCTATCCAATTTATTTTTAAATGATACCAACGAACCTGCCGCCACCACTTCCACTGGAAGCTCATTCCACACCGCTACCACTCTCTGAGTAAAGAAGTTCCCCCTCATGTTACTCCTAAACCTCTGTCCCTTAATTCTAAAGTCATGTCCTCTTGTTTGAATCTTCCCTATTCTCAAAGGGAAAAGCTTGTCCACATTAACTCTGTCTATCCCTCTCATCATTTTAAAAACCTCTATCAAGTCCCCCCTTAACCTTCTGCGCTCCAGAGAATAAAGACCTAACTTATTCAACCTATCTCTGTAACTTAGCTGTTGAAACCCAGGCAACATTCTAGTAAATCTCCTCTGTACCCTCTCTATTTTGTTGACATCCTTCCTATAATTGGGCGACCAAAATTGTACACAATACTCCAGATTTGGTCTCACCAACGCCTTGTACAATTTTAACATTACATCCCAGCTTCTATACTCAATGCTCTGATTTATAAAGGCTAACATACCAAAAGCTTTCTTTACCACCCTATCTATATGAGATTCCACCTTCAAGGAACTATGCACGGTTATTCCCAGATCCCTCTGTTCAACTGTATTCTTCAATTCCCTACCGTTTACCATGTACGTCCTATTTTGATTTGTCCTGCCAAGGTGTAGCACCTCACATTTATCAGCATTAAACTCCATCTGCCATCTTTCAGCCCATTTTTCCAACTGGCCTAAATCACTCTGTAGACTTTGGAAATCCTCTTCATTATCCACAACACCCCCTATCTTGGTATCATCTGCATACTTACTAATCCAATTTACCACCCCTTCATCCAGATCATTGATGTACATGACAAACAACAAAGGACCCAACACAGATCCCTGAGGCACCCCACTAGAAACCTGCCTCCAACCCGACAAACAGCCATCCACCATTACCCTCTGGCTTATCCCATTCAGCCACTGTTGAATCCATCTTGCTATTCCTGCATTTATACCCAACAGTTGAACCTTCTTAACCAACCTTCCATGAGGAACCTTGTCAAAGGCCTTACTGAAGTCCATATAGACAACATCCACTGCTTTACCCTCGTCAATTTCCCTAGTAACCTCTTCAAAAAATTCAAGAAGATTAGTCAAACATGACCTTCCAGGCATAAATCCATGTTGACTGTTCCTAATTAGACCCTCTTTATCCAGATACTTATATATATTATCTCTAAGTATCTTTTCCATTAATTTGCCCACCACTGAACTCAAACTAACCGGTCTATAATTGCTAGGTTTACTTTTAGAACCCTTTTTAAACAATGGAACAACATGCGCAGTACGCCAATCCTCGGGGACTATTCCCGTTTCTAATGACATTTGAAATATTTCTGTCATAGCCCCGGCTATTTCTACACTAACTTCCCTCAATGTCCTAGGGAATATCCTGTCAGGACCTGGAGACTTATCCACTTTTATATTTTTCAAAAGTGCCAGTACTTCTTTTACTTTGAAACTCATAGTATCCATAGCTACTCTACTAGTTTCCCTTACCTCACATAATTCAATATCCTTCTCCTTGGTGAATACCGAAGAAAAGAAATTGTTCAATATCTCCCCCATCTCTTTTGGCTCTGCAGATAGCTGTCCACTCGGTCTCTCCAATGGACCAATTTTATCCCTTGTTATCCTTTTGCTATTAATATAGCTGTAGAAACCCTTTGGATTTCTACAGCTATATTCTGATCTAAGATCTCGCAGAAACCCCATGTGGTCGAGGGGAGAACGTACAAACTCCGTGCAGACAGCACCTGTAGTCGGGATTGAACCCCCCCGTGTCTCTGGCGCTTAGCACTGTAAGGCAGCAACTCCACCACTGTGCCACCATGCCACCCAGCCTCCACCATCCAGATCTCTGGATTCTGCTCTCTATGGAACTTCTGGACAGGCTTATATTTTTATTTTCTTTATTAACCTTTTCTCCTCACCTCTTCATTATTTTCATGAGGATGTTACATTTACAACCATTGGTCAGCAGTGAGTAGAATAACACCGATTCTCAGACCAGAGTATTGCTTCTTCACAACACATGCATTTCCTGTAATTAAATGGATAAATAGCAAAAAACTTTACTGTAAATTATGCTCCATTATCCAGCTGGAAAAATGGTGGTTTATAATCATTTAATCTGCACACAGATTGATCTTTTGGATTTGCCAGAATACACCCAGGCCTCCAGGTGCCTTTAAAGGGTAATCTAGCAATGCTGGCAGTGGCAAAATGAAGAGAAAAGTAGGCTTAAATGTTGTGGCATGTTTCAAATCTCCCAATGCCAAGTCCCAATGAGTCAGCAGCATACGTACCAAAGCTGGTGACAGAAATTTGTGTTGGGAAATCTCCCAGTTACCGTTAAAGATGGTATGAGCACAAGGGGCTATGTGCCTTTGTGAAAATGCTGAGTCTTCTTATAGCACAAAGGGTAAATACTCACAGTGGCGAAGTGTAGTGGTAGATCTACTGTCTTACAGCACCAGAGACCTGGGTTTGATCAAATCTACGGGTGCAATCAGTATGGATTTTGTACGTTCTCCCCATGACCTGCGGCGGTTTCTCCAAGATCTTCAGTTTCATCTCACACTCCAGAGACGTACAGGTTTGTAGGTCAATTGGCTTGGTGTAAATGTAAAAATTGCCCCCAGTATGCGTAGGGTAGTGTTAATGTGCGGAGATCGCTGGGTTGGTGCAGCCTCAGTGGGTTGAAGGACCTGTTTCCGCGCTGTATCTCTTAACTAAACTAAATTAAAATAAGGTGTCTGAGTCTTTACTTCCAATCCCACTTGTGCATGAGGCAGGAGGGTTTCATTTAATCATTGTGATCATTGGGATTAAGTAATATAATCAATGTCTGACACCAGGCTGCCAGTTATAATGTTTTAATTTCTCTTCAACCCAACCATAATCTGGTGTGAATTGTTTGGACCCTCCAGTTTTATTTTTAGTTTTAGAGATACAGCACGGAAACAGGTCCTACGGCCCACCGAGTCTGTGGCAACCAGCGATCACACCATAGCACTATCCTACACACTAGGTAAATTTACAATCTTTACTGAAGCCAATTAACCTATCGACCTGTACGTCTTTGGAATGTGGATGGAAACTGGAGCACCCGGGGAAAGCCCACACAGTCGCAGCAGAATGTACAAACTCGGTACAGACAGCACTCATTGTCAGGATCGCACTGGGTTCTCTGGCGCTGTAAGGCAGCACCGTGCCACCCTTACTGTGCAAGTTTTGAACAAGATCAATATATTAGCATAACAATGCACTTTACGATCAGAATTCTTACAAAATTGGTATTAAGCTGGAAAAAAATCAGTGTACGACAATTTTGATTCAATTTTGGCTCCCTTTTCTCACAACCACATGCAAGTGGTTTTGTGCATCCCACCTCAGTAATCTTCAGCTTCAAGGACCAATGGGTGCAACTTGGCAGTCAGATCAAGGCAGTGGCTACAGATTCATGCATGTTTTATGTTAATAAATTCATAAATTGTAGGAGCAGAATTAGACCATTTGGCCCATTAAGTGTACTCCGCCATTTAATCATGGCTGATCTATCTTTCCCTCTCAACCCCATTCTCCTGCATTCTCCCCAAAACCCTTGACACCCATACTAATCAAGAAACTTTGAATCTCCACCTTAAAAATATCCATTACCTTGGCCTCCACAGCCTTCTGTGGAAATGAATTCCACAGATTCACCACCCTCTGATGAAAGAAATTCCTCCTCATTCCCTTTCTGAAGGTACGTCCTTTTAATCTGAGGCTATAGCACATGGCCCTTGACTCTTTCACTGGTGAAATCATCCTCTCCACATCCACACTATCCAGGCCTTCCATTATTCGGTAAGCTTCAATGAGGTCACCTCATCCATTTTAACTCCGGTGAGTACAGGCCTACTGCTTCCAAACGCTCATCATTTGTTAACCCAATCATTCCTGGGTTATATCTCGTAACCCTCCTCTGAACCCTCTCCAACGCCAGCGCATCCTCCCTCAGATATGGGTACCAAAACGGCTTACAATACTACAAATGCGGTCTGACCAGTGCCTTATAAATCCTCAGCATTACATCCCTGCTTTTATATTCTAGCCCTCTTGAAATAAATGCTAGAATTGTATTTGCCTTCCCCACTACCAAATTGACTTTTGGATATACTACATCAAGTCCCTTTGCACCTCCAATTTCTTAATTCTCCCTCCATTTAGAAAATAGTTTACGGCTTTATTCCTACTTCCAAAATGTGTGACTCCACGCTTTGCTCTGCTGTTTTCCATCTGCCACTCCTCTGGTCACTCTCCCAACCAGTCCAAGTTCTTCTGCAGAGTGCCTGCTTTCACTATGCTGACTGGTCCTCCACCTATCTTCATATCATCTGCAAACTTGGCCGTAAAGCCATCGGTTCCCTCAACCAAATCATTGATATACATCGTGAAGTGTAGCGGCTCCAGCACCGAATCCTGGGGAACTCCACTGGTCACTGGCAGCCAACCAGAAAAAAAACCCTTTATTGCCACTCTTGGGCTTCTGTCTCCAGCCAACCTGCCACCCATGCTAATATCTCCCTCTGATACCATGGGCTCTCATCTTCTTTAGCAGTCTCAAGTCCGGCACTTTAACAAAGGCCTTCTGAAAATCCAGGTAAACCACATCCACCAACTCTCCTTTGCCTATCCTGCTATTTACTTCCTCAAAGAATTTCAACAGGTTCCTTAATTCTTCTGCTGTGGAAGATTGAATATTTTGCACCACCAGCAAAAAAAAGAAACAAAAAAGATGCAATTTAGATTGTAGGAAAAAAAATCTCAGGGTGTGAATATCTCTCAAAAATCTAAACTCTTATTAGATTTAGTAGAGGGAAAAAAAATTATAAAAGATAACACAAGCAAATTTTGTGGAAAGCTGTGCTCGATCTAATTATGTATCTATTATTTAAAAAAATGAATGGAACATGTTAAGCGTTGTCAAATCAGAAAAAAAACATTTTAACATTTAGGTTTATTTGGTGGGGAAATCCACGTGCGAAGTTGCATCCATGTGAAGATGCCCATTGACAAAATTAGGGAAAAGATACCAAATGAAAGAGGTTCACATTTTTGCTGATAACCAATTTAGTGGATGAAATTGCCCTTCCAACTTTTTTGCAAATTTCAGCTGTCACTAATGATGAGTCACAAATATGAAGAGAGTTTGAGAGAATTCTCAAAGTGAATAATAACACAAAGTTATATTTCTTACAAATTCCTTCCCGTGAATTAAAATTCTAAAACTTGGTTCAGAAAATCTTCAGCAAGAATAATCTAAATGTGATACTGACTGAGGCTAAGCCAACAATAGACGCACTATATTTGCAACCAGCCACCATTTGGGACTCAACATTTGAATTAATCGATAAAATATCAACAGGAAAGCTTTGCAAGGAGCATATATGCCACAAAACCAGGATGGACTGTTTATCGCAAAAGTTTAGATTGAGTAGATAAATATAAATAATGTCTATCTAACCTGAAGTCTAATGGAAGATAGACACGTAATGTTGGAGTACCAGCGTCTTTGGAGAAAAGGAATAGGTGACGTTTCGGGTTTCATCAGACTCTTCGTCATTTAAAATCTAACTTTTTTATTGATAAAGTAAGGAAACGAATGGGTTCGTCCCACTTAGGCGATTTTCCAGGCGACTGCCGGCAACTGTCAAGTTTCCGGCAGTCGCCTGAAAAACTGGCAACTGGAATGGCGACGGTCAGAGTGGAACACACATGCACACATCGCTTCTTTCACCAGCCCGTTATGCAGGCGGGGGACAGGGCAAGTGGGGAGAGCGCTGTCTGAGTGAAATTCACACAGTGCAAAGCCAAGGTGATACAGACACCCACCGCGATGAACAAGAAGGTTGGCACTGTAATTAAGATGGCTAAAAAGCACAATGTATGGTAAGTCATTTAAAAGAGGGAGGAGGGGTGGGGGGAGAGGGCGGATAAGGAGGGAGAAGGAGTGGAGGCAACATGTAAGAAGCCAGAGATACATGGCTGTGAAGCTCGGCGGACATTTAACATTACCAGTAGGTTATCCTTGGTTCTGAAAACTACTGCTTAGGTTTTTTCCCCCGACGGGCCAATGAAATTCATTGGTCAGCACCTGCTACAACCTACAAGAACCGCCAACCTCCTGGAAACCCACTTGGACCCCCTGGCAACCCACCTACAGCACGAGAATTCTCGCTATTCTCCATGGCGGTTTCATTCTGGTCGCCGCTAATTTTTCAACATGTTTAAAAATTTGTGGTGACCATAATGAGGCTGCGACTTGTTCCCAGAATGCGGGAACTCCTCACGGCCATAAGGCGACTCTCCGGCAACTACCCGCGAACATGTGGTGACCATGTGGCGACTGCAGTCTCCTGCAGTTTCCTAAAAAGTTGCCTAAGTGGGACAGGCCCATTAGGAGGATACTTTCACTGATGAGGTATATGTGGATATTCAAATGCCATTTGATCAAATGCCACATTATGACCTTTTCTTCAAGACTGAAGCTCAGAGATTAAAGGAGCTAGAGCAAAATAGTGAATTAACTAAGATTGACTTGAGATGCTCTTCTTGATGTTCGAGGAATCAACAAATTGGGGAAATAGAATGAAAGAGAATTGGAAAACGGCTACTTAGAGTGACACAAGAAATACTATCGACAAGAGTCCCAATAATGGGATTGGGAACCAATACAATTGTAGCTTTCAAAAGGGAGTGTTTGGGAAAGTGGATCGACTGGATTGCTCTCAGAAAGAGCAAGTATGGATGCAATGGGCCAAACATCTTCCTTCCATTCTGTAAGCAATTTGTAATTTAGTATTACAGACTACAGTCATTTGTCACTTAGCGGCCATATTTTCTGAACGAGCAACCTACTTGTGGTAATCAAATCACCCTTGGTGTTCTCTATTTATATGCACTCATTTTTGAAGAAATTAACATTCACATTCCACAAATATTCAACTAGAATGCTTATCGTTGTCTTCCAGTCAAAATGATCTGCTTCATCTTGGATAAGTTAGTGCAACTTTAATGCTGTTCAAATGGTTAGCTGTTGTCTCATTGTGGAACTGTCAGCAAGAGGGGTTGCATTTGATACTTTTGTTTTAATCATAGCATTTTCAACCTTGAAATACTCAGATAACTCACCTTCTGTTTATTTCTTCCTGGTGTAAAAGGGATTACAACAGTCCATCTGTGGCGATCCTTCAAGTTTACACCTGTAATGGGCCCATTGACGGCAGCAAAGAGACCTATTGCCTAATGGCAAAAAACCCACCGACTTTCTGCCTGAGGCACACAGATACAAAAGTTTTAATCCGATGACATTTCATCGGAAGAGTGGTCGGCAGTAGTTCTTTGCCTATCTTTGGCATCTCAGAGGAAGTGAATGTATTCTCCAGTTAGGCAATATTAATCAATCAATTCCCAGCTCCTGCTGTACTAGTTCAATCTTCCTTTGCTTGGCAACACCCTCTCCTTAGCATATAAAAACCTCAATGCATCTAATTCTAGCTGGCAGAATCTAAAACTCCAGTATTGGGCCAAGGCTGGCAAGCAAAGCTGGAGCCTCAATTTCCTGCCTACAATCCACTGTGGAGACCCTAATGAATCCTAATGTTTTTTTCAAATCAGAACTATTGGGAAGCCATTCAATCTAGCCTGGTAAATAATCTATCTATCTATATTACTGAAAGTCTGATCTTGACCACTTCCTGTTGTTCTGTATATTGATTTTAGTAAAACGCTGCCACTTACGGCTGTGATTTGTGGCCATCTTACTCAGAGTCCCCCTCCGTTGTGCAGGACAAGAGGAGTTTCCCCATCGATGACAGATAAAAGAGTTATTAGTGTTTAAAAAATGTTGAGATCCCCTCTCCTGAAGACCTCGCCCCTTCCGTAGGGAATATAAAACCCGGATGTGTTGAGTGACTCAGTCAGTCTCTGATGGGGGAAGCGAGAGGGTCATGTCTCTCAGACTGAACTGTGAAGGAAATGGTTGGTGGTGGTTGGTTTAAAATAAAGCACAGCAAATGGTTGGTGGGCGTTGGTTTGAAATAAAGCACAGCAAATGGTTGGTGGTGGTTAGTTTGAAATAAAGCACAGCAAATGGTTGGTGGTGGTTGGTTTGAAATAAAGCACAGCAAATGGTTGGTGGTGGTTGGTTTGAAAGAAATCACAGCAAATGGTTGGTGGTGGTTGGTTTGAAATAAGGCAAATAATTAAAAGTCTAAATTTGACAACTTCCTGTTTGCACTGCATATTTATTTTAGATAAAATGCTACCACTTACGGCTGTGATTTTTGGCCATCTTACTCAGTCCCCCTCCTCTCTTCAGGTGCAGATGATTCTGCCCATCAATGAAAAATAAAAGTGTTATTAGTGTTTATAAAATGTTGAGAATCTCTCTCCTGTCAATCACGCCATGAAGGCCACACCCCTTATGGTGGGGGGGGGGGGGAGGGGGGAGGGGGGAAGGATTATAAAACCCAGAAGTGTGGGTGTGGCTCAGTCTCTGCAAGATATAGTAGGGGGAGGTAACGTCTGAGCTGTGAATCAACTAATCACATTGAATGTCTACTGAATTGTGAGTGTGGTGTTTTTGTGGTGTTTTGTGTGGTGTTATGGTGGTTTGATGGTGGTTTCACCCTGCTTAAAATGGTATGAAACTGCATTTGAATGTGGTGGCCTTGCACCCGGCAAGAAATGGTATGAAACTGCACTTGATTTGGTGGCCTTGCATCCTGTTTGAAATGGTATGAAATTGCACTTAAATTTGGTGGACTTGCACCCTGCTTGAAATGGTCGGAAACGTCACTTGAATTTGGTGGCCTTGCATCCTGCTGAAGTGGTTTGAAACTACACTTGAATATGGTGGCCTTGCACCCTGCTTGAAATGGAACGACACTGCATTTGAATTTGGTGGCCTTCCACCCTGCTTGAAATTGAATTTCAAGGAATAGCCGTGAATCAACTGCCAGTTCACCAGACGTAAGTGAGCTGCCAGTACATCAGACTTGAGTGACTGAGCTGCCACCCTGAGATTCCATTTGGCCCACAATGTCCATACTAGCCCTCTGGAAACCAGTCCCTTCAGCCCACAACACCCATACTAGTGCTCCAGAAAGGCCCCACCCCCCCCCCCCCCCCAATTGCCACCAATATTGGAATTGGTGGAGAGGTGGAATATTGTGTTGGGGGACCAGCCCTCCCATGTGAACATGGGACCCAACAGGTCCCACTCAGTCCAGTATATTACTAAAACGCTCATCTTGTTTGTTAATGAGTCTGTCTGTCTGTCTGTCTGTCTGTCTGTCTGTCTGTCTGTCTGTCTGTCTGTCTGTCTGTCTGTCTGTCTGTCTGTCTTTCTGTCTGTCTGTCTGTCTGTCTGTCTGTGATTCATGCCTTGAGTCATGCCAAAACGGTACACGATAGTGCTACAATTTTTGGACCATCTTTCTCACTAATGTCTTATGGTGTGTTTTTATAATGTTTGTTCAGATTGATGTTAAATTTTACAAGTTATTCACATTTTTAACTTTACATAATCCATTTTGAGAAAGAATCACTTGTACACTGCAGTGGCAGTTTCAGCTATGACCCCACAATGCGATCTAATTTACATACAAAAAACTCAATCTCCCTGATAAAAGCATGCTAGACACAGACTGGGCATGGAGATGCATTCCTCCCTCCCCCTCTCGCGGCTCAAGACTGACTTTCAGTTATTTTTAAATGCCGCACGTGTGGAGCCGCGGGAGGGGGATGGGGAGGGAGAGGGAGAGGCAAGCAGCCATGAGAGGGGGGGGAGGAGGGAGTGAGAAAGGCTGGCAGAAGCCTCCTCCCACCTCCCTGAGCAAGGCTGGACACAGACACGGACACAGACTGGGCCCGGAGCCGCGCTCTTCCCACGGCTCCAGACCGGAATATTGCATTGATGGAACAAGGCCCAACGGGTCCCACTTAGGGTAGGGAGGGGAGAGGGGTTATGGACAATGTTAACAAAGACATGACCCAGTCCAATGAGAGGTTTGTAACATTGTTAGGAGAGGGAGGGGACGAGGATTGTTGTTTAATGTTATTTAAACAGATAGAGGGAGAGGGGGTTAGGGAGGGAAGAAGGGTTATGGAGGGAGGGAGGGAGGGAGTGACTGAGGGTAGGGGAAAGGAGAGGAGGGTGGGAGAGGTGAGGGCGGGAGGAGGGGAGAGGAAAGAAGAGGAAGGGTGAAGAGGGGGAGGGAGTGCTGGGGGATGAGAGGAAATGAGCCTCACCTGAGCAGTTGGGGGCTATCGATGAGTGGTGGAATATTATGTTGGGGGAACGGGTTGTGTTGGGGGAACAGGTGAGTGGTGGAATATTTTGTTGGGGAAACGGGTTACATTGGGGGAATGGGTGAGTGGTGGAGTATTGCTTTGGGGGACGGGTTGCGTTGTGGGACCAGGCCTCCCATGTGACAGGGACCCGACGGGTCCCACTTGTTCTAGTAATTTGATAGAATTTGGCCCAGAATATGGGTGATCCACATATCTCATTATTTGCATCATTTTATACTTTTTTTCAGTGAGATATTTTGGGTAAAGCAAATTATTTTAATACATCTATTTTGTACAAAATTTAACAAAATCATTTTTTTTTTAAATTCTTGTTTCTAGGCCTAGCTTCAATCTTCTCAGTGTGCCAAAATAGTTTTGACATATTTTGAGTATGCAGTGTACAGAAGGACACAGGACTGCATTATTCTCCTTACCATATGCAAATATATTTTTCCTGGTGCAAAAGGAATACCAGCAGCACAGCAGTGGCAAATGTTTAGGTTTACACATGCTGTGAGTACATTGCTGAGGTGAATAATCTCATTGTTGAATGGGCAGAAACCCCCACCTTTGGCTTCATCTACCTGCAGGATTTAATCTGACGGCCTTTCAACATGTAGTCCAGCTGTAGGCCTGAATAGAATGAATGTAGAGAGGATGTTTCCACCAGTGGGAGTCTAGGACCAGAGGCCATAGCATCAGAATAAATGGACGTGCCTTTATAAAGGAGATGAGGAGACATTTATTTAGTCAGAGGGTGGTGAATCTGTGGTATTCATCGCCATAGATGGCTGTGGAGGCCAAGACCATGGATATTTTTAAGATGGAGATTGACAGATCCTTGATTAGTAAGGGTGTCTGGGTTATGAGGAAAAGGCAGGAGATTGGGGTTGAGATAGATCAGACATGATTGAATGGCAGAGTAGACTTGATGAGCCGAATGGCCTAATTCAGCACCGAAAACTTATGAACCTATGAACGAAAGTTGCAAGTGTTCTTTCCCTATCTTTTGTGTCTCAGAGGAGGAGAATGATAAAATAAATCAAAGTAATTTGCTTTATTGGGTACAGGATAATTATTTTACTCAAATTTTGTAATGAAGCTATCATATTTTTTGATAACTCAAATTTATAGGCTGCTGTTCCTGTCAGATTGTGATGGTCACGTCAGGACAATTTACTCCAAAGTAGAGCAGAAGAGCATGAGACAGATTTAGCATAATTTAAGGATCTAAAGTCTGGTTGCAACCATTGGATTACTAACATAATCCTCGAAAGACATTTTGTCCACAAAGTGGAGCATAACTTTGCACTGAATTAGACACCACGATAAATTACATTGATTGTACCCATTTGCAGACCATAATTCATCCATTTTTTCAGATTCAAGGGGGATTATTATGGTCCCAAAGAGATTTTTTAGATATTTTTATATTGCGAAGAATCTACTAATTGGGTCGAATGTTTTATCACTATTGGTGTAATCACCATTGCAATTGAAATCACTCTTTGCAATCTACCCAAGTATGACATTGCTAACCATTGTGCTCACACATTTCTTTTAAAGTTTACCCCTCTCATCTAAAATCTGTGACTTCGTGCTTTTGGCATTTCTACCCTGGGAGGAAGATTCTGACCTTTCCTACACCTCTACAATTCTACTTACTTCTATCAGGTCACCCCTTACCTTTCGATGCTCCAGAGAAGACAATACAGTTTTGCCTCGCCTCTCCTTATAGCCAATACTCTCTAAGCAGGACACATTCTGGTCAACCTCTGCTGCACCCTCTCCAAAGCCTCCACATCCCTCCTATGATGCAGTGACCAGCATGGCACATAGTACTCCAAATGATGCCTCACCAAAGTTTTATACGGATGCAATATGACTCCCTGACTTTTCAGGATCAATGCCCTGACAAATATGCCAACAGGTTTCTTGACTGCCCTATGTACTTATCTTTTCACACTATCTCTCTCCAAAACATCTGCACTAGTTTGGTGGGATATCACTTGCTTGCATCCTTTGTTACCTAACCAGTCAGTGCCACAGAATCACTGACCATGGTTTCTCTGCTCCTTCAAAATCTACCATTATGAATCCTGGTCAAAAAGGAGCAGGAATAGAACCACATTTTAGCAGAGGATTCATCTATTGTAAGGCCATTTTGGTAAAGTCTGTATTTCTGTGTATAAAAAGACAAGCCAAAAAAGTATGGTGCCAGGAAGTCTAGGTCCCAGATCAATGTTGCAGATAAGAAATGTATGAGTATCTCTTCAATTGTCAGAATGAATGAGATTATTGCAAAGGACCTCCAAAGTAGTGTAAATGCATGAAGTTGATTGGTTGCTACAAAAGAAATGTAAATAATGTTGCAAAACAGTTACCCTGCTGTTTGTTGATTGGCCAAAGTGTTAAGCCCTGGCAGGATTGTTTGGAGTTCCAGGATAAATGTTGCATTATTCAGTTAAGTTAGCTTCCTTCCAGAAGCTTCTCCAAGAAACAATGTATGGGAGACTCTAATTGGTTTGGGGAACTGTCAATAATATATTGATGTAATTAATATGTTTGATTGGATTGTAATGAGACCACCCCTATGTATGTTCGGCCCCTCAAGGTTCGCAGACCTATAAATGGTGGCTCCATCTTAGATCGAGGTCGATCTTCTGGAAGTGCACTTGGGAATGCGTGACCTTTTGGAGTGTATCTGCTTGCATGAGGCTGGAGGGCTTGGCCAGGCAGAGACAAGGATCGAACCAGGGGTGGTTTAGGTATCGTAAAGGGGAATTTGCTGATCAATCTAAAAATAAAGTTTAGTTGTTCTGGTGCTTGACTCAGTGTTTTTGACTGAACCAGACTGGGGGGGTAAGCTTGAGAAGAGCGTATTTACACCATCACCCAAAGATCTATCCTTGGCACATCCCATTTTCCATCACCATGCGTCGCCTCAGCAACATCATTTGAAGGTTACACAAAAACCTGGAGAAACTCAGCGGGTGCAGCAGCATCTAAGGAGCGAAGGAGATGGGCGACGTTTTGGGTCGAGACCCTTCTTCATTTGAAAACTTGTTGTTTGGCTGATGACTCACAAATCTACCTTATCAGCCTCTCTCATAACCTTTCCTCTGTCTCT
Organism: Raja brachyura; assembly: GCA_963514005.1. The sequence goes on along the minus strand of OY740782.1, from coordinate 99,011,980 downwards.
AACTAGTCAGACACACCAGATTACCAGAAATTCCTCCAATCTCTAAATGTAAAACTACAAAAACTAAACCCTTCTGTTATCTCACAGTTCCAATTTTTTTGTCATCTCCACAACTCTTTGAGTTCAGATTCAATTTAATTGTCATAGTCATTGTACAGTACAGAGACAACGAAATGCATTTACAGAGACAACGAAATGCATTACAGAGACAACGAAATGCATTTTGTCCACAAAGTGGAGCATAACGTTGCACTGAATTAGACACCACGATAAATTACATTGATTGTACCCATTTGCAGACCATAATTCATCCATTTTTTCAGATTCAAGGGGGATTATTATGGTCCCAAAGAGATTTTTGACTCCCTGACTTTTCTGGATCAATTATTTTATATTGAGTTCATCCATATTGTCACATTCTAACCTTGTTGTCATCCCTGGATCATTTCCTGATCCAACAGAATTAATGCAATGAATTAAATGATTAAAATGAGATCATTACATTATGCTGCTTGTGAAAATAGGCTGCATAACTTCAAATAAATTATTTGAGTGACCTCATCAATATATTTGCCCGAGGAGATTGTTGAAGTGAAGTGAGCAGGAAGGAACTGCAGGTGCTGGTTTAAACCAAAGATATACACAAAAAGCTGGAGTAATTCATGGGATGGGCAGCATCTCTGGAGAGAAAGAATTGGTGACTTTTCGGGTTGAGACCCTTCTTCAGACTACGACACAGCCACTGAAAGAATAAAACACCAGTATGTGTCCTGTGGAAGAATCATGTGCCTGCATTTGAGTAGAACCACTATCAGGTGAGAGCAGCAGTTGCTACTTATTCTTTCAATCAATGCATAATGGTGAATTGGAAAACTTTATTGATCAAAGTTAACGGAATATTATATGAACCGTCTGAAAATCTCCTTTCACTTTGTGATTATATGAAGATTTCAGTGGTTGGTGGAAGGAATATAATTGGAAAAATCCATCTACGTGTTATAAAGCACATACACCACTACTTTGAATGAGATTGAGGATTGAACATACTGAGCAATGTGACTTGAAAGATCAAATGGGACTCCAATGCTAAAAGGAAATAAACAATGAAGAGAAGGAAGGTGAGGATCAGAACCTCCACAGGGAACAAAGGCCATTGGATTAATTAACATCAGTCTCTCAAAGTGAAAGAGAGATAACAGCATTGACTGTTGGTGGTAATCGGGAAACACTGGGTATGAGTGATGAGATGATTGATGAAGATGATGTGCAGATGCTAGCAGATCAGACAGGAGCTGTGAACAGAGGAAAATATAATTAATGTTTCAGGATGCTGACCTTCCATCAGATTCATAGTGGTAACATATAATTCATAGTGGTAAGTTTGGTTGTCTGAAATTGTTGAATTCAATGTTGACAGCACTGTTCTTATTTCAGATATCAGCAGATTTTTGTATCTTTTAGACGCAATTAATAACTGTTTGGGCAGAGACAGTTGTGATCATTTATATTTTCTAGACTGTGAATTGTGAGTTAGTTAGAAAGGAGAACTAAACTTATGCAAGAAGAATAAAAACATCACATGAATGACCCATGTTTATATTTTGACAACTAACTATTACCAGTGGTTGGGATGCCATTGAAAACCCATAATTTTTTGAGCTGCAGCATGTATCTGAGTTTTCCTGGGAAGCAAATGTTATCCATTTATTCTCAGTTTCTATTCTTCTTCACAATTTGCATTTGCAAAATTCTGACCTGTTCAAAGAGCCAAAATAAAAATTAAATTTTGCTATTCAAACGTAATTAAAATAAAAAATTGCAAAACACTGCAGGATATAATTGTTACACTGGTGTCCTAGCGAATGAAATTCCCCAATTAGTTTAGTTTAGTTGTAGAGATACAGCGTAGAAACAGGCCCTTCGGCCCATCGAGTCTGTATTGACCAGCGTTCACCTTTACACTGGTTCTATCCTACACTTTACAGAAGCCAATTAACATACAAACCTGCATGTCTTTGGAATGTGGGAGGAAACCAGAGATGCTGGAGAAAACCCAAGTGGTCACAGGGAGAACGTACAAACTCCATTCTGTAAACTCCAAATTGTAGCCCAAAACAATAGCTCTATTTATTTTGAATGATTGCTTGAAAAAACTTCCAACATGAAAATATTTTTGTCGAAAAAATATTTGTAAGCAAGAATCCCAGTCATTTTTAAGTTCATATTTAGTTTTTTCTTCACATCATGAAATTGGCGGAGTATGTGACATATATATATATACACACACATTTCAATTTAAATTAAATTTGTATAAACAAAAATATAAATCTTACATACCCATCCATCCAATATGAGGGAAGGTTAGCAATGGCAGGTCACTTGCTTTCATTTTTGTCAACTCTCTCCTGAAAATTTCTGCACCAATCAATAGATTTGTGATAGCGAAGGCTACCAAAAAGATGGGAACATGGCATCAGAACAACAACCTTTTCTGCAATGTCAGCAAGACAAAGGAACTAGTTATCGACTTCGGGATGCATGGTTACTTGGTCACGTACATCAGTAGTGCTGAGGTGGAAATAGTTGATACTTGTGTTAATATTACCAACGATCTATCGAGGCCCAACCACATTGATGCAACAGCCAAGAAGGCACACAACACCTCTACTTCCAGAGGAGATTGAGGAAATTCAGTGTGTCTCCAATAATTATTATAAACTTCTATAGTTGCACCATAGAAAGCATATTGTTAGGTTGCATCACAGCATTTTTTGGGAAGAGCATTGCACAAGGACGCAAGAAATGTCAGAGAATTGTAGACGTGGCCCAGTCCATCACATGGCCCAGACTCCCTACTATTGACTCTATTTACATTTTACATTGCCCTGGAAAAGTAACCAACATAATCTAGGACTTGTCTTACCCTGGTCCTTCCTTCTTCTCCCTACTCCTGTCTGGCAGTAGGAATAAAGCTTTAAAACAAGCACCACTAGACTCAGGAACACCTTCATATCCTTTCTTCCATTCACCTCTACCACATAGAAACATAGAAACCAGAAAATAGGTGCATGAGAAGGCCATTCGGCCCTTCGAGCCCGCACCGCCATTCAATATGATCATGGCTGATCATTCAACTCAGTATCCTGTACCTGCCTTCTCTCCATACCCCCTGATCCCATTAGCCACAAGGGCCACATCTAACTCCCTCTTAAATATAGCCAACGAACTGGCCTCAACTACCTTCTGTGGCGGAGAATTCCACAGATTCACCACTCTCTGTGTGAAAAATTATTTTCTCATCTCGGTCCCAAAAGAATTCCCCCTTATCCTTAAGCAGTTACCCCTTGTCCTGGACTTCCCCAACATCGGGAACAATCTTCCTGCATCTAGCCTGTCCAACCCCTTAAGAATTTTGTACGTCTCAATGAGATCCCCCCTCAATCTTCTAAATTCCAGCGAGTACAAGCCGAGTCTATCCAGTCTTTCTTCATATGAAAGTCCTACCATCCAAGGAATCAGTCTGGTGAACCTTCTCTGCACTCCCTCTATGGCAAGAATGTCTTTCCTCAGATTAGGAGACCAAAACTGTATGCAATACTCCAGGTGTGGCCTCACCAAAACCCTGTACAACTGCAGTAGAACCTCCCTGCTCTTGTACACAAATCCTTTTGCTATGATTGCCAACATACCATTTGCTTTCTTCACAGCCTGCTGCACCTGCATGCCTACATTCAATGACTGGTGTACCATGACACCCTTGTATCTCCCCTTTTCCTAATCGGTCACCATTCAAATAATAGTCTACTTTCCTGTTTTCGCCACCAAAGTGGATAACCTCACATTTATCCACATTATACCGCATCTGCCATGCATTTTCCCACTCACCCAGCCTATCCAAGTCACTTTGCAGCCTCCTAGCATCCTCGTCACAGCTAACACTGCCCCCCAGCTTCGTGGCATCTGCAAAGTTCGAGATGTTGCATTTAATTCCCTCGTCCAAATCATTAATATATATTGTAAATAGCTGGGGTCCCAGCCTTGCGGCACCCTACGAGTCACTGCCTGCCATCCTAAAAAAGACCCGTTCACTCCTACTCTTTGCTTCCTGTCTGCCAGCCAGTTCTCTATCCACATCAATACTGAACGGCCAATACCGTGTGCTTTAAGTTTGTATACTAATCTCTTGTGTGGGACCTTGTCGAAAGGCTTCTGAAAGTCCAGATATAACACATCCACTGCTTCTCCCTTATCCACTCTACTAGTTACATAGAAACATAGAAACATAGAAAATAGGTGCAGGAGTAGGCCATTCGGCCCTTCGAGCCTGCACCGCCATTCAATGTATCATGGCTGATCATCCAACTCAGTATCCCGTACCTGCCTTCTCTCCATACCCCCTGATCCCTTTAGCCACAAGTGCCACATCTAACGCCCTCTTAAATATAGCCAATGAACTGGCCTCAACTACCTTCTGTGGCAGAGAATTCCAAAGACTCACCACTCTCTGTGTAAAGAATGTTTTCCTCATTTCGGTCCTAAAGGAATTCCCCCTTATCCTTAGACTGTGACCCCTTGTTCTGGACTCCCTCAACATCGGGAACAATCTTCCAGCATCTAGCTTGTCCAACCCCTTAAGAATTTTGTAAGTTTTTATAAGATCCCCCCTCAATCTTCTAAATTCCAGCGAGTACAAGCCGAGTCTATCCAATCTTTCCTCATATGAAAGTCCTGATATCCCAGGAATCAGTCTGGTGAATCTTCTCTGTACCCCCTCTATGGCAAGGATGTCTTTCCTCAGATTTGGAGACCAAAACTGTATGCAATACTCCAGGTGTGGCCTCACCAAAACCCTGTACAACTGCAGTAGAACCTCCCTGCTCCTATACTCAAATCCTTTCGCTATGAATGCTAACATACCATTTGCTCTCTTCACAGCCTGCTGCACATGCATGCCTACTTTCAATGACTGGTGTACCATGACACCCAGGTCTCGTTGCATCTCCCCCTTTCCTAATCTGCCACCATTCAGATAATAGTCTACCCTCCTGTTTTTGCCACCAAAGTGGATAACCTCACATTTATCCACATTATACTGCATCTGCCATGCATCTGCCCATTCACTCAGCCTATCCAAATCACCCTGCAGCCTCCAAGCATCCTCCTCACACCTAACTATACCCCCCAGCTTGGTATCATCTGCAAATTTGGAGATGTTGCATTGATTTCCCTCGTCCAAATCATTAATATATATTGTAAATAGCTGGGGTCCCAGCACTGAGCCTTGCGGCACCCCACTAGTCACTGCCTGCCATTCTGAAAAGGACCCATTTACTCCTACCCTTTGCCTCCTGTCTGCTAGCCAGTTCTCTATCCACATCAATACTGAACCCCCAATACCGTGTGCTTTAAGTTTGTATGCTAATCTCTTATGCAGGACCTTGTCGAAAGCCTTCTGAAAGTCTAGATATAACACATCCACTGGTTCTCCCTTATCCACTCTACTAGTTACATCCTCGAAAAATTCTATCAGATTTGTCAGACATGATTTACCTTTCGTAAATCCATGCTGACTTTGTCCAATGATTTCACCACTTTCCAAATGCGCTGCTATCCCATCTTTAATAACTGACTCTAGCAGTTTCCCCACTACCGATGTTAGACTAACTGGTCTGTAATTCCCCGCTTTCTCTCTCCCTCCTTTTTTAAAAAGTGGGGTTACATTAGCTACCCTCCAATCCTCAGGAACTACTCCAGAATCTAAGGAATTTTGAAAAATTATCACTAATGCATCCACTATTTCTGTGGCTACCTCCTTGAGTACTCTGGGATGCAGACTATCTGGCCCTGGGGATTTATCGGCCTTCAATCCGTTCAATTTACCCAACACCACCTCCCGGCTAACCTGGATTTCACTCAGTTGCTCCATCTTATTTGACCCCCGTTCCACTGCTATTTCCGGCAGATTATTTATGTCTTCCTTAGTGAAGACAGCACCAAAGTAGTTATGCAATTGGTCTGCCATGTCCTTGTTCCCCATGATCAATTCACCTGTTTCTGACTGCAAGGGACCTACATTTGTTTTAACTAGTCTCTTTCTCTTCACATATCTATAATAACTTTTGCAGTCAGTTTTTATGTTCCCTGCCAGTTTCCTTTCATAATCTATTTTCCCTTTCCTAATTAAGCCCTTTGTCCTCCTCTGCTGGATTCTGAATTTCTCCCAGTCCTCTGGTGGGCTGTTTTCTCTGGCTAATTTGTACGCTTCATCTTTTGCTTTGATGCTATCCCTGATTTCCCTTGGTATCCACGGATGCACTACCTTCCCTGATTTATTCTTTTGCCATACTGGGATGAACAATTGTTGTAGTTTATCCATGCAATCTTTAAATGTCTTCCATTGCATATCCTCTGTCAACTCTTCAAGAATCAATTGCCAGTCTATCTTGGCCAATTCACATCTCATACCCTCAAAGCTACCTTTCTTTAAGTCCAGGACCCGTGTTTCTGAATTAATAATGTCACTCTCCATCCTAATGAAGAACTCAACTATGTTATGGTCACTCTTGCCCAATGGGCCACGCACAACAAAGCTGCTAACCAACCCTTCCTCATTACTCAGTACCCTGTCTAGAATAGCCTGCTCTCTCGTTGGTTCCTCTGCATGTTGGTTTAGAAAACTATCCCACATACATTCCAAGAAATCCTCTTCCTCAGCACCCCTGCCAATTTGATTCACCCAATCTATAAGTAGATTGAACTCACCCATTATAACGGTTTTACCTTTGTTGCACGCATTTCTAATATCCTGTTTGATGCCATCCCCAACTCCACTACTACTGTTAGGTGGCCTGTACACAACACCCACGAGCGTTTTCTGCCCCTTAGTGTTTCGCGGCTCCACCCATATCGATTCCACATCCTCCAAGCTAATGTCCTTCCTTTCCATTGCATTAATCTCTTCTCCATCCAGCAACGCTACCCCACCTCCTTTTCCTCTCTGTCTATCCTTCCTGAATATTGAATATCCCTGGATGTTCAGCTCCCAGCCATGGTGACCCTGGAGCCATGTCTCTGTGATCCCAACTATATCATAATCATTAATAGCTATCTGCACATTCAACTCATCCACCTTATTACAAATGCTCCTCGCATTAAAACACAAAGCCTTCAGGCTTATTTATACAACGCTGTTGCCCCTTTTACAATTGTGTTGAAAGGTGACCCTTTTTGATTTTTGCCCAGGATTTGTCTGCCTGCCACTTTTTACCTTTCTACCTATTGCTTCTATCCTCATTTTACGCCCCTCTGTCTCTCTGCTCACACATTTAAGAAACCCACCACCTCTTATTCTCTGTTTATTATTTTTTTCTTCTTTCCCCCCTACGTGGTGCGTTTGACTGCTTCCCTTCTCTGCCTCCTGTCTCACACACGGTCTACTTGCTTTCTCTATTTGAGTCCCTCACTCCAACCGATCTAGTTTAATGTCTCCCCAGTAGCCTTTGCAAATCCCGGGTCATTGGACTTTGTCTATGGAACCATTGCCCTACAATGCTGAGAACTATATTCTGCACTCTGTATCTTTCCCTATGCTCTATTTATTGTACTTGAGTTTGAATATTTACAATGTAATTTTGTAATGACGTTGGAGGTTATCACTGTTGCCTGTAGATGAATGATTTATGCACTTCCTTTTACCTACATAATGGTTGTATGTTTTGGGAAAACCACGCTATTTATATCTCATGCAGTATGGCAATGTTATACTAAGATGTGTAGGAAGGAATTTCAGATGCTGATTAAAACCGAAGATAGGCACAAAAAGATGGATTAAAAAAAGCCAGCACAAAATGTTCTAGTAATCAGCTGCAGATATTTGGCAGAGGTAATTAAGAGGTAATCATGTGCAAGGCGGGATGTTTGGTGTTATCAAGGAAGTATCTTCTCATGAGATGTTTTCACAGCTGTCAAATGCCTACACAGTGACTATTAACTAATAAGGATGAATTCACACTATATCTTCCATTTCTTTAGTGTCTTTCATTTACAAGAATGTTTTAGTGAAAGAAATTTCAAGAGATACATTTAGACATTCTGCTGTTTGTCCTGATAGAATGAACTTTGCCCTTGGACACATATGAACATTGCAATCTGGACATTGAGAGGGTGAACGATTATATTAGGAATTGCTCATATGCACTATTGCAACGAAAGGGATTGCCCGTGAAAGACTGGAAAAATTACTTTGAAGGAATATAAAATGTGAGTATCTATGTAAATTACAAAAACTAACATATGTTTTATGTCACCTGCGTTTTTTATATTGCTCCTGCACATTCAAATTTTTCTAGTGCACAATATAGATCTGCATGTGACAAATTAAATAAAGTATTAAACATTTGCAACAGATGAAAACATTTGGGAAATGTTTAATTTGCTATATAGCATATAAACATCACCCATTGTTTTCAAGATCATACTTGCTCTTAACCTACGACCCTTGATCAGGTAATAAACATTATTCCTAGCGTTAGTACAAATTCAGGAAAATATTCCTCACAGGATGCGCATGGCTGAATATAGGGAAGAAAGGGACTACATCAGAAAGGAGATATTATCTTGTAAATACCTGAGATCCACAGAAAAATTCAGTCTTATTTGTGTGTACTGAACATGTGATGCAATAATGGCTACACATGATGCCTCATTTCCAAAATTTTGTTCCATTGAAGTCAATCTGAAAACAATCAAACTGAATTTAGCAAATTGGATAACGCTTGGTGGGAGAGGTATCATATACATTAAACAAACAATACATGCTATGTATGTGGGTGGGGTCCATAAGTGACACAACATTTATTTGCCATCATGTTAAGTATGGCAAATCATAATCATTGTTATCTTCTTATTTGTGTTTGGCTCCTTTTATTAATATATTTGTAACAACTTAAATACACGCTGTGTATGATAGCAGTACGATGAGACATAGCATAATTAAATTGTATAACAAAGTGGAGCATCCTGGATGTTTTTGTTATGTCCTCAAGTAATCATATTCTGTTCCTTCTGAGTTTTCTTGAGGCAATCACCACCTCCTCCTCTGTCTTCGTTTAGTTCTTCTTTGCCACATTTCCAAATTATGTTAACTAGTTTCCTGATTAAGTTAAGTGAGGTTATGTGTATTATTGTCACATGTGCGAGCTACAGTTTTTAGGGTTTGTTTTGCATACTATCCAATCATCAAATTCAAGTACAATAGATGGAGCAAAGGGAAGGATATAGACTGCAGAATATAGTTGCCAGCGTTGTAGTGCAAAAGTTCCAAAGACAAAGTGGAATGTTACCAATGAGGTAAAGGTGAATTAGAAGTACCGTAGCTTGTGGGAGGATCATTCAGAAGTCTGATAACAGAGGGGAAGACGATGTTCCTTCTTCTTCTTCTTTCGTGTGGCTTGCACAGCCTAAAGTTGTTGGACAGCTTGTTCTATTTGATCTTCCATTTGTGCACGTCGAGTTGATTGCATTAGTCGAAACAGGGCGGACCACGTGAAGGTTGCAATCTTCCACCCCACGATGTTCCTGAGTCTGGTGGTGTGCGCTTTCAAGCTTCCATCTTTTGCCTGATATGAGTGGGAAGAAGAATGAATAACCAGGGTGGCACAAGTCATGAATTATGTTGGCTGCTTTTCTAAGGTAACATGAACTGTAGATAGAGTCAATGTGGTTTGTGTGATGGACTGGGCTACATCTATAACACCGCAATTTCTCACAGTCTCTGGCTTTCTGCCAGTATGCTTTCTATGATTCATCTGTAGAAGTATGTAAGTGTCATTGGAGACACGCTGAATTTCCTTGGTCTCCTCATGATGCCTTCTTGGCTCTCGCCTCAATATGATTGATTTACGACAGATTGTTCACCTGATTCCTATTCAATGTGCCATCCCATTCACCTGATCTGTTCCAAAGTCCCCCGACATTCACTCTAAATGCAACAACTGAGGAACCTTCCTCCAAAGAAAATCTTGGTGGGGCTGACATTGCAATAATTCAAAATGCCAATGGGTGGCTCTGCTTTGCAATATCAACAGCTATAAAACTTGGAAAACATAACAGTGTAACATAGCACAATGCAAATTGGATGATCATTATATGAAATGTGTGGAGGCACTGTTTATTACTGGTGTTTGCTCCCTCCAAATGGACTAAGAAACAATCCAACAATCTTGTCATTATTCACACCTTACACTTCTTAATAATGTGCTCTGTTTATGTCATATATTAATAGTTAATTAGACAAAGAATTAGATAAAATTAATTAGTTAAAGAGGTTATAAAGATAGATTTAATAGAGCACTAGATCCTCCGTTGTTTGATTTGAGTGCAGCCTGGAGGCAGTGTCATTACTAATTAGTCCTTTGTTTTGTGAAGTGAATTTAGTTTAATTATATGGAGATTAATGAATTAATTGAATGCAATGCTGTGGCACTTCCTCATGAATTATGCAACATATATATTATGTGTATGTTAAATTTTGGGTATGGCCTTGGCATGCCACCAATTTCATGCCATTTGTGTATGCCAATCCAAGTTATGGGTAGCTTTTAAAACATCTCTCCTGAAAATTGCGGCCATTTATTACAATGCAAATATACCTCAGGATGCCTAGGGTGACATAATGTACACCTCTGCTGATTAGAAAAATATCTTGTTCTGTCTTAATCCCTTTAACAAAGTATGTCAGAGGCACAGAGGGGAGAGGGGTAGCTGACGATGGATCTATCTGATCCTCTCTCCCTCTGCTCATCCAGGTGAATGAAGCTATGAAATAGCAAATCGTCAAATTGTAGCATCATGCTTCTTCTCCTCTGGCAGTTAAATTAGATATGATGTCCAGATGTGCAAAGAGAAAATGGTTCCCAGTCTGCAGTAGGCTGCACGAGTCATATCAGGTACAATATTCAAACATATTTTAAGCTTCTCTGTTATGTCAGAACACCAGTGTCTCAGGGTATCAAAGGCCTCACACAGGAATCTGATGCTAATCTACTTATCTACCTATCTACCTATCTAACTAAAAGTAAGATCTTGACCACTTCCTGTTTTTCTGTTTCATTATTTTTGAAAAAGCGCTGCCACTTATGGCTGTGATTTTTGGCCATCTTACTCAGAGTCCCCCTCCATTGCGCAGGACAAGAGGATATTTAAGAGTTATTAATGTTTTAAAAATGTTGACATTTTCTCTGCTGCCCCTGCTGGTGGGAGGGGGGAGGGACTATAAAACCCAGAAGTGTTGTGCTTCACTCGGTCTCTGCAAGATGGAGGAAGCGAGAGGGCCACATCTCTCTGAGCTGTGAATAACATTGAACACATTGAACTACTCAAATGTGAGTGCCCCTAATGTGGTTTGAAAATGAAAATGTGGTTGCTTTGAAATGCTGCACAGCAAATGGTTGTTGGTGGTGGTAACTGCTTTGAAATGCTGCACTGCAAATGGTTGTTGGTGGTGGTAACTGCTTTGAACTGCTGCACTGCAAATGGTTGTTGGTGGTGGTCACTGCTTTGAAATGCTGCACTGCAAAAGGTTTTTGGTGGAGGTAACTGCTTTGAAATGCTGCACTGCAAATGGTTGTTGGTGGTGGTAACTGCTTTGAAATGCTGCACTGCAAATGGTTGTTGGTGGTGGTGGTAACTGCTTTGAAATGCTGCACTGCAAATGGTTGTTGGTGGTGGTGGTAACTGTTTTGAAATGCTGCACTTAGTCTAGTCCTTAACTTAAACTCTCATCTTGTCCTCTTCCGGTTTGCGTTGTATTTACATTTGCCCAAAACCGGTACTGGATAGCACTACGATTTTTCACCACCTTACTCACCGTTCTCCTCTGCACCAAGTTTTGTTCTGATCGGTGGAATATTACAAAGGTTAAGAAGGTTTAAAAATCATAAGATCAGCAGATTGGACTCTCCTATCAGTCTCCGGGATATCAATGCCCCTTCCGGCACCCGCAGTCAATCACCGGGATGAGGAGAATAAAGCCCCAGAGGCGAGGCTGAGTCCAGAAGCCGTCTCGAGTCGGTGAGCCTGGGGAAGTGAGGAGTATGAGTAGGGGGATTGAGGGAGCCGGGCGCTGGCAAGGCCGGGCGCTGGCAGTGCCAGGCACCCTCCCCCGGTTGCAGGACCACCCCCCATTGGCCCCCGACAGCCCCTGCCTGAAGCCGTCCGCCTTCTCTGGCTGTAGGTCGCTGCCAACCCTATCAGCCCCTGACAGCCCCCGTCTGAACCCGTGCACGTCCCCCATCTGCAGGACACTCACCCACCACCCCCACCAGCCCTGACAACCCTCAGCCTGAAGCTCTCCCCCTCTCCCAGCTGCCGGATGCTCCCTCCACCCCCACAGGCCTCCGACAGCCCCAGTCTGAAGCTGTGTACCTCCCCGGGCTGCAGGATGCTCCCCGCCTCCCCACCGGTTCCGGGCGCCCTCCCCCGGCTGCAGTACCACCCCCCCACTGGCCCCTGACAGCCCCCGCTGAAGCCGTCACCCTCCCCCAGCTGCAGGATGCTCCCAATAGACAATAGGTGCAGGAATAGGCCATTCGACCCTTCGAGCCAGCACCGCCATTCAATGTGATGATGGCTGATCATCCCCAATCAGTACCCCGTTCCTGCCTTCTGCCCATATCCCCTGACTCGGCTATCTTTAAGAGCCCTATCTAGCTCTTTCTTGAAAGTATCCAGAGAACCAGCCTCCACCGCCCTCTGAGGCAGAGAGTTCCACAGACTCACAACTCTCTGTGAGAAAGTGTTTCCTTGTCTCCGTTCTAAAGGCTTACCCCTTATTCTTAAACTGTGGCCCCTAGTTCTGGACTCCCCCAACATCGGGAACATGTTTCCTGCCTCTAGCATGTCCATACCCTTAATAATCTTATATGTTTCAATGAGATATCCTCTCATCCTTCTAAACTCCAGAGTATACAAGCTCAGCCGCTCCATTCTCTCAGCATATGACAGTCCTGCCATTCCTGGAATTAACCTTGTGAACCTACGCTGCACTCCTTCAATAGCAAGAATGTCCTTCCTCAAATTAGGGGACCAAAACTGCACACAATACTCCAGGTGTGGCCTCACTAAGTCCCTATACAACTGCAGAAGGACCTATTTGTTCCTATACTCGTCCTCTTGTTATGAAGGTCAATATGCCATTCTCTTTCTGCACTGCCTGCTTACTTTCATTGACTGATGAACAAGGACCCCCAGATCCCGTGTACTTCTCCACTTCCCAACTTGACGGCATTTAGATAATAATCTGCCTTCCTGTTTTTGCTACCAAAGTGGGTAACATCACATTTATCCACATTAAACTGCATCTGCCATTCATCTGTCCACTCATCCAACATGTCCAAGTCACCCTGCATTCTCATAGCATCCTCCTCACAGTTCACTCTGCCACCCAGCTTTGTGTCATCTGCAAATTTGCTAATATTACTTTGAATCCCTTCATCTAAATCATTGATGTGTATTGTAAATAGCTGCAGTCCCAGCACCGAGCCTTGCGGTACCCCACTAGTCACTGCCTGCCATTCTGAAAGGGACCCATTAATCCCTGCTCTTTGTTTCCTATCTGCCAACCAATTTTCTATCCATATCAGCACTTTACCCCCAATATCATGTGTCCTAATTTTGTCCACTAATCTCCTGTGGGGCCTGATCAAATGCAGGTATTTAACCTACCGGTTGGTTTTCATTGGTCTCGAAAATGAGCCAATTAAAATGTCCGGTCAGCAAAGGAGATTGCCTATGGCTGCCCTCCACTGCCTGTAACTACATAGCGACCCCAGTCCACTGCACTACAAGTTAAAATGAATCATGCCATACAATGTTTACTCACGGAAATTTTTTCAACATGCTGAAAAAATTTCCGCAACCTAGCTGAGGCCACGAGTATGCAGGAACTTCCCTCGAGCATGAACCAGAATTCCAGCGACCTCATAGTACCTCCTAGGACCACGTGTTGACCATGCTGCGTGTTTGAGTCGAGGGCAAACTCTTCTAAACTCGCAGATTAGGTCGCCGCAGTGGGACAGCCCCTTAACTGGTCGTCAATTCCCTGTTTTCTCTCTCCCGACTTTCTTAAAAAGTGGGATAACATTAGCTACCCTCCAAAGCACAGGAACTGATCCTGAATCTATAGAATATTGCAAAATGATCACCAATGCATCCACGATTTCTAGAGCCACTTCCTTAAGTTCCCTGGATGCAGACCATCAGGCCCTGGGGATTTATCAGCCATCAGTTCCATCAGTCTACCCAACACCATTCCCTGCCTAATGTGGATTTCCTTCAGTTCCTCCGTCACCCCAGATCCTCTGGGCACTACTATATCAGGAAGATTGTTCGTGTCCTCCTTAATGAAAACGAATCCAAAGTACCTGTTCAACTCATCTGCCATTTCCTTGTTCCCCATATTAAATTCACTGTTTTCAGTCTTCAAGGGTCCAACTTAGGTCTTAACTAAGTTTTTCCTCTTCATATACCTAAAGAAGGTTTTACTAACCTCCTTTATTTTCTTAGCTAGCTTACCTTCGTACCTCATCTTTTCTCCCTGTATCTTCTGTTGCTCTTTAAACATTACCCAATCCTCTTGCTTCCTGCTCATCTTTGCTACGTTGTACTTCTTTTCTTTTATTTTTATACTGTCCCTGACATCCCTTGTCAGCCACGGTCGCCTCTTACTCCCCATGGCGTCACAACGGGAACCCATCAGCCCGTCTGCGCAGTTAGGGGCTATGGGTGAGTGGTGGAATATTGCATTGGGGGGACATGTTTCTTTGGGGGAACAGGTAAGTGGTGGAATATTGCGTTGGGGAATGGGTTGCGTTGGGAGACCAGGCTTCCCGTGAGACTGGAACCCAACAGGTTCCACTTACTCATTGAAATTAAATTCAAAAGGTACATGTTTCATAAAGAAACACAGTTCATATTTTGAAATACACTGGAATAAATGTCAATCTAAAGTGGTGACAAAAGAGGTCGTGGAGGTGCTGCAAGCCGGCAGCCCTGTTAGCAGCTGTCCGTCTTTTCTACTTTTTTTTTGTTTTTAGTATGTTCTAGTGTACTATTTAAATGTTTATTGGTGTGTCTTGTGTGGGGGGTGGTGAGGGGGGAGTAAGGGGAAAAACATTTTGGCTGCCTCCTCCACGGAGAGGCGACTTCCATGTCGCCTGCCCGTGGCCTAACAACAAGGATCGGCGCGGCCTTACCCGGAGACGCGCCCGGGGCTTCAGCGGCGGGCGCAGCGTGGACACTCGGCGGAGAGCACGCGACCCCTCTCTGGGGCTCGCCGGATGGGAGCGCTCATTTCGCTGGCCCGCGGCAGTCGGCAGCCTGAAGCCACGGTCTGCAGGGCTCCAGCGCGGAGCGGTGTCGGCAGCCCGAGATTCCTCGTGGGGGACCCGGGGGAAGAAGTAGCCACCACCGCCGGCCCACGGCCTACTTCTACCGCGGGTCTGGCATGGACTTACCATCACCCCCGGTGGAGAGCTTCAACCGCCGGCCCTGCTGTCTGCGGTGCTTCTGGCAGCGGCGGGAAGTTTAAATCTTCAACCGCCGGCCTATACCAGCCTGAAGCCGCGGTCTCCGGTGCGGAGAGCCGACCCTGGACTTTAACTTGTCCGGATGCCTGCAGCGACGACTGCGGAGGGTTGAGGTCCCGACCACGGGGGAAAGTGGAGGAGGACTGGCAAATGTTTGGGCCTTCCACCACAGTGACGAATGTTGTGGTGGATGCTTATGTTACATTTTTATTGTGTATTTGTGTGTTCTTTATTATTGTATGCTGCTGACAAATTCATTTCACTTGCACTTCATGTGCAATGTGACAAATAAATTGTATTGTATTGTGTTGTTTTGTAAAAATGCGAAACATATATATCCAGCTGTTGTTTCTTCCTGAAACCATGTACGTTTTGCATTTACTTTCAAGGACTTTCAAATTTAATCTCGAATCCAGGATGGTCTGGATTCTGAGTTAAAATCGCAAATTTCTGCAAACAGATTCATAGAGTATTTAATATCCAGCCTATTCCTAAACCCACCCACTGAGAAATTATAACATCCCCTTAAATAACTTCCAATTCTTTCCACTTCTTTTGTTGTGCTAAATCATGATTGGGACATATTAAATAGATTTCTCCTTTTCTTTAAGATCGATCTAACTACAGCGTTGTCATCTAAAAACATTTAAATTGAGTTTGTGCAGAATGTGGTTGCACAGTCGTGAGTGTATAAGGAATATCATAAGATGCTGAGAAATCAAAGTTGTGGGGCATCAGTTTTGAGAATGATTATAGAGGATGTTAGCTTGTCTCTCAATGCAAGGAGCATCGGGAATAAGGTGGATGAGTTGAATGTGCAGATAGTTATTAATGAATATGATATAGTTCGGATCACAGAGACATGGCTCCAGGGTGACCAAGGCTAGGAGCTGAACATCCAGGGATATTCAATATTCAGGAGGGATAGACAGAAATTAAAAGGAGGTGGAGTAGCGTTGCTGGTTAGAGAGGAGATTAACGCAATAGAAAGAAAGGACATTAGCTTGGAGGATGTGGAATCGATATGGGTAGAGCTGCGAAACACTAAGGGGCAGAAAACGCTAGTGGGAGTTGTGTACAGGCCACCTAACAGTAGTAGTGGAGTTGGGGATGGCATCAAACAGGAAATTAGAAATGCGTGCAACAAAGGTAAAACAGTTATAATGGGTGACTTCAATCTACATATAGATTGGGTGAATCAAATTGGGAGGGGTGCTGAGGAAGAGGATTTATTGGAATGTATGCGGGATAGTTTTCTAAACCAACATGTAGAGGAACCAATGAGAGAGCAGGCTATTCTAGACTGGGTACTGAGTAATGAGGAAGGGTTAGTTAGCAGTCATGTTGTGCGTGGCCCCTTAGGCAAGAGTGACCATAATATGGTTGAGTTCTTCATTAGGATGGAGAGTGACATTGTTAATTCAGAAACAAGGGTCCTGAACTTAAAGAAAGGTAACATTGAGGGTATGAGACGTGAATTGGCCAAGATAGACTGGCAAGTGATTCTTGAAGAGTTGACGGTGGATATGCAATGGAAGGCTGCATGGATGAACTACAACAATTGTTCATCCCAGTTTGACAAAAGAATAAATCAGGGAAGGTACTGCATCCATGGATTGTAAAGGAAATCAGGGATAGTGTCAAAATTAAAGATGAAGCATACAAATTAGCCAGAAAAAGCAGCCTACCAGAGGACTGGGAGAAATTCAGAGTCCAGCAGAGGAGGACAAAGTGCTTAATTAGAAAAGGGAAAATAGATTATGAAAGAAAACTGGCACGGAACATAAAAACGGACTGCAAAAGTTTTTATAGATATGTGAAGAGAAAAAGGTTAGTTAAAACTAATGTAGGTCCCTTGCAGTCAGAAACTAGTGAATTGATCATGGGGGACAACGGCATGGCAGAACAATTGAATAACTACTTTGGTTCTGTCTTCACTAAGGAAGACATAAATAATCTGCCGGAAATAGCTGGGGACCGGGGGTCAAATGAAATGGAAGTACTTAGTGAAATCCAGGTTAGCAGCGAAGTGGTGTTAGGTAAATTGAATGGATTGAAGGATGATAAATCCCCAGGGCCAGATAGGCTGCATCCCAGAGTACTTAAGGAAGTAGCCCCAAATATAGTGGATGCATTAGTGATAATTTTTCAAAACTCTTTAGATTCTGGAGTAGTTCCTGAGGATTGGAGGGTAGCTAATGTAACCCAACTTTTTAAAAAAGGGAGGGAGAGAGAAACTGGAGAATTACAGGCCAATTAGTCTAACATCGGTAGTATGAAAGGTCCTAGAGTCAGTTATTAAAGATGGGATAGCAGCACATTTGGAAAGTGGTGAAATCATTAGACAAAGTCAGCATGGATTTATGAAAGGTAAATCATGTCTGACGAATCTTATAGAATTTTTTGAGGATGTAACTAGTAGAGTGGATAAGGGAGAACCTGTGGATGTGTTATATCTGGACTTTCAGAAGGCTTTCGACAAGGTCCCACATATATCTGGATTTTCAGAAAGCTTTCGACAAGGTCCCACATAAGAGATTAGCATACAAACTTAAAGCACACGGTATTGGGGGTTCAGTATTGATGTGGATAGAGAACTGGTTGGCAGACAGGAAGCAAAGAGTAGGAGTAAATGGGTCATTTTCAGAATGGCAGGCAGTGACTAGTAGGGTACCGCAAGGCTCAGTGCTGGGACCCCAGCTATTTACAATATATATTAATGATCTGGATGAGGGAATTGAATGCAACATTTCCAAGTTTGCGGATGACACGAAGCTGGGGGGGCAGTGTTAGCTGTGAGGAGAATGCTAGGAAACTGCAAGGTGACTTGGATAGGTTGGGTGAGTGGGCAAATGCATGGCAGATGCAGTATAATGTGGAAAAATGTGAGATTATCCACTTTGGCGGCAAAAACAGGAGGGTAGATTATTATCTGAATGGTGGCCGATTAGGAAAAGGGGAGATGCAACGAGACCTGGGTGTCATGGTACACCAGTCATTGAAAGTAGGCATGCAGGTGCAGCAGGCTGTGAAGAAAGCGAATGGTATGTTGGCATTCATAGCAAAAGGATTTGAGTACAAGACCAGGGAGGTTCTACTGCAGTTGTACAGGGTCTTGGTGACGCCACACCTGGAGTATTGCATACAGCTTTGGTCTCCTAATCTGAGGAAAGACATTCTTGCCATAGAGGGAGTACAGAGAAGGTTCACCAGACTGATTCCTGGGATGGCAGGACTTCCATATGAAGAAAGACTGTATCCAGGCTTGTACTCGCTGTAATTTAGGAGATTGAGGGGGGTTCATGTAGAGGCTTACAAAATTCTTAAGGAGTTTGACAAGCTAGATGCAGGAAGATTGTTCCTGATGTTGGGGAACTCCAGAACAAGGGGTCACCATTTAAGGATAAGGGGGAAGTCTTTTAGGATCGAGATCAGAAGATCTTTTTACACACAGAGCGTGGTGAGCCTGTGGAATTCTCTGCCACAGAAGGTAGTTGAGGTCAGTTCATTGGCTATATTTAAGAGGGAGCTAGATGTGGCCCTTGTGGCTAAAGGGATCAGGGGGTATGGAGAGAAGCAGGTACAGGATGCTGAGTTGGATGATCAGCCATGATCATATTGAATGGCGGTGCAGGCTCGAAGGGCCGAATGGCCTACTCCTGCACCTATTTTCTATAATTCTATGATTCTGCCTCTCCTCACTCATTGGGGTTGCAAGGTCAGGATGTCAAGGTACAAGTTGGAGAGGGGTTTGTTGAGTCATAGGACCTGTGTTTTATATGTCTCTCTCTTCCTATCAGTTATTAATTTATTGTCACATGTACCGAGGTACAGTGAAACATTTTTGTTGCGTGCTAATCATCAGTGGAAAAACATTCCATTATTACAATTGAATCACCCACAGTGTACAGATACGTGATCAAGTGAATATCGTGAATAATATTTAGTGCAAGATAAAGCCTGTGAAGTACATGAAGTTCAATCAAAGATGCTTACCGTGGTGATGACCGGGCATTTTCCAATACTAATTCTAATTTCCATCTTTCTCTTTCCTAACACAAGTGACTGTTTGAGTGTGATATAGATGCGACTTATTGGCATTGCTTAACCCAATGACAATGAATGAAACTAAACATTCACTGCCAGATTCAATACCAATGATGATGTAGCATCTTGCATATTCAACAATTCTGTGCAGGTTCCATTAATAAGGCCTTGGTGCACAGCAATAGGAAAAAAGAATGAATATCCACTGACAACAGCCATAGGATCTGTTGGTTGCTTTGCTCATTCTTTTTATGTCCTCTGGGTTTAACAGTGTAATTCTTACTGACAAACATTCTAAATAAAAATACTATTTGAGCAATAATGAGACTTCCCTCCAGGCACACAGTTGAAAACTCTGGCAAACTTCAGCATAAATACAGCAGGTAGCTAAATTGACTTCCATGGGGAATCAACATCTGCATAAAGAAGTGTGTGGAAAACTTGTTCTAACTATTCTTTTTGACAGTGGTAGCTTGGGGCAGCTGGAGTCTTGTCCATAAACAACAATTTACGGCATGTCTTCCTCACCCTTGTCAGAGTGTGACAATGTCTTCAAGTGATTCCTTCAAATGAGGAATGTATTGTGAAGCCAAGAAGTCAGGGCATGCACAAACTAGCTGTGAAAAAAAAACATCAAAGTTTCTTTCCAAAAGTTTCCTACTAGTTTCAAATTTTAAAAAATTGAACTAGTGTGAAAATATTGTTATCCAAAGACCCTTACTTAATTTAAAACAATCAAAGGCTTACGGTACAAACACAAATGGATTAGAAATAATGGAAGCGATTGATATGTACAACCTTATTTCTTATAGAGGTCTACTGAACAAGAAAGAACAAAAGGTAGACACAAAATGCTGGAGTAACTCAGCGGGACAGGCAGCATCTCTGGAGAGAAGGAATTCCTTCTCTCCAGAGATGCTGCATGTCCCGCTGAGTTCCTCCAGCATTTTGTGTCTACTTTTGATTTAAACCAGCATCTGCGGTACTTTCCTACACAACAAAAGAACAAAACATAGATTGCTTTGAAAAAAAGGACACGACGTGCTAGGGTAACTAAGCATCTCTGGGGAGCATGGATAGGTGACATTTTGGGCCGGAACCTTTCTTTGGATTAATTAGAATCATTTTGAAGAAATGTCCTGACCCAAAACACTTGACCTAGTCCTTTGTATCCTTTTGTGTAAACTAGCATCTTGTAGTTTTTTTGTTTCTACTATAGATTGCTTTAGGTTTTTGATATGGTGTATCAACATGGTCCTTTTTTATGACATAGCAAAAGGCCATTCATCCCATTGACTTTTTGCCAGTTCTCGGAGCAGTCCCATAATTCCCATTGCAAACACATCTCCTCCCACCTTTAAAAACACACCACCATAATTCCCTGTAAACTCTCTCTCACAACTAAACTTGTTGTTTCTTTATCCATTCACAGGGTGGATGCTTCATTGCGAAAAACAGATTAAAATGTACAATTTTCAATTACAATTCTTGAAACCCTCCAAGTGTCTAGGATAACAGCAATAGACAATAGGTGCAGGAGTAGGCTATTCGGCCCTTCGAGCGCGCACTGCCATTCAATGTGGTCATGGCTGATCATCCTCAATCAGTACCCCGTTCCTGCCTTCTCCCCATATCCCCTGACTCCGCTATTTTTAAGAGCCCTATCTAGCTCTCTCTTGAAAGCATCCAGAGAACCCGCCTCCACTGCCCTCTGAGGCAGAGCAGTGTTAGGAAAGGTTTTCTAGGTTAACAACCAAGCAACAATAAAGAATTGGCGACATATATCCAAAGTGTAATGCTGTGTTATTTAGACGGACCCATGCAATAATTGTTATACGAGAATTTTGCCCGAACAGTCTGTGACCCCATAGTGCTGTGGCCATAGTGCTATGTTTAAAGGACATAGCGCTATGTTTAAAGCCCTAACACTATCCTACACACTCTAGGGACAACTTACAATTTTACCAAGCCATTTAACCTACAAATCTCTACGTCTTTGGAAAGTGGGAGGAAACCAAAGCATTCAGGGAAAACCCACGCAGATCATGGGGAGAACGTGCAAACTCTGTACAGGCAACACCTGTAGTCAGGTTCAAACACGGGTCTCTGGCGCTATAAGGTTAAAACCTCTTCGGCTGCGCCACCATGCTGCCCTGTTCATAGTCCAGATAGATTTCTGGTTAATGGTGATATGCAGGATTTTGTGATTGAGCATCACAGCAGTCATAGAACCTCTGAATGGTAGGGAAAAACAATTAGGGTTTCCTATTAGTTGATTCCTGTCTTTGATAATAATTGTCACATTAGACCATAGCCAAGTGCTCTCTGGTTCTCGCTGCATCCAACCTCCATTCACCTTGTTTACAGTAACCTGGCTCTGTAGATGGATGAAAAATAATGCTTAAATAGTCCTTCAAACATATCCATAGAGGATTTTTTTACATCATTTCAGCCAATAAATTTATTCCCATTTGGATGTGCTGAATTGAAATCAGCTGAATTAATTTTAGAAACAAAATTTAACATGTTGATAGTACAATAACGCGCATTTAGTGTCTGAGACCTCGGCTGGATTTCTGGGCAACTGAAATCACAATTATTAGAACTATTAATCATGGTAGTGAATAGGTAATATTGGGGAGATCCCATTCACGCACAATACATTGGTATTAATCACACAAGGAATGGAGAAGGTTCTGCCTGGGGAATATCAAAAGTTGGAAGTTATAAATTAGAACTTCACAGGATTACTACTTGCGCCATGTGCTAATTGGTATGGCGATAGGCGTGTTTTTAATTAAGGTTCTTAATTCATTACAGAGCAATAATCATTTGGGATACTTAAAGGAGGGAATAAAAATGAGACATAATTGATAGAAAGGTAGAAAAAGAATCCAGATGGAATTAAATAAAAGATAAAGATTCGATCAGAGTACAAATTTCCTAGCTGTGGAAATAAAGAATCATATTTGACAGTTTATGTAATTAGTAAATTACTTAGAATAATAATCAATTGCAATTTTAGCCTCCACTAAGATAAATAAGCACAGAGAGGTAGTGAATGAGAAAAAGAGAATAAAGCTATTGTGAAAGATTGTATTGTTGAACTCTTCTCTGCAGTGTTAAAAGTCAAGCAACAAATAAATGATTGCTGGGTTTAGAAATGATTGCTGGCCCCACTGAGTTACACCAGCACTTTGTGTCCTTTTGTGCAAAATCAACATCTGCAGTTCCTTGTTTCTACTTCTTCACCAATTTTAACACAATGTATAAGATAATGTTTGGCAAATACATAAGATAAATACCAAATTAATAAATAGAAGAAAACAACTATTTTTAAAAGACAGTAAATAAAACCAGGAAAAAACCTGGATCATTTACTGAAAAGTAAAAACAAAATTCTCCTGCAGAGTGCAGGAGAAATATTTTCATTTATAAAACAGAAATGAATTAACCAAAGATGATGCTTTATTAAAAAAAATAAAGAAATTAGGGTGAAAATGAAACTAAGCAGTAATAAAATGAATTGTGCTATTGAACTCAACTCAAACAAAACAATGAACATTAATAGCCCATTATCTGTTTATTTGCACTTTATCTGTTTTATTTATTCATGTGTGTATATATTTATACAATGGTATATGGACACACTGATCTGTTCTGTATTCATGCCTTCTATATTCTGTTGTGCTTAAGCAAAGCAAGAATTCCATTGTCCTATCTGGGACACATGACAATAAACTCTCTTGAAGCAGGCTATCAAAATGAAATATAGAAATGTAAAGAAAAAAAATCAAGACTAATTCACAAATAAGCTATTCATTTACATTATTGAAAAATATACTAAAGCAGACAGATAATTAACAAATTTGGATAGCCCTATGAGTCACTTGGTTAATGGATTTGTTTTGATGATAGAATGGAGAGGTCAGAAGTATTGGGTATAACTTAAAATGAAGCAAAAAATGCTGCTTGTATTCAGCAGATCAAACAGCATCTGTAGGAATGGAACTAACATGTCATCTTGATGATTTCTCATTATAACTCAGAGAAGTTAGAGATCTCTTTTTTAAAAGTCACATTTCAGAGAAAGGGAAAAGGGGTAAGAGACAAAATGGGATAGATGTAGACAAAGATGACACTGCTGGCTGAAAGAGTGTGATGAACACCACAAATAATTAGTAGATGTACAAATATGAAGAATTGCATGAAATTTGAAATATCTCAAAGAAAAGGAGAAAACAAAAGATACCAAAAATATGTGAGCAACGTTAAATTCCTGATATTCTGAACGTATTGAATTTAATGTTGATCCAGTAAAGCTGTAATGTACCTGGTCAGAAGATGAGGTGCTGTTCACCAACTTTATTTTGAGCTTCACTGGAACAGTTTAGGAGGTTAAAAACAAATAGAGATCAGTCAAAATAGTAAGATTAAACGAGAACTTACCAGTTTGAAGTTTGATCTTGATTTTTATGAGGAGTTACGATGAGCATTTACGTGAAGAAGGCCATCAGTCCGCTGAGCGCATCAATCTTCAAAACAGCAGTGTGAAATCACAGATAACAGTAGTTGAACTGAACATAGTAAGATTAGAGAAGAATAGAACTACCAGATTACCTTAATAATATGAGGGTTGGGAGCGGTGGGCATGTAAACGCTCATCGTAACTCCTCATAAAATCAAGATCAAACTTCAAACTGGTACGTTCTCGTTTAATCCTACTATTTTACTTCGGAGTCACGCGAGTGACTTATGTGAAGATTTCAAAGCTCTGTGATTTCACACCGGTTCGAGTCCAGGCATCACACACTGAATGGATTGACCATGGATGAGTGAAAAAAATTAATGCATTCAGACATGACTTAACTTGTTAAAATGCTGATGCTTTAATCATCCACAGAAAATAATTGTGAGCCCTTTCATCAAGGGGGAAGCTATAAAACAGAGTCTTAAACGGAGTTGGCAAATACCCCCGGTTTGCCAATGGGTTATTTAAAAAGTTGGCAAAGTATGTTTGTTTGACCATCCTGCAGCTGCTAGGCTGTGGTCCTGTGGAACATACATTACCCTTGGAGCTGGGGTAGTAGCAGCCCTGGTGGAGTGCGTGTGGTAAATATTAGTATCAATGCATACATTAGCCAAAACCACGGTTTTACCTCCTGGAGAAGGTGGAACTAATACTTCTATTTTTGTACCCAACAAATATAGCTAGTGAGGAGCCTTGGAGGCTCTAGGTAACCTAGACATATAGTGTAACGGTGTGACCACACATTACCAAAGGTCCAGAGGGTAGCTATGAAACTTGTTTTAAGACCTAAGCCCCTGGTTAGTTCTGGTTAATTAAATCAAAAAACATAAAATGTTA
The DNA here is from genome assembly GCA_963514005.1 of Raja brachyura. The sequence goes on along the minus strand of OY740782.1, from coordinate 98,986,981 downwards.
TGTATTAGCAGATGTACCATCCTGTCCAGTCACAAATTACATTATGACTGGACCCGGTGCACTGAAGCCAGTGCCATGAGGATAAGAACCTTTGAGAACCATACTTCCGTGTTACTGGGCCTGGGAGAACTTGTATTAAAGATATCCTTATATTCTGGAGATCAGAGCATGAGGCCCAACAGTGTGGGCCCCACTGCTGCAGCAAATATGATGAGAAAGCACGTTGGCATAGTGAATGGCACTTTCCTTAATTATTGTCATAGATCCATGTGAAAATGAGCTGTAAGACATCAGTATCTGTGCTTTGTACGTAACGTATATAAGAACTAAACGGTTCCCATTTCCTGAAGTGGAATAGTACTGCCTTATGGTGCCTCCCCTGCACTCTGCAGTGTGCACTACTTGGATCGGCCGGACAACCCGAGCCGTAGGCATAATCGTCTCAGAGTCTGCAAGTCAATTAATTGATTTTCTTGCAGTGGCTGGTTTCCCATGTCATAGGCAGAACCAGCAAGTGTTATGTTTAGAATGACAATATTAGGTTCTATACATTTTCCAACATTAGCGGGCACCCGTGGCTGCGTATGCCAGTCAGGCCGTTTGAATGCCTGAAGTGGTGTCTTGCTGGATTAATTTCAAGATCCCAAGTGGCAGTATGGAGGAAGACGTGCAAGAAACATTCCTCCCGAGTGTGGTGATAGTGTATTTTTGCCACTGTATGCCATGTATTAACAACTGGAAAAAGAGCCTGGGTGTAAACATATCAATATTCGGTGTTCTATAGAGTCATGATGACATTAAGCACTTAGTGATCCAACATTCATACTGTGTTGTCATTGATTTCACGTAATGACACAATAGCCTCAAACGAGGTTAGGTAAAAATCATGGGATAGTTTAACTTTTTTGCACCCATGTGACTAACATATGTCACCACCATGGTGTATCAACTTGGAGTTGAGCATGCAGATTATGCATATTCGCACAATAACCTTTAACCTATAGGATGCACCTAGTGTTATAGGTAGTTGATACCAAACTGAAAATTGGTGACTGATGCAAACCGTATCCACCTCCATAACTGGAGATGGCAGTCGTAATTTCTCATCTTTGAGGACTAGCATCAATTTGTAATTACTGAGGATAACTGACCAAACTTACTGGAGCAATGCTGAATACAGCCACCATGTGACTTCAGTGGCTTCAGCTGGGATAGGCCTGGGTCTATTAACAAAGACCTATATGGGACTGAGGGGTTCATTCTTACTGATAATGCAAAGGTCCAATTTGCACGGCTGGAACACAGCTGCTATATTGCCAATTACACTTAATGAGTAGATTGCTGCTTATAACAACGAGGTTGTTACAGCCTTCTGATAATTCCACCTCCTGCCCCATGGCAGAGTCCCTGTTAAGTTGATAGTAAAATGTAATCCCAACAGTCAATTTTTCTGATTGGTATCAACTGAAATTTAACAGGATGGATTAAAGGACCCCAATCCTCAAATATAATTTGGGCTGCGACAGTTAATTTAGTAAAATACAGCGTTTAAACAACATTATCCAGATAGGTGATAACAATGTTCTGGAACTGTGAGCAGCCCAAGCAATGGTTTAACTAATTTGGTAAATAAATCTGGGAGCTGAAGTAGCCCATTTGCAATGGTTTTACTGTTGCATTGACCCATCCAGATAAATTTAAAATATCTCCGGTGATCCCTGTGAATGGGAACTGAATAGCATGCATCTTTGAGATCGATGTCTGCCATATAGTTCCTATAGAATCAATAATTGGACAGTAACGATGTATCCCATTTTGAAAGTCTATACTGCACATAGGAGTTAAATCCGGATGAAGTGACATCCTGCATCTTTCACCCTATCCTGAAAGGGAATCCTGCCAATAATACTGTGCCCGTCTCGAAAGACAACTCTGGCCCCAATTCCAAGCCTGCTTGGAACCTAGCATGTTGAGTAGTATAAAGTAACCACATGTTATCATCAGCTTATTAAACCCAGATCTAAATCTCATGCAAGCATGGTTACTTGTAGAAAAACACAAGTGTAAATATTAACAACATGTAAATGGTCCACAAACCAGTGTTTTGGGAGAACAAGGCCCAACTACAACCATTGCTACCGGTGGTCGTATGCAAAGCCATTAGGCTTTGGTCTGAAAACTCTCATCATACTGAGCCTGCCTCATAAGCCAGCTCTGGCCACAATTCTGAGCCTGCCTTGAAAGACAACGCTGGCCATAGTTGCGTGCACAGCTTTCAAGCTGCCACCGGCTTTAATGAACCGCTGCCCCCGATGGAGGCGTGGGGTGTGTCGTCGCCTGCCGATGAAGCTTTGCTCGTCGTCGGCCTTAATTAGTCCGACAGCCTTTGTTGCCACTTCCTGGTCTTACCTGTGGGAAAAGTCTTACCTGAAGAGAGGATTCGGTGGCTGGATTCATTTCTTGGATTGCATGCTCTCCAATGTTACCCGGGTAGCGCTGTTCACTGCCGGCACATGTAGCATTTGCGAGTATCTCTTGAAGCCATACGCATGTGCTCCAGTATGTTCCACGGACATACTTAGAATTTGAAGTCAGTGCCATACTGATCACTCGCACTCCCCTCCACAGAGAGGGAGATTCGTAGGCAGCTCTGAAAACAGGTGCTGCCGCATGCCCCGGAGGCTACCTGCGCTGACATGGCCCCTCCAGCTGCCCGATGTCAGGTTTTTGCTCTGGGTCAGACTGAAACTGACCCTGAATGCTCCCCTCCTCAGAGAGGGAGACATTGTGCAGCCCTGAAAACAGGTGCCACTGCCTGCAGGTTCTCCATAATACCCGGGCTGATAACTCCCTTCTTTGGAGTATATCATTGTGAAGCACCTCTCCATCAGGTGCTCCATGTGGGTTTGAATGTTTGAAAATGTTACCCATGTAAGAGGGGATTCTGTCCATCAGGAAACCTCCTGGCCTGACTCCCGTAGTCCACAGGCCTGACCGTCTTACCTCTGGTTTGACCCCATTTCTGGGGACCCATAGCGGGCTGGAAGCGGCTGACTGCTATATGTTGGTGGGGTCCTTCCTGGCCTGACTTCCACAGGCCTGCCCCAATGCTGTAGGTTTACCTCCTACGTGGGGAACCACAGTGGTCTGGTTATAGCTGGCCGCTGTATGTGGGGGGGAACCCTCCTGGCCTGACTTCATAGACCTTTCTGGCCTGTGGTTCGTTTACCCCCTACCTGGGAACCACAGCCGGTCTGGAAGCAGGCATCCCCTGTAGTCGGGTGATGGGACCCTCCTGGCCTGGCTTGCAGACCTGCCAGCATGTGATTTGTTTAACCCCCTTCCCGAGGAATCACTGCCAGTCTGGAGCAGATGCCCCCTGTGTGTCGGGGGAACTCTCCTGGCCAGGCTACAGATCTTGTGGGCGTGTGGTAGTTTTACTCCGTCCGGGGAGCCACAGCCGGTCTGGATAGCACTGACTGCGATGTCAGTGACATTCGGGGGCATCCGACTGCCGCCGGCTACCCGCACTACCGCGGTCTCTGCAGCCGGGTTCCCCTCGGTCCCGGTATCCTTGGCCGAGATCGGGATTCATAGAATCATAGAAATTAGGTGCAGGAGTAGGCCACTCGGCCCTTCGAGCCTGCACCGCCATTCAATATGATCATGGCTGATCATCCAACTCAGTATCCCGTACCTGCCTTCTCTCCATACCCTCTGATTCCCTTAGACACAAAGGCCACATCTAACACCCTCTTAAATATAGCCAATGAACTGGCCTCAACTACACCACTCTTGTGTGAAAAAAGTCCTTCTCATATCGGTCCTAAAGGATTTCCCCCTTATCCTTAAGCTGTGACCCCTTGTCCTGGACCTCCCCAACATTGGGAACAATCTTCCTGCATCTAGCCTGTCCAACCCTTTAAGAATCTTGTAAGTTTCTATAAGATCCCCTCTCAATCTCCTAAATTCTAGAGAGTATAAACCGAGTCTATGCAGTCTTTGTTCATAAGACAGTCCTGACATCCCAGGAATCAGTCTGGTGAACCTTCTCTGCACTCCCTCTACAGCAATAATGTCCTTCCTCAGATTTGGAGACCAGAACTGTATGCAATACTCCAGGTGTGGTCTCACCAAGACCCTATACAACTGAAGTAGAACCTCAGCTCATGCTGCATATTCCCTTTTCCTAATCGGCCACCATTTAGATAATAGTCTGCTTTCCTATTTTTGCCACCAAAGTGGATAACCTCACATTTATCCACATTATACTGCATCTCCCAAATATTTGCCCACTCACCCAGCCTATCCAAGTCACCTTGCAGTCTCCTAGCATCTTCCTCACAGCTAACACTGCCCCCCAGCTTAGTGTCATTCGCAAACTTGGAGATATTACCTTCAATTCCCTCATCCAGATCATTAATGTATATTGTAAATAGCTGGGGTCCCAGCACTGTGCCTTGCAGTACCCCACTAGTCACTGCCTGCCATTGTGGACCAAAAGGACCCGTTTACTCCTACTCTTTGCTTCCTGTTTGCCAGCCAGTTCTCTATCCACATCAATACTGAACCCCCAATTCCGTATGCTTTAAGTTTGTATACTAAGCTGTTATGTGGGACCTTGTCTAAAGGCTTCTGGAAGTCCAGATACACCACATTGACAGGTTCTCCCTTATCCACGCCACTAGTTACATCCTCGAAAAATTCCACAAGATTCGTCAGACATGATTTACCTTTCGTAAATCCATGCTGACTTTGTCCAATGATTTCACCACTTTCCAAATGTTCTGCCATCCCATCTTTAATAACTGACTCTAGCACTTTCCCCACTACTGATGTTAGACTAACTGGTCGGTAATTCCCTGTTTTCTCTCTCCCTCCCTTCTTAAAAAGAGGGGTTACGTTTGCTACCCGCCAATCCTCAGGAACTACTCCAGAATTTAATTAGTTTTGAAATATTATCACTAATGCATCCACTATTTCCGGAGCTACTTCCTTAAGTACTCTGGGATGCAGCCTATCTGGCCCTGGGGATTTATCGGCCTTTAATCCATTCAATTTACCCAACACCACTTCCCGACTAACCTGGATTTCACTCAATTCCTCCTTTGACCCGCGGTCCCCTGCTATTTCCGGCAGATTATTTATGTCTTCCTTAGTGAAGACGGAATCAAAGTAGTTATTCAATTGGCCGCCATATTCTTCTTCCCAATGATCAACTCACCTGTTCCTGACTGCAAGGGACCTACATTTGTTTTAACTAATCTCTTTCTCTTCACATATCTATAAAAACTTTTGTAGTCAGTTTTTATGTTCCCAGCCAGTTTTCTTTCATAATCTATTTTTCCTTTCCTAATTAAGCCCTTTGTTCTCCTCTGCTGGTCTCTGAATTTCTCCCAGTCCTCTGGTATGCTGCTTTTTCTGGCTACTTTGTACGCATCATCCTTTGCTTTGATACTATCCTTGATTTCCCTTGTTATCCACGGATGCACTACCTTCCCTGATTTATTCTTTTGCCATATTGGGATGCACAGTTTTTGTAGTTCATCCATGCAGTCTTTAAATGTCTTCCAATGCGTATCCACCATCAACCCTTTTAGAATTGATTGCCAGTCAATCTTGACCAATTCACGTCTCATACCCTCAAAGTTACCTTTCTTTAAGTTCGGAACCATTGTTTCTGAATTAACAATGTCACTCTCCATCCTAATGAAGAACTCAACCATATTATGGTCACTCTTGCCCAAGGGGGCACGCACAACAAGACTGCTAACTAACCCTTCCTCATTACTCAGTACCCAGTCTAAAATAGCATGCTCTCTCGTTAGTTCCTCTACATGTTGATTTAGATAACTATCCCGCATACATTTCAAAAAATCCTCTTCCTCAGCGCCCCTGCCAATTTGATTCACCCAATCTATATGTAGATTGAAGTCACTCATTATAACTGTTTTGCCTTTGTCGCACGCATTTCTAATTTCCTGTTTGATACCATCCCCAACTTCACTACTACTGTTAGGTGGCCTGTACACAACACCCACCAGAGTTTTCTTCCCCTTAGTGTTTCGCAGCTCTACCCATACCGATTCCACATGCTCCAAGCTAATGTCCTTCCTTTCCATTGCGTTAATCTTCTCTCTAACCAGCAACACTACCCCACCTCCTTTTCCTTTCTCTCTATCCCTCCTGAATATTGAATATCCCTGGATATTCAGCTCCCAGCCTTGGTCACCCTGGAGCCATGTCTCCGTGACCCAACTGTATCATAATCATTAATAGCTATCTGCACGTTCAACTCATCCAGCTTATTACGAATGCTCCTCGCATTAAGTCACAAAGCCTTCAGGCTTGTTTTTATAACGCTTTTACCCCTTATACAATTATGTTGAGAAGTGGCCCTTTTTGATTTTTGCCCTAGTTTTGTCTGCCTGCCACTTTTACTTTTCACCTTGCTCCCTATTGCTTCTACCCTCGTTTTACACCCAACTGCCTCTCTGCTCTTGTACCCATCCCCCTGCCACATTAGTTTAAATTCTCCCCGACAGCACTAGCAAACACTCCCCCAAGGACATTGGTTCCATTCCAGCCCAGGTGCAGACCGTCCTGTTTGTACTGGTCCCACCTCCCACAGAAATGGTTCCAGTGCCCTAAAAATTTGAATCCCTCCCCCTTGCACCATTTTTCAAGCCACGTATTCACCTGCAATATCCTCCTATTTCTACTCTGACTGGACCATGGTACTGGTAATAATCCAGAGATTATTACCTTTGAGGTCCTACTTTTAAGTTTATCTCCTAGCTCCCTAAATTCACCTTGTAGGACCTCATCCCTATTTTTACCTATATTGTTGGTGCCAATATGCACCACGACAACTAGCTGTTCACCCTCCCCCTCCAGAATGTTCTGCAGCCATTCAGTGACATCCCTGACCCTTGCACCAGGGAAGCAAAATACCATCCTGGAGTCTCGTTTGCAGCCGCAGAAACACCTATCTATTCCCCTGACAATTGAATCCCCTATTACTATTGCTCTTCCCCTCTTTTTTCCCCCATCATGTGCTGCAGAGCCACCCATGGTACCATGAACTTGGCTGCATTCTCCTGATGAGCCATCTCCCTCAACAGTATCCAAAATGGTATACCTGTTTAGGAGGGAAATGGCCGCAGGGGACTCCTGCACTACCTGCCTACTGCTTTGCTGGCTATTGGCCACCCGCTCCCTTCCTGTCCTCTTACCTTTTGCCTGTGGTGTGACCAACTCGCTGTACGTGCTGTCCACGACTTTCTCTGCATCGTGGATGCTCCAGTATGAATCCAGCCGCAGCTCCAATCATTCAATGCGGTCTGCCAGGAACTGCAGCTGGACACACTTCCTGCAAATGTGGTCACCATGGACACCGACAATATCCCTGATCTCCCACTTGTTGCAGGCTGAGCAAACCCTGGGGCCAATCTCTGCTGACATATCTAACTCCCAAATTACTCTGTATTAAATATATATATATATATATATATATATATATATATATATTTTAATTTTTTATATTTTATTAAACACAAAACTTTATCCTTTAAACTTTACTAATAAATACTAATAAATACTGAATCCCTAACTCCCAGAATCCTTAACTTCCAGAATCCATAAACCTGAAGGCAGAAATGTAAAAATGTAAACCCCAGGTTGCACCCAATCAGCTGCTTCCTCTGGTCCCCTTCAACCAATCAGAGGCTTCACCAGATTCCCTCTCTGGAAGATGGAACGTTGCAGATGTTGGTCTCACAGTAGCAATGTTACAAAATTTTGAGATTTTAAAAATCAAGTCTGCAATTTATCCCGTCAGCTAAAGCATAAAAAGAAGTTTAATTTGACACCTAATTCACTTGCATATCTTCAGTATTAAGAAAGTTATCACCATTTTCATACTCGGAATTTAGCATCTTGTTCCCCATTGCCTTTCAATTGACTTAACTCAAAAGCTGTGATCTAGAACAGTTAAAAGCACATAACTTTCTTAAAAATTAAGAGAACTCAATGACATTTTCAGTTATTATAGATTGAAGCATTCTGAAACAAATATGAAACAATCTTACTTGGATGACCTGAAATTAAAGCATATAATTAGTTAGTTATCTAATTGTAGCTAATTACAAAATTCAATGAGTAGATCTAAACATATCTCCATTTCTTAAGAAAAGATAAACTTTTTTTTAATTGCCTAAGTGTCCAAATAACATTCACACAATAATCCACAATAAAAGCATAATTTTTAAATCTAATTTTCATGAATTTCTAGGCCAAATGGAAGGAATTTAGTGTTTAATGCCTGTAAATTAATGGCCATTTAAATCAACAAGCGAGTGGGTTTTAGTGGAATGCGATGGATTGGAACGTTGCAGTTTGCGGTGAAGTCGGGAGGAAAAATACTGTTGGTTCGTACATTTTTTTTGGACCCCATTTCGCAACATGAAAATGTGATTAAAGCCTCCCTAAAAACCAACTTTTAATATAAAAATAAACTGTTTACCTTTTTTTCTCCCCTACGCAAAATCCTTCCCGTTGTCGGCGCTCGCGGCTTTTGAAGGCGATTTTTAAATTACTCTAGTTAATAAATAATCTAGCGTAATTTAAAAATACCTTCATGAATGAAATGTCGGAGCAATTTTTCTTCCGCCCGACATGGATCAAATTTTCCCAGTCTGCAGAAAAACGGCACTTTAAGCCCGCCCCCCTCTGAAAAGCGCCAAAGTCACGCACATGGGGAGCGGCAGAACTGCAGCGCTGCTCAAGGTAAGTTTTGTAACATACCTACTCACAGCGCCGGTAACTCCACCCTCTCTCACCAACGGCTCCCCGGGCCTCTCTGAAAAGCAAGCCTCGCGCTAGATTTATACTCACAGCGCAGGTAACTCCACCCTCTCTCACCAACGGCTCCCCGGGCCTCTGTGAAAAGCAAGCCCCGTGCTAGATTTATACTCACAGTGCAGGTAACTCCACCCTCTCTCACCAACGGCGCCCCGGGCCTCTGTGAAAAGCAAGCCCCGCGCTAGATTTATACTCACATTGCAGGCAACTCCACCCTCTCTCACCAACGGCTCCCTGGGCCTCTGTGAAAAGCAAGCCCCGCGCTAGATTTATACTCACAGCGCAGGTAACTACACCCTCTCTCACCAACGGCTCCCCGGGCCTCTGTGGTCCATGCCCGATTCCCCGCGGTCCATGCCCGGCTCTGCGGCCCGTTCGGACTTTGCCCCATTCGTGCAGGTACCTCTCTAGCAGAGAGTCCTGCAAAAGAAAACAGAAGAAACCTGGAAAAAAGGTAACTTACCGTCGAGTTGAACTTACAGCTGGGCAGAGTGGAGCTGCCGCCAGTCGTCTCGCTCGCGCTGAGCTTGTAACATAATGACACGCTCAGCGGACTGACGGCCTTCTTCACGTAAGTCACTTACGTGACTCTGAAGTAAAATTAGATATTTACAGAGCATTCAGACTGAGATGATGCGTTCTGCGAAACTACATTCAACCAACATTTTGATTTCCCCCATATCAAGTACAAGTGAATCGTAGTTTTACCTGGAAGAAGTGTTTGCGTCCCTGGATGGCAGGATAAGTAGTCATGACAAAAAGCGATAAGAGCAGAATTAGGCCATTCAGCCCATCAAGTCCACTCCACCATTCAACCATGGCTGATCTATCTCTCCCTCCTAACCCCATTCTCCTGCCTTCTCCGGAGGGAGGAAAAAGGCAGGTACTATGCAAGTGGTATTGGTAGGGATGGAAAAGTGAATCCGATCAATTCAGATGGCACGGTTCTTATGGAATGCTGAAAGAGGTGGGGTTGAAAAGCATGTTTGGTGGTGTGAATTTATTGGAGATGCTGAAAATTACAGAGGATAATACGTTGAATGATACGTTGAATGAGGAAGCTGATGGGGTGGACAGTGAGGAAGATGGGAAAAGGGAAGGTGAGAGTTGAAGTGCAGGGATCAGAGCAGACATGGCTGAGAAATTTGTCCCCTACATTTGGGGGGGAAATCCCAGTTGAGAGTAAAGAAAGACACGATGAAAGCACTGTAGTGGCATCACCCAAACAGATGTGATGAAATGGAGAAACTGGAAGAAACTTCACCCTTTTTCCCTTTCTCCCCTTTTTAAAAAAATCACCAACTTACCCTGGTTTTGATGAAAAATCATTGACCTGAAATGTTAATCCTATTTTTCTCCCCCTTTAGATGTTGCTTGGCCTGCTGAATATTTCTCAAAATCAAAGAGAGGATGCCCAGATTTCCAGCATTGTACTGTTTTGAATAATTTGGGACATTTTCACTGGAAGAAGGGAACTGGGGAGAAATCTAGTAGTGGGTCTCAAGGTTACCAAGGTTTTTAACAGGGTGTTTGACAAAGAAAATTGACATATGACCAAAAATATCTCATAAACAAACCATGCAGGGAATTGAGGAGAATGGCTAAAATGTAAAAATAACTTCCACCAACAGATTAATTAGTTAACAATTACAAGTTAGTTAGTTTAGTTTATTATCATGTGTACCGTGGTATAGTGAAAGGCTTTTTGTGTGCGATCCAGTCAGTGGAATGACAATCAAGCCGTGCACAGTGTACAGATATAGGATAAAGGGAATAACTTTCATTACCATTAGTTTAAGTCAAAAGTAGATAAATGGATGTGAGATTAATGAATTGAAGAATGCATTGGTGGAGTTTGATAAAGAATGATGCAGACCAGTTCTGTGATTGTACTGCCTCTCTATTCTAAGTGTTATGTATGTACAAGTACACATGTACATGTGTAGGCCTGAATTAATATGCCAAGACACAATATTTTGGCTTCAACCAGATGTACAAGTTGTCCAACAACTTTAATCAAATGACTATTATAATGTGGTACCAGAATTAATCAAAAACTGTTGTAGGATGAATTGACAAATTAAAATGCTAACAAAAGTTCTGACCTGAATAGTTAATTCAGCTTCTCTTACATTTAAAATTGTCATTTGCCAATCAGTGGCCGGATTGCAGACTGGGAGCCTAATTTACCATTTCAATCTTTTTTAACCTTATTGTGTGAGTTTCATAAAAGAATTAATCATACATAGTTATTTATAACCCTCCTTTTGATTGGCAAGTTTAGTTATACAGCATGGAAACAGGCCCATTGGTAAGTTTAGAGATACAGCATGGAAACAGGCACATTGGTTCACCGAGTTCACCCTGACGTTTGATCGCCCATCAACATTAGTTCTATGTTATCCAACTGCCTGCCTACACATTAGGGGTAATTTACAGGCCAATTAACCTGCAAACCTGCATGTCTTTGGAATGCAGGAGGAAACTTCAGCACCGGAGGAAACCCACACAGTCACCCACACGTGCAAACTCCACACAGACAGCACCTGAGGTCAGGATCGAACCCACGTCTCTGGTGCTGTGAGGCATCAGCTCTATGAGCTACGGCACTGTGCCACCCCTAAAGCGGAGTTAGTGGAGACTCTCACAGTCACACAGATTCTACTGGTAACTTTTGAATCCCGGAAACTGGCCGAGGTCTTGAATGAACTTAATTAAACTAATGACGTAAAATACACAAACGCACATAACTAAGGCTTTCCGGAAAATTTTACAGAATTAGAAATATGTTGTTGAGTTGTGAAGCAAATTCTGATAATATTGAAAAATATTCACTTAACTATTTTTTGATAGAAATAATAACAAATAACAGTGGCAGCCTGCCATGAATCATGCATTAATCATCACCAAACAATTCTGATTGCAGAAGCATTTGGCATGCTTTAATATGGCAGAAACTGTGGGAAACTCACTGCACAGTAAGGCACCAAATCAAGCAGCCACACTGCAAGCTAAGAAAGATGACAGCATAGATAATGCGCAGCTGTTCTACACTGGTTTGTTCTTCTTAATGTACTTGTGCTGTGTTAAGTCGAGAAGTATTCTCAGGGCATGATTGAAACTGGTGTCTCATTACTCTATTTACAGTGAAGAATATGGCATTTGTAACTTCCTGTTCCAAATATTTAATGTTCCCTTTACAAAAACCTTTGATATTGGAGTTCAATGCATTTTACAGAAACCTCTGTATGGAATTATGGAATATAGGACTTAAATGTGACCCAGGCAAGTGGTCAGTTAAGATGAATAGTTCCCTACCCTCTCAGACATTATTTAATTTATTTTCCAATTGCTGCCATTTTCATCCTAGTAAACAGATCACCAGAGCCTACCCAGCCACAGAGTCACACTGCATGGAAACAGACCCTTCTGCCCACTTGCCCACGCCACCCAACATGCCCCACCTGCACTAGCGCCCCCAGTTTGCATTTCGCCCATATCCTTCTAGACATATCCTATCCATATACCTGTTCAAATGTTTTTTAAACATTGTGATAGTACCTGCCTCAACTACCTCCTCTGGCAACTTGTTCCATATACCACCATGCTTTGTGTAAAAAAGTTGTCCCTAAGGTTCCTATTAAATCTTTCCACAAGTTCACAAGTTATGGGAGTAGAATTAGACCATCAGGCCCATCGAGTTTACTCCGCCATTCAATCATGGATGATCTCTGCATCCGAATCCCATTTTCCTGCCTTCTCCCCATAACCCCTGACACCCATTCCGATCAAGAATTTGTCTATCTCTATCCCCCTTACCTTAAACCTACATCCTCCGGTTCTTTTGATTTTAAAGTTCAAATCCTTTTAGATACAAAATTTGGTTCATAAATGAATGACATGCTATTTTTAAACAATGACCTCTCGTTCTAACTTCCACATTCACCCTTTCAAGACCCCACATAATCATTTTTTCTAAATGCCAGCAGATACAAGGCCTGCCTGATCAACCTTTCCTCATGACGCAACCTGTCCATTCCAGATATCAGTTTGCTAAATCACAGAACTGCTGCCAACACAATTACATTCTTGATATTTAAGGAGACCAATACTATATACGTCTGAAGAAGGATCCTGAACTAAAACATTGCCTGTCCATTTCCACCACTCAAGCTGCATGACCCGTTGAGTTGCTCCAACACTTTGTCTTTTCCTCAAGATTCCAGCAGCTGTATTTCCTTGTATAGCCTGCATGCAATACATCAGATTTGGTCTCATTAATGCCCTATATAAACCATGCCATTTCTACTTCTATATTAAATTCCCTTAGCATTAAAGTGCAACATCCTATTGTCATTGATGATGTTTTGCTGTAACTGCAGTGTTGTCTTTCAGGAATCATGCACTAGTATACCCAGATCCATTTCTCAGTGCTCTTCAATCTATCTCCATTTGTGTGATATCCCCTTTTTTTGCTCTTCCTTTTAAAATTGACTATTTCACATTTTCTAACATGATACTTCATTTGTTAGATCTTTTCCCACTCACTTATCCTATCTTGTTCCCTTTGTTGCCTCCCTATATCTTCTTCACAACTAATTTTTTGTGTCAACTGCAAACAATGCAACATTGTTGGTGACTTCAGATTTCTTTGAATTCCAAAGTGTTGCTGTACTAATTTATATGGCAAACCACTTGTTATGTCTTGCCAACCAAAAAAATCCAGTAATAAACATATGAATAACGAGGTAGTCCCATGCCACTTGATCGAATGTTTTTTCTGCGTCCAATGAAATAATTGATAAGTCTTGTTCTTCAGTTTTATATGAATGCATTTTATTAAACAGACGTCTCAAATTATTGCATGAAGATCTCTTGGGTATAAACCCCGTTTGATCCGCATTTATTAATTTGCTGACACATTTACTTAATCTTCTTGCTAATGTTTTCACTAATATTTTTTTACCTGCATTTAACAGTGCAATGGCTCTGTATGAGCCAGGGTCTTCTAAATCATTATCTTTTTTAGGTATAAGTGTAATCATTGATTCCGCTAATGTTTCTGGTAATGTTTGTTCTTTGAAAGCATATGTATACATTTTATGTAAACGTGGTGAAATTATCTCATAAAATCTTTTATAAAATTAATTACTAAATCCATCCGGTCCTGGTGTTTTTCCATTCTTCAATGAGTTTATAGTTTCGTCTATTTCCTTAATTGAGACCTGCGCTCCTAATTCCTCTTGTTCGAGCAGGTTAAGTTTTGGGAGATTACAATTATCCAAGAACGCTATAACTTTAGTACTATCTGCTGATGTTTTACATGTATATACATTTTGATAAAATTGAGAAAACCTTTTATTAATATCATTAGGTAATGTTAACAATTCACCTTTATCTGATTTAATCTTTAAAATCGTATGATCTTTTTCCCGTTTTTTCAGTTGACGTGCCAAAAGTTTATGTGGTTCATCACCGAATTCAACATTTTCCTGTTTTGTAATTTGAAATATTCTTATAACTTTTGCAGATAATATTCTATTTAATTTCAATTTCAATATTGTTATTTTATTACGTTTATCTATAGTTGGCTCTTTAGCATTATCTAGGTCCAATTGTCTAATTCGTTCTTCTAACTGCGTTTGTTCATTCTTGTTCTTTTATTTTGAAAAGCTTGATATGAAATTATAGATCCTCTGATAAATGCTTTAAAAGATTCACATAGTAAAGCGGGTGAAATATCTGGGGTATCGTTGGTCTCAAAAAAAAGTTCTATCTGTTGTTTTAAATATAGTTCACCTTGTGGATCATTTGGGATTTGAGGATTAAACATCCAAAACAATTTTTTATTAGGCATTCCTTCAAGTTTAAAAAAAAAGTTAACGGGGAGTGATCAGAAATGATGCTGTTATGATATTTTGGGTTAATTGTGTAAGGAATTAATTTTGTGTCCACTAAAAAATAGTCAATACGTGAATACGTTTTCTGTACCGTTGAGAAAAATGAGTATTCCCTTCCAGCTGGGTTAGCGATCCTCCAAACATCTGTTATATTTGTGTTTTTTATGTATGTTTTTAGGAGTTCACTAGTTTTAGATTTGTGTTACCCCTCTTTTGTTGTGTGGATTTGTCCAGGTACGGATCTAAAACACAATTAAAGTCTCCCCCAATTATCACATGTTGATAATTAAACTCTGAAATTATATTCAAGATTTTATTAAAAAATTGGGGATTATCAAAATTAGGCGCATAAATATTTACCATGGTGATTGGGGTAGAATGGATCTCTCCGGTAACTATGAGGTATCTCCCTTCTTTATCTAATATGATATTCTTTGATTTAAATGGTATACTTTTACGAATAATAATTGGTGTACCTCTAGTTTTAGAGATATATGAAGACTGGTATGTTTGACCTATCCAATTTTCCTTCAATCTAGTCTGAGCTTGCAGTTGCAGGTGTGTTTCTTGTAAGAAAATTATGTCTGAATTGAGTGATTTCAATTGTGCGAGAATCTTACCCCTTTTAATTGGTTCGTTAGCACCCCTTATGTTCCAACTGCAAAATGTGATTCCTCCAAGTTTCTTTTGTTTATCATCTTGCATTTTAAATTACTTTGATACCTTTAAGTCATACGGTGCAACAAAATACCTCAGGGCTCTGGGTGTTGGGGGAGCATTTACGGATATTAAATTCTGTTGGTACATCCCTTTTAAAATTGTCCTTAAGCTAAAAGACAAAAAAGTGTGAAATATTGTGACAAAAAAAAATTAAAAAGTGGTATTACAGTGTCTAAAAATAACGACACTGTAACAAAATAGCCACCTAATGGTGGCAGTTACAAATTTATTGACTTCCGTTGTTATCTCCGCTCCCTTGAGAAATCTTGCAAAAGGGAGGTGGGGCCAATTGAAAACCAAATTATATATAACAAAATTATAATATATATATATATCTAATTAAGTCTTATCTAATTAAGTCTTCAAATTATCTACCATTTACTAAAGTTAACAGTTTTTACATTTGCTTCACATTCAGTAATAATAAACTGCTGGTTGGAAGGGGTTAACCAGAGTCAGACTCAGGGTTGTTTGCCAAGGGCCTGAATCTTCTCACCTCCTCCAAGCATAACAGGAACTGGAGCCTAGTATATTATATAAGTTCGTTTTTTTAGTCTGTTAATAATCTATTTCCTTATATTTAGCCCCCCCTTCCCCTCCCCAGGGGAGTCAATCATTATAATACATTATTACATTATACCATATTACAGTTCGCATTAAATTCAATTACTATTGCTATGTTAATTCAGTACTTTCTGTATTAGTGTAGAGTTAAAATTATAAAAGACTTTAATTCAAAAAGTTTAGTTTCAAGTCCGTTTGTATTAAATTCTCCGTTAAGCCGCACCCTTGTTGTTCGGTATTTCATTCGAGGTGGAACAAAGAATATCCTGAGTTCGCATTCCAAAGAAGATAAGATGTCTAGACACCAACTCATGGAGAAGCTCCGCCATCTTAGTCTTTTAAAAAGTCATATTTCTCAGCTTCCCCTCTGCCGATATCTGTAGAATAAAGAGCCTTGATCTGGCATTTACTTAGCCACCTATCTCTTTTACGGTGTCTTGAGCATGTTTGTATGCTACTTCTGGGTCAGTAAACGCATGTTCGATACCTTTATAGGTAATCCTCATTTTTGCAGGGTACATTACACCATATCTTACATTTTGTTTTCCTTTCAGGAGCTGTCATGTCTCTGAAAACAATTCTTGGTTTTTGGCAATTTCGATAGAATAATCTCTGAATAGTTTAATAGTATCAGCCCCAAATATCATATTCTTTCCGTATTGGATTTTTTTCATAATATCTTCCAAAGCTGAAATGTCACAAAATTTCACTATGATCTGTCTTGGGGGGAGCTCCTGGCCTTGATGGTGCTCTTCGCACCCGATGTGCCGCTTCTATTTTTGGTTCGACAGGCAGGTTGAATACTTCTTTAAGTAAGTTGGCAGTGAACTCACGAGGATCATTCCCCTCCTTTCCCTCTGTCACTCCAACTATTCTTAAATTCTGCCGTCTTGAACATGCTCCAAATCAAGGCATTTATCAGCCATTTTAGCCAATTGCCCCAAGACGCACTCCTGATCTTTCTTCATTCTCTGCATATCTTCAGACATTTCTTACATAGACGCTTCCGTATATTTCATAGCCGTCTGATATGCTGTAGTAGTTTGGAGAACAGATTCAAACTTCTCCTTGCAATCTTTTCCACCTGATCAATTTTCACAGTTAATTCACCTTCCATGTCATCAATTTGTTTATTTAAATTACCAATTGAGTCAATAATTTTCTGATTCCCAAGTTTAAAGTTCTCCAGCATTCTTTTATTCCCAGAAGCAATTCTCAACACTTAAATCTCTTACGGACTGCTTTATTTCTTCCAGCTCTTTGTCCTTTGTAGCCATTTTAGTCTTTGCCCTTGTAGCCATTTCAGAGGCTAATTCAGAGGTTAATTCTTCAGATGTTTACTGGTTTTTCAAAAGATGTTTTGTAACAGATCTTTGAGGGCTTTGGGCAGGAATCACTTTTTTCATTTAAAAGTGCCTTAAACCACCGTTATTTTCGTGGCGATTTCTGATGATGTCACCAGGGCGACGTCAGGTATTTTTAAATCGGTCCTGTCTTCCAAACCGACTTTTTACGCGAATTATCGCAAATTTTGGGAGTGAAGCTAAATGCTGCGCCTGTTCAGTGCATCATGGTGCCACCGGATGTTTTTTTGATTACTCTAATTTTCACTTCCTTATTAACCTTTTAAGCATCATTTGCTTTTAAAAAAATATGATTTCTATCCCATTTTCTGATTCCCTGTATATATTTTCACAACTATTTGTCAAAGGACACCAATTGCCAAGTTTGTTTTTTAGCAATTTCCCATTGGAAAATGACATTAGTTTAAATCTGCTCAGTTATGAAAGCAAGTTGAAAGTTTTTTTTTAGCTATTTCCCATTGGAAAATGACATTAATTTAAATCTGCTCAGTTATGAAAGCATCTAAAACTTTTATTATTTTATTCTACCAGACTGTGCATTGCATTTTGGCTAAAATGGATGTCAGGCACTCAGCTTCAACAAGTAAAATTTGTTTTCAGTATTTGGAATGTATGGGATGAAGGGTTTTACTGAGATGCCATTTAGCATGCGAGTGTTAATTGCTTGCTTTTGCAAGTTGCACCAAGAAATTGCTGCTTAATTAAAATAATACAGCAGCATCAAGGTAGCACTGTGAGAACTCCACCTCGAACAGGAGCCTCGGTTTTTATGTATAATGAGACTTATAGCTGGAGGCAAAAAAGCAAGCATGTCTGCCTGTCCATGCCAGAAAACAGAATTAAACATTAACACCACATCAGACCCCTGCTTATCATCAACCTCACTATTTCTGTACCGACCCTAGCGTGCATAAGCAATATTTTCGTCTGCTTTCCCTGGAGATTTA
This sequence comes from Raja brachyura, assembly GCA_963514005.1. Next base: position 98,968,624 of record OY740782.1, on the reverse strand, counting down.
TCTGGCTGTTGAAGTAGAAAATGAATATTTTACAGTTCACTTGTCTGATCAATTACCTACAAGCTGTTGCAGTATTTTATAGCCACTGGGAGAGCTGTATAGGTGATGATAGAGAAATCTGGTGGGAATCTGTTAACTGGCTATAGAAAGGATATTGAATGAGCTGCTTGGAGGAAAGCCTTTATTTCAAAAAAAGCTTGCTCTGAAATTAAGGTATAACCCATGGAAGCATTTAAATGATAATCAAGAAAATGTGAATTCCAAAGGTGAATAGATTAGTTTGAATGATTGAAGTATAATGAAGTGCAAGCCAGTTCAAAGCCACTGCAAGTTAATAATGTAGCCTTGCTTTATAGCCAAAGTACAATTTTAAATTGCAGTTAATTAGGTTTAAACTCTTTAAAACTGATTATTTTGTAAAAGTCAAGGAAAGTCATTCTGTACTGCTCCTGTTTGGTGTTATAACTGCTGTATCAAAGATCAAATGAAAATAAGCAGACTGTCACTGACTGTCCACAATATAAGCATTGCCGAGGTGAATTTACATTCTGAGTTTGGAAGAGGAAAACGATTATACCTGTAAATTAATTTGAATGGTAATCACATCGCTAATTTAAAAGTGTTACAGTGCACCAACTTTAATGTGTGATGCTTCCCAATAGCAGTTCTTGGTGTACAATTGCAGTAGTTTAGTTTAGAGATACAGCGCAAAAACAGTTCCTTCGGCCTACCGATTCCTCAACGACCAGCGATGATCCCTGCAAACTAATACTATCCTACACTCACAAGGGACAATTTACAAATTTACCAAAGTCAATTAACCTACAGAGGTGTACGTCTTTAGTAACGTGGGAGGAAACCAGAGTACCCGGTGATAACTCACGCAGGTCATGGGAAGAATGTACAAACCCCGTACAGGCAGCACCCATGGTCAGGATAAAACCCAAGTCTATGGCACTGTAACACAGTAACCCTCCCATTGCACCACCGTGCTGGTACCGCAGCAGTTCGTTTTTGGCATTGGTTGTTTATTCAGCCGGATGGCTACCAATGTAGAATCAAGGAACTACAGATGCTGGTTTGCAAAACAAAAGACACAAAGTGCTGGAGTAACTCAATGGGTCAGGCAGCATCCCTGAAGAATATGGATAGGTGACATTTTGGTTTTGACCTTTCTTCAGTCTGATTGTAGTCTGAAGAATCTTGTCTATGTGAACATGGCAAGCACCTCGGGATCTGATTGAAGGGTCTTAGGATATCAGTCTGTGGAATGCTTCTGACTCAAAACTTCACCTATTCATGTTCTGCAGGGATGCTGGTTGACCCACTGAGTTACTCCAGCACTTTGTGTCTTTTGTTTTGGCTACCAATGTAATGTCCTGGGATGTTAGGTTATCTCTAACACACTCACCCATCAAACTCACTACCATTTATTATAATGCAGTGCTATCGTACCAGGAAATAACACTTATTTTTAAACAATCAATGTAGAAAAAAAGTTTTGCACCAAGCCATAATCTGTAATAGTCTGTGATGTAACTTATCCGACCTGAGGGGTTAGCTCCTGTAATACAAGTTTCCACTTTATAAAGGGGGGGGGGGGGTGATCTTCACAAGGAAAATACCAGTTTCTGTCTTTCTCTGGATGAATTAAATTTTGTTTATTTTGTTTAGATTTTTTGTAGTTAATTTAATTTTATAGTGCAACAACTCCATTCAGGCGTTATTTCATCTCAGTTACAAACTAAAATTTGCATCGTTACATAGAAACATAGAAAATAGGTGCAGGAGTAGGCCATTCGGCCCTTCGAGCCTGCACCACCATTCAATATTATCATGGCTGATCATCCAACTCAGTATCCTGTACCTGCCTTCTCTCCATATCCCCTGATCCCTTTAGCCACAAGAGCCACATCCAACTCCATCTTGAATATAGCCAATGAACTGGCCTCAATGACATTCTGTGGCAGAGAATTCCAGAAACTCACCACTATCTGTGTAAAGAATGTTTTCCTCATCTCGGTCCTAAAGGAATTCCCCCTTATCCTTAGACTTTGACCCCTTGTTTTGGACTCCCCCAACATTGGGAACAATCTTCCTGCATCTAGCTTGTCCAACCCCTTAAGAATTTTGTAAGTTTCTATAAGATCCCTCCTCAATCTTCTAAATTCCAGTGAGTACAAGCTGAGTCTATCCAGTCTTTCTTCATATGAAAGTCCCGACATCCCAGGAATCAGTCTGGTGAACCTTCTCTGAACCCCCTCTATGGCAAGAATGTTTTTCCTCAGATTTGGAGACCAAAACTGTACACAATACACAAGGTGTGGTCTCACCAAAACCCTGTACAACTGCAGTAGAACCTCCCTGCTCCTATACTCAAATCCTTTTGCTATGAATAGTAACATACCATTTGTTTTCTTCACTGCCTGCTGCACCTGCATGCCTACTTTCAATGACTGGTGTACCATGACACCCAGGTCTCGTTGCATCTCCCCTTTTCCTAATCTTCCACCATTCAGATAATAGTCTACCCTCATGTTTTTGCCACCAAAGTGGATAACCTCACATTTATCCACATTATACTGCATTTGCCATGCATCTGCCCATTCACTCAGCCTATCCAAATCACCCTGCAGCCTCCAAGCATCCTCCTCACACCTAACTATACCCCCTAGCTTGGTGTCATCTGCAAATTTGGAGATGTTGCATTCAATTCCCTCGTCCAAATCATTAATGTATATTGTAAATAGCTGGGGTTCCAGCACTGAGCCTTGCAGTACCCCACAACTCACTGCCTGCCATTCTGAAAAGGACCCGTTTACTCCTACCCTTTGCTTCCTATTTGCCAGACAGTTCTCAATTCACATCAATATTGAACCACCAACACTGTGTGCTTTAAGTTTATATACTAATCTCTTATGTGGTACCTTGTCGAAAGCCTTCTGAAAGTCCAGATATAACACATCCACTGGTTCTTCCTTATCCACTCTACTAGTTACATCCTCAAAAAATTCTATAAGATTCGTCAGACATGATTTACCTTTTGTAAATCCATGCTGACTTTGTCCAATGATTTCACCGCTTTCCAAATGCGCTGCTATCCCATCTTTAATAACTGACTCTAGCAGTTTCCCCACTACTGATGTTAGGCTAACTGGTCTGTAATTCCCCACTTTCTCTCTCCCTCCTTTTTTAAAAAGTGGGGTTACCCCAGAATCTAAGGAGCTTTGAAAAATTATCACTAATGCATCCACTATTTCCGTGGCTACCTCCTTGAGCACTCTGGGATGCAGACCATCTGGCCCTGGGGATTTATTGGCCTTTAATCCATTCAATTTACCCAACACCACTTCCCGGCTAACCTGGATTTCACTCAGTTCCGCCATCTTATTTGACCTTCGGTCCACTGCTATTTCCGGCAGATTATTTATGTCTTCCTTAGTGAAGACGGAACCAAAGTAGTTATGCAATTGGTCTGCCATGTCCTTGTTCCCCATGATCAATTTACTTGCTTCTGACTGCAAGGGACCAACATTTGTTCTAACTAGTCTCTTTCTCTTCACATATCTTCAACTGCCCTGAAGGAGAATAAGAATTTCTTAATACTGAAACAGTTTGAATTTTTACTTATTGAACTATCAGGCCACATGGCAGAAGGGGCCACAGCCAAACCCCAGCAGTAGGCCTGTCTCACCCGCCGCAGAACCGGGAAACCCGCCTGGAGAATGAAGCAGCCAATCCCGGCTCCTGCTTGTCCCCGAGGGCGGGAGAACCAGAGATGAGGGTGGAGGGAGTCGGCAACAGCAGATCCAAGAACAAAGTGCCGGTTAAAAGAACTTGCCTCCCGTGCTCTCATGGTCAGCTGCAGGAGACACCCCAAAGGTTGAATGTTGGCTACTCGAGGAGAAGAACGACAGTTCGCTGGATGATCTGGATGGAGGCGATGGCTGCATCGGGCCTTTATGACCAGTTGCACAGTCTATAAATATTGCACCAAAACCTGACAACTCCTGCTTATGGTGTCAGTGGGATTTTCTATACACTTTGTGCTTAATCTGGAATTGTATTTATGCATGGTAATAATTTACTGAACTGTACACAGACCTGTGCAGTGCCAGTTAATCCATATTAATGGTTCTGCCTCTTAAACAGTCTGCAACATCTAAAAGTATTGTTAAGGGCCTGTCCCACCAGCACGCAACTATATGCGATGAACGCGATCAAACCGGCAGCGGGGGCCGCGCGGAGGTCGGGTGATCCCCTGTACAGGGCCGGTCCCACCAGCATGCGCCTGCATGCGGCAAGCGCAACTAAACCGGCAGCAGGGGCCGCGCGGAGGTTGGGTGAGTGGCGCAACGCGGCGCAAAGCGAGGCGAACTTGAAGCAAGTCCAAGGTAAGTTCGCCAGGACTTAGAGGGGCATACAGAGAGGGGCACCGAGACACACACACATACAGGGCCACGGAGCCACACACATAGAGGGTCACGGAGGCACTTACCAATAGTTTAACGGAGGCACGATGTCCGGGCGGTGTGTAAATGTCGCGGCGACTGCGAGCCGACAAGCCGTTGCCGCGCGGGATTTTTGGACATTGTCGGTTTTTCGGAGCCCCGCGTGGCGTCGGGACGAACTCGGGACGAACTCCGCACAATTCCGCACGGCTCCGGCGATCGAAGTGGGACCGGCCCCGCGATGCCGGACGGCTCACGCGACCACGTTAGGTCGCGCTAATCGCATCGAGTTGCATGCTGGTGGGACAGGCCCTTTAGGCTTGAATGGTAAGACAATAAAGATTAGGTTTACATTAATTTTAGGCCATAGGCTGTTAATAGATACTAGATTAAGTGGGACCCATTGTGTCTCTGACACACAGGCGGCCTGGTCCCCCAATGCAACCCATTCCGCAATGCAATATTCCACCACTCACCCATTCCCCAACGTAATATTCCACCACTCACCCATTTCCCCAACGCAACCCATTCCCCAATGCAATATTCCATCACACACCCATTCCCCCAATGCAATATTCCACTACTCACCCATTCCCCCAATGCAACCTGTTCCCCAATGCAATATTCCACCACTCACTCATTCCCCCAGATTCCAGCACTCACCCATAGCCCCGAACTGTGCAGGGTCTTATCCCCCAGGACTGCCTCCCCCTCTCTTGCTTCGAGGACTTTAAAAAATAAATCAATTGCCCCTTCCCCCTCCTGTTCAGCTAAAATCTTACTGGAAGGACTGAGTATTCCTTGATTGCAACTTTGTTGCAAGTTGGGCCAGCAAGGATCCCAATAGCTGCTAAATGTTCTTAAACTTGAATTTCTAAAGTAAAAAATTATGAATAACTTGTAAAACATAGCATCAATCTTGACACAAATGACCACAAGACAATAGTGAGTAAGGTGGTGCAAAGCTTTTAGCACTATAGTTAACTGTTTTGGCGTAATTCCAGGATCACATGGGCAAACCCGCTCCCCCTCCTTCACCCTCCCTCTTCTTTCGCACCATCTCCTCCCCTCCTCCACTGCTCTTTCCCTCTCATTTTTCCTACCCTCAGTCACTCCCTCCCACACTCCATAACCCCTCTCCCCTCCCTAACCCCGACCTGTTGGGCCCCGTTTCCTCAAGGCAATATTCCACCACTCACCCATTTCCCAAAGGCAACCCATTTCCACCACTCACTTGTTCCCCCACCGCAACCCGTTTCCCCAAAACCATCAATTCTTCCCATGTGGGAAGGGGGGCAGTCAGTGCTTCCTGGAGCCAATGAATGGACTTGACGTTTGGGTCGGTGTCGGTGCTTCCTTCATCCAATCAATCCTTCCCGGGGAGGGGGGTGGGGAGGCAGTGGGCACTTCCCGGAGCCAATTAATTGACTCGACTTTTGGCTCGCGTCAGCACTCCCTGGAGGCAATGAATCCTTCCCATGTGAGGGGGCAGGGTGCAGTCAGTACTTCCCGGAGTCAATGAATGGAATTGGTTTTTTGAGTTTACTAATGACCATGGGGAAAAGCTGAGTAAGATTCTACAAAATATCCACGCTATTGTGTACCATTTTGGCATAGTACCTTGATCTCACAGACAGACAAACAAGATGAGACTTTTAAAGATAGATAGATAGATAGATAGATAGATAGATAGATAGATAGATAGATAGATAGATAGATAGATAGATAGATAGATAGATAGATAGATAGATAGATAGATAGATAGATAGATAGATAGATAGATAGATAGATAGATAAGGATGTACCTGCACATCAATTTTTTTCAGGAAATTTACTTTTTGCATGTGTTTTCTCCATTAAAGATGTTATCAACTATTTAAAAAGGTAACTTTATTTTTACTGAGCTATATTGAAAAATAAATTTGATGATTTTCAAGCATAGGTTTTATTCTTTAAATGTTGCTTGCTGTAATGGAAAGTTTAAAATATGGGGATACAACCTAATAAATGCTATTGAGCCATCAATAAATGGGTACAGATTACGCTGCCATGTCCAAGCTCATTTTTTCCAAATGTACATATCAAAACAGAATATTTTAGTATTATACAAACAATATGGGTGGGCATGTTTAGAAAAACAACACAAAAACAAAAATAAATAAATAAATAATGGGTGAAAAAAAATTATTAAAATACAAATAAACAAAAACATAAGTCAAGTGCAGAAGGTGACTACAGTACATAGGGAGCAGTTCAGTGCAATAATTCTTTGTGAGACCCTTGCTTCTAAAACTTCTAACTGCTGTTGGGGGGGACAGCCTACCTGGGGGTAGCAACAGCGACCTGGCCTGCAGTACAGACACAGGCCCTGTTGCTCAGAAGTGTAAGGAAAAGAAGAGGAGGGCATTAGTAATAGGGGACTCTATAGTTAGGAGGTCAGATTGGCGATTCTGTGGATGCAGTCCAGAGGCCTGGATGGTAGTTTGCCTCCCTGGTGCCAGGGTCCGGGATATGTCTGAACGTGTCCTAGATATCCTGAAAAGGGAGGGAGAGGAGCCCGAGGTCATGGTACATATTGGAGCCAATGACATAGGTAAGAAAAGAGAAGAGATCCTGAAAGGAGAATTTAGCGAGTTAGGAAGATAGTTAAGGAAAAGAACCGCAAAAATAACAATCTCAGGATTAATTCCTGTGCCACGCGACAGTGAGAGTAGGAATGGAGCAAGGTGGAGGATAAATGCCTGGCTGAAGGACTGGTGCAGAGGGCAGGGATTCATGTTTCTGGATCAATGGAACCTCTTTTGGGGAAGGAGTGACCTGTATAAAAAGAACGGGTTGCACTTGAACCCGAGGGGGACCAGTATCCTGGCAGGGAAATTTGCAAAGGCTACTGGGGGGACTTTAAACTAGAATGGTTGGGGGGAGGGACTGAAATAGAGAAAGCCAGTAGACAGGGTCTGAGGCAGGAGGCAGAGAAGGGAAGCGCTCAGACCCAAAATGTAGGAGGGAAAGAAGAAAAAATAAATAAACAGAGAATAAGAGGTGGTGGGTTACCAGGGCAAAAAATCAAAAGGGGCCTCTTGTCAACATAATTGTATAAGAAGTAAGAGTGTTGTAAAAACAAGCCTGAAGGCTTTGTGTCTCAATGCAAGGAGCATTCGTAATAAGGTGGATGAGTTGAATGTGCAGATAGCTATTAATGACTATGATATAGTTGGGATCATGGAGACGTGGCTCCAGAGGGACCAAGGCTCGTAGTTCAACATCCAGGGATATTCAATATTCAGGAGGGATAGACAGAAAGGAAAGGTAGGTGGGGTAGCGTTGCTGGTGAGAGAGGAGATTCATGCAATAGAAAGGAAGGACATTAGCTTGGAGGATGTGGAATCGATATGGGTAGAGCTGTGAAACTCTAAGGGGCAGAAAACTCTAGTGGGAGCTGTGTACAGGCCACCTAACAGTAATAGTGGTGTTGGGGATGGCATCAAACAGGAAATTAGAAATGCGTGCAACAAGGGTAAAACAGTTATAATGGGTGACTTCAATCTACATATAGATTGGGTGAATCAAATGGGCATGGGAGCTGAGGAAGAGGATTTCTTGGAATGTATGTGGGATCATTTTCTAAACCAACATGTGGAGGAACCAACGAGAGAGCAGGCTATTCTAGACTGGGTATTGAGTAATGAGGAAGGGTTAGTTAGCAGTCTTGTGGTGTGTGGCCCGTTGGGCAAGAGTGACCATAGTATGGTTAAGTTCATCATTAGGATGGAGAGTGACATAATTAAGTCAGAAACAAGGGTTCTGAACTTAAACAAAGGTAACTTTGAAGGTATGAGATGTGAATTGGCCAAGATAGACTGGCAAGTGATTCTTAAAAGGTTGACAGCGGATGTGCAATGGAAGGTATTTAAAGACTGCATGGATGAACTACAACAATTCTTCATCCCAGTATGGCAAAAGAATAAATTAGGGCAGGTAGTGCATCCATGGATAACAAGGGAAATCAAGGATAGTATAAAAACAAAAGATGAGGCATACAAATTAGCCAGGAAAAGCAGCCAACCAGAGGACTGGGAGAAATTCAGAGTCCAGCAGAGGAGGACAAAGGGCTTAATTAGGAAAGGAAAAATAGATTATGAAAGAAAACTGGCAGTGAACATAAAAACTGACTGCAAAAGTTTTTATAGATATGTGAAGAGAAAGAGATTAGTTAAAACAAATGTAGGTCCTTTGCAGTCAGAAACAGATTAATTCATCATGGGGAACAAGGACATGGCAGACCAATTGAATAACTACTTTGGTTCTGTTTTCACTAAGGAAGACATAAATAATCTGCCGGAAATAGCAGGGGACCGGGGATCAAATAAGGTGGAGTAACTGAGTGAAATCCAGGTTAGCCGGGAAGTGGGGTTGGGTAAATTGAACGGATTAAAGGCCGATAAATCCCCAGGGCCAGATAGTCTGCATCCCAGAGTACTCAAGGAAATAGCCACAGAAATAGTGGATGCATTAGTGATAATTTTTCAAAGCTCCTTAGATTCTGGAGTAGTTCCTGAGGATTGGAGGGTAGCTAATGTAACCCCACTTTTTAAAAAGGGAGGGAGAGAGAAAACAGGGAATCACAGGCCAGTTAGTCTAACATCGGTAGTGGGGAAACAGCTGGAGTCAGTTAATAAAGATGGGATAGCAGTACATTTGGAAAGTGGTGAAATCATTAGACAAAGTCAGCATGGATTTACGAAAGGTAAATCATGTCTGACGAATCTTATAGAATTTTTCGAGGATGTAACTATCGGAGTGGATAAGGGAGAACCAGTGGATGTGTTATATCTAGACTTTCAGAAGGCTTTTGACAAGGTCCCACATAAGAGATTAGCATACAAACTTAAAGCACACGGTATTGGGGGTTCAGTATTGATGTGGATAGAGAACTCGCTGGCAGACAGGAAGTAAAGGGTAGGAATAAACGGGTCCTTTTCAGAATGGCAGGCAGTGACTAGTGGGGTACCGCAAGGCTCAGTGCTGGGACCCCAGCTACTTACAATATATATTAATGATTTGGACGAGGAAATTGAATGCAACATCTCCAAGTTTGTAGATGACACTAAGCTGGGCGGTAGTGTTAGGTGCGAGGAGGATGCTAGGGGACTGCAAGGTGACTTGGATAGATTGGGTGAGTGGGCAAATGTTGATAAATGTGAGGTTATCCACTTTGGTGGCAAAAACAGGAGGGTAGACTATTATCTGAATGGTGGCAAATTAGGAAAAGGGGAGAGCAATGAGACCTGGGTGTCATGGTGCACCAATCATTGAAAGTAGGGATGCAGGTGCAGCAGGCAGTGAAGAAAGCAAATGGTATGTTAGCATTCATAGCGAAAGGATTTGAGTATAGGAGTAGGGAGGTTCTACTGCAGTTGTACCAAGTTTTGGTGAGACCACACCTGGAGTATTGCGTACAGTTTCAGTCTACAAATCTGAGAAAATACATTCTTGCCATAGAGCGGGTACAGAGAAGGTTCACCAGACTGATTCCTGGGATGTTAGGACTTTCATATGAGGAAAGACTGGATAGACTTGGCTTGTACTCGCTATAATTTAGAAGACTGGGGGGGGGGTGGGGGGGGGGGGGGGTCTTATAGAAGCTTACAAAATTCTTAAGGGGTTGGATAGGCTAGATGCAGGAAGATTGTTCCCAATGTTGGGGAGTTCCAGAACAATGGGTCACAGTCTAACGATAAGGGGGAATTCCTTTAGGACCGAGATGAGAAAAACATTTTTCACACAGAGAGTGGTGAGTCTCTGGAATTCTGGAATACAGAAGGTAGTTGAAGCCAATTCATTAGCTATATTTAAGAGGGACTTAGATGTGGTCCTTGTGGCTAAAGGGATCGGGGGGTATGGAGAAAGGACAGGTACAGGATACTGAGTTGGATGATCAGCCATGATCATATTGAATGGCGGTGCAGGCTCGAAGGGCCGAATGGCCTACTCCTGCACCTATTTTCTATGTTTCTATGTTTCTTGTCTTCTATCACTTACTCATAATTTCATTAAGATGGATAGTTTAGAGTGTAGATAGGTTTGTGTTATGTGTCAATATTCTTCTGTGCAAGAAATAACATAAATGGTTGCCAGATTTTATTAAATTGGTTGACTCTATCCTTTAGAACATTTCTTATTCTTTCTAAATGCAATGTTCTGGTCAAGTCATGAAGCCACATTCTGGAACTGGGAGCTGTTGTTTTTTTCCATGTCATGAGCAGTAGTTTCTTTGAGACAGTAGGATAGGATTTTTTGTTGAACAGTTGTGAGTTGTCTTGGTGTTTCAGATTCCACAAAGATGATTAATAAGGGCTCTGGGTTTAATGGGATGTTAAGAATGCCTGAGATATTCTTAAATATATTAGACCGGTAAGAGGTGAGTTTAAGGCATGATACAAAGTTATGAAAAATCTGAGGAGTGACATTTATCACAAGTAGGAGAAACATTTGGATATATACTGTGTATTTTTGCCTTGGAGTAGTGAAGCCTATGTATAATTTTGACAGTGTGGCAGTGTCTAGCACTGTTTGAGCACCTATGTATAAGTTTGAGGCTTTCCTCCCATATTTCATCTGGTATTTGCACATTTATGTTATTTTTCCCAATTGATCTTATACTTGCTAGAGGATGAAGAGGTTATTGATAGAAGGACATCATACATATACAAGATGAATTTGTCTTTATATGGTGATGTTGTAAGGCAGTCATCTATTGGAGACTGCTTCTCAACTTCAAATCCCGACAGATGCTTTTGTATATAATCCCTGATTTGCATGTATCTGAAGAAGTTACTATTTGGGAGTTCAAATTTATTTCATAGCTGTGTAAAGGTGGCAAACGTACCATCGATATATAGGTCTCTGACACTGTGGATTCCTAATTCAATGCATGTAGAGAACGTCTTATCTAAAATAGATGGCTTGAATGTGGGGTTGTTTGCTATGGGCAAAGTGAGAGATATAGGTTTAAGTTCAAAATGGGTTCTGATTTCCCTCCATATACATATCAAATTGTGTATATTCACAATATGATTTATCAATTGACGTACGAGCTAGTAGGATGGTACCTACTGACTATGGGTGACAATCTTCTTGTTCTATTGTTAGCCAATTCAGAGGGATGTTTGAGGTGTCAAGCCAGAAAGTAAAGGACTTGATGGTAGAGGCCCAGTAATATAATCTGAAATTTGGAAGAACAAGCCCACCCTTAGTTTTTCATTTGTAGAGCTGATTTTTGTTTATCCTATGAGTTTTGCAATTCCACAAGTAAGGTATTATTATCAAATCTAATCTCTTAAAAAATGTCTTTGTAAGAGAAATAGGAATGTTCTGAATTAGATATAGTAACTGGGATAAGAAGATCATTTTAATGGTATTCACTTTTCTGAGTTAGGAAATAGGAAGAGTTTTCCAGAATTGGATTTTGCTTTTTAGGTTTTCTAATAAAGGAAGGAAATTGGCCTGCAGAAGGGAAGTGTAACGCTTTGTAACCTCAATCCCTAGATAGGTAAATTTATCTGTTGTTACTCTGAAAGGAAAATTCTCCAGTGTATCTGAGGGGATGGTATGAACTGGCAACAGTATACTTTTATTCCAATTAATAGGATCAGTTCCTGTGCATTGGAGGATAGCTAACGTTATCCCACTTTTCAAGAAAGGAGCGAGAGAGAAAACGGGGAATTACAGACCAATTAGCCTGACTTTGATGGTGGGAAAGATGCTGGTAATAATAGATAATAATGGGGCATTTGGATAGCAGTAAAGTATTAGTGCAACATGGATTTATGAAAGGGAAATCATGCTTGACTAAGCATCTGGAATTTTTTTGAGGATGTGACAAATAAATGGATGAAGGGGTGCCAGTGGATGTAGTGTATCTAGACTTTCAGAAATCCTTTGATAAAGTCCCGCACGGGAGACTGGTGACTAAAATTAGAGCACATGGTATTGGGGGTAGGGTGTTGACATGGATTGAAAATTAGTTGGCAGACAGGAGGCAAAGAGTAGGAGTGAACGGGTCCATTTCAGAATGGCAGGCAGTGGTGAGTGGATTGCCGCAAGGCTTGGTGTTGGGGCCGCAACTGTTTACCATATATATTAATGATTTGGAAGAGGGAATTAGGAGCAACACTAGCAAGTTTGGGGATGACACAAAGCTGGGTGGCAGTGTGAACTGTGAAGAGGATGTTAGAAGGTTTCAGGGTGACCTGGACAGGTTGAGTGAGTGGGCAGATGCGTGGCAGATGCAGTATAATATAGATAAATGTGAGGTTACCACTTTGGTGGCAAAAACAAGGGGGCAGATTATTATCTCAATGGGGTTAGGTTAGGCAAGGGGGAGGTGCAGCGAGACCTGGGCGTCCTTGTACACCAGTCACTGAAAGTTGACGTGCAGGTGCAGCAGGCAGTGAAAAAAACTAATGGAATGTTGGCCTTCATAACAAGAGGATTTCATTATAGGAGTAAAGAGGTTCTTCTGCAGTTGTATAGGGCTCTGGGGAGACCACATCTGGAGAATTGTGTCCTGTTTTGATCTCCGAATTTGAGGAAGGACATCCTTGTGATTGAGACAGTGCAGCGTAGGTTCACGAGATTGATCCCTGGGATGGCGGGACTGTCATATGAGGAAAGATTGAAAAGGCTAGGCTTGTATTCACTGGAGTTTAGAAGGATGAGGGGTTATCTTATAGAAACATATAAAATTATATCAGGACTGGACAAGCTAGATGCAGGAAAACAATTCCCAATGTTGGACAAGTCCAAAACCAGGGGCCACATTCTTAAAATAGAGGAGAAGCCATTTAAGACTGAGGTCAGAAAAACGTTTTCAGCCAGAGGGTTGTGAATTTGTGGAATTCCCTGCCACAGAGGGGAGTGGAGGCCAAGTCACTGGATCAATTTAGGAGATCCATAGAGCTCTAGGGGCTAGTGGAATCAGGGGTTATGGGGAGAAGGCAGGCACGGGTTATTGATTGGGGATGATCAGCCATGAATGGCGGTGCTGGCTGAAAGGGCCGAATGGCCTCCTCCTGCACCTATTTTCTATGTTTTTATGTTTCCATGTTAATACTGTAGCCTGGAAATGTACCAAACAGGTTATTTTCTTCCAGTATCGCTGGAATAGTGGTTTCAGGTTCCGTCATGTACAGGAGGAAATCATCCGTGTACAAAGATACTTTATTTGTAGTCTCTTTCATGTCGTAACCATGAAGACGGGGATCTAATCAAATACTCTGAGTAAGTGGTTCTAACGCAAATATTAATGCTGATAGGGCTAGCACTGTCTTGTTTCCGTCAACAAATTAAAGGGAGATGAGAACGTTTGGTATGTGGGAATTAATGGTGTCGGATTTTTATACAGAAGCTTAATCGATTCCAAAAAGTTGTATCCAAAATTAAATCTCTTGAGGAGCTTGAATAAGTATGGCCATTCAATATGGTGAAATGCTTTTTCCGCATCAAGCATTAGTATAGCCAAGTTGTTGTTTCCTTCTCTTTTTGTGTACATGATATTAAACAGACGTCTCAAGTTAAAGGTGGATTGTCTATTGGGTATGAACCCCGTTTGATCTTTGTGTATTAATTTACTTATTAATGGGCTTAATCTATTGGCTAAGACTTTAGCAAATTACTTGCCATCTATATTTGGCATTGAGATCGGACGGCATGAACTTACTTCTTGGGCATCTGTTCCTTTCTTATGAATCACTGTAATTGTTGCTTCAGTTAGTGTTGATGGTAGGGCACCATCCAATTGTGCTTGTCTATACATTTTATATTTCTACGGTATCATTACATTTCTTGTATAATTCGCTTGGAAGTCCATCTGGGCCTGGTGCTTTACCAGTTTTAAGAGACGAGATGGCTTTTTGAAACTCAGAACACGGATATCAAAGTTAAGACCATTACATTCTTCTTCACTCAATTTATGGAGATTGCATTTATTAAGAGTCATTCATGACAGGAGACTTTGTGGTGCATCTGGGCATATATAAGGTGGAATAAAACGCTGTTCCATTATTACTCTTAATTTATGTATTGTTCGGTTAGTCTCCATTTCTCTTAGCTGTCGTGCCAATAATTTGTGTGGTCTGTCTCCGAATTCAAAGTATTTTTGTTTGGTGTATAAAAGCGTCTTGCTTATTTTTCCAGAGAGTAATTGATTATATTGATATCTCAAATTTGCTATTTTCCTATGTAAATCAGAGGAGGGAGAGAATGCGTTAACCCTGTCCAATTGTTGGATCTGTTTTTCTAATTCTTCTATTTTTATTTTATTGGGGGTTTTTTCTTGCAATTTCGAATGAGAGTACACATCACCTCAAATAGGCTTTAAAGGCCTCCCACATTGTGGCAGGGGTGGTTTCTGGGATATAATTTGTTTCAAAATAAATATTAATTTGGGTTTTTAAATATTCACAAAACTATTTTTCAGTTAGTAGCTGTAAAGAACATGCACGTACACAAGGAATTCTTTACTATAGCTTTTATTAACTACACACACATTACTGCCCTAGCTGTACATGGTCTGTCACGTCCACTAGAGAGAGAGCTAGGGGATGGGAGGACACAGATATATTTGATTATAGGGGAGTGGTTAGCAGGGGCTACGTCACTACTATTAAAGGGACATGCACATGACATCTACATCCTTCCTCTACAAAAGAAAGAAAAGTGACAGACGACCATGTCTCATGCGCTAGGGGAAGTTACACAACAGAGAAGCAACAAAGCAACACCGAATTATACATACTCGCCATAACGGTCAGGCGGCTGCACAAGACGGCCAGAGCGGGTCCGCATCCCGCTCACACCTCCTCCCCCCACGGGAACGAGAGGGACCGGCGTAGGTGGGGAAACTCTAGCAGGAGAGTCGCGGGGCAAGGAGCGCGGCGGCGACGAGGGAGAGGAGGGAGGCGAGACGGGCGGTGAGACAGGGACAGCCACGGGAAGAACGACCGGGAGGGGCCGAGGGGACGGAGGACCGGGTAAAGCAGGAGGCGGCAGAGAGGACATGGGGGAAGCATGTGGGACAGCAGGAGGGGAACAAGGCTCATTCACCAGGCGAAGGTGCTGACGTGACCTGCGGTAGACTGTGCCATCGTGGTTGACCAGGTAAGAACGAGGCGACCCAGCAGAACCGACGACAACAGCAAGCCCATGGTGACCGGAGGGGGAGCGCATACGGACAACCTGGACAGGAGACAGAGGAGGAAGGACACGGTAGGACCTGTCATGGGAGCGTTTCTGGATGAACTGCTTGCTAGCAATACGCTCCCGGACCACGGGAGGTTTCAGCACAGAGGGGACAAGGGTTTGTTGGGCAACCGGGATGGGAGGGCGCGTAACGCGGGACATGAGGCGCTGCGCCGGGGACCCCTGGACATGGTCACGGGGAATGTTGCGGAGGTTCAGGAGAGCAAGGTAAATGTCCGATCGTGAAAGGCGACAACGTTCCAGCAATCCCTTAGCACTGCGGACCGCACGCTCAGCCAGGCCATTGCTCTGCGGGTACTCTGGGCTGCTGGTGTAGTGTCGAAAGTTCCAACGGTCAGCGAAGTCGCGGAACTCAGCGCTGGTGAACTGGCTGCCGTTGTCTGACTGCAGGCTTGCCGGAGATCCAAAAGTGGCGAAGTGGCGGCGCAGCTTCTCAATGACGGCAGAGGATGACAGAGAGGACAGCTGGTCGACCTCAAACCAGTTCGAGTAGGAGTCGACAAGCACTAGGAAATGCTTGCCGTGCCATTCGAAAATGTCAGTCGCCAGCGCAGACCAAGGTAGGTCCGGGGCGGGTTACTGCAAAAGGGGCTGCCGCTGCTGTTGCGGGGTGAGACTGTTGCACGTAGGGCAGGACGACACCCTGTCCCGGAAGAAATTGGCCATATCAGGCCAGTAAAACTGGCTCTGAGCGATGGAAAGAGTGGCTTCGGCCCCGGGATGGCCACAATGAGCAGTATCAAAGTATTGTTGTCATAGAGCTTCAGGCACCACCACCTTGTGCCCCTTTACAATCACACCATCACGCAGCACCAGCTCGTCACGGACCAGGAAGTATGGCACTGCTGCAGCCGGCAGAGAAGAACGGCGGTCAGGCCAACCCTGCTGTATGACCGCAGCCAGCTGTTGGAGCGAAGCGTCGGCAGCAGTGTGTTTAACCAGAGACTTCAACTGGTTGGAAGGCATGAAGTTGACATTCAACACTATCAAATCGGACACCTCGTAAGGGTGACAGGTGGTCGAAGCAAGGGGCTCCCGAGACAGCGTGTCTGCGATAAACATGTCCTTGCCTTTACGATACACCACGGAGAAGGTAAAGCGCTGTAGCTGAAGCATCATCCGCTGGAGCCGGGAGGAGGCCGCGTGAATTGGCTTGTTGAGGATGGTGACCAAAGGCTGGTGGTCCATTTCAATGGAAAAATGCGTGCCCAGGATATAGTCTTTAAAATTTGAGCAGGCGAACACGGCAGCCAGCAGCTCTTTTTCAATCTGAGCGTAGCGCTGCTTGGCAGGAGTCATCGTGCGGGACGCGTACGACGCTGGCAGTTGTACCCCATCATGGACCTGCAAGCAGGCGGCGCCCAGGCCAAACTTGGACGCATCACAGGTGATGACGATGGGACGCTTGAGGTCGAAGTACTTCAGCGTCGGGGTGCTGATCAGTTTGGACTTTAGGACATCTAAGGCATTCTGGTGCTGCGGGAACCAAGCCCAAGCAGTGTCCTTTTTCACCAGTGGAGCGCTCAACTCACTCAAGTCAGGGATGAACTTCCCCAGGTAGTTGACCATGCCCAGGAAACGCTGGAGGCTCGGCACATCATCAGGAGCAGGCATCTCAGAAATCGCGGCTGTCTTCTGCGGGTCGGGCTTCAGCCCGGACGCTGTAAAAATATGTCCCACGTAAGTGACCTCCGGGACGCGAAACCGGCACATTTTTGGGTTGAGCTTTAGGTTGACCTCCCGGGCCCAATCCAGGACTAGCCGGAGGTTGTGGTCATGCTGCACGACATCCTTCCCATACACTAGAATGTCGTCAACAATGATTGCGCACGGGAGCCCCGCGAACAGCTGTTCCATCGTTCTCTGAAATACCTCACTGGCGGAGTTGATCCCGAACGGCATGCGCAGAAAACGAAACCTCCCGAAAGGTGTGCCGAATGTCGTCAGGTATGAGGACCGTTCATCTAGTGGTATCTGCCAAAACGAACTCTTAGCGTCCAGAACCGAAAACAAAGTGGCCGGGCCGACTTGTGCAGCGACATCTTCAACAGTTCGCATAGGATAATGCGGGCGCTTGATAGCCAAGTTCAAATCCTTTGGGTTGATGCAGATCCGCAGCTCACTTTTGTCCTTCTTCGCAGCGACAACCATGGTGGAGACCCACTGAGTTGGCTCGCTCGCCTCCGTCAGGATGCCCATGGCCACCATATCACGAAGTGTGGACTCAACTTTGTCTTTCATCACGAACGACCCTAGGTGGGGAGGGCGGATGACAGGTTCAATATCCTGATTGAGAGCGATCTTGTAGCTGCAGGGGAGCTTCCCCAGCTTGCTATCAAAACGGTCTGGGTATTCGATCAGCGGGTCTAGGGTTTGCTGCACCATGTGGATGTCACGATGGAAGTTAACCAACCCAAGGTCCTGACAAGCCTGAATACCGAGCAGGGGTGCACATTTGCCGTCAAGTAGGAAGAAAGAGAGGGGCCGAGCGGTACTTTTTTAAAAAAGGAGGGAGAGAGAAAGCGGGGAATTACAGACCAGTTAGTCTAACATCGGTAGTGGGGAAACTGCTAGAGTCAGTTATTAAAGATGGGATAGCAGCGCATTTGGAAAGTGGTGAAATCATTGGACAAAGTCAGCATGGATTTACGAAAGGTAAATCATGTCTGACAAATCTGATAGAATTTTTCGAGGATGCAACTAGTAGAGTGGATAAGGGAGAACCAGTGAATGTGTTATATCTAGACTTTCAGAAGGCTTTCGACAAGGTCCTGCATAAGAGATTAGCATACAAAACTTAAAGCACACGGTATTGGGGGTTCAGTATTGATGTGGATAGAGAACTGGCTAGCAGACAGGAGGCAAAGGGTAGGAGTAAACGGGTCCTTTTCAGAATGGCAGGCAGTGACTAGTGGGGTGCCGCAAGGCTCAGTGCTGGGACCCCAGCTATTTACAATATATATTAATGATTTGGACGAGGGAATTCAATGCAACATCTCCAAATTTGCAGATGACACCAAGCTGGGGGGTATAGTTAGTTGTCAGGAGGATGCTTGGAGGCTGCAGGGTGATTTGGATAGGCTGAGTGAATGGGCAGATGCATGGCAGATGCAGTATAATGTGGATAAATGTGAGGTTATCCACTTTGGTGGCAAAAACAGGAGGGTAGACTATTATCTGAATGATGGCAGATTAGGAAAAGGGGAGATGCAACGAGACCTGGGTGTCATGGTACACCAGTCATTGAAAGTAGGCATGCAGGTGCAGCAGGCAGTGAAGAAAGCAAATGGTATGTTAGCATTCATAGCAAAAGAATTTGAGTATAGGAGCAGGGAGGTTCTACTGCAGTTGTACAGGGTTTTGGTGAGGCCACACCTGGAGTATTGCGTACAGTTTTGGTCTCCAAATCTGAGGAAAGACATCCTTGCCATAGAGGGGATACAGAGAAGATTCACCAGACTGATTCCTGGGATGTCAGGACTTTCATATGAGGAAAGATTGGATAGACTCGGCTTGTACTCGCTGGAATTTAGAAGATTGAGGGGGGATCTTATAGAAACTTACAAAATTCTTAAGGGGTTGGACAAGCTAGATGCTGGAAGATTGTTCCCGATGTTGGGGGAGTCCAGAACAAGGGGTCACAGTCTAAGGATAAGGGGGAATTCCTTTAGGACCGAGATGAGGAAAACATTCTTTACACAGAGAGTGGTGAGTCTCTGGAATTCTCTGCCACGGAAGGTAGTTGAGGCCAGTTCATTGGCTATATTTAAGAGGGCGTTAGATGTGGCACTTGTGGCTAAAGGGATCGGGGGTATGGAGAGAAGGCAGGTACAAGATACTGAGTTGGATGATCAGCCATGATCACATTGAATGGCGGTGCAGGCTCGAAGGGCCGAATGGCCTACTCCTGCACCTATTTTTCTATGTTTCTATGTTTCTACTTTGCAGTGGCGAGTGGCCTTCCCCACAGGAACAAGCAAACCTCCCCCATAGGCACGAAGGCCAGAGCGTTCAGTGGTAACTCGCTCATTATTTCTTATCTTCTTGAATAAGCTTGTTGACATAAGGTTGGCAGCGGCCCCAGTGTCGACCTTAGCAGAGAAAGTGGTGCCGTTCACAGTAACTTGCACGGTCGGGTCTGTTATCAGCGCAGGTGCACCTCGCAGCGAAAACACACTTAGCTCGCTCTGGGAAGAGCTCGAATCAGACAGTGGGAGGTTGTCATGCAGTTGATAGGAACCAGACATGGTATCATCCCGTACCAGGTAGTTAGAAGGCTTGTGCTGTGGCAGCCCAGGTTTCCCACGGGAACGACATGCCGCCGAGAAATGGTTGAGCTTATGGCAGAAATTGCAAGTCTTCCCCAACGCAGGGCATACATTGAAACGATGCGACGCAAAGTTGCAGTTCGGGCAGCGCTGACTTGGTCTTGAGCTGGAAGCGGAGCTCGCTTTCTGTCGCCTAGGGGTAGTGGACCGGCGGCCGGTGAAACTGGCCGCGCGGACTGCATGGTCGGGCGGGGACACGGCGGAGGAGACAGCCTCCGCTAAGTGAGAGGCATGCAGAGCCTCATGAAAAGTTAAATCGGGCTTGCAAAGGAGCTCGGATCGTAGACCATACACCAAGACATCGCGGGTCAGGGTATCAGGGGTCACGGCACCCAGGTTACCACGGCGAGCTATGTGACGCAAAGCAGCGACAAAATTGTCCACAGACTCACCAGGGTTCTGGCGGCGGGCAAAAAACTTAAAACGCTCCAGAATGCAGTTGGTGGGAACATCGCACATTTCAGTAAACTTATCGATCAAACATGCCGGGTCCTGAGCGCTGTCGTTGAGCCCGTACACGAACGACTCCGAGCGTTCCAGAGCCTCCGGACCGGCCAGGTTGAGGAGAAGGGAGGCTTTGGCCGCTGGGGCA
Organism: Raja brachyura; assembly: GCA_963514005.1. The sequence goes on along the minus strand of OY740782.1, from coordinate 98,947,991 downwards.
ACTGCAGGGTGGGCGATTGCGACATAGTGTTCGAAATCACGTCGGAAGACGTTCCAGCGGTGAGCAATGTCATCGTCGAAGATCAGCGGGTCTGGCTTACGTAGGAAGCCATAGCGAGTCAGGGAGGGGGGCACTGGGATTAAAGAAATAAAACCCGATACACAGGAGACGCAGGGAAAGAAACTTCTGACACCATGTAAAGAACATGCACGTACACAAGGAATTCTTTACTATAGCTTTTATTAACTACACACACATTACTGCCCTAGCTGTACATGGTCTGTCACGTTCACTAGAGAGAGAGCTAGGGGATGGGAGGACACAGATATACTTGATTGTAGGGGAGTGGTTAGCAGGGGCTACGACACTACTATTAAAGGGACATGCACATGACATCTACAGTAGCAGCGAGTTTAGTCTCCAGGTTCTATATGATGAGGTCATGTTTTCCAAGTACAGCGAAAAAGTGAGAGGACTGTGATCTGAGATCCCAATATTGTGATATTTAACATTTGTTGCAAAGCGCATTAATTTTGTATCTACCAGGCAGTAATCGATTCTACTGTATGAATTATGTACTGACGACTAAAAAGAGTAGTCTCTACCAGCAGGGTTCTCGATCCGCCATACATCTGAAAGATTAGTGTTTTTGAGGAACATATTTAGGAGTTTGTTTGAATTGTTTCTTGGGATCTTTTTGGTGGATGATCTGTCAAGGTATGGATGCAAAACAGTGTTAAAGTCTCTTTCTATTATTAGGTCCATTTGAGATATATCAGATATAAGGGCAAAGGCCTTTTTGAAGAATGAATGGTTGTCTATATTGGGTGCATATATCTATATAATTAAAAGTCTAAACTTGACCACTTCCTGTTTGCACTGTATATTGATTTTAGAAAAAACGCTACCACTTACAGCTGTGATGACAGGCGAGAGAATCTGCACTTGAATTTGGTGGCCTTGCACCCTGCTTGAAATGGTATGAAACAGCACTTGAATTTGGTGGCCTTGCACCCTGCCTGAAATGGTATGAATCTGCACTTGAATTTGGTGGCCTTGCACCCTGCTTGAAATGGTATGAAACAGCACTTGAATTTGGTGGCCTTGCACTCTGCTTGAAATGGTAAGGAACTGCATTTGTATTTGGTGGCCTTACACCCTGCTTGAAATGGTATGGAACTGTATTTCAATTTGGTGGCCTTGCACCCTGCTTGAAATGGTATGTAACTGCATTTTAATTTGGTGGCCTTGCACCCTGCTTGAAATGGTATGAACCTGTATTTGAATTTGGTGGCCTTGCACCCTGCTTAGAAACATAGAAACATAGAAATTAGGTGCAGGAGTAGGCCATTCGGCCCTTCGAGCCTGCACCGCCTTTCAATATGATCATGGCTGATCATCCAACTCAGTATCCCGTACCTGCCTTCTCTCCATACCCTCTGATCCCCTTAGCCACAAGGGCCACATCTAACTCCGTCTTAAATATAGCCAATGAACTGGCCTCAACTACCCTCTATGGCAGAGAGTTCCAGAGACCCACCACTCTCTGTGTGAAAAAAATCCTTCTCATCTCGGTCCTAAAGGATTTCCCCCTTATCCTTAAGCTGTGACCCCTTGTCCTGGACCTCCCCAACATCAGGAACAATCTTCCTGCATCTAGCCTGTCCAACCCCTTAAGAATCTTGTAAATTTCTATAAGATCCACTCTCAATCTCCTAAATTCTAGAGAGTATAAACCGAGTCTATGCAGTCTTTGTTCATAAGACAGTCCTGACATCCCAGGAATCAGTCTGGTGAACCTTCGCTGCACTCCCTCTATGGCAATAATGTCCTTCCTCAGATTTGGAGACCAGAACTGTACGCAATACTCCAGGTGTGGCCTCACCAAGACCCTATACAACTGAAGTCGAACCTCCCTGCTCCTATACTCAAATCCTTTTGCTATGAAAGCTAACATACCATTCGCTTTCTTCACTGCCTGCTGTACCTGCATGCCTACTTTCAATGACTGGTGTACCATGACACCCAGGTCGCGCTGCATCTCCCCTTTTCCTAATCGGCCACCATTTAGATAGTAGTCGGTTTTCCTATTTTTGCCACCAAAGTGGATAACCTCACATTTATCCACATTATACTGCATCTGCCAAACATTTGCCCACTCACCCAGCCTATCCAAGTCACCTTGCATTCTCCTAGCATCCTCCTCACAGCTAACACCGCCCCCCAGCTTAGTGTCATCCGCAAACTTGGAGATATTGCCTTCAATTCCCTCATCCAGATCATTTATGTATATTGTAAATAGCTGGGGTCCCAGCACTGAGCCTTGCGGTACCCCACTAGTCACTGCCTGCCATTGTGAAAAGGACCTGTTTACTCCTACTCTTTGCTTCCTGTTTGCCAGCCAGTTCTCTATCCACATCAATACTGAACCCCCAATGCCATATGCTTTAAGTTTATATACTAATCGCTTATGTGGGACCTTGTCGAAAGCCTTCTGGAAGTCCAGATACACCACATCCACTGGTTCTCCCCCATCCACGCTACTAGTTACATCCTCGAAAAATTCCACAAGATTCGTCAGACATGATTTACCTTTCGTAAATCCATGCTGACTTTGTCCAATGAAATGGACATGGCTTGAAATGGTATGAACCTGCACTTGAATTTGGTGGCCTTGCACCCTGCTTGAAATGGTATGAAACACACTTGAATTTGGTGGCCTGGCACCCTACTTGAATTGGTATAATACTGCATTTGAATTTGGTGGCCTTGCACCCTGCCTGAAGTCGTATGAGACTGCATTTGAATTTGGTGGCCTTGCACCCTGCATCAATGGTCTGAAACTGCATTTGGTGGCCTTGCACCCTGCTTGAAATGGTACAAAACTGCATTTGAATTTGGTGGCCTTGCACCCTGCTTGAAATGGCATGAAACTGCACTTGAATTTGGTGGCTTTGCACCCTGGTTGAAATGGTATGAAACTGCACTTGAATTTGGTGGGCTTGCACCCTGCTTGAAATGGTATGAAACACACTTGAATTTGGTGGCCTTGCACCCTACTTGAAATGGTATGATACTGCATTTGAATTTGGTGGCCTTGCACCCTGCCTGATGTGGTATGAAACTGCATTTGAATTTGGTGGCCTTGCACCCTGCTTGAAGTGGTATGAAATTGCACTTGACGTTTGTGGCCTTGGACCCTGCTTGGAATGGAATTTCAAGGAATGGCGGTGACTCAACTGCCAGCCCACCAGCCGTGAGTGAGCTGCCAGCACACCAGGGTTGAGTGACTGAGCTGCCAGTCCAAGAATCCATTCGGCCCACAATGTCCACGCTAGCCCCTCTGGAAACTAGTCCCTTCAGTCCACAAGACCCACACTAGCGTTCCAGGAAGCCTCCCCCCCCTCCCGCTGGCCACCAATATTGGAATTGGTGGAGAGGTGGAATATTGCATTGGGGGACCTGCCCTCCCGTGTGAACATGGGACCCAACGGGTTCCACTTGGCCTAGTATTAACTAGAGTTAAGGATGTATTGTGTATTTCCCCTGTCACGACCAGATACCGTCCTTCCTTGTCAGCAATTCTTTTGTTATGAATGAAGGGTATCCCTTTTCTTATTAATATTGCTGTTTCTCTTGCTTTTGTGGAAAAGGTTGTATGATACTCCTTAAACTAGTTGTTTACTCCTCTAGTATTCCAACTTGTGAATGTCAAACCTTTTTTCGTGCCAGTCTCATTACTTACGTTACTTTGTGCTACGTCAGCGCTTCCTGGAGCCAATGAAAGGACTCGACTTTTCAAGTCAGCGTCGGCACTCCCTTCAGTCAATCAATCCTTCCCGGGGGGGGGTGGGGTGGGGGGTGCAGTGGGCAATTCCCAGAGCCAATGAATTGACTCGACTTTTGGCTCAGCGTCAGCGCTCCTTGGAGGCAATGAATCCTTCCCACGTGGGGGGGCGGGGTGCAGCGCTTCCCGGAGTCAATGAATGAAATCGATTTTTGAGTTTACTAATGACCGTGGGGAAAAGTTGAGTAAGATTCTACAAATATTTCCACGCTATTGTGTACCGTTTTGGCGTAGTTCCTTGACCTCACAGATAGACAAACAAGATGAGACTTTTAATAGTATATATAGATAGATAGATAAGGATATGCCTGCACATCAAATGTTTTCAGAAAATTGATTTTTTGCTTGTGTTTTCTCCATTAAATATGTTAACAACTTTTTAAAAAGGTAACATAATATTTTTACTGAGCTATAATGAAAAAATAAATTTGATAAATTTTTAAGCTTAGGTTTTATTCTTTAAATATTGCTTGTTATAATAGAAAGTATAAAATATGGGGATACAACATAAGAGCATAAAAATATCTAATGCAAGTTTCCACTGCAGGTCTGTAAAAAACAAACCACATAAGATTGATGAACTTCACTTTCAATCATCTATAATGGATTGTGATGTTGTCGCAATAACAGAGAGGGCAATAGTGGGTTCTAATTACAGTACAATGTCAATGTAACACAGGTGTTGGGGGAGAACACCTTAATTAACATCCGCACTGTAAGTGACCCATATTATAAATTAAACCTCCATTTACAGGATTTCAACATGATAATGCGTGTACTATATCCAACATGGCATTCATAATAGAGTGCACAATATCACGCCTGCATATTGGTAATACACCATGGGGATGGGCCTTTAGTCCCATAATGTTTGTGCTGAATATGATGCCAAGTTAAACCGTTCTCATCTGCCTGCAAGTGATCCATATCACTTGCAGGCTATCCGCTGTGCTTCCATGTGCCTATCTAAAAGCCTCTTAAACATCACCATCATATGTGCCTTCACCACCACCCCCAGCAATGCATTCCAGGCCCTCACCACTCTCCATGCAGAAAAACTTGCCACACACACCTCCCATTAAACTTTCCCCCTCCCACCTTATAATTATGCCCTCTAGTGTTTGCATTTCCAAACTGGGAGAAAGGTTCTGACTATCTACTATGTCTCTCATCACTTTATATATGAGGGTTCATAAAAATAGATAGGGGAAGATAGAAAGGAAGGGAGTATTATCAGAATGAATTGGGAAGGATGTGGCAGTGATGTTTAAAGAGGATGTCCTGGTTTGATTAAATGTAGAATTTGTTTAGAATAAAGACTGAATAAAGAACTTTATTATTCTCGTCGCTGTACATATGAGAATTAAACACACTGGACACACTTGAGGAACGATAGACACAACTGGGACCAGTCACGGGCAGCCCACTGCCCCTACTGAAGTAACAAATCTGTAAGGAGGTTGTAGAGATGTGCAAAGGGTGTGGAATAGTGATAATGGAGAAATTGAGTATCCAATTGAATGGTTGAATGGTGCTTTAATGGTTAAATGGTTACATGTGCAAAGTGCAAACGCACTGCAAAATTATTTTCTTACTATCTTTTATGAATATCCCTGCTCATGCTTCATGCCAAATGTAACACTCTGTATTCCTCAACCTCTACCTTCTATCTGCCTATTGCATGGAACTATCTAATTTTCATAATGTCTGTTATTTATTATTCCTCAAAGTTCACTACGTCAGATTTTTTTTTTCTCATCGGCAGATTTGTATGTTATTGGCAGGCTGACCCACATGGAGAGCCTAGTGGAGAGGTTACTCCAGAGAGATATGCTCCAAAGGAAGGAGCTATCGGGGCCCGTGAATTACAGAGAACCCGAGGCAGCAGCACCTGTCAGGGCTGCAGAATATCCCCCTCTCTGATGAGGGGAGCGTACGAGGCCAGTGTTATACTGACCCAGAGTACGGAGGCACAGTTGGGCAGCATGCTTCATGGCATGAGGGGCAAACATCGGATGTACCCCCTATGGCATTCATATATGCTATCCCTGCCCTAACAGGGGAGCCATTGGAAGAAGAGTTTGTCATGAACATAAATGATCTGGCATCAACTCCAAGACCAAACTATGGAGGATACTACGGCCAAATATAATATTCCACTGAACTGTGCCTCACTTAGTGTCCCGGTTTTAAACCAATCTATCTGGGGACACATTGGAGCCCAAGAGGTAAAAATTCAAACAATCCTCAGGCTACTTGCCTCAGGCATCACGGCCTTTGCCAGGTCAGTGGATGGGGCACCCCTCTCTGATACTCAGCGGGACGCGATGGCATTAATGTGCAATGCACATTTTGAAATAAATTGCCTCAGGAAGAATGCCATCTGTCCTGCTCTAAACCCAAAATTTACTGAGCTGTGCAAGCCAGGGAATGTCCAACCCCCAAACCTCCTGTTCGGAGAAGACCTGTCTAAACAGGTAAAAGAGCTGGATGAGGAGGCTAAAACCGTTGTCCTTATGAAGGCACCTCCCAAGGAATCAACTTTCTGGCAACAGTACCCCTAACCTGCTCTCCATGCCAGATGGTTCGCCGGATATGTGGATGTGGTTCTGAGCAACAGGTACAGAAGCCTTTTTTAGGGCAGGGCCCAACCTGGGCCATGTTCACGATGCGGGGATGGCGTCCTCCAACAGCCTTACCCCCCAGACCTTGGGGGCAGAAGCAGAGACCATACCACCGGTAACCACTAAGGTAAGTAAGCCTGCGATGGATCAATTACAAGTTGGGGGGTGATTGCAATTTTTCTAACATGAATGGCATTGGATAACATCTGACCCATTTATACTGCACAGTATACACGGTTTCCAAATTGAATTCATTTCTGACTCACCTCCACCCACTCAGCATACACCTAGCCGTACTTTTGTGTTTTTACAACAGGATTGTACGAGTGCACAAGGAAAACTTGAGTATTTGTTCAAGAAAGGGGTAATTGAGAGGTCAAGTCATGAGCCTCACCAGTTTGTGTCAAATATATTTACTAGGTAAAAGAAGGATGGAGGATGTCGAATTATCCTTGATTTGACAGAGCTTAACACCTTTGTGCCGTATAAACACTTCAAAATGGAAACTTTTGTCACTGCCAAACAACTGCTTTCCTAGGGATGCTACATGGTGAGCATTGACCCCAAAGATGCTTACTATTCAGTAGCCATTCTTGAAGATCACAGGAGATTTTTAATTTTAACTGGATGGGGCAGTTGTGGCAGTTTAAAGCATTGCTTAATGGATTAACTTCAGCCCCCAGACTATTCACTAAATTGCTAAAACCAGTCCTGCGGCTACTCAGGGCACAGAATCATATAGTCATGGCATATTTAGATGACATCTTAGTCATTGGGAGGACTTTGGGATTATCTGAATTATCAGTGTCAGCTACAATACTCGTTTTTGAGCAACCGGGGTTCTTAATCCATCCAGTTAAGTCTACATTGGTGCAAACTATAATTGACTATTTGGGATTCACCATTAACTCAGTACACATGTCAGTGACTCTGCCTCGGGGAAAGCAATTAGAGTTAATTGAAGCCTGCAGGAAACTCATTGTTAATAATCAACCATCTATTAGACATGCGACTAGTATAATTGGAAAATTAGGGGCTGCTTTCCCAGCTGCTCAGTTCGGGCCATTGCACTACCAAAAGTTACAGCGTGCAAAGGAACAGGCACTCAAGCTTCATAGAGGTAGTTTCGATAGACCCATGCAATTGCCAGCTGAAGCCCTGGCTGGGTTACAATGATGTATTACCAACATTCAGTGTTGTTCTAGTACTATTTTAGTCGATACACCATCAGTTATCCTGCAAACTGATGCCAGTGCGTTAGGTTGGGGTGCTACTGATACCGTCTCAAGCAGTGGTGGCAGATGGGATCAGTCACACAGTATTAAGTACTTAGAGTTGTTGGGAGCACTCTATGTGTTCAAGGCTTTTTGCACCAACATGCATCATGTGCATGTCAAACTTCAGATTGACAACACTACAGCAGCAGCATACATTAACCACATCAGTGGAAGTAAGTCTGTATCCTGTGATGAATTGTCTAATCTCATCTGGCACTGGTGTATTGCGAGAAACATCTGGGTTCCAGCTATCTATTTACCAGGTACATATACTATGGTGGCAGACACCAGGTCACGAGAGTTCAATGACAGCAAAGAATGGATGTTGAATCACGGAGTGTTTAATGACATTGTCCTTCGTTATGGTGTACCGGACATTGATCGATTTGCATCCAGGCTTAATCATCAGTTACCAATTTACGTGTCATGGGAGCCAGACCCAAGGGCAGTAGCAGTAGATGCATTCTCGCTGCACTGGGGTGGAAAATTTTTGTGTGTTTTTCCCCCATTCTGCCTCATTAGTCGATGTTTGGCCAAAATCGAGCAAGACTTCGCCTCTGGCATATTGGTAGTACCAGACTGGCCTACTCAGCATTGGTTCCCACTGGTTCTAACTTTAATTACACAGCCTTTTATGGCAGTGCCCAAGAGCAGAAATCTACTGGTACACCCGGTGACAGGAGAAACCCACCCTCTTCATGACCTTACAAATTAATTGGTTTGCAGATTCTGAGGAGACCGTTCCTGGGGCTCGGGCTTTCAGACCGTATGATAGATGTCATCACTGTGGCCCGGAGGAAGAGCACACAGAAACAGTACATCACTCACATAAGGAAATTGGAGATGTACTGTTCCCGCTCCAATATTTCATATGACATGGCTTCTATCATGGATGTTTTGGAGTTTCTTTTGTCACTTTTTCATGATAACAAACTCAGTTACAGTGCCATTCACAGTGCCCAGAGTGCTTTGTCAAATTATTTATGGCTGGGGTCAGGGAGCCACACGGTAGGATCTCACCCTTTAATAACTAAGTTTATGAAGGGCATTTTTAACTCCACTCCCCCATGGCCCAGGTATTCACATATATGGGATGTGAGCATGGTTATCACGCTGCTCCGGCTGTAGGCACCAGCTTCATCTCTGTCTCTGCACCATCTTACATTCAAAGTAGTCATGCTCATGGCGCTGGCCTCAGCACAACGGGTCCAGACATTACATAAACTCAGACTGGACAGTATGGGTACATCTTGTAATAGCATCACCTTTTTTGTTCATGACCTCATTAAGCAGAGCAGGCCAGGGATACTGGAGCTCAAATTGAGTTTATGGCATACCCTCAGATCCACGATCCACGATTGTGTGTAGTGTCACACATACTTCAATACATAAAGGTCACTAAGAGCCTGGGAGGCTCGGAACTCTCCTTTTTTGTTAGTTATACCAAACCTCATAAAGAGGTTACGGTGCAGACCATCTCTAGATGGATTAAACAGGTTCTGGCGTGTGCAGGAGTGGACACTGACACTTTTAAATCTCATTCCACCAGGGCTGCATCGACATCAGCAGCAAGGGATATGGACGTCCCTCTCAACCACATTCTAGCGGCTGCGGGATGGTCGAATGAGCAGACGTACCAAAGGTTTTATAACAAGCCTATCGCCAGACTGGGGATTTTTGCCGATTCTGTTTTAAGTTCTGTTTCACAGTTTCCCCCTGGGTGAGAGGGGTCACTGTTAATTTATTTTATTATTGAAGCATCAGTATTGTTTAACCATAAAGATCTTTCTGTAAGTTCTAGTCAACTCTAATCTTACTATTTTAGTTCAACAACTCTTCTTTGTGCTTTCACACCACTGTTTTGAAGATTGACGCGCATGCGTGGGGACGGCCTTCTTCACGTAATCGCTCATCGTAACTCCTCATAAAATAAAGATCAAAGTTCAAACTGGTAAGTTCTCATTTAATCTTACTATTTGATATCATAGGATTTATAAATCTAGGGTATAACATTCGCAGTTTTCCAATCGTCAGATACCGTCCCTGCATTTATAGATGTTTGGAAGATTAAAGGCAATTTAATCTTTAATCTTTATAATTTATTCCCTTACTTCCTTCAGCAGACTAGAAACTATCTTAAAGATAGACACAAAATCCTGGAGTAACTCAGCGGGTCAGGCAGCATCTCTGGAGAAAAGCAATAGGTGACATTTTGGGTCAGAACCATTCTTCAGTTTCCTTTTCTCCAGAGTTGCTGCCTGACTCGCTGAGCTATTCCAGCATCTTGTGTTTATCTTCAGTATAAACCAGCATATGCAGTTCCTTCCTATATATGGGATCTATCTGATCTGGGACTGGGATGATTTATCCATTTTAAATGCAGCTGGGCCTCCTAGTACCTTTCTATTGATGTTTATCCAATTCCTTTGCTCAGTTAGATTAGTTTAGTTTATTGTCATGTGTATCAAGCCATAATAAAAAGCTTTTGTTACGTGCCAACCAGCCAGCGGAAAGACAATACATTATTACAATTGAGCCATACACAGTGTACAAGGAATAATGTGATAAAGGAATAATGTTTAGTGGAAGGTAAAGCTAGGAATGAGGGAGTTTGGTTATGTGGATACACAAAAGGGGCTTTGTCAAATTATCTGTTCTTTGTAAAGCAGAAGAGTTTACGAGGATAGAAGTTTTTAATTTGATGAAAGATTTGGACAGAGTGAATAGAGAGAACCTGTTCCCATTAGTCAACTGATTTAGACTTTGGAATTTAGAAATGCAGTGTGGAAACAGGCCCATCGGCAGACCGATTCCGCACTGACCAGTAATCACCCCGTACACTAGCACTACCCTAAACACTATATCCTATACAATTTACAGTTTTACCAAATCCAATTAGCCTACAAACCTGTACGTCTTTGGAGTATGAGAGGAAACCAAAGCACTGGGAGAAAAGCCGTAGTCAGGATCAAACCCATGTCTCTAGCCCTATAAGGCAGCAGCTCTATTGCTGCACCACTGTGCTACCCCAAGATCAGGAACTAAGAAATCTATAATAACAATGATTTGTGAAGCAAGCAAGCCACTTCCAGTTTTACACAGCAAATGGTCAGTCTGCAATGTACTGAGGTGGTAGATTCAATTAGGAAGTTTGAAAGGAAGCTGATTATCGTCTGGAAAAGAAAATATGCAGTGGTGTGAGAAGTGGGACCAGTGGACTCATTCTTACATCGGGCTGACATGGATTTGATGTGATAAATGACCTCCTTTCCTGTTTTAACATTTCTGTGATTAATTATAATATATTTACAAATTCCAATAGTTATTTAGCACTAATGCATAGGGCAATATGCTCCCAGTGTTTGATATTAAATGTGACTTATATCCCAGCAAAGGTGGAGGCAATCTAAGCTATCACAGAAGCAAAAAATAAATCTACTCACTGGAAAAATATGCACCATTAGTCAAACAATAAATAAGGGAACATACTTATAAACAGTATGTCTTCACACATAATTGGAAATCAGATCAACAGCTAATTATAAAATGTTTCTGAAACAGACACTGTAGTTATACTTGAATAATCCAAACTAAATTATCTCTGCAAGAGAACTATGTTAAATTATGTTTACTGAAGCCTTTATTGGCGAAAGGAAAATGTCCTTCCTCTTGGGAAAGGCAATGTTGTACCAACATTTATTATATTATTGGATGATTTCAGAGTGGAAAGAAAATAATTTGGAAGACCAAGCAGCACAGCAGGTTTTTCTCTCAATATTAGACTCAATACATAAGACAGTAGTTGAAAATTAGTCACTCAAATCGTTTCACCATTGTTTAAAAGTTTTTGGTCAGGGTGCTGTTCATTATTGAGACATCAGTTCTTCTGGAATCATCAGGGCGATGGATTACCTCCAAGAAAATGTCCAAAACAAAATGTTATTTCATTTCTCTCTTAAAGTAATGCACCAGTCCAGGTTATAAAATGTTCTAACACGACTTATGAACAGAAGGACATTTAATATATATATAGACCCATGGTGTTATGTTATGGACTGAAAGAGCTCCACATAACTTTATAAAATGCCATACAAGCTTGGATCAGATAAACAATATTGTAACCCATAGGTACATATAATAAACTAGCTTCTCAGCATATTCATTGAGTACAACAAGTGTTCTTGCTTGCTTTCTTCAGCATTATTCAGAGATCTGCTGTTACGCAGGTTGCTGACCATAGGTCTAAGAATGACAAAGCTTAGATCCTACTAGACTAAGTGGGACCTATTGGGTCCCAGTCACCACGGGGGTGTGTGTGTCGCAGGGTATGTGTGGGCAGGGGGGGTTGTGGGGGGAGGAGGTTGCAGTCAGTGTGGGCAGGGGGTGTTGTAGATGAGGGGATTGTGGGTGGCAGAGGGGCATGTGGTGGGGAGGGAGGGTTGTGTGGGGGGAGGTGGGATTGTGTTGGGGGTGGGGGGGCTGTGGGGGAAGGGAGGTTGTGGGGGGTGGGGGATTGTGCAGGGGAGGGGGATTGTGGGGGACAGAGGGGGGTTGTGGGTGAGAGGGGGGTTGTGGGTGAGAGGGGGGTTGTGGGGCAGGAGGGGTGGTTGTGTGGGAGAGGAGTGGTTGTGGGGGAGAGGAGTGGTTGTGGGGGAGAGGGATGTGTGTGGGGGAGAGGGATGTGTGGGCAGGGGAGAGGGGTGTGTGGGCAGGGGAGAGGGGTGTGTGGGCAGGGGAGAGGGGTGTGTGGGCAGGGGAGAGGGGTGTGTGGGCAGGGGAGAGGGGTGTGTGGGCAGGGGAGTGTGGCGTTGTGGGGGGGAGGGGTGTGTGGGGGAGAGGGGTGTGTGGGGGAGAGGGGTGTGTGGGGGAGAGGGGTGTGTGGCGTTGTGGGGGTGAGAGGGGTGTGTGGGGGAGAGGGGAGTGTGTGGGGGAGAGGGGTGTGTGGCGTTGTGGGGGTGAGAGGGGTGTGTGGGGGGGGGGGAGGGGTGTGTGGGCAGGGGAGTGTGGCGTTGTGGGGGGGAGGGGTGTGTGGGGGGGAGGGGTGTGTGGGGGAGAGGGGTGTGTGGCGTTGTGGGCGTGAGAGGGGTGTGTGGGGGGGGGAGGGGTGTGTGGGGGGGGGAGGGGTGTGTGGGGGGGGAGGGGTGTGGGGGAGAGGGGTGGGGGTGTGGGGGAGAGGGGTGGGTGTGTGGGGGAGAGGGGTGTGTGGGGGAGAGGGGTGTGTGGGGGAGAGGGGTGTGTGGGGGAGAGGGGTGTGTGGGGGAGAGGGGTGTGGCGTTGTGGGGGGGCATGTGGGGGGGGGCACATGTGGGGATATGTGGGCAGGGCGGTTGTGGGGGATTGTGGGGGGGGGAGGGATGGTGGGAGCAGAGAGGGGTTGTGGGGTGGAGGGGGATGTGTGGGGGCAGGGGAGAGAGAGCTCAGAGAAAAGACGGGGAAGAGCCATGGGGAGAGTACAGTCTCACAGGGGAGGGGGCAGGAGACGGGGAGGGAGACCAGAGGGGAAGGGGTTGGGGGTGCGATGGGGAATCACAGCAGATGCTGCTCACTTTCCTGGTCACTTCGCTGGCCACTTCACTGGTCGTGCTCCTCCGCCGGAGTCTCCGCTTTCCATTTGGGGACAGTGGAACCATCTCCGACTCCGCGCTGGCTGGGCTGGGTCAGGCCGGGCCGGAACGGACCATCCAGAGCCTCCCGTAGCTGCAGTAAAGATGCCAGCGGGGAGAGTGCTCAGCGTGTGTGTGAACAGGGGGAGGGTTGTGAGTGGTGTATCGAAGGGATGAGGGGTGTGTGGGCAAGGGGGGAGAGAGCTTGGAGAAAAGACGGGGAAGAGCCATGGGGGAGTGTGCGGTATTACAGAGGAGGGGGCAGGCACCAGCGAGGGGGACCAGAGGGGAAAGGGTGGGGAGTGCGATGGGGAATCACAGCGTGCGCTGGTCACTTCACTGGATGCTTTGTTGGTCGTTCTCCTCCACATGTCTCGTGGACTCAATCAGCATGGCTTGTGGACTCAGCCCCGCCTCTGGGCATTTATTCTCCTCGCCCTGCCCAGTGATTAACAGCGGGTGCCAGAAGGGGAGAAGACCAATCTGTTGATCTCACAACTTTTTAAACCAGTTAGCCTGACATCAGCGGTGGGGAAGATGCTGGAGTCAATTATAAAAGATGAAATAGCCGAACATTTGGATAGCAGTAACAGGATCGGTCTGAGTAAGCATGGATTTATGAAGGGGAAATCATGCTTGACTAATCTTCTGGAAGTTTTTGAAGATGTCACAAAGTAAATAGACAAGGGAGAGCCAGTGGATGTAGTGTATCTGGACTTTCAGAAAGCATTTGATAAGGTCTCACATAGGAGATTAGTGGGCAAAATTAGGGCACATGGTATTTGGGGTAGAGTGCTGACATGGATAGAGAAGTGGTTGGCAGACAGGAAACAAAGAGTAGGGATTAACGGGTCCCTTTCAGAATGGCAGGCAGTGACTAATGGGGTACAGCAAAGCTTGGTGCTGGGACCACAGCTATTTACAATATACATCAATGATTTGGATGAAGGGATTCAAAGTAACATTAGCAAATTTGCAGATGGCACACAATTGGGTGGCAGTGTGAACTGTGAAGAGGATGCTATGTGAATTCAGGGTGACTTGGATAGGTTGGGGGAGTGGGCAGATGCATAGCAGATGAAGTCTAATGCCGATAAATGTGAGGTTATACACTTTGGAAGCAAAAAATGGAAGGCAGATTACTATCTAAATGGCGTCAAGTTGGGAAAAGGGGAAGTACAATGGGGAAGATCTGGGGGTCCTTGTTCATCAGTCTATGATAGTAAGTATGCAGGTACAGCAGGCAGTGAAGAAGGCTAATGGCATGTTGGCCTTTATAACAAGAGGAATTGAATATAGAAGCAAAGAGGTCATCTGCAGTTCTACAGAGCCCCAGTGAGACAACACCTGGAGTATTGTGTGCAGTTTTGGTCTCCTAATTTGAGGAAGGCCATTCTTGCTATTGAGGGAGTGCAGCGTAGGTTTACAAGGTTAATTCCCAGGATGGTGGGACTGTCATATACTGAGAGATTGGATTTATGCCTGGAAGGTCATGATTGACTAATCTTCTTGAATTTTTTGAAGAGGTTACTAGGGAAATTGACGAGGGTAAAGCAGTGGATGTTGTCTATATCGACTTCAGCAAGACCTTTAACAAGGTTCCTCATGGAAGGTTGGTTAAGAAGGTTCAACTGTTGGGTATAAATGCAGGAATAGCAAGATGGATTCAACAGTGGCTGAATGGGAGAAGCCAGAGGGTAATGGTGGATGGCTGTTTGTCGGGTTGGAGGCAGGTGACTAGTGGGGTGTCTCAGGGATCTGTGTTAGGTTCTTTGTTGTTTGTCATGTACATCAATGATCTGGATGAAGGGGTGGTAAATTGGATTAGTAAGTATGCAGATGATACCAAGATAGGGGGTGTTGTGGATAATGAAGAGGATTTCCAAAGTCCACAGAGTGATTTAGGCCAGTTGAAAAATGGGCTGAAAGATGGCAGATGGAGTTTAATGCTGATAAATGTGAGGTGCTACATCTTGGCAGGACAAATCAAAATAGGACGTACATGGTAAATGGTAGGGAATTGAAGAATACAGTTGAACAGAGGGATCTGGGAATAACCGTGCATAGTTCCTTGAAGGTGGAATCTCATATAGATAGGGTGGTAAAGAAAGCTTTTGGTATGCTAGCCTTTATAAATCAGAGCATTGAGTATAGAAGCTGGGATGTAATGTTAAAATTGTACAAGGCATTGGTGAGACCAAATCTGGAGTATGGTGTACAATTTTGGTCGCCCAATTATAGGAAGGATGTCAACAAAATAGAGAGGGTACAGAGGAGATTTACTAGAATGTTGCCTGGGTTTCAACAGCTAAGTTACAGAGATAGGTTGAATAAGTTAGATCTTTATTCTCTGGAGCGCAGAAGGTTAAGGGGGGACTTGATAGAGGTCTTTAAAATGATGAGAGGGATAGACAGAGATGATGTGGACAAGCTTTTCCCTTTGAGAATAGGGAAGATTCAAACAAGAGGACATGACTTTAGAATTAAGGGACAGAAGTTTAGGGGTAACATGAGGGGGAACTTCTTTACTCAGAGAGTGATAGCAGTGTGGAATGAGCTTCCAGTGGAAGTGGTGGTGGCAGGTTCGTTGGTATCATTTAAAAATAAATTGGATAGGCATATGGATGAGAAGGGTATGGAGGGTTATGTTATGAGTGCAGGCAGGTGGGACTAAGGGAAAAATGTTGTTCGGCACGGACTTGAAGGGCCGAGATGGCCTGTTTCCGTGCTGTAATTGTTATATGGTTATATGGTTATATAGAAATGGAGCAGCTGGGCTTGTACACTGTGGAGTTTAGAAGGATGAGAAGGGATCTCATTGAAACATATAACATAGAAACATAAAAACATAGAAAAATAGGTGCAGGAGTAGGCCATTCGGCCCTTCGAAGCTGCACTGCCATTCAATGTGATCATGGCTGATCATCCAACTCAGTATCCGGTACCTGCCTTCTCTCCATACCCCCTGATCCCTTTAGCCACAAGTGCCACATCTAACGCCCTCTTAAATATAACCAATGAACTGGCCTCAATTACCTTCTGTGGCAGAGAATTCCAGAGACTCACCACTCTCTGTGTAAAGAATGTTTTCCTCATCTCAGTCCTAAAGAAATTCCCCCTTATCCTTAGACTGTGACCCCTTGTTCTGGACTCCCCCAACATTGGGAACAATCTTCCAGCATCTAGCTTGTCCAACCCCTTAAGAATTTTGTAAGTTTCTATAAGATCCCCCCTCAATAAGATTGTTAAGGGTTAGGACACGCTAGAGGCTGGAAACAGGTTCCCGATGTTGGGGGAGTCCAGAACCAGGGGCCACAGTTTAAGAATAAGGAGTAAGCCATTTAGAACGGAGACGAGGAAACACTTTTTTCTCACAGAGAGTGGTGAGTCTATGGAATTCGCTGCCTCAGAGAGCAGTGGAGGCAGTTTTTTTCTGGATGATTTCAAAAGAGAGCTAGATAGGGCTCTTAAAAATAGCAGAGTCAGGGGATATGGGGAGAAGGCAGGAACAGTGTACTGATTGGGGATGATCAGCCATGGTCACATTGAATGGCGGTGCTGGCTCGAAGGGCCGAATTGCCTACTCCTGCACCTATTGTCTATTGTCCATTGTCTATTCATAACTTTTGTTATCTTCCGTGTAACATTTTTTTATTTGAAGTAAACAGTTTACAATGTATAGCTTACTTTATAAACTAACACCTTAATTCAATATTACTACAAATAACATATCAATACTTAATATCTTCTATTTTTTGGAAATAAAGAAAAAGATATATAAAAGAGAAAAGAAAAAAGAGAAAATAAAAGGGAATAAAAAATTCTTCCCACGTACTTCAACCATAAAAAAAATTTAAAAAAAAGAAAATTTGAAAAACAAAAATATTACATATATATATAAACAAAAACTAAAGACATTATACGAAATACTATTTCATTCAGAAATATCTCTAATAAATGCACAATAATATCAAATATAAGTAAGTTATTCGCATCGGATCCGTAGGGTGCCCGTCGAGCCGTGATTCCAAGAATAGCTACTTCTCTAAATACTGTATATATGGAGACCATATTGATTCAAAAGAATTATACCTGTCCAAGAGGACAAATCTAATTCTTTCCAAATTCAACGTCTCCAACGTCTCTGCTTTCCACATTTTAATTGTTGGGGATAATGTTCCCTTCCAAAATTTAAGTATCATTTTTTTCCCTATTATTAAACAGTAATCAAAAAAATTTCTTTGATTAACTGTGAGTACCAAATTTGGCTCCGGGATACCAAATATTATTAATTTTGGGTCTGGGTCGAGTTCAACCTTAAGAACTTCCGAAATAACTTTAAAAATTTCAATCCAATAATAATTCAACCGTGGGCACGTTACAAAACTATGTATTAAATTTGCTTCAAGATTCTTACATTTATCACAAATAGAGGAGAGACTAGGAAAGATACTTTTTAATTTGGTTTTCGAGTAGTGTAATCTATATATAACTTTAAATTGTATCAATGTGTGTCTGGCATTCAAAGAGCACCAATGTATTCTTTGTAAGCTTTCTTCCCAAGTTTCTTTTGTTATAGGTAATCCAATTTCATTTTCCCATGCTTGACGATGTGTTTCAGTTGTTGGGTTCTCTTTATCTAAAATAATATTGTATATATAAGCTATAAGCTTATCCGTATTTGGATGTAAATTAAACAGCTCATCTAATAAGCCTGATTCTTTATTTTTATAGTCTTGTGTGTTACATAGAAACATAGAAACATAGAAAATAGGTGCAGGAGTAGGCCATTCGGCCCTTCGAGCCTGCACCGCCATTCAATGTGATCATGGCTGATCATCCAACTCAGTATCCCGTACCTGCCTTCTCTCCATACCCCCTGATCCCTTTAGCCACAAGTGCCACATCTAACGCCCTCTTAAATATAGCCAATGAACTGGCCTCAACTACCTTCTGTGGCAGAGAATTCCAGAGACTCACCACTCTCTGTGTAAAGAATGTTTTCCTCATTTCGGTCCTAAAGGAATTCCCCCTTATCCTTAGACTGTGACCCCTTGTTCTGGACTCCCCCAACATCGGGAACAATCTTCCAGCATCTAGCTTGTCCAACCCCTTAAGAATTTTGTAGGTTTCTATAAGATCCCCCCTCAATCTTCTAAATTCCATCGAGTACAAACCGAGTCTATCCAATCTTTCCTCATATGAAAGTCCTGACATCCCAGGAATCAGTCTGGTGAATCTTCTCTGTACCCCCTCTATGGCAAGGATGTCTTTCCTCAGATTTGGAGACCAAAACTGTACGCAGTACTCCAGGTGTGGCCTCACCAAAACCCTGTACAACTGCAGTAGAACCTCCCTGCTCCTATACTCAAATCCTTTCGCTATGAATGCTAACATACCATTTGCTTTCTTCACTGCCTGCTGCACCTGCATGCCTACTTTCAATGACTGGTGTACCATGACACCCAGGTCTCGTTGCATCTCCCCCTTACCTAATCTGCCACCATTCAGATAATAGTCTACCCTCATGTTTTTGCCACCAAAGTGGATAACCTCACATTTATCCACATTGTACTGCATCTGCCATGCATCTGCCCATTCACTCAGCCTATCCAAATCACCCTGCAGCCTCCAAGCATCCTCCTCACACCTAACTATACCCCCCAGCTTGGTATCATCTGCAAATTTGGAGATGTTGCATTGAATTCCCTCGTCCAAATCATTAATATATATTGTAAATAGCTGGGGTCCCAGCACTGAGCCTTGCGGCACCCCACTAGTCACTGCCTGCCATTCTGAAAAGGACCCGTTTACTCCTACCCTTTGCCTCCTGTCTGCTAGCCAGTTCTCTATCCACATCAATACTGAACCCCCAATACCGTGTGCTTTAAGTTTGTATGCTAATCTCTTATGCGGGACCTTGTCGAAAGCCTTCTGAAAGTCTAGATATAACACATCCACTGGTTCTCCCTTATCCACTCTACTAGTTACATCCTCGAAAAATTCTATCAGATTTGTCAGACATGATTTACCTTTCGTAAATCCATGCTGACTTTGTCCAATGATTTCACCACTTTCCAAATGCGCTGCTATCCCATCTTTAATAACTGACTCTAGCAGTTTCCCCACTACCGATGTTAGACTAACTGGTCTGTAATTCCCCGCTTTCTCTCTCCCTCCTTTTTTAAAAAGTGGGGTTACATTAGCTACCCTCCAATCCTCAGGAACTACTCCAGAATCTAAGGAATTTTGAAAAATTATCACTAATGCATCCACTATTTCTGTGGCTACCTCCTTGAGTACTCTGGGATGCAGACTATCTGGCCCTGGGGATTTATCGGCCTTCAATCCGTTCAATTTACCCAACACCACCTCCCGGCTAACCTGGATTTCACTCAGTTCCTCCATCTTATTTGACCCCCGTTCCACTGCTATTTCCGGCAGATTATTTATGTCTTCCTTAGTGAAGACAGAACCAAAGTAGTTATTCAATTGGTCTGCCATGTCCTTGTTCCCCATGATCAATTCACCTGTTTCTGACTGCAAGGGACCAACATTTGTTTTAACTAGTCTCTTTCTCTTTACATATCTATAAAAACTTTTGCAGTCAGTTTTTATGTTCCCTGCCAGTTTCCTTTCATAATCTATTTTCCCTTTCCTAATTAAGCCCTTTGTCCTCCTCTGCTGGATTCTGAATTTCTCCCAGTCCTCCGGTAGGCTGCTTTTTCTGGCAAATTTGTATGCCTCATCTTTTGTTTTTATACTATCCCTGATTTCCCTTGTTATCCATGGATGCACCACCTTCCCCGATTTATTCTTTTGCCAAACTGGTATGAACAACTTTTGTACTTCATCCATGCAGTCTTTAAATACCTTCCATTGCACATCCACTGTCAACCCTTTAAGAATCACCTGCCAGTCTATCTTGGCCAATTCACATCTCATACCTTCAAAGTTACCTTTGTTCAAGTTCAGAACCCTTGTTTCTGACTTAATTTTGTCACTCTCCATCCTAATGAAGAACTCAACCATATTATGGTCACTCTTGCCCAAGGGGCCACGCACAACAAGACTGCTAACTAACCCTTCCTCATTACTCAATACCCAGTCTAGGATAGCCTGCTCTCTTTTATTTACATTTAATAAAATCTCTAATTTGTAAATACCTAAAATGGTGTTGTGAAGGTAATCCAAAAATATCTTGTAACTCTTCAAATAATAAAAATTTTCCATTTCTATAAAGGTGTCCTATCCTTTTAATACCTAAATTCTCCCACAGTCTAAACCCCGCATCTAAGATTGAGGGTTTAAACAGTGGGTTATTCCTAATTGGTAACCTAAAAGAAAGATTATCCAGATATAGGGTCTTAACTATCTGTTTCCAAATACGCCTATTATTATGAATTATAGGGTTGTCCCTATAAGTCTTTTTTTGTACTTCCTTTGGTGCAAAAATAATCGACTCTATATTGAAAGGTAAACAGTCTTCCTTTTCCATTTTTAACCACATTGGTTCAACATCCATATTTACCCACCAAAAATTCATATTCTTAATCTGAACTGCCCAAAAGTAGTGTAGAAAATTTGGAAGTGCCAGCCCTCCATTTATCTTAGACTTACATAAGTGTTTTTTACTTATTCTATGACTTTTGTAATCCCAAACAAAACTATTAACTATAGTATCAATTTTTTTAAAAAAACTTTTTGGGAGAAAAAAAGGAATTGCCTGAAATAAATATAACAATTGTGGTAAAAACTTTTGTTATCTTCCACCGATCAGAACAAAACTTGGTGCGCTTGGTACAGAGAACGGTAAGGTGGTGAACAATCCTAGCGATATAGGGTGCCGTGTTTGCGCAAATTTATAAAAAAATGCAAACCGGAAGATGTGATGAGATTTTTAGTAATAATATAGTGTGGGTCAAGTATATTTTAATAATTTGTTCTAATTTATACATATCGTGGAAATATAATAAATGGTATGTGTGTTTAATATTTTCCTTGAATCTATTTTTCCAATTTATCTGTTTTATTGTTTTGCTGCAAAATGTAATTGAAACGCTGAAACAAAAAAATGTTCTGCATTATATATAACCAATATTTTGTTTGTAGCTTAAGTGTGGCCAACTAGCAGGGAGAACCTGGACACTTTGTTAATTTTGAGCAGCAGACGCACGTATATTAGGGCAGTGATCTGCAGGCTGCAAAACATGAACCTTGCCTGCGTCTGGCCTGACCCCCATCACAACGGTGAGGAAAATGCTATAACTGTGAGTAGAGTTACATTTGCAGGTGGGAGGTCCTACAACAACCAAAAAAACCTCATTATTTTCATGAGGTTTCAAAACCTATATTAAAACAAAATATCCACTCACATAACATTGACATCACTGATAAATGTAGCATTTATATCCATCCCTAATTACCTCCAAGCCTGGAGGTAGTTAAGAATCAACCAAATTAGAGGAGTTGAACCCAAACACAGGCCACACTGATGACAATTTCCTTCCCTATGGGATATCAGTGAACCAAACGTTTCTTGAAATGATCCAGGAGTTTCATGTTTACATTACTGAGACTAGCCATTTTAAAAAAAAATTCCAGTTTCATTTAATGACTTTAAGTTCCCCAGCTGACAACTTGGATTTGAACTTGTGTCACCCCTGGACCAAACTTCTGGTTGCCAGTCTAATCATTTAAGCTCTATGCCACCTTTCTCTCCTGTAACAAAAAATTCCAATCGTACCTTTGATGGACCTCTGTTCTTTCTCCTGCAGAAATGATTATAATCGGCATGACATCTGATCTCACCATTTCCACTTAAAAAGCCAAGGATGGCCCAAGGAACCTCGGTTTAGAAATTGAAATTAGTTTCGCACTTGAAACAGGTAACCTGGAACATTTGCAGTCAACTTCATTCAAAATGGACCAGTCGCATGGCTTACCACTGAGACATTTAACACTAATCATTGCACTCACATGAGCTTTATCTTCTGACTTTTAACTATTGAGTTTTAAAACAGATTTGCAATAAATTACAATCCATTTCTAGATCCATTGTGGTTTAACTTACCATTAACAGAAATTCAAACCATTTCATCAGCAGTTAACAGCAATTACTATCATGCTGTTAAACAAGCCAATAATTGGCTGGTGAAATAGACTTAGTTTGAATGATAACTTGCAGTTCAAGCAAGGCAAATGCCTAGATTTTAATTTTATATGCTACATAAATTTTATTTTATTGATTTTCTTTCTCCGGAAAGAATTGACTACAAACTGAGTCAGGGATCTACATCTGTTTTATGCTTTCTAACATATCACAGAATGGTCATTTTGTTTGATCCAAGGCAGCAATGTTGACCCATCAAAATGCTCAGGTAAAATACTCAGTTTCAACAAAACAGTTTTTCAGCTGATATTGTTGAATGTCATATGGTATCTGGCCAATTTTCTAATCCATAACCCAAAGCTGCTGCCATCAATTAAGGCAGCCTGACATAGCCTAAAGACTAAGCACATCAGTGCAGAGCAGGGACCAGACTTGACACCTCCCTCTCTCCAAGGCTCAACATGTGACTGGATAGACAGAATGTACCAATGGGTTGTTATGACATTTAGAACATCTGAAAGTTAACTATTAATTCATAATGGATTGTACCATAAAGGATTATTAATAAATTATCTTATGTTCTCGGAATGCTGTACTGTACAATCGTCAATATTGTACAACAATATGGCAATGCAATACAAAAGATTTAACACTTTAAGTGGAAGTTTCTACTGGCTGTGAATCAAGACCAAAATTATGCAGAATTCATAGACCTCCAAGGTTTCCTCTCAACTGCACAGTAAATCTGTCTTGGTCTACTAAGATACTTATGAAAATGAGTGTTATGTATTCTGAAGCACATGCACTACTCTTCAAGTCTTTTTTGATGGGGAACTTCACCTATCTGCAACCTGCAGCAGTTAACATGCTCCAAGAGATTTTTCATTATTTTCCAGTGTCAGACAAGGTTCTTTGCTTCCATCAAATACTTGGAAATGACCATCATTACATTAAAAAACACACCTGGAGGTATTATTTAAACAAAACGAATTGTTTATAACAAGCACAATACAACTCTATCTTCATGTGAAACATTCTGGAAATTTGAGGTGCGAAGTTGCTCTTCTCCCACCAGAGAATTGGTTGCCTTTATGTCAGAAGGCTCTGAGGTCAGATCTCATTTTAAAGAGACAGAGAGAAACACAAAGAACTGCAGATGCTGAGACCTTGAGCAAAACACCAAGTCTGAAGAAGAGACTCAACCTGATATGTTGCCAGTCCATTCCATCCACAGATGTTGCCTGACATGTTGTGTTCCTCCAGCACTTATTCTAAAGAGTTGAGTACAAATGTATCACTTCTCAGTGCAGTGATGTAGTGGGACTTTATGGCAGACTATGGGCTTATTTTCTGCTTTGTATAGTTTCCAGGAGCATAGCTGCTGATGACATCACCAAAGAGGGAACAATGGGAAGTAGGAGATCTGTTCCCCATGTCCATATTTGGGGAGGGTGATGGCAGCAGCTGTTACCAGGAACATTTTTCCTGCCATTATTTCCACATGAAGGGACACAGGCAGCATTCCCTGAAAAATCCATGGGATGAACATTTTGTCTCATGGTCCGATTCACTGAATATTTCCTTTGACGCACATCCTGAATATGGGTGGTACATTGGTGGAAAAGTCAGCGAACCCGCTTCATAACATCTACTATTTTGGGGCCGGAACTCGACATTACAGAAATAAACTAGTAAAATATTGAATTACTTTTAATATTTACTAGACTGAGTGGGACCCGTTGGGTCTCGTTCCTCCAACGCTATATTCCACCACTCACCTGTTCCCCCAACAAAACCCATTCCTCCAACGCAATATTCCACCACTCACTCATAGCCCCAAACTGTGCAGGCGCGGCTCATTTCTCCTCATCCCCCCATTCACTCCCCTTCCTCTTCACCCTCCCTCTTCTTTCCCCTCTCCTCCTTCCCTCCCCTACTCCTTCCCTCATCTCTACCTCCCTCACCCTTCCCCTATCTTCAGTCACTCTCTCCCTCCCTCCATAACCCTTCTCTCCTCCCTACCGCCCTCCTTTACATCTGTTTAAATAGCATTAAACAACAATCCTCCCCTCGTTCCCTCCTCCACTCATCCCCTCTCCTTACAACATTGTAACAAATCTCTTACATTGTAGGTGAAAAGAGCAATCTTTTATGTAAATGAGATATGGGATTCCATTGTGATGTCATAAACTAGTAAATGTCAGTGCAATTCAACTTTTTTTGCAAATTTGAATTTAATTTCAAATCTCTTTTGCATTTTACTTTCAGCCATTTGATATGATTAATTCCAAACTGGCCTAAAAGAGCTATGCACAGGGTTTTTGGATTAGGTGATAATAATCTTTGTATATCAAAGCGAATAAACTAAAGATGGACAATGCCTTCTGGAAACAGTCTTTTCTTTTGATCAGGCATGTGTATGGGAAGTACACCTCGTTGCGACAAGCAGCAATTTGGTTCCCCACTCAGGCTCCCATCACATGCTGACAGATGTCAGTGCAAGAATACGTCATGACGAATTGTTGTATCCGAGTGCATTGATCATACCATAAATCTGGAACATATAGTGTTGTGGGTTCAACATTTTATCAAACAGATCAAGGCTATTTCACTCAGCCAGTTAAAATGAGTATTTCAGTGCTTGTTAACAATGCAATTGGAATCAAACCTTCAAAGCAGCCAATAATTGGGTGATAAAATAAACAAGAGTATGATTCATGAAAATAGATTGCTGTTAAAACAAAGTAAGCAGCTAGATTTGCATTTCAAATATTCTTTCTTTCTCTTACTGATTTTCCACTTTCCCTTTTCTCCAAAAGGTGATAGCTTTCTGCTGGTATGATTACACGTTCACCGGACATTAAAACATCAAGTAAATGGACATTTTGTGGATCTTCAACCACCTGTTTTAACGCAAAACATATCATAACCAATCAAAATTCTACCCTCACATAGTTTCTGCAATATGAGTTTTGAGTTTAATTTATTATCACATGTACCGAGGTAGTGTGAAAAGCTTTTGAAGCATGCTTAAACCCCTGTCCCATGGTGCGTGTCCACCCACGAGTTATCCCGAGTTAAAAACAAATCAAACTCGTGGTAATCACATAGAATGAATGAAGTGGGAACGTCGGAGCTCGTGAACGTAACTTAGCGACTCGTAATGCTAACGGCAGGTACTCGGGGAACGTGTTAACACGTGAAAATTTTTCAATATGTTGAAAGATTTCCACGAGTTAAATATACTCTTGAAGGAAAATTTTGATACTTTTAATACTTGTAATACTGTAGTAGCCCGTGAGCTTACCGTAGTGACTCGTGAGTTTACCGTATTAACTCGTGGGTACTCTTAACTCGGCAGCTGGACAGAGAAGAAAAGGTGAGTAAAAAAAGGTTTGCCTCTGCCTGTCAGGAATGATCCCCTGATGATGGAGACACCTGTGGGAATCTCACCTTGGCCTTTGGAATAGAGCGACCAACAACCAATATTTCCAGATTTCCAAGAGCAGGTCACTTCCCTTGTTTATGTGCTTTTCACATTACTGCTTCAGAGGTTTGAATAAGTGTAGGAAGGAACTGCAGATGGTGTACACTGAAGACAGGCACAAAAAGCTGGAGTAGCTCAGCGGGTCGTGCAGCATCGCTGAAATAAAGAGTCTCAACCCGAAGCGTCACCTATTCCTTTTCTCCGGAGATGCCGTCTGACCCGCTGAGTTACTCCAGCATTTTGTGTCCATCTCTTGTTTGAATAAGATTATTTGAAAATGAAATGTTCCACACCAACTCTTAAAAATAAATCGCCTTCATGTGAAAAAGAAAGCAATTGCAAAACTTTGCCAACACGAAGGGGAATATCCTTTTGGGTCCTTTGCTACCATCCGCAATCACGGATAAAACAGTGCAGGATATGATAACGTGGCCAATGATACAGGTGTGAGGCGAGATCCCCGAAATACAGTCATCCGAGTGATGAATAAACAGGAGTGAGAAATGTACTAACCGTCAGCCTATATATTGAAAAATCCCAAAACTCGGGTTCAGTGAGTTTAAAAAAGTATATTAGCCAAAAAACCTTTACAAATAGCGAAGTTTTGCGTATGGCAGCTCACACACCTGGTGAAAATGTCCCAAAGGGCGGAAACAGACCCTTCAGCCCACTGAGCCAACCGTCAAACACTCATTTACCTCAATATCATTTCTGCCCGCATTCACATCAATTTCCCACCTGAGCCCCATTCGACCACTCACCGACACATCGGGGGAAGGTGACAGTCCTTCAGGTGTTTTTGCCATTCATTTCTCATTGAGTCAATAGACAATAGACAATAGGTGTAGGAGTAGGCCATTTGGCCCATCGAGCCAGCACCGCCATTCAATGTGATCATGGCTGATCATCCCAAATCAGTACCCCGTTCCTGCTTTCTCCCCATATCCCCTGACTCCGCTATTTTTAAGAGCCCTATCTAGCTCTCTCTTGAAAGCATCCAGAGAAGTTGCCTCCACCGCCCTCTGAGGCAGCGAATTGCACACACTCACCACTCTCTGTGAGAAAAAGTGTTTCCTCGGCTCCGTTCTAAATGGCTTACTCCTTTTTCTTGAGTCATGGGTTCATACAACACAACAGGTGTTGCGGGGAGCATTCATACAACAAAGCAGTGTGTGGGGAGCGAAAGGGAGCACTTGGGGGAAACTCCATAAAATAGTACCAGAGGTTAGAATCGAACCCGGGTCCCTGGAGCAGTGAGACATGGTGCTCAAGTGAATGTATAATGAAATGAATGAGGGCAGACAATAATCAGATTAATTGAACTCATCAAAGGGCGTAGATTTTACGTGAGTAGCAGGTGGAATAGAGGGCATCTGATGATTTTATTCTCAACACAGTAAGTACTGTAGTCGTAATCTGAGAACGCGACGGAGGCAGGTTTACGAAGTATATGGGCCAGAATCGAATAACGGTCAGGAAGGCTATGGTTGGAATGGACATGGTGGGCGGAGGAGACTGTTTCTGTGTTGTATGAACCCATGACTCTATGAGAAATGAGTGGCAAAAACACACAAAGGATTGTGAGGTAATGATTATGGATGACTTTTAATGGAAAGTCCACACATACAGATAGACAGCCAAGAAGATCTTCATATCTACACTCAGATGGACTGGCAGTTGGAGGAGCTAGGAGTTGGGGAAAGAGAGGAAAAGCCCAAGAGAAATACAGGGAAAGGGATATTGGAAAAGACAGATGCTGGAATCCTGAAACGCATGTCAAAACATTTAAAAGGTATAAACACATAGCAAATAGGTGCAGGAGTAGGCCATTCAGCCCTTTGAGCCAGTATTGCCATTCAATATGATCATGGCTGATCATACAAAATCAGTACCCCGTTTCTGCTTTCTCCCCAGATCCCTTGACTCCGTGACCCTAAACAAAAATTTAAACATGGGAGGCTTTTTATAGTGAAAAAAATAACTGCATGACATCATTTTTATCATGTGATGATTTTTCCACACGTCGGTAGTCGTTGTTGGCTCAAGAGTAACTCGGGAGAGGAACTTGATACATTGCAGAAATGAGAAGTAAACGGCAAACTTAGACATACACGTGGGGGCTCGTTGAAACTCGTGAACATAAACTTGGAATCTGTTAGAAAACCCCGAGTTTGATTTTTTCTTTAACTCGGGATAACTCATGGGTGGACTCGCACCGTGGGACAGGGCTATAACTAGTCAGCGGAAGGACAATACATGATTACGATATAGCCATCCACAGTGTACAGGTACATGATAAAAGGAATAATGTAAATAAAGTTTAGTGCAAGATAAAGTCCAGTAAAGTCCAATCAAAGATAGTCTGATGTTCTCCAATGAGGTAGGTAGTAGATCAGGACTGCTCTCTAATTGTTGTTAGGATGGTTCAGTTGTCTGATAACGGATGGGAAGAAACTGTCCTTAAATCTGGAGGTGTGCGTTTTCACACTTCTGTACCTTTTGCCCGACGGGAGATAGGGGAAGAGGAAGAGGGAGTGGCCAGCGTGCGACTCATCTTTGATCATGCTGGTCTGTCTTGCCGAGGCACATTTAAAGTAAGGGAGGTTGGTTTGTGTGATGTACGTCTTGTGCTTTGTTTGCTAAACAGCATTTGGTATCGGGCCAGTTCTAATCCCCATCCCAGGTGCGCGGCCACTGGAAAATACAGACCTACATAACAACCTTACCTAGCCTAAAGGCCAACCAAATCAATGCAGACCCGCAATTATTATCGGGATGTTCCTTTCTCTATAGCTCAGCTTCTCATTAGATAAACTGAAAGGGCCATTGGGTGGATATGACACTTGGAACAGTCAACAGTTAAGCATTTGCCTAGGGGGGCTGCATCCACTCACAAAAAGTTACTTTAGCGGGCATTAATATTATTTTTAATTTCAAAATATACTTTATTCGAGAAATAAATATATCCAATACATGATCCTTACAAGACTCCGTCCAACATTCTCGGAGGCTATACATACATTCAATACTGTTTACACAAATTACACAAATTTACCCCCACCCTTGCCACTCATCTGGTCCACTGGCTTGGAATCCCTTCACTCATTTTAATGCCACATTAAATAGCTTGAACAATTTACTGTGACAATGACGCTACAGAAGATTTAACACGAAAGTTGAGCATTTCCTGTTTGCTGTAAGTCAATGTCAAAATTATTGACACTTCAAAATAGACTTCCAAGGTTTCTCGACTGCCAAAATCAAATAAGAAGCTCACTAAAATGATTATCTAATTATTTTTAAACATAAGTATTGGCAGTATTTTTTGAGTTTCAGGGAAAGGAAAGTTCCCCTTATGATTTGGCAGGTGTCCTGTGCATGAATGTGGCACAATGCATTTGAAAATTGATCACATCATAAAACCAGAATGCAGTGCCATAGGTTTACCACATTATCAGACAGATCAAGGCTACTTCATCCAGCTTACTGAGTTTTAATAACGTCTGTTTAATAAAAAGTTTGAAGTACAACGTAACTTACTCCTCTTTTTTCTAAAGCAGTTAAAAAAGACCAATGCCACTGTGTCTGATGCTCCCTATCCAACAATCAATCAGTTGATCATGATATTAATTTGACCGGTTTGCTTTGTTTTGATCATTCTCCAGTGATGCCTGCATGCATCTGTGGCCAGCAGGTGAGGACAGACGTGATGTTAACGCTCTGTCAGAGTTCAGACAAGAATGATGGCCATTATTTGAGTGATGTACCAGACAGTGATCAGGAGCCATATCACAAGCAAGGAGACAGTCTCTCCTGGAGACGAACGGAGGGTAGTAAATATACGAGTTCCTTAATATAAACATGCAATGAAAAGTACTTAGCAGCTTATTAAATTGGTGACATTATACATTGTGAGCCTTGGAATATTCTGACAAGTGAATTACATTGGAGTAGATTATCCATCTTCTAAGATGTTTGATCAGGAACATAATGTTGCATCCCCCAGCTGGTAGTTCAGTTAATTGAGGAGGAATACACAAAAATAGCTGTGGCACCCCAAAGGTTGCTGCTTTTATTTAGAAGACAAACAGTAGTTGTAAGGAGAAGCAAGAACTAGAGATTCTGTAAATCTTTTACAGATAAGCAGAAGCACAGCGCCACACTGGAAAAACACCGCTCATTAATGTAGAATGTAGAGGTGCCAATAAATGGTGCATGAAAAGATAATTGCCCTGTGGGATCAGTGTATAAAGGTCACAAATGGGTGGAATATGTCAACTAATAAACAAAAGTGTATAAAAAGGAAACCAGAAAAACAAAATCTGGAAAATATAGGCCAGAGATCCTCATGTCAACGGTAGAAAATCAATTGGAGCAGATTCTTTGGGATGGAAATTACTCCCTTTGAAAGAGAAGGGACAGTCAACATGGCTTTATAGGTGACAGGTTGTGTCTTACTGACTTTAAGGGTCTTTTGAGGAGGTGATTAAACTGATCGATGAGTATAGGGTGGTGATTGTTTAGACTTTAGAGATACTGCATGGAAACAGGCCCCCCAGCCCACCTGGTCCATGCTGATTAGCGATCACCCATACACAATCACTATCCTACATACTAGGGATAATTTACAGAAACCAATTATCCTACAAACCTGCATGTCATTTGAGTGTGGGAGGAAACTGGGGCACCCAAGAAAACCCATGAAGCCCCAGGGAGATTATACAAACTCCATTCAGACAGCACCCGTAGTCAGGCCCAAACCCAGGTCTTTGGCATTGTAAGGCCTGCGCCAGCATGCCTCCCGACTGTGCCATGTTGTCGCCACGGATTTTAGCAGGGCATTCGGTAATGTCCCCCATAGTAGGCTGATCCAGAAAATTAAGATGCAGGCGATTCACAGTGACTTGGTTGCACCGATTCAGTACTGACTTAATGATAGAAGACTGATAGTTGTGATGGAAGTACAATAATTAGGCTGGATGTGTATTCCCAGTGGAGTTCTGTAGGGATCTGGGTCCTCTGTTATTTGTGAATTATATATATAAACTAGACCAAGTGCAGACCGATTGGGTCTGCTCCCCCAACGCAAGATTCCACCACTCACCCGCTCCCCTAACACAAGCCGTTCCCCCCACACAATATTGCACCACTCACTCATAGCCCCAACTGCGCAGACGCGGCTCATTTATCCTCATCCCTCCGCCTCCTGCCTTACGAGTGCATTGTGATGTCACTCTGGTTTTTTTCCCGAAATGGGTGAGTTTACCAGCTGTTTTTAAAACTTTAAACGATTAACAACTTTGGAAATATAGGTGGGAATATGACGGGAAGATGTTTATCGCCTTGACCGGAAAAATGTGAGTAGAATGTGTTAAAATGGGAAGGCTGTGGCCTAGCATTTGGAAGAAAATAGGAATTAACCAGATATTAGAAACATAGAAACATAGAAAATAGGTGCAGGAGTAGGCCATTTGGCCCTTCGAGCCTGCACCGCCATTCAATATGATCATGGCTGATCATCCAACTCAGTATCCTGTACCTGCCTTCTCTCCATACCTCCTGATCCCTTTAGCCACAAGGGCCACATCTAACTCCCTCTTAAATATAGCCAATGAACTGGTCTCAACTACCTTCTGTGGCAGAGAATTCCACAGATTCGCCACTCTCTGTGTGAAAATTGATTTTCTCATCTCAGTCCTAAAAGGCTTCCCCCTTATCCTTAAACTGTGAACCCTCCTTGTTCTGGAGTTCCCCAACATCGGAGACAATCTTCCTGCATCTCGCCTGTCCAACCCATTAAGAATTTTGTAAGTCTCTATAAGATCCCCCCTCAATCTTCTAAATTCCAGCGAGTACAAGCCGAGTCTATCCAGTCTTTCTTCATATGGAAGTCCTGCCATCCCAGGAATCAGTTTGGTGAACCTTCTCTGTACTCCCTCTATGGCAAGAATGTCATTCCTAAGATTAGGAGACCAAAGCTGTACGCAATACTCCAGGTGTGGCCTCACCAAGACCCTGTACAACTGCAGTAGAACCTCCCTGCTCTTGTACTCAAATTATTTTGCACTGAATGTCAACATACCATTCGCTTTCTTCACAGCCTGCTGCACCTGCATGCCTACTTTCAATGACTGGTGTACCATGACACCCAGATCTCGTTGCATCTCCACTTTTCCTAATTGACCACCATTCAGATAATAGTCTACCCTCCTGTTTTTGCCACCAAAGTAGATAACCTCACATTTATCCACATTATACTGCATCTGCCATGCATTTGCCCACTCACTCAACCTATCCAAGTCACCTTACAGCCTGCTAGCATCCTCCTCACAGCTAACACTGTCCCCCAGCTTCGTGTCATCTGCAAACTTGGAGATGTTGATTTGAAATTCCCTTATCCAGATCATTAATATATATTGTAAATAGCTGGGGTCCCAGCACTGAGCCTTGCGGTTCCCCACTAGTCACTGCCTGCCATTCTGAAAATGACCCGTTTACTCCTACTCTTTGCTTCCTGTCTGCCAGCCAGTTCTCTATCCACATCAATACTGAACCCCCAATACCGTGTGCTTTAAGTTTGTATACTAATCTCTTATGTGGGACTTTATTGAAAGCCTTCTGTAAGTCCAGATATAACACATCCGCAGGTTCTCCCTTATCCACTATACTAGTTACATGCTCAAAAAATTCTATAAGGTTCGTCAGACATGATTTACCTTTCATAAATCCGTGCTGACTTTGTCCAATGATTTCACCACTTTCCAAATGTGCTGCTATCCCATCTTTAATAACTGACTCTAGGCCCGGGACCGTTGGAGCGAGTGGAGGAGGGTCAGGGGCGGTGAGTAGATAAATCCAGCGCGGGGCTTGTTTTTACAGAGGCCCGGGACCGTTGGAGCGAGTGGAGGAGGGTCGGGGCGGTGAGTAGATAAATCCAGCGCGGGGCTTGTTTTTACAGAGGCCCGGGACCGTTGGAGCGAGTGGAGGAGGGTCAGGGGCGGTGAGTAGATAAATCCAGCGCGGGGCTTGTTTTTACCGAAATATGGAACATTCCATACTGAATAGAGAGGTTTCTGGTGGAAGCCGCTGATTGGTGGAAGCAGACTAGAAGCAGCTGATTGGGTGGAACCGCTGGTTAGTATTTCTGTTTTCTGGTTAAAGGTACAGTGGGATAGTAAAGGTACAGTGTTTTAGTAAAGGTACAGTGGGTTAGTAAAGTTACAGTGCTTTTGGTTTGTATAATAAAGGTGTAGTTTAAAGGTCAAGAGGGAGCAGCTGTTTGAGTCAGATACCTGCTGATTTCTCACAGCAGTTTCTATTATATTATACTGGTATCGGATCCAGGGTAAGGCGAGAGAATGTCAGCCAGAGCAGTGTACTGTACTGGATGTCAGATGTGGGAGTTCATGGTGTCGGATGGCCCTCTTGAAGTCCACATCTGCACCAGGTGCAGAGAGATGGGGCTCCTAAGGGACCGTATTAGGATCCTGGAACAGCAGCTCAATGACCTATGTGTGGACAGGGAGAGTGAAGAGGTGATAGAGGACAGTTATAGGGAGGTGGTCACTCCAAAACCACAGGAGAGAGACATGTGGGTCAAGCTAAGGAAGGGCAAGGGGCAGAGGCATGAACGAGTGAGTACTCCAATGTCAGTACACCTGGCAAATAAGTACTGTTTGAGTATGGATGGGGGTGACATCCTACCCGGGGGTAGCGACAGCGGACGGGCCTTCAGCACAGAGACCGGCCCTGTTGCTCCGAAAGGTAGGGGAAAAAAGAGGAGGGCAATAGTAATTGGGGACTCTATTGTTAGGGGGTTGGATAGGCGATTCTGTGGACGCAGTCGGGAGACCAGGATGGTGGTCTGCCTCCCTGGTGCCAAGGTCCCGGACGTGTCTCAACGTGTCCAAGATATCCTCAAATCAGAGGGAGAGGAGCCTGAGGTCGTGGTACATATAGGTACCAATGACATAGGTAAAAAAAAGGGAAGAGGTCCTGAAGGGAGGATTTAAGGACTTGGGAGGAGAGTTGAGGAAAAGGACCGAAAAGGTAACAATCTCAGGATTACTGCCTGTGCCACGCGACAGTGAAAGTAGAAATGGAGCAAGGTGGAGGATAAATGCGTGGCTGAAAGACTGGTGTAGAGGGCAGGGATTCAAGTTTCTGGATCATTGGGACTTCTTTTGGGGAAGGTGGGACCTGTACAGAAAGGATGGGTTGCACTTGAACCCGAGGGGGACCAATATCCTGTCGGGGAAATTTGCAAAGGCCACAGGGGAGACTTTAAACTAGAAAGAAAAAAAAGGAAATAAACAGAGAATAAGAGATGGGGGGTTTCTTAAATGTGCATATTTTAATGCTAGGAGCATTGTAAGAAAGGTGGATGAGCTTAGACTCTGGATAGACACCTGGAAGTATGATGTTGTGGCGATCAGTGAAACATGGTTGCAGGAGGGCTGTGATTGGAAACTAAATATTCCAGGATTTCGTTGCTTCAGGTGTGATAGAATTGGAGGGGCAAGAGGTGGAGGTGTTGCATTGCTAGTCAGGGAAGATATTACAGCAGTGCTTTGGCAGGATAGATTGGAGCGCTCATCTAGGGAGGCTATTTGGGTGGAACTGAGAAGTGGGAAAGGTGTAACAACACTTATAGGGGTATATTATAGACCGCCAAATGGGGAAAGAGAATTGGAAGAGCAAATATGTAAGGAGATAGCAGATATTAGTAGTAAGCACAAGGTAGTGATTGTAGGAGATTTCAACTTTCCACACATAGACTGGGAAACACATTCTGTAAATGGGCTGGATGGTTTGGAGTTTGTAAAATGTGTGCAGGATAGTTTTTTGCAGCAATACATAGAGGTGCCTACTAGAGGAGGGGCAGTGCTGGACCTCCTGTTAGGAAATGAGACGGGACAGGTGGCGGAGGTATATGTTGAGGAGCACTTCGGGTCCAGTGATCACAATACCATTAGTTTCAATATAATTATGGAGAAGGAGAGAACTGGGCCTAGGGTTGAGATTTTTGATTGGAGAAAGGCTAACTTTAACAGGATGCGAGATGATTTAAAAGGAGTGAACTGGGACATTTTGTTTTATGGGAAAGATGTAGAAGAGAAATGGAGGACATTTAAAGGCGAAATTTTAAGAGTACAGAATCTTTATGTTCCTGTTCGGTTGAAAGGAACCAGTAAAAATTGGAAAGAGCCCTGGTTTTCAAGGGAAATTGGACATCTTGTTCGGAAAAAGAGGGAGATCTGCAATAATTATAGGCAACATGAAGTAAATGAGGTGCTTGAGGATTATAAGGAATGTAAAAAGAATCTTAAGAAAGAAATCAGAAAAGCTAAAAGAAGATATGAGGTTGCTTTGGCAAGTAAGGTGAAAGTAAATCCAAAGGATTTCTACAGCTATATTAATAGCAAAAGGATAACAAGGGATAAAATTGGTCCATTGGAGAGACTGAGTGGACAGCTATCTGCAGAGCCAAAAAAGATGGGGGAGATATTGAACAATTTATTTTCTTCGGTATTCACCAAGGAGAAGGATATTAAATTATGTGAGGTAAGGGAAACTAGTAGAGTAGCTATGGATACTATGAGTTTCAAAGTAAAAGAAGTACTGACACTTTTGAAAAATATAAAAGTGGATAAGTCTCCAGGTCCTGACAGGATATTCCCTAGGACATTGAGGGAAGTTAGTGTAGAAATAGCCGGGGCTATGACAGAAATATTTCAAATGCCATTAGAAACGGGAATAGTCCCCGAGGATTGGCGTACTGCGCATGTTGTTCCATTGTTTAAAAAGGGTTCTAATGGTAAACCTAACAATTATAGACCGGTTAGTTTGACTTCAGTGGTGGGCAAATTAATGGAAAAGATACTTAGAGATAATATATATAAGCATCTGGATAAACAGGGTCTAATTAGGAACAGTCAATATGGATTTATGCCTGGAAGGTCATGTTTGACTAATCTTCTTGAATTTTTTGAAGAGGTTACTAGGGAAATTGACGAGGATAAAGCAGTGGATGTTGTCTATATGGACTTTAGTATGGCCTTTGACAATGTTCCTCATGGAAGGTTGGTTAAGAAGGTTCAACTGTTGGGTTTAAATGCAGGAATAGCAAAATGGATTCAACAGTGGCCGAATGGGAGAAGCCAGAGGGTAGTGGTGGATGGCTGTTTGTCGGGTTGGAGGCAGGTGACTAGTGGGGTGTCTCAGGGATCTGTGTTAGGTACTTTGTTGTTTGTCATGTACATCAATGATCTGGATGAAGGGGTGGTAAATTGGATTAGTAAGTATGCAGATGATACCAAGATAGGGGGTGTTGTGGATAATGAAGAGGATTTTCAAAGTCTACAGAGTGATTTAGGCCAGTTGGAAAAATGAGCTGAAAGATGGCAGATGGAGTTTAATGCTGATAAATGTGAGGTGCTACACCTTGGCAGGACAAATCAAAATAGGATGTACATGGTAAATGGTAGGGAATTGAAGAATACAGTTGAACAGAAGGATCTGGGAATAACCGTGCATAGTTCCTTGAAGGTGAAATCTCATATAGATAGGGTGGTAAAGAAAGCTTTTGGTATGCTAGCCTTTATAAATCAGAGCATTGAGTATAGAAGCTGGGATGTAATGTTAAAATTGTACAAGGCATTGGTGAGACCAAATCTGGAGTATGGTGTACAATTTTGGTCGCCCAATTATAGGAAGGATGTCAACAAAATAGAGAGGGTACAGAGGAGATTTACTAGAATGTTGCCTGGGTTTCAACAGCTAAGTTACAGAGATAGGTTGAATAAGTTAGGTCTTTATTCTCTGGAGCGCAGACGGTTAAGGGGGGACTTGATAGAGGTCTTCAAAATGATGAGAGGGATAGACAGAGTTGATGTGGACAAGCTTTTCCCTTTGAGAATAGGGAAGATTCAAACAAGAGGACATGACTTTAGAATTAAGGGACAGAAGTTTAGGGGTAACATGAGGGGGAACTTCTTTACTCAGAGAGTGGTAGCGGTGTGGAATGAGCTTCCAGTGGAAGTGGTGGCGGCAGGTTCGTTGGTATCATTTAAAAGTAAATTGGATAGGCATATGGATGAGAAGGGTATGGAGGGTTATGGTATGAGTGCTGGCAGGTGGGACTAGGGGAAAAACATTGTTCGGCACGGATTTGAAGGGCCAAGGTGGCCTGTTTCCGTGCTGTAATTGTTATATGTTATATGGTTATATGGTTA
Source organism: Raja brachyura (assembly GCA_963514005.1). Next base: position 98,910,807 of record OY740782.1, on the reverse strand, counting down.
TTTTCCCCACCAGCGATGTTAGACTAACTGGTCTGTAATTCCCCATTTTCTCTCTCCCACCCTTTTAAAAAAGTGGGGTTACATATTCTCACGCACACACGCACACACGCGCACACAACAAAGAGTTTTAGTATTATAGAGATGATTTGGAAATGAATGTCAATGGGTCGGTTAAGTTTGCAGATGACTCCAAGATTGCTGGGGTCAGGGTCTGCAGGATATAGACCAGCAGGATATAGATCAGCTAGAAATGGGTGGGGAAATGGCAGTGTTTAATCCGAACAAGTGTGAAGTCTTGCACTTATGGACTTCAAATGTAAAGGGGAAACTATTCAATTAATAGCAAGACCCTTAACAACATTGATGTACTTGAGGTCCAAGTCTATAACTCCATGAAAGTGACCACGTAAGTAGAGAGTGCTAAAGAAGGCATATGGTTTGCCTTCATTTTACGGGGCATTGAGTATAAAAATCAGGATCTGGTGGTATATGCTTTCAAGCTTTTTTATCTTCTGCCTGACAAGATAGGGAGGATGAGAGAATGATCAGGGTGTGACTGGTCCATGATTGGAAGACCATTCGCTGCTTTCCCAAGGCAATATAAAGTGTAGGTGGAGTTGATGGGGGGTGGGAAGGTGGTGGTTTGAAGCGCTTTGATTGATGTGCTGTACTGCACCCAACTCCCCACTATTAGTTGTGTTCTTGTACAGAACAATTGCTTCATTAAGTTGTGATGCACCCAATAGAATGCAGAGTGTGGTGGGCTCACCCCGGTCCATCACGACTGGAGCTGTCCATTCAAGAAGCTATTTCTATCATCAAGGATCCCTACCATCCAGGCCATTGCTTCTGCTTACAGTTGGATTTCTGGATGTCCCACACCACCAGGTTGAGGAACACTTCCTTTCCTACAGCTAGCAGGTTCTGGAACCAATCTACAGATTCCTAATCTGGAACCTAACTCGACCATGACAACAGAACACTAAGGCTCACCTTATGCAATACTTTGGACAACTATTTTTCTAATTACACTTTTTCATTAATAATTGTTTTCTGCATATTCTTCTTTCTTTTAGAGTTTTCAACGTAATTTATGTATAATTTTTTTTTGTGTGTTTGCAAGCAATAATTTGGCTGTGATACTGCTTCAAGTAAAATTTTTGATTGTTCATGTACAGCAATATACTTGTGTATAATTCAATTGGCTTGAACTTGAAAGTTTTATGTTGTATCTATAGCATCTATATTGTTAGAGTAATTGGAGACGTTGAATTTCCTTTGCCTTCTAGCTAAGTGGAGACTAAATGTGGTTTCATGGTTGTAGCATCAATGTGTTTGGGCCCAGCTGAATTGATGGTGATATTTACACCTAGGTACAAAATGCTGTTGACCATCTCCATTTGATGAAAACTGGGGTGTGTATTCCACCGTACCTCCTGAAGTCGATGACAAGATAATTATGCCCTGCATTGTGAAGATGCGCACCTAACTTGCACTATGTATTAAAATAATGGATAAACATTTAAATATTTATGAATTATAATGAGTCCGGGAGGCAAAGAGTAATACAATACCTTTCTTCCCATTTTAAGAAGCTGGACCAGGGATGAATACATTTTTAAATATTAAGGGATATAGAGTCAGTAGATGTAAAACATCAGCTGCGATATTAAACAAATTGTGGATGGGGTATGAGGGACTGCATAACTTGCTCCTGCTTTTATTTCTTATGGTCTTTTGTTCTCTGCTCCAAATTCCAATTTTGACTAAATTCTCAATTTGTACAACACAATTTTTTTGTTTCTTACTCTTTATGATATATCCTGTTTATGATCGCACTGTGCAGCTCCACTGGCAAGGAGGATGATAGGTGTTGTGTTTGCTGCCAGAACACAAATGCCTTGATAACACATAGCCAGCATGCCTGCTTCTAGAGGCTCAAAGCTAGTACGCCGGGTGTCAATTAATATGTCATCGACTGCCACTTGAGTGCAATCTGTGTTTCTGTTGATATCTATATTGAGACATACTCTTCCTGATGTTTCCGTAAATTAGAGTTGTAGACCCTGGAAGGACAATTCTCAGCTGCTGGAGACTGGCAAGAAAGCCCAAACCTAAATGGGATGCCACTCAAATATTCTTCCACGGGAAGCTCAGAATCTTTCATTGAGAACATGGTACATCCTCATGAACCCACTAATCAACCCAATCACCAAAGGAGGGCCTGTTCAGTCCTAAACTTTGTTTATAAGCACAGATACAGCCTTTCACTTTTTGCAAATGTGGATCTGAAGAGTAACCTAGAAGGTACGCAAAGCAATTTGGAGACACTTGGAGGAATTGCAAATGATGATTTTCAAAAAAATACTTGGAGGAACTGCAAATGGTGATTTTCAAAAAAATACACAAACTGCTGGATTTACTCAGCAGGTTAGGTGATATCTGTGGAGAACATGGATAGATGACATTTTGGGTCAGGACCTTTCATCTGACACGGTACCTTAACCGGTTTAAGCATCTACGAGTTGAATAGTTTGATATAGGATAAGAATTACATATTTATTTTGAAATTCGTGTTATAAACCAAGAGGGTGAATTTATTCCACATGATCATATTCATAAGTATCCAGTAGTACAAATCTTGCTCACTCCTCCCTTAAAACTCCAAGGATGAGTTTGTTTCCTTTCACTTATTGTTGCTTTTAAGATGCAACGCCAGGGCTGCATTAATTCCCTCCCAGTATTAGTGGACATATCAGGGACAGGATGTCCACTCAGTACGTATTGACGGCAGAAAATGAGGATACCTTGGGGAAATTGCAGCAGGTTATTCATGGTTCTGGGCAGCATTCCCACTCTGTCATTAACTTGTCAATCGAAAAAGAGATTCCTCTGAACGCAGACAGCAAGTTAATGTGAATATAACCTCTGACACATCCTTACGGCACCAAATGTTGTGATATTAAAGTCACCTGTAAAACTAATTGGATTTTTGTGCAGCTTTGAGTCGACATTTATGTGGAGATTTCCGCAGAGTAAAAACAGAATCTTATCTACCTTTGGATTTTAATTCAAACTGGCTAAGCTCAGCTCCACATCTATTCTTGTGCTTGCAGCAAACATTCTGCCAGTCTCAGACCTCAGCTACTTTACCATGTGGTGCTGGACAACATCATAGAGAGGCTGTTAAAGAGCAAGATTCAGAAATCGTGCAGTGACATTTCAAAACGCAATTTATAGACATTCTGAAATTTAAAAACAATCAAAGAAAAATCCGTTCTTGGTGATAACAAAAATGAAATAAAAGTGAATTGGCCACCTTTTTTTGTATTCCATTCATTTCTTTTTGTCTTTTTTATAACTGGGAGCTGTTGGAATATGAAACAAAACAGGTAATACTTAAAACATGTTCCATTTGGTTAACAGGATTATCTCATACGTACAATATATTTTTTATAGCACTGAACACATTTGCATTATTCTCGGCAATGCTGCTTTTACATCTTCAATGATTTATTCTTTTGGTCTTTATTCTTTGGAGCGCAGAAGGTTAAGGGGGGACTTGATTGAGGTCTTTAAAATAATGAAAGGGATAGACAGAGTTGACGTGGATAAGCTTTTCCCATTGAGGGTAGGAAAGATTCAAACAAGAGGGCATGACATAAGAATTAAGGGGCAGAAGTTTAGGGGTAACATGAGGGGGAACTTCTTTACTCAGAGAGTGGTGGCTGTGTGGAACGATCTTCCTGCAGAAGTGGTGGAGGCAGGATCGATTTTAACATTTAAAATTAAAGTGGATAGGTATATGGACGGGTAGGGAATGGAGGGGTATGGTCTGAGTGCAGGTAGGTGGGACTAGGGGAAAATAAATGGTCGGCATGGACTGGAAGGGCCGCGAAGGCCTGTTTCCATGCTGTAATTTTTATATGGTTATATGGTTATATGATTTACAACCTTATAATATTTGACCACACTCACAAAGCAAGTGTAAAATCCATTTTATGCAGCACCATTTTTTGTTAGCAGTGAGGTTAACCTGCTCTTTAATGGAAAGCTGGGGCTGGATAGGAACTATTTGTACTTCAGAATGGCATTTCACAGGCTTAAGCCAAATGGTCTGAACAGACAACTTGTGACCTTTATGAATATTTCAGCTCCACTAACAGTTTGCTACAGTGCAATACTTTTAACTGTATGAATACCAGACACAGATGCAGATTTATCAGAATTTACCAAATAGTTATTTGAAAATACCTGCGCACTGGAATAAAATATAAATTTATAATGATCCTTATCCATTCCTATTGATCAACATAATAGAAAAAAGGAGGCATTTAAGAATGTCTACAAAAATCAAAAAATATTCTATGTTAAAGAAGGAACTGCAGATGCTGGAGAATCGAGGGTTACACAAAAAGCTGGAGAAACTCAGCGGGTGCAGCAGCATCTAAGGAGCGAAGGAGATAGGCGACGTTTCGGGTCGAGACCCTTCTTCAGACTGGTCAGGGATCAGGGAAACGAAAGATATAAACAGTGATGTGGAGAGATAAGGAACAATGAGTGAAAGATATGCAAAAAAGTATTGGTGACAAAGGAAGCAGGCCATTGTAAGCTGTTTGTGGTGTGAAAATGAGAAGCTAGTGCGACTGGGGAGGGGAGGGGGAGATGGAGAAGGAATGTCAGGGCCAGAGGGCTGAGGGAGGGGTGGGGGGGAGGCAGTCTGGGTTAACAGAATTGAGAAAATTCAATGTTTAAGCCCAGAGGATGCAGACTCCCCAAGCGGAATATGAGGTGCTGTTCCTCCAACTTGCGGTGTTGATCACTCTGGCCGTGGAGGAGGCCCAGGACCGAGAGGTCGGATACGCAGTGGGAGGGGGAGTTGAAGTGCTGAGCCACCGGGAGGTCGGGTTGGTTATTGCGGACCGAGCGGAGGTGTTCGGCGAAACGATCGCCCAGCCTCCGCTTGGCCTCACCGATGTAGATCAGCTGGCATCTGGAGCAATGGATGCAGTAGATGAGGTTGGAGGAGGTGCAGGTGAACCTCTGTCGGACTTGGAATGACTGCTTGGGTCCCTGAAAGGAGTGGATGGGGGAGGTGAAGGGACAAGTGTAGCATCTCTTGCGGTTGCAAGGGAAAGTGCCCGGGGAAGGAGTGGAGCGGGAGGGAAGGGAAGAATTGACGAGGGAGTTGCGGAGGGAGCGGTCTTTGCGGAAGGCAGACAGGGGGGGAGATGGGAAGATGTGGCGAGTGGAGGGGTCACGTTGGAGGTGACGAAACTGGCGGAGGACTATCTGTTGTATGCGCTGGCTGGTGGGGTGAAAGGTGAGGACCAGGGGGACTCGGCCCTTGTTGTGAGTGGGGGAATGGGGAGAGAGGGACCAGGTCATCGCAAATGTACAAACCAACTGACTCCCACAGCTACCTGGACTACTCTTCCTCCCACCCTGCTTCCTGTAAGGACTCCATCCCCTATTCCCAATTCCTCCGTCTACGCCGCATCTGCTCCCAGGATGATGTGTTCCACACCAGGTCATCGCAAATGTCCTCGTTCTTCAGAGAACGGGGTTTCCCCTCCCCCACTATAGATGAGGCTCGCACCAGGGTCTCCTCCATACCCCGCAACACTGCCCTCTCTCCCCATTCCCCCACTCACAACAAGGGCCGAGTCCCCCTGGTCCTCACCTTTCACCCCACCAGCCAGCGCATACAACAGATAGTCCTCCGCCAGTTTCGTCACCTCCAACGTGACCCCTCCACTCGCCACATCTTCCCATCTCCCCCCCTGTCTGCCTTCCGCAAAGACCGCTCCCTCCGCAACTCCCTCGTCAATTCTTCCCTTCCCTCCCGCTCCACTCCTTCCCCGGGCACTTTCCCTTGCAACCGCAAGAGATGCTACACTTGTCCCTTCACCTCCCCCATCCACTCCTTTCAGGGACCCAAGCAGTCATTCCAAGTCCGACAGAGGTTCACCTGCACCTCCTCCAACCTCATCTACTGCATCCGTTGCTCCAGATGCCAGCTGATCTACATCGGTGAGACCAAGCGGAGGCTGGTCGATCGTTTCGCCGAACACCTCCGCTCGGTCCGCAATAACCAACCCGACCTCCCGGTGGCTCAGCACTTCAACTCCCCCTCCCACTGCGTATCCGACCTCTCGGTCCTGGGCCTCCTCCACGGCCAGAGTGATCAACACCGCAAGTTGGAGGAACAGCACCTCATATTCCGCTTGGGGAGTCTGCATCCTCTGGGCTTAAACATTGAATTTTCTCAATTCTGTTAACCCAGACTGCCTCCCCCCCACCCCTCCCTCAGCCCTCTGGCCCTGACATTCCTTCTCCATCTCCCCCTCCCCTCCCCAGTCGCACTAGCTTCTCATTTTCACACCACAAACAGCTTACAATGGCCTGCTTCCTTTGTCACCAATACTTTTTTGCATATCTTTCACTCATTGTTCCTTATCTCTCCACATCACTGTTTAGAAACATAGAAACATAGAAAATAGGTGCAGGAGTAGGCCATTCGGCCCTTCGAGCCTGCACCGCCATTCAATGTGATCATGGCTGATCATCCAACTCAGTATCCCGTACCTGCCTTCTCTCCATACCCCCTGATCCCTTTAGCCACAAGGGCCACATCTAACGCCCTCTTAAATATAGCTCTTTCGTTTATATCTTTCGTTTCCCTGATCCCTGACCAGTCTGAAGAAGGGTCTCGACCCGAAACGTCGCCTATCCCCTTCGCTCCTTAGATGCTGCTGCACCCGCTGAGTTTCTCCAGCTTTTTGTGTAACCCCCAAAAAATATTCTATTGTTGGTGGATACATTTGAAGAATAATATCATAACATTCGACTGAAGGAAAGCTTACATTTCGTCAACACCTGGCTGGTCTCCGCAACAAGGTCATGGCATGTAGCTGCCTCATCCAATGCCTGGCCATAACAAGTTGGGGAGCCAGTCCATCAACTCTTTGCACCTCTGCCTTAGCTCTTGTGTATGCCCCAGCTGATTACTGTGCACCCGTATGGAGTAGAGGTGGACACACTAGCCTGCTAGACATGAGCCTGAACAGCACCTTGTGAACCATCACTGGGTGCCTTCAAACTACTCCAGTTGAGCAGCTCCCTATACTTGCAGGCATTCCGCCTGTAGGGATCTGAAGGCAAGCCGCAACTCTGGCACTATCTCATTGTGTCATGGACCCAGATCACCTCCTCCATCAGGCTATCAGCAGAGAGCAGAGGCCACCCCGACTGAAGTCCCATCACCCCTTTGCTCCACATGGAAAACAACTCCTAGCATCCATCCAGCCAACTGAGACAAAAGCACACTGGAGTGCCACAGGAGTGGAAGGCAACCTCACCTCCATTACACAATTCACCACATCGCTACATCTATTCACCATATAAAAGCTGTCCAGGGCCTGACCTCCTCAGAGGAGCATGGGTGAAGCTCAACAGACTTTGTACTGGAGTTGAGTATTTCAATATCAGCATGTGGAGATGGGGGCTCCGCCAGAGCCCAGCCTGTGAATGCAGAGCAGAACAACAGACAGTCAACCATGTCATCTCTGGGTGCCCGCTCTACCACCCACCAAATGGAGCTCAGGGCCTGGCAGACATTGACGCAGAGACAACAACCAGGCTGCTCAACACCCGGCTTGAGATCTAGCTATTCCTTTGCTTTATGTTTCAGTTGCAAGAAGAAGAAGAAGAGGAAGGAAAGAAGTTCATGGTAGCAAGGGCAGGATATTTTTAAAGGATTTTAAAATATTATTTATTTTTTGAGATATGAAAAAATATCAGTATAAATTGACCATTCCTAATTGCTCAGAACGGATGGTGATGCAACTTTCTTAAACTGCTTCAGTCCTGGCAAAGATGGCACAGTGCTTTTAGGAGTGGCACGGTTGTGCAGCTGTAGAATTGCTGTCATACAGCACCAGAGACCCAGCTTCGATCATGACTATGGGTGCTGTCTGTATGGAGTTTGTATGTTCTCCTCGTGACCTGCGTGGGTTTTTACCGGGTGCCCCGGTTTCCTCCCACAGTTCAAAGACATACAGGTTTGTAGGCTAATTGGCTTGGTAAAAATGTAAATTGCCCTAGTATATGTAGAATAGTGTTGACGGGCGGAGAACGATGGTCCACACAGACTTGGTGGGACAAAAGGGCCTGTTTCTGTGCTGTATCTCTAAACTAAACTAAACTATGTTCGGGAAGGTGGCACTTTTGGCACAGTGGTGTTAGGAGCGATTTCCAGAACTCCAGCAAACAGTAGTATGTTTCTATGTCAGGATGGTAGGTGACCTGAAGAACCGATGGTGCACTGTAATTAGGATCAAGGATGAGGTAGCAATCAAACGGGTTGTTGCTGGTGGGAGTTGTAGAGTTATAACTCTATGACCTATAACAGGCCCTTCAGCCCAATTCAACCAAGCTGATCAAGGTGCCTTCTTCAATCCCATTGGGCCCTTCTCCCTCTTGAAAATTGTGGCCCTTCCACTTATCAGGAGCAAGTGTGAGTCCCCCATCACTCTCCTGATTATGCATTGCAGATGGTGAAAGGTTTGGAGGTGTTGGGAGGGACGTAATTCACTGCAAGATACCCAACCTCTGACCTGATGTTGAGATACAGTAGTGGTCAAGTTACCAGTCTAGTAACTCAAGAGTTATGGACTAATAGTATAGAATCCAAAATTCAAATACCTCCATGACAGTTACAGAATAACAAAGAGCAACAAAATTTATTTGTAGGTACCCATCTACGGATGCCTATCAGTCGAATACTTCCTGAAGCAATGTGAATAATATGTGACTTCAGACTCATAACCATGCAAAAAAAGATGCAAAGTTTTAGAGCTTTAATAACAACAATATTTTTAAAATAATAAGAAGAAGAAGAGAATAAAAGTCCTGACCGAAACCGCACCTGGAGGAATGGAGCGGCTGGGCTTGTATACTCTGGAATTTAGAAGGATGAGAGGGGATCTTATTGAAACATAGAAGATTGCTAATGGTTTGGACACATTAGAGGCAGGAAACATGTTCCCGATGTTGGGGGAATCCAGAACCAGGGGCCACAGTTTAACAATAAGGGGTAAGCCATTTAGAACGGAGATGAGGAAAAACTTTTACACACAGAGAGTTGTGAATCTGTAGAATTCTCTGCCTCAGAAGGCGGTGGAGGCCGGTTCACTGGATGCTTTCAAGAGAGAGTTAGATAGAGCTCTTAAAGGTAGCGGAGTCAGGGGATATGGAGAGACAGACGGCAGGAACGGGGTACTGATTGTGGTTGATCAGCCATGTTCACATTCAATGGCGGTGCTGGCTTGAAGGACCGAATGGCCTCCTCCTGAATAAATCAGTGAATAAATCTGAACATTTTCCAGGCAAACTAACTGCCAGATTATGTTTCCAACCACTCCACAGCCTTGTTCCTGACACAAAATTCATGCCATTTTAAGATGTTAAAGAAATAAAACAATATTTTAATTACTCAGTTTGACTGTCTTATTTGATTATAAATATATGTTGTGTAATTTAAGGACAATATTCATCTTATACAAAAGAAGAATGGAACCACAGAAAATTAGCTAGGTGTCGTCAACACATTGTACACTTTCTCAACAAAAGACAGAGTACGACATACAATGGTTCAATCAATGGTTCAATGGTACTTTAATATTACATGTTCCAAGGTATAGTGAAATTCATTTTTGTATACAGTTCAGTACAGGTATACATAAGCACTTACATACATTTTAGATAACCATTCCCAGACACAGTACAAGTGTATAGCCTTCTTCTTTCGTGTGGCGTGCACTGCCTAAAGTTGTAGGACAACTTGTTCTATTTGATCTTCCGTTTGTGCACCTCACGTTGATTGCATTAGTTGAAACAGGGCGGACCATGTGAAGGTTGCAATCTTCCACCCCAAGTGTATAGCCATAGTACACTGAGACAGTATACAAAGTCACCAGATTTGGTGCCATTTTCACAAGTCCCAGTTGTTGTAAAGTGTTCCACCACTCCATGCTGCTGCAGTCCGTGTCCTGTCCACACACTCTTTGGGCGGCGTCTGATTCAGGCGAGCCCCAGGCTGCCGCAGGGCTTCCAGCAGCCCACTCCACTGTCAAGGTGGACTGCACTGCCTCCCACAGCCAGTCTGCTTCTGTCCAACTCCCTCCTCTTTGGTCCATGGGGTGAGTAGGGGCCGGGCTTAGCGGCTTCCCTCTCCAGACAAGTTCCAGATTCCGCGCCGACAGGCCAAGCCTGGTGTCGGGCATGGCCGCAGCACCACAGGATGACTTCTGCCGCACGGACTGACATGGACTGACCCCATGGCACCAGTAAATAATTTTGCTTAAAATGTTTTCCTTTGCTTGTGTCTATTATTTACATACTTTGTTGGTAAATATTGAATTAATATGAGGCGACATTAGAATTAAGTGGCAGATGCTGGAGTATTGAGCAAAAGTGAGACTGCTGGTGGAACTCAATGGGTCAGGCAGCATCTGTGAAGGGAAATGGAGAGACGACATGTTAGGCTGTGAACCATGTACAGTGTCATGGAGTAGAGGAGAGATAACGTGCAGAAACTAGAATTGATTCTCTGAACAATTTTCCCATTGACTCTGAAACAACTGCCTGCACAAATATAGTCAATTAAATCAATGTTTGAAAATCTCAGGTATCCATTATTTGCTCTGTCAGCATTGGGTATATCATGTAATTATTTGTATTCTGTTAAAACAGCTGCAGGTAAATTAAGAGTTCCTGCTCGTTCCCAGTTGAGGCACCCAAAGTGAGAACAGAGATCAGACACAATGCTACCTTAAATCCCAGCCCCATTTTACATTTAAAGATAGTTCAGTGCAATGACTGGGTGATTGCTAATTAAATGAAATTTAATGCTAATTAAAATTATAACCTGTTTTTTACTGATTCCATGATCAGAGTATGAGTTAATCAGTGAGGTCAGTGGAACAGAAGAAGAAAAACAGTCTACTGATTTGCAATTGCCTATTTGAAATAATTTCACAATTAGCCATTGTTTCTAATTCCCTGCTTCCACAAGCAACTGTGTCAGTTCCAATGGTTGGCTGTAGGCAGGACTTGAGCAGTTGTTCATCTGTAGGGCCCTGAAAACATGTACCCCGCTGATATAGTATTTCCATTCCCACAGGAGTTACAGAAGGAGGTATTCTGAGTTCCATATTTTTACCGGCTGCCTGCATCTCTACACCAACTTGGGTGCCCACCTGCACCCATTTTTGCTGCTGCCATCTGTTTTAAGCAATGGAAACAGGCAATTCAGCCCACTGTATCCACACTGACCAGTGGGTACCCGTCCATATCTCTTCTATCTCTTGGCTCATAGCCTTTAATGCCTGGGCAATTTAACTGCTCAGCTTGACACCTCTTAAATGCTGTCAGCATCCATGACTGTTTCCATTACTATCTTTGGCAGTATATTCCTGGATCTTATCACTGAGTGAAAAAGGTTATCCTCGGATTTCCTCCAAGTCTATTAACCCTTACCATAGGTTGTCCTCTAGTTATATTTATCTCTGATATGGGGAAAAGTTTCCAGCAGTCTACCTTATTGATAACATTTACCTCAATTATGTCATCATGTTCCCATTTAACCATCTCTGCTCCTGGGGAAAGAGACCCAGTCTCTCCTCATAACTGAAATGATCCATACCAGGCTCCATCCTGGTGAATATCCTGGTCTAGTGAGGGGAACAGGACTGCGAGTGATGCTCTAGCTGTGGTCTAACCAATGTTTTACAGAGTTGGAGAATTAACCACTCTTCTGTTTACTTAATTCAAGAGTTGTGGGCTTTGCAGCCTGAGCTAACATGTACTTGCCCATCCCTAATTGACTTTGAGCACATGATGTTGAGCTACCTTGTTGAACTGCTGCAGTCTTTGAGATGTAGATGTATCCATAATGCTGTTAGGTATGGAGTTTCAGGAATTTGTCTCCATAAGGACTGCAATGATCATTGCTACCGATACTGTCGTAGACAGATGGATCTGTGAACGGGAGATTAATAAGGATGAGAGCAAGTAACTGTTCACCTACTTCACTAACCAGCTAACCAGTGGTACAGTGGAACAGTGGAACACTACCAGTGGACCAGTGGAACACTAACCAGTGGTACAGTGGGACAGTGGAACACTAACAGTGGAACACTAACCAGTGGTACAGTGGAACAGTGGAACACTACCAGTGGAACACTAACCAGTGGTACAGTGGAACAGTGGAACACTACCAGTGGAACACTAACCAGTGGAACACTAACCAGTGGAACAGTGGAATACTACCAGTGGAACACTAACAGTGGAACACTAACCAGTCGTTTACTAACCAAAAAAGATATGGTCCACAGTGGTGAGAGGTACATTCTCGCTACACGGGGGAGGAATGTTCTTTTATGTATTTTCTCCATTTTGCCTCATCAGTCGGATATTGCAATAAATTCAGCAAGATCCCGCTTCAGGGTTTCGTACTGTCTGACTGGCCTATGTAGCCATGGTTCCCGTTTATGTTGGGAATATAATAGAACCTTATATGGTTATTCTAAACATAAAACTTTGCTGGTCCAGCCTGTGACTCGGGAAACCAGCCCCTGCATGATAAAATCAATTTGTTGACTTGCAGACTCTGAGATGACTGCTCCGGCGGCTCGGATTGTCAGACCGATCCATGTATGTGCTCACTGCAGAGTGCAGGGATAACATAAGAAAAATCAGTACATTTCCTCTTCAGATGGGAAGCATTTTGTTTAAATACTCGGATTACTGACATCTTGGAGTTCATTTCAAATCGGTCCTTGATAATAAATCAAGTTATAAAGGTATTAACTGAGCCCAACGTGCCTTATCATCATATTTCCTGCAGCAAGCGGGACCAACTCTGTCGGGCCTCAACCTCTGATATCTAGTTTATTAAGGATATCTTTAACATAAGTTCTCCCAGGCCCAAGCACATGGAAGTATGGGATATTGACATTGTGTTAATACTACTTCACCAGGGGGCTCCAGCTACATTCTTGTGGCCCGACACTCATAAGGTAATGCTGGTCTCAGCACAACGGGTCCAGTCATTACATAAATTGCGACTGGGCAGGATGCTTACACCTGTAAATAATATAATATTTTACGTTTATGATTTAGTTAAGTAGAGCAGCCAGAGGTGTCAGGTCTCAAACTAGTTTCATGGCATACCCCATGGACCTTCGGTTATGTGTGGTCAAACGTTTACAACAATACGTCAAGGTCGCCTGGAGCCTTAGAGGCTCTGATACTAGCAATGTTTGTTAGTAATGAAAAACCTCATAAGAAGGTATCAGTTCAGACCATCTCCAGGTGGTTAAAATGAGGTTTTGGCTTATACAGGAGTAGATACTAATATTTTTTCATCTCACTCCACCAGGGCTGCTACAACATCAGCAGCAAGGGTTATGTACGGAAGCTGGACCACACCCTAGTGACTGCAGGATGGTCTAATGAACGGCCTTTCCAAGCATTTTATAATAACCTATAGCCAGACCGAGGGTATTTGCCAACTCTATTTTAGGGTCTATTTTATAGTTCCTCCCGGATGACAGGGGTTACTATTATTATTATTTGTTCATAGCATCAGCATGTTTTAAATCCATGTCATGTCTGTATGCTTTTTCAATGTTTGTGTGGACTTTTCCACGGCATGAAATCACAGAGCTTTGAAATCTTCACGGAATCACTTACGTGACTCCAAAGTAAAATAGTAAGATTAAATGAGAACTTACCAGTATGAAGTTTGATCTTTATTTTATGAGGAGTTACGATGAGCGATTACGTGATCTCCACTCCCAACCCTCGTATCATAAAGGTCATCTGGTAGTTCTAATCTTCTCTAATCTTACTATGTCACTTCAACTACTGTTATCTGTGATTTCACACCGCTGCTTAGAAGATTGACGCGCATGCGGATTGGTGGGCTTCTTCACGTAATCGCTCATCGTAACTCCTCATAAAATAAAGATCAAACTTCAAACTGGTAAGTTCTCATTTAATCTTACTATTCTGTGCCTTTGACACTCCCAGAGCTTCCTCCAAGTGGTGTCCTACATGGAGTAGTATTGTTAAGGGTGGATGGTCAGGAGCTGAATGACGTTGACTCCTTGCCCTTGTATTCAATACCCCAATTCCATAAACCTTTTGAATTATGTTACCTACCTGTGTCGACACCTTGAAGGATCTTTGGGCTTATAAACCTCTGTTTCTCAACTACTATATGATCTAGCTTAATTAGCATTCCCCGAATGAATCACATCACCTTTGTCTGGATTAAACTCCATCTACCATTTCTCAGCCTATTTCACTAACATATCCATATCATCTTATAGCATAAGAATACCTGCCACACAATCAGCAATTCCACCAGTCTTTGTGTTAACTGCAAACTTACATCCAGATTCAAATACCTTAAAAAAAAACAGCAAGCGTTCCTGCATCGATCCTTGTGGAACACCACTAGTCACCAGCATCCAATCGCAAGTCAGCACATTAGTACTGACCCTCTGTCTCCTGTTTCAGTTTAGTTTGGTTTAGAGATACAGGCCCTTCCGGCCTAGCAGGTCCGCGCTGACCAGCGATCCCCGCACATCAACATTATTCTATGCCCAACCCAAAACATCATTTGTTGAATACCTCCATAGATGCTGCCTGAATTGCTGAGTTTCTCCAGCACCTCGAATTTTGCCAATATTGAATCAATATTTACTAACTTGCTTTGAATTCCATCAACCCTTCAGAACCATGTAGGAAAGACATCCTTGCCATAGAGGGGGTACAGAGAAGATTCACCAGACTGATTCCTGGGATGTCAGGACTTTCATATGAGGAAAGATTGGATAGACTCGGTTTGTACTCGATGGAATTTAGAAGATTGAGGGGGGATCTTATAGAAACCTACAAAATTCTTAAGGGGTTGGACAAGCTAGATGCTGGAAGATTGTTCCCGATGTTGGGGGAGTCCAGAACAAGGGGTCACAGTCTAAGGATAAGGGGGAATTCCTTTAGGACCGAAATGAGGAAAACATTCTTTACACAGAGAGTGGTGAGTCTCTGGAATTCTCTGCCACAGAAGGTAGTTGAGGCCAGTTCATTGGCTATATTTAAGAGGGCGTTAGATGTGGCACTTGTGGCTAAAGGGATCAGGGGGTATGGAGAGAAGGCAGGTACGGGATACTGAGTTGGATGATCAGCCATGATCACATTGAATGGCGGTGCAGGCTCGAAGGGCCGAATGGCCTACTCCTGCACCTATTTTCTATGTTTCTATGTTTCTATGTGGTACTTTGTCAAAAGCCTTATTGAAGTCTTAAATCTACTGCACTGCTCTCATCTGTACACTCTGTTACCTCTTCAAAATGTTCAAAGTCTGACAGCATTTGCCCTCAACAAAGCCATGTTGGCTGTTTCTGATTAGTCTCTGTATTTCCAAGTGATCCCTAATCGTCTTCCTCACAGGTTTTTCAGGTATCATCTCTATGGCTGATGTTAAGTTCTCAAGACAATAGTAACTCAGGCTTTTCCGTGCTGCCCTTCTTGAAAAGGGAACTACATTTGCTGTCTTCCAGTCATCTGGTACGTGACTTGTGGATAGTGAAAATTAAAAAAACCTAACCTGACCTCAGCGATTTATTCCCTTATATCCTGCGGAATCTGGATCCAACTCGTTTATCAACCGTTAAACCCGTTAAAGCATTGATGAAGACTTATTTACAGTATGAAGACTTGCGTTAGAATTTCACCTTCCCCTTCATTGAATCATTCAATTACAAAGTCTGTTTCCTTTGCGAATACCGATGAAAAGTACTCATTTAGGAACTCGCCTACACCTTCTGGACTCATGCACAGATTGCCCTTGTACTTAATGGGATCTGCTCTATCCCTGGTTAATCTTTTGCTCTCAATATATTTAAATGCTTTGTGATTTACTTTAATTCCATCTGCTTGTTCTATTTTGTGATCTCTCTTAGCCTTTACCAGTTTACTTTCCAAGAATTTCTCTACATTTTTATACTCTTGTCAGGTCTCCCATGCCTTCCCTTTTCTACATCTGTTGCATGTTACTTTTATTCTTTGGATATCCCTCCATATCCCGAATTCCTTGTTTTTAGGCACTTATTCCTCTCGGCTTTCACCGTTAAAGGAACATGTTGGGCCTGAACTCTCTTGATTTCTCCTTTGAATGCATCCCACCTTGCAGATATAATCCTATCTGCAAATAAATGTTCCTATTCAGTCTGAGCCAGGTCTTGTCCTAATCTAATTAAATTGATTTTGCCTTAACAAAAGACTATTCCAAGTCCAAGTCCATCTTATTTTCCATAATGACTGAAAAATGTGGAGTTATGGTCATTATTTGTAAAATGCTCCCCCACTACCTCTCCTCAACTTCTCTAGCAACATTCCCCAATAAAATATTCAGTAATGTTTCTTCTCTCATTGCTGTACGCCATGCTATTGCAAAACCCCACTCTCTCTGATCTTTGTACACTAAGGATATCCCAATTACTATTTTGGCAATTAAGATCACTGCATACTGTAGCTGTATTGTTATTACATCCCTTAGCTATTTGCGTACATATCCATTCTCTACCTCCTGTTGACTATTAGGTTGTCCACAAAAGACCATTGGCTAATTGACAACACCAATTTTGTTCCTAATCTCTACCCATGTGGCCTAATTTGAAGACGTTTTCTATGATATCCTCTCATAATACCGTAGTGCATCCATCCCTTGATTAATGGTTCATTAGCCACTCCTCTGTTCGATTTGGGGTGGCACAGTGGTGCAGTGGTAGAGTTGCTGCCTTACAGCAACAGAGACCCAGGTTCAATACTGACTGTTGATGTGTCTGTACGGAGTTTGTACATTCTGCCTTAGACCTTGGGTTTTCCCTGGGTGTTCATGTCTCTTCCCAAATTCCAAAGACGTGCAGGTTTGTAGGTTCATTTTCTTCTGTAAATTGTTCCTAGTATGTAGGATAGAACTAGTGCACAGGTAAGCAAGAACAGTGCAGTGGGCAAAGGGCCTGTTTCTATGCTGTACCTCTGAATTAGAAATCTCTGAACTAAATCCCCTTTGCCTCGCCTGAAAAAGCTATACCCTATTCTTGTATCTGAATTATGAATTACTCATTACAAAGAAACGGATAAGAAGAAATATGAAATATTCCAGTTTATTTCTCAGGCTCAAGGCTGCAACAGGTCTGGGTGCCTGGGTGGGTTCCTTTTGTGCCACCACGTATGCTTGGTATATTATCAGATAGAGTCAAAAAGTCAAGATACAAAGTGGAAACAGGCCCTTCGGCCCAATTTGCCCACTCCGGCCAACAATGTCCCAGGTACCTTAGTCCCACTTGCCTGCGTTTGGTCCATAACTCTCCAAACCTGTCACATCCATGCACCTGTCCAGCTCTTTTTTAAATGATGGGATAGTCCCAGCCTCAACTACCTCCTCTGGCAGCTTGTTCCATACACCCACCACCCTCATAGAAACATAGAAAATAGGTGCAAGAGGAGGCCATTCGGCCCTTCAAGCCAGTACCGCCATTCATTGTGATCATGACTGACCTTCTCTCCAGCTTTTTGTGTAACCCGCTGATTTTCTCCAGCTTTTTGTGTAACCAACTCCCTTGTCAATTCTTCCCTTCCCTCCCGCTCCACCCCTTCCCCGGGCACTTTCCCTTGCAACCGCAAGAGATGCTACACTTGTCCCTTCACCTCCCCCATCCACTCCTTTCAGGGACCCAAGCAGTCCTTCCATGTCTGACAGAGGTTCACCTGCACCTCCTCCAACCTCATCTACTGCATCCGTTGCTCCAGATGCCAGCTGATCTACATCGGTGAGACCAAGCGGAGGCTGGGCGATCGTTTCGCCGAACACCTCCACTCGTTCCGCAATAACCAACCAGACCTCCCGGTGGCTCAGCACTTCAACTCCCCCTACCATTCCGTATGCGACCTCTCGGTCCTGGGCCTCCTCCACAGCCAGAGTGAGCAACACCGCAAGTTGTAGGAACAGCACCTCATATTCCGCTTGGGGAGTCTGCATCCTCTGGGCTTAAACATTGAATTTTCTCAATTCTGTTAACCCAGACTGCCTCCTCCCCCTCCCCACCTCTACCTCAGCCCTCGGGCACTGACATTCCTTCTCCATCTCCCCCCCCCCCCCCACCCAGGTCGCACTAGCTTCTCATTTTCACACTACAAACAGCTTACAATGGCCTGTTTCCTTTATCATCAATACTTTTTTGCATATCTTTCATTCATTGTTCTTTATCTCTCCACATCACTGTCTATATCTCTCGTTTCCCTGATCCCTGACCAGTCTGAAGAAGGGTCTTGACCCGAAACGTCGCCTATCTCCTTCGCTCCTTAGATGCTGCTGCACCCGCTGAGTTTCTCCAGCTTTTTGTGTAACCCTTCCCCTATCAATAACTGTGCCTGCCTTCTCCCCATATCCCTTGATTCCACTAGCCCCTAGAGCTCTATCTAACTATCTCTTAAATCCATCCAGTGACTTGGCCTCCACTGCCCTCTGTGGCAGAGAATTCCATAAATTCACAACCCTCTATGTGAAAAAATTTCCTCTCGGATTCCTATTAAATATTTTCCCCTTTACCTGGAACATATGTCCTCTGGTCCTCGATTCCCCAACTCTGGGTAAATGTGCATCTACCCGATCTATTCCTCTCAAGATTTTGTATACCTCTAAAAGATCTCCCCTCACCTCCTGTGCTCCATGGAATTGAGACCCAGCTCAAGCTCTCCCAATAGTTCACACCATCTAGTCCTGACAACATCCTCTGGTCCTGGCAACATCCTTTTAATGAACTCGAAATGAGCTTGACAATATCTTTCCTATAACATGGTGCTGGCAACTGAACACAATATTCTAAATGCTGCCCCACCAACGTCTTATACAACTGCAACATGACCTCCCAACCTCTATACTCAATACTCTGACTGATGAAGGCCAAAGTGCCAAAAGCCTTTTTGACCACCTTATTGACCTGCGACCCGACCTTCATGGAATCATGCACCTCTACTCCAAGATCCCTCTGCTCAACAACACTACCCAGAGGCCTACCATTTACTGTGTAGGTCCTGCCCTTGATCAACATCCCAAAATGCAACACCTCACACTTCTCTGTATTAAATTTCATCCACCAATTGATCCAGATCCTCCTGCAATTGTTCACAACCATCTTCACTATATGCAAAACCACTAACTTTTGTATCATCGGCAAACTTGCTTAACTTGCCCTGTATGTTCTCATCGAAATCGCTGATGTATTTAATTTCTGAAATAATATTGGGATTTCCATAATTTAAAGAGTTCAGCGAGACTGTGATTTTTGAGTTGTGCCCAGGAGACTAGATTCAGGGGCATCTTACTCTGAGAAATCTCCCACCATGGAACACACCACTCTCCAATCATGTTCCATGTGACAGTCCTGGTTCTTTAAAGGATGGACAAACAACATTGACTCTGGAGGTACAACCCAAGTATCTATCCTACAATTGCATAATATTTATGCTGATTTTTACAAATATAGCAGAGCTTCAGAATGATGGTTATATTAGCAATTAAAAACAAACAGTAATCAGCCAGGCACCTTTATACGATTAGTTGTGACTATATTCGTTTAAAACCATCATGTCCAAAAATATGTAGGGAAGTGAATTAAATAAAGCCTGAATATGTCAACTTAGTAAAACAAAATGAAATACATCCTACACGTTATTGAAGTGAACATATCCGCATTTTATCATTAATATTATTAGTGACTAAAACTTCACAGAGTTCAAACATCAGACAGCCATATCGATTAAAAAATATATAATTTTCTCAAAGAACACTTGACAATTAAGATCACAAGGGTTAACTTGATTGCATAGAGAGTTTATTTAAAAAAATAACAGAAGTGTACACATTAATACAGTAGATAGTAATTCTACAGCACATTAATGATATAATCAACGCAATAACAAGTATTTATTACAATCTTTTGGTGTGAAGTTTTAATGGTTAACAATATTTTGGATATTTGTTGGTTTAATGAATGTTTTTGATTTAAGCAGGTTCTTTTAAATCATTAATATTTGTCTCTTAATATATAGTGCAAAAAATATTCATAAGATAATAAGATGAGTATTATATAACTATTAATAAGATATATTCAGAAGATAATTTGCTCACAAAAATTTCCCAGCTCGCAAGTCTGATTGCACGAATTAGCAATTGTGAAGTGAAGCCTCACAGCTGGGAACTAGATCCGATGCTATGTTATTGCATTTTTGTCATGATTATATTGACAATCACATTATTTCTACCTAATAATGTTAGAAAACACTTAAGTAAACATAAAATTGCCGCATCTTCTGCCCTTGACACTGCAGAGAGAGGTGAGGTAGCAATTAAATAGTACTTGAATTCACAGGAAAACAGTTTTCAAACTTTTTAGATTTAAGGCAATGCCACTTTTTAGGTTAGGTTGGCATTTTTTTTTCCAGAGGAGATTGCAAAGAATTATTTATAATATTAGGTTTTAAAAGCTTAAGGCTCTAAATTGGATCGTGGTCAAATGCCGAATCATGTCATGCAATTAGCCTGCATAGTTCAGTGTAATCTGGGGCGCAGGGCATAATCATATTTCCTGCTGATTATCATGACTTCTGAGGGCATTGCTTGCACACATGAGGAAGGCCCCAAAATTGGTACATGTTGGGTTCTATTTAAAATTAGCCAGTAGAGATTAACAAGAAAGATTCTTCAGGAAGGCTGGGTCCGTCCTGGGGGCGGAGTTGGATTCATGGGAGGTGGTCTTGGAGGGGAGGCTGCTCCTAAAACTGCAGTGTCCTGGACAATCCAGCTCACCCCCTCCATGACACATTGGTCAGCCTGAGGAGCACCTTCAGCAACATACTGGTTCCACCAAGATGCAGGACAGAACACCACAGGAGATCCATCTTGCCGGTGGCTATCAAACTGTGCAACTCCTCCCCTTTCTGTCGTGGAGTAGACTGATACTGATTCCTATTCCCCGCCCCCCTGCCAATCTTCATTGCACATCCCCTATCGTATCCACTCGTCACTTTAATTTCATGTTTCATGTTTTTGTGTTTTTATGACAGTTGGCAGATCAATTTCCCTCCTGGGATAAATAAAGTTCTATCGTATCGTTTCGTTTCATATCGTATCATATCATATCATATCATCCCGTATCGTATTTCATCGTTTTGTATCATATCGTATCGTATCGTAAGGTGCATTGTAGAACTGCTCTGCTGGGCATTGATAATGACCACAAAGGAGAGAATGCATCAGGTTTTTTTCAGGTAAACTGAAGAAGTTGGAGTGGAGTAATGTGCTGTCAAGAGTCAGGAAATTTTCTTGCTTCCAGCTGGAAAGTAGAAGGTCATGGAAATCCATACCTGAAGGATTAGATCTAATATTATGACGATTTAATAACATCATACGTTCACGGCTTGATGGCGAAATGTTAAATTCTTCATACACTCTGAAGCTAAAATCGCCACTAAACTTGCAACACCTCCGTCCCAACCAATAATTACAGTGCTTAATCACATCAGGCTGCTTAACTTCATCCCAATAAACTTAGTACAGCTGCAAATCTATAGTTTCTGCAATTGGAGGAAGCAAGAACTGATGAAAATGGGAGAGACTTTCCTGCTGGGCCTGACCCTCATGGAGGATACAATGTTGGTCATTGTCAGAGAGACATTAGATAGGGCTGAAACCATGGAAAGTGAGGGTATACTTAAACCAAATCATTCTTCCAACGTTCTACTTTACCTCTTGCTGCAAAAAAAATGTTCATGAACAATGACGATCATGAAAATATCAGGCCATTTGAAAACCTTATCTAATTCACCAACGTCCTTCAGGTAAAATAATCTGCCTTACATAAGAAGTTCCAACTGTACATGACTCCTTATCTATCTTTGCCATTGACTGAGCCTGATTTCTCCTCTCAGGATGACTACCATGCCCTTGAAGCCGGTCAGCCATCCAAAGTGACATTGTGCCATTTGCGTAGAAATTATAATTTTACTTCGGAGTCACATGAGTGACTATGTGGAGACTCCACCAGCACACATGCGCGACATATCGTCTACCACATTGTGCATCTCCACCAGCGGTAAGTTTGAAACCTGAAGGTAAGTTTTTCAACTTAACTCCAGGTCTGCTTTTTCTCCTTGCAGGAAGCTCTGACAGAGTCCCTCAAGATGCAAGATTCAAGATTCAAGATACATTTATTTGTCACGTGTGCCAATTGGCACAGTGAAATGAAATCGCCATGCAGCCATACAGTAAAAATAAAGAACGCACAGAGTTGATAGAATTCGACATAAAACATCCCCACGCAGCAGGATCAAAATTTCCTACTGTGAGGGAAGGCACCAAAGTCAGCCTCTTCCTCAGATGTTTCCCACTGTTCACCCGTGGCCGGGGCCTCCCCGAGCCCTCCGCAGTCATCTGGGTGGCCCGATGTTCAGGCCCCTGCACCGAGGTGATGTAAGTCCGACGCTGGGGGATGTCCTCAGCAGCCTGGTCCCCGAGTCGGGCCCCTCCTGCCAGAGTCCGCGGCAAAGGGCCCCGGACTCCACGAAGTTGTTCAGTACCGCCCGCGTTGTAAGCTCTCCCCAAACCAGAGCTCCACGATGTTGGAGCAGCAGCCCAACGATGCGGAGCTCCAAACGGAGACCCAGGTAGGCCTCGCCCACTCCGCGGTGACTGCAGCGCCGCGCTGCCGCTATTGCAGCTCTATTCTGGTACCTGGTCCCCAGCAGGAAAGGCCGCTCCGATCCAGGAGGTAGGCCGCGAGGTGGGGGGGCGAGGACGCAACTCGGAGAAATGGTCGCGTCCCTGCCAGGAAGTGACTGGGAAACAGTTTCCCCCTTACCCAGCCCCCCTCCCCCACATATAAAAGTTAAAGATTCCCCCTAAAACAAACTTTAAACTGACTGAAAATAAAAATAAAGATGGAAAAGATTGCCCCTAGTGTCTGCTGCTGGAGACATCGCGGATTCTCCTACACCGCGGAGAAATCCCAGCTGCAAGAATCGCAGGGGTGCCCAGCTGGGGGGGAGGGGGGGTGGGGGCGGGATACCCACCACAGACTTCGCGGGGAATCCCGTCACCAGGGACCACGAGGGAATACTGGCTGGGGCAAATCGTGGACTGGAATCCGCGGGGAACCCGGGAACATGAAGAATCTGACTGCGGGGTGTACCCGGCAGGGCAGAAAACCCGGCCGTGGGGACCGCGGGAAGATTCTCCACGGGATGAACCTGGCTCGGGGAAACCCGCCCGCGGGGACCGTGGGGAGAAGCCAAACCGCGGGGTGAACCTACCTCAGGGAAATCCGACTGCAGAGACCGCGTGAAAAAAACACAAGCTGCGGGATGAACCCGGCTCGAGGAAACCTGGCTGCGGGGACTGCGGGAAGGCAAACCACGGTATGAACCCGGCTTGGGGAAACTCGGCCGCAGGGACCGCGTGAGGGGGCTGTGTGAACATCATTACTGTCTCACAACAGGGAACAGTTTCCACTCACTGGGCTCACCAAAGATATTTGAAATTTAGCTGAATAGAACAATGTTATAACCATATAACCATATAACAATTACAGCACGGAAACAGGCCTAATTGGCCCTTCCAGTCCGTGCCGACCATTTATTTTCCCCTAGACCCATCTACCTGCACTCAGACCATACCCCTCCATTCCCTTCCCGTCCATATACCTATCCACTTTACTTTTAAATGTTACAATCGATCCTGCCAGCACCACTTCTGCTGGAAGATCATCCCACACAGCCACCACTCTCTGAGTAAAGAAGTTCCCCCTCATGTTACCCCTAGACTTCTGTCCCTTAATTCTCATGTCATGCCCTCTTGTTTGAATCTTCCCTACCCTCAATGGGAAAAGCTTATCCACATCAACTCTGTCTATCCCTTTCATCATTTTAAAGACCTCAATCAAGTCCCCCCTTAACCTTCTACGCTCCAAAGAATAAAGACCCAAGTTGTTCAACCTTTCTCTGTAACTTAGTTGCTGGAACCCAGGCAACATTCTAGTAAACCTCCTCTGTACTTGCTCTATTTTGTTGACATCCTTCCTATAATTAGGCGACCAAAATTGTACACCATACTCCAGAATTGGTCTCACCAGTGCCTTGTACAATTTTAACATTACTTCCCTACTCCTATATTCAATGCTCTGATTTATAAAGGCCAGCACACCAAAAGCTTCTACTTTCCATGAGGAACCTCGTCAAAGGCCTTACTGAAATCCATATAGACAACATCCACTGCTTTACCCTCATCAATTTCCCTAGTAACCTCAAAAATTCAAGAAGTTTGTCAAACATGACCTTCCAGGCACAAATCCATGTTGACTGTTCTTGATATTACAGTCAAAAGCATTGCAAAATGGGCAAACATCAGCCCCAGGCTATCTACCAAATGACTAAAAACCAGTGCTCAGCTGCCCAGAACCAAAGCTATTATTATGGGCTATCTGGATGATGTTCTAAAATGCTGTATTTTGCCAAATCAGGGGTATCAGTCACAAACTATCGTGCAGAAATTGGATTCTCAGCCATCCAGTTAAATGTAAATTGATGCCAACTGAAATTATTGAGTGTTAGGATTATCTTTAACTCTATTTTACTTCGGAGTCACGTGAGTGACTACGTGAAGAAGTAATGCCAGGCGCTTGCGCGTCATTACGTCCGCGCATGTCGCACTGAACGGGCTGGAGGGCACAGCTCCACCAGCTGTAAGTAGAAAACTCACAGGTAAGTGGTTTTAAAAACTTTGCCTGCGAGTTTTACTCCGTAAAGCTGGCTCGAGAAGTCAGTAGGAGTTGGTGGTATGGAGCGGTCAGGTAGGAGAGTTCGTTCTAAGCGTGGGTCCACGGATTCACTTAATCGTTTTGGTCGGGAGATGAGTGAGGCAACGCCGGTTCCGATATCGGGTGCCATTCTACCGACAGCAGTTGTATTAGAAAGTGAACTTTCCATGGCAGTTCCAGTTACTCAGGAGGCTGAGGCCATCGACAGCCACAGAAAGGCTAAACGAAAATCTAATAGACCTGTGTTATCAGATGATTCGGAAGAAGAAGAATGTGACTCCCTTCCAGATAATAAAAGAATGTGGGGGAGGATGCAGAATATGGAGAAGATGCTCCAAACTCCGTTAAAACAAGGGGCTAAAGGCCCAGTGATTCCCCAGGCAGCTGTTCAACAAGGCCCATATCAAGAGGAAAATGTGGCATGTCAGCAAGGGGATTTCCTTCCAGCGCCTTGTTTAGGACTGGAGGATGCCTCCCTAATATATGACTTGGGAGAAACGGGGCAGGATGCAGCTGACCCCATGTCTGGTGTCCCTGCTTATGTGCAAACAGAGCACAAGAGCCACGCTCCGGGTGTCCCCGATATTGCAATGAGTTTTGCTATTCCAGAGGGGACTGGTGAGGCAATGGACGAGTACTTTTCAAACAACGTTAGTTATTTAGTGTCTCACCAGCTCCAGCAAGCTATAATGCAAGTGACTACCAATAAGTACAAAACACCTGTCAATTGTGCAGCATTGAAAGTGCCTACGGTGAACCCAGCTATTTGGGCACCCAAGAGTCCTGCTATGAGAGGACAGGAGGTTTGTGATCAACATGTCCTCCAACTGGTGGTTGCAGCAATTACTGCATTTGGCACTATGGTCAAAGGGACCATGATAAATCAAACACAAAAAGACATGTTGGCTCTGTTATGCAATGCATAGTTTGAAGTTAATTGCATTAGGAAATTCACCATCAGACCAACTCTTAATCAAAAATTTGCTGCATTGTGTAAGGCGATGAATATTCAAACGCCTGAGCTCCTGTTTGGAACGGCCTTGTCAAACAGATACGAGATATAGATGACGAGGCAAAAACAATTGGGTTGATGAAGCCAAATATATCACGGTCACCTTTTCGCAAACCTGGGTTTGTGTTTCGAAGATCCGATCCAGGTGCTGGACCGAGCAGGGGGAGGCCAGTGGGGCAACGAGGTTACCCACCAAGACAAAGTGGCTTCTACCCCAATGTGAGCAGACAGCAGGCTTTCAGGCCAACTGCAGAGGTACAGTGAATTTTTGTTAAAGGTTCTGGTGCACAACCTCCTATTGGAGGTAGATTACAATTGTTTTACAATGAATGGTGCTGTATTACATGTGATATGTTTATACTAAATACTGTGTCAGGTTTTACCATTGAGTTTATCTCTGGGATAGATCCACCTCAGCAGCACAAACCAAATAAAATGTTGGTGTTTTCTGCTCCAGAAACTGAACAGATTAATGAAGAGATTAAGAATTTGTGTAAAAAAGGAGTGATTGAAAAAGCCATTAATCACTCACAACAATTTGTGTCTAATATTTTCCCCAGACCTAGGAAAGATGGGGGTTGTCGAGTAATTTTGGATCTCACTCATTTAAATTGTACAGTACTCTATAGGCATTTCAAAATGGACACCTTCATTACTGCAAAACAGCTGGTCTCACAAAGTTGTTATATGGCAACCATTGATTTGCAAGGTGCGTATTATTCAGTACCAATTCATGCTCATTTTCGAAGGTACTTGAAATTTAATTGGATGGGACAGCTGTGGCAATACAAAGCATTGCCTAATGGATTAAGCTCAGCAGCTAGGCTATTTATTAAATTGCTTAAACCTGTGCTGGGGCTGTTAAGGGCTCATAATCACATTGTCATGGCTTACTTAGATGATGTCTTAATTATCAGCAACACTAAAGAGTAAGCTGAGGAATCGGTTGCAGTAACCAAAAATGTGTTTGAATCATTAGGGTTTTTGGTGCACCCAACGAAGTCCAAATTATAGCCAACCCAAAATATTCAGTATATTGTTGGCCAATCTGGGACCACCAAAACGCCTGTGGTGGAGTCACGCTCCTTATTTTATGAGGAGTTACGTTGAGGGATTACGTGCCCTCCGCTCCCACCCTCACAATCTAAGAGATCATCTGGTAGTTCTAGTCTTCTTAAAGCCTTACTATGTTACTTCGGCTATATGTGTTTTCTGTGTTTCCACGCCGCTGCTTTGAAGTATGACGCGCATGCGCCTGGCGGGACTACTTCACGTAATCCCTCAATGTAACTCCTCATAAAATAAGGATCAAACTTTGAACTGGTAAGTTCTCGTTTAATCTTACTATTAAATTGTCTGGGATTGGCAATATATTGGGTTCAGCTGTGCTATTTGCGCCTTTTGCACCATCTGAGCTATACGGCATGCAAAGGAGCAAGCTCACAGGTACCATGTAGGTCATTACTACCAGACCTATGCTATTCCCAGCTGAAAGTCACCATGGTGGACAAACAGTATTCAGCATTGCCCTACTAACCTTCATCAGTAACTTGTCAGTTAATTACTAACTAATGCTATTGTTTAAAGATGGATAATTAATAAATACCATCTTTAATTACGGAGGCGGATGGGGTTTGCATGAGTTACCAATTATTCAGTTATATGGTATCAACTACCTATTCACATTAGGTGCATTCTGTGGATTAAAGGCTTGTGCGAGTATGCATAATCTGCATGCTCAATTCTAACTTGATGCACTCTGGTGCTATAATATGTTAATCACGTGGGTGCAATCAAGTCAAAGTATCCGGTAATAGTTTACTAACTCTATTGGCATTGGCGTATCATCAGATCAACGCAATGACAACACAAAATGGATGTTGAATCGCAAGTATTCAAGGACATTGTGGGCTCGATGGAACACCTAAAGATCAAAATGTTGCATCCAGGCTCAATCACCAGTTGCAAAATATGTGGCATATCAGTGGCGATTGATGCATTCTCGCTACACTGGGGAAGAATGCTCATTTTGTCCCTCCATTTTACCTTACCAGATGGGTCTTGCAAATGCACCACTTCAGGCGTTTTCGTAGTGCTTGACTGGCCTATACAGCCATGATTCCCGCTGATGTTGGGAAACATAGAAACATAGAAATTAAGTGCAGGAGTAGGCCATTCGGCCCTTCGAGCCTGCACCGCCATTCAATATGATCATGGCTGATCATCCAACTCAGTATCCCGAACCTGCCTTCTCTCCATACCCTCTGATCCCCTTAGCCACAAGGGCCACATCTAACTCCCTCTTAAATATAGCCAATGAACTGGCCTCAACTACCCTCTGTGGCAGAGAGTTCCAGAGACCCACCACTCTCTGTGTGAAAAAATTCCTTCTCATCTCGGTCCTAAAGGATTTCCCACTTATCCTTAAGCTGTGACCCCTTGTCCTGGACCTCCCCAACATCGGGAACAATCTTCCTGTATCTAGCCTGTCCAACCCCTTAAGAATCTTGTAAGTTTCTATAAGATCCCCTCTCTATCTCCTAAATTCTAGAGAGTATAAACCGAGTCTATGCAGTCTTTGTTCATAAGACAGTCCTGACATCCCAGGAATCAGTCTGGTGAACCTTCGCTGCACTCCCTCTATGGCAATAATGTCCTTCCTCAGAACTGTACGCAATACTCCAGGTGTGGCCTCACCGAGACCCTATACAACTGAAGTAGAACCTCCCTGCTCCTATACTCAAATCCTTTTGCTATGAAAGCTAACATACCATTGGCTTTCTTCACTGCCTGCTGTACCTGCATGCCTACTTTCAATGACTGGTGTACCATGACACCCAGGTCGCGCTGCATCTCCCCTTTTCCTAATCGGCCACCATTTAGATAGTAGTCGGTTTTCCTATTTTTGCCACCAAAGTGGATAACCTCACATTTATCCACATTATACTGCATCTGCCAAACATTTGCCCACTCACCCAGCCTATCCAAGTCACCTTGCATTCTCCTAGCATCCTCCTCACAGCTAACACTGCCCCCCAGCTTAGTGTCATCTTCAAACTTGGAGATATTGCCTTCAATTCCCTCATCCAGATCACTTATGTATATTGTAAATAGCTGGGGTCCCAGCACTGAGCCTTGCGGTACCCCACTAGTCACTGCCTGCCATTGTGAAAATGACACGTTTACTCCTACTCTTTGCTTCCTGTTTGCCAGCCAGTTCTCTATCCACATCAATACTGAACCCCCAATGCTGTATGCTTTAAGTTTATATACTAATCGCTTATGTGGGACCTTGTCAAAAGCCTTCTGGAAGTCCAGATACACCACATCCACTGGTTCTCCCCCATCCACGCTACTAGTTACACCCTCGAAAAATTCCACAAGATTCGTCAGACATGATTTACCTTTCGTAAATCCATGCTGACTTTGTCCAATGATTTCACCACTTTCCAAATGTGCTGCTATCCCATCTTTAATAACTGACTCTAGCAGTTTCCCCACTACCGATGTTAGACTAACTGGTCTGTAATTCCCCGTTTTCTCTCTCCCCCCCTTCTTAAAAAGAGGTGTTACATTTGCTACCCGCCAATCCTCAGGAACTACTCCAGAATCTAAAGAGTTTTGAAAGATTATCACTAATGCATCCACTATTTCCGGAGCTACTTCCTTAAGTACTCTGGGATGCAGCCTATCTGGCCCTGGGGATTTATCGGCCTTTAATCCATTCAATTTACCCAACACCACTTCCCGACTAACCTGGATTTCACTCAAGTACTCCTTTGACCTGCGGTCCCCTGCTATTTCCGGCAGATTATTTATGTCTTCCTTAGTGAAGACGGAACCAAAGTAGTTATTCAATTGGTCCGCCATATCCTTGTTCCCATGATCAACTCACCTGTTTCTGACTGCAAGGGACTTACATATATTTTAACTAATCTATTTCTCTTCACATATCTATAAAAACTTTTGCAGTCAGTTTTTATGTTCCCTGCCAGTTTTCTTTCATAATCTATTTTTCCTTTCCTAATCAAGCCCTTTGTCCTTCTCTGCTGGTCTCTGAATTTCCCCCATTTCTCTGGTATGCTGCTTTTTCTGGCTACTTTGTACGCATCATCCTTTGCTTTGATACTATCCCTGATTTCCCTTGTTATCCACGGATGCACTACCTTCCCTGATCTATTCTTTTGCCAAATTGGGATGAACAATTTTTGTAGTTCATCCATGCAGTCTTTAAATGTCTTCCATTGCGTATCCACCGTCAACCCTTTTAGAATTGATTGCCAGTCAATCTTGTCCAATTCATGTCTCATACCCTCAAAGTTACCTTTCCTTAAGTTCAGAACCATTGTTTCTGAATTAACAATGTCACTCTCCATCCTAATAAAGAACTCGACCATATTATGGTCACTCTTGCCCAAGGGGGCACGCACAATAAGACTGCTAACTAACCCTTCCTCATTACTCAATACCCAGTCTAAAATAGCCTGCTCTCTCGTTGGTTCCTCTACATGTTGATTTAGATAACTATCCCTCATACTTTCCAAAAAATCCTCTTCCTCAGCGCCCCTGCCAATTTGATTCACCTAATCTATATGTAGATTGAAGTCACCCATTATAACTGTTTTGCCTTTGTCGCACGCATTTCTAATTTCCTGTTTTATACCATCCCCAACTTCACTACTACTGTTAGGTGGCCTGTACACAACTCCCACTAGCGTTTTCTGCCCCTTAGTGTTTCGCAGCTCTACCCATACCGATTCCACATGCTCCCAGGGAATGATGATAGAACCTTATATTGGTATTTCCAGGCACAAAAGTGCTGGTTAGCCGTGACTGGGAAACCATCCTCTGCATACATAAATCAATCAATTGACTTGCAGACTGGGAAGACCGTTTCCTGCGGCTAAGAATTGTCAAACCAAACTATGGACGTGCTCACTGCAATTGCAGGGATAGCACCAAACAAACAGTACTTCCCTCATAGCGATGGGAAGTATTTTGTTAACATATAAGTTGACACCGATGACTGACGTCTTGAAGTTCAACTCCATATGGGATTTGA
Source organism: Raja brachyura (assembly GCA_963514005.1). The sequence continues at coordinate 98,879,783 of OY740782.1, read as the reverse complement.
CAATCATTAAAAGAGTGCCATTTACTGTGCCGCATGTGCCTTCTCAGCATATTGGCTGCAAGGAGCCGAATCCACTCTGTCGGGTCACCTTCTGATATCTAGATTGTGAAGGGTATCTTCAACTCGACACCCCCCAGGCCAGATACACAGAGATTGGGATGTTAACATTGGAACATCCCTGTCCTTGGCTCACTAACCAAGTGGTTATGCTCATGGCGCTCAGTCAGCACAACGGGTCCAGTTTTGCATATCGGTGACTGGACAAGATGATTATTCTGCAGGGACATTACATTTATCTAATGACTTAATCAGCAGAATACGCCAGGGACATTAGGTCTCAAACTAGAATTGTTGGCATATCCCATGGACCTTCGGTTGTATGTGGCCACACATCTACACCAGTATGTTACAGTCACAAGAGCGTAACTAGAGGGACTCTAGAAATGATTGTTAGTCACATGAAGCCTCATAAGAAAATATCACTACAGACCATTGCCCGGTGGTTAATATGGGTTCTGGATACAGGAGTGAACACTAACATACAAGTCTCACTCCGCCCAGGCAGCAACTGTATCAGCAGCAGGGACGTTCATGGGACCACATCCTGGCGGCTGCAGGATGGTCTAACGAATGATTCTAAACATTTTAGAAATACCTTTTGCCAGACCAGGGGTATTTGCCAACTCTTTTTAGGTCTGTGTATAGTTCCTCCCGGTTGAGGGAGGTTACTATTATCACTATGTGTCCATTAATAGCATCAACCTGTCTATACCTATGTCATGTCTGAATGCATTATTAAAATCTTCACTGATGCAGTGTGTGATGCATGGACTCATCTCCACGGCATGAAATCACAGAGCTTTGAAATCTTCACATAGTCACTCGCGTGACTCCGAAGTAAAATAGTAAGATTAAAAAAGAACTTACCAGTTTGAAGTTTGATCTTTATTTATGAGGAGTTGCGATGAGGGATTACGTCCCCTCCGCTCCCAACCCTCTATATAAAGGTCAACAGGTATTTTAGTTCTCTTATCTTACTATACATTCAGTCAACTACTGTTGTCTGTGATTTCACTCCGCCGTTTTGAAGAATGTCATGCATGCGTGCTGGCGGGGTCTTCACGTTATCCCTCATCGTAACTCCTCATAAAATAAAGATCAAACTTCAAACTGGTAAGTTCTCATTTAATCGTCCTATTATTCAACAGTACAGGGTTCTGTCCAAGTATCCCATGTAAAGATGTTCCAGTGACTTCAGTGAGGATGGTGAATGATTGCTGAATCTCAATGGAGGAGACTGGAGCTGGCCTTGGAGGTGGATCTTGCATAACACTGAGCTGAGAAGCCTTATATTGTGGATATACATTCTTCATCCCAGCTGGCTCACATACATGAAGAATGTGCATCTACACATAACTAAAAGTCTAATCTTGTGCTCTTCCAGTTTGCGTGGTTTTTCTATTTGCGCATAAATGGTACACGATAGCGCTATGATATTTCTCCACCTTACTCACCATTCTCCTGGGCTGCAAATGCAACATCTCTCTGTTGTTGCATCTGGTTCCGTCTCTCTCTCCCTCACTCACCCCTGTCCCCAGCCCATGCTCTGCGGCAATGGTGGTCCTGTCTACTCATCAGGCTGCGACCATCTGCACCCTCACGGCCCTCTTGGAGATCTTCTCCATCAGCTTGTCGAAACTCATGGTGCCCACCATGACAAACACCTATTCCATCCCCCCCGCAGCCTAGCAGTGGCAGCGAGCAGGCAGGCAGGTAGACGGGTGGGAAGGGCGGGCACGAGCCGAGCGGCAGCAGCAGGCGGACAGGACGGGGATGGGCCGAGAGTGGGTAGATGGAAGTAGGGAGGGTTGAAGAGTCAGGTTGCAGGGTGACCGAGCAGTTTGTGTGGAGTTTTAGTAACTCACACACATACGCACGATGCAAACTGGTCCAATCGTCAAGTCAATGGGATCTAAACCACAGCTAACAATAAATAGCCTGTGGAGGCAGGAACTGCAGATGTGGAGGGAGGGAGGGAGTGACTGAGAGTAGGGGAAAGGAAAGGGAGGGAGAGGCATTGGGGGAGGGGAGGAGAAGGAATGGGGGGACTGAGGGAGAGGAGGGAGGTAGGGAGGGAGAGGGGGGAGTGTTTGGGAGGTGAGGAGGGAGGGTGGGGAACTGAGGGAGAGGAAGGGGGAGTGGGAGAGGTAGGGAGTGTGGAATAGAGTGAGAGAAGGGCAGTGGGGAAGGTCAGGAGGAAAGTGGGGGGAATAGTGGGAGGTGAAGAGCGGGGGATAGAGGGATAGGATTAGGGTTTGGAGGGAAGAGGAGTTATGGAGGGAGGGAGGGGGTGACTAAGGGTAGGGGAAAGGAGAGGGAGCGAGAGAAGAGGGAGGATTGGGGAGGGGAGGAGGAGAGGGGAAAGAAGAGGGAGGGTGAAGAGGAGGAGGAGGGAGTGCTGGAGGATGAGGGGAAATGAGCTGCTCCTGCACAGTTGTGGGTTATGTGTGAGTGGTGAAATATTGTGGTGGGAGAACGGGTTGCGTTGGGGGAATGGATGAGTGGTGGAATATTACGTTGGGGAAGCAGACCTAACGGGACTGCACTTAGTCTGGTTCTCAATATAAGTCTTCTCAGTTCAGTGTTATACAAGCTCAGCCTCGAAGCCCAGCTCCAGTCTCCTCAATAGAGGGTCAGCAATCATTCATCATACTCGCTGCAGTCACTGGAAGACTATTACATAGGCTACTTGGACAAGCCCCTGCACTGTTGAATAATTATAATTTATATGCAATGTGACACAATGTCATTTGCAAATATAAGTTTTAGTGTCAAATTTGTATTGGTTAGTATTTTGACATTCCTTCTCAGAAATTACCGAGAAGCAGACTAAGAAGCAAACTGTTGGCCACAATGGCCACACACACTATGGGTTCTCTGAGTGGCTGGGGTAGAGCTGGACATAATGGCCTACTGCAGAGTGAGGCTAATGAGAATGCAGGGTGACTTGGATAGGTTGGGGGAGTGGGCAGATGCATGGCAGATGAAGTTTAATGCGGATAAATGTGAGGTAGTAAAAACAGGAAGGCAGATTACTATCTAAATGGCACCAAGTTGGGAAAAGGGGAAGTACAATGGGATCTGGGGGGTCCTTGTACATCAGTCTATGAAAGTAAACATGCAGGTACAACAGGTAGTGAAGAAAGCAAATGGCATGTTGGCCTTTATAACAAGAGGAATCGAATATAGGAGCAAAGAGGTCCTTCTGCAGTTGTACAGAGTCCTAGTGAGACCACACCTGGAGTATTGTGTGCAGTTTTGGTCCCCTAATTTGAGAAAGGACATTCTTGTTGTTGAGGGAGTGCAGCGTAGGTTTACAAGGTTAATTCCCGGGATGGCGGGACTGTCATATGCTGAGAGAATGGATGCAGCTGGGCTTGTACACTCTGGAGTTTAGAAGGATGAGAGGATATCCCATTGAAACATATAAGATTGGTAAGGGTTTGGACATACTAGAGGCAGGAAACATGTTCCTGATGTTGGGGGAGTCCAGAACCAGGCGCCACAGTTTAAGAATAAGGAGTAAGCCATTTAGAACGGAGACGAGGAAACACTTTTTCTCCCAGAGAGTGGTGAGTCTGTGGAATTCTCTGCCTCAGAGGGCGGTGGAGGCAGGTTCTCTGCATGCTTTCAAGAGAGAGCTATATAGGGCTCTTAAAAATAGCGGAGTCAGGAGATATGGGGAGAAGGCAGGAACGAGGTACTGATTGGGGATCATCAGCCATGATCACATTGAATGGTGGTGCTGGCTCAAGGGCCGAATGGCCTACTCCTGCACCTATTGCCTATTGTCTATTTTCTATTGTCATGATGTGATCTCACTCCAGCAGGACACTGAGGGAAGACATTTCTTCCCTGATTTTAATGCTTGGGAAAATTGGCATTCAGTGACAAATGAATGGTCAAAATTACCTTCCACCTCTGGAAAGCCTGCAAGGCTTGCAAACAGTGTAGGAAAGAACTGCAGATGCTGGTTTTGATCGAAGGTAGACACAAAATGTGAGAGTAACTCAGCGGGACAGGTAACTTCACTGGAGAGAAGGAATAGGTGACGTTTTGGGTCAAGATGTCTGAAGAAGGGTCTCGACCTGAAATGTCACCTGTTCCTTCTCTCCAGAGATGCTGTCTGTCCTGTTGATTCACTCCAGCATTTTGTGTCTACCTCCTTAAGGCTTGCAAACACTTGTTCTGAAGTGGTCTCCCCACCATTGATTCAGATCAAAAACGTCAATTATGCAACCTGACCTTCAAGTTTCCAGCCCATCCATCACCATGAATACCTCAATTTACCCTTACTCTTCAACTCATCTTGGACCTATTTCCTCTTGACCCCACACCAATCCACTGTGAATAGGACCTTTACTTTAGACTGTAGATACAATGTGGAAGCAGGCCCTTCAGCCCACAGAATTCTCGCAGACCAGTGAGCACCTCATACGCCACCACAATCCTATACATAATTTGACAACAGCCAATTAACCGACAAACCCATGGTCTTTGGAGTGTGGGAGGAAACCAGAGCACCTGGTGAAAACCCACGCAGGTCACAGGGAGAACGTACATATTCCATACAAACAGCATCTGTAGTCAGGATCAAACCTGGGTCTCTGGTGCTGTAAGGCATGAACTCCATCGCAGTGGCACTGTGCCGACCTGGGCAATTACTAATCTATTTTCCTTTGCACACTCAGCAATGGCAGGCTGTAAATCAAGGCATTTGTTGAGCTAGACTAAAAAGAGAAAATACTGGAAATACCAACAGGTTAGGAATCATTTGTCAGAGAAAAACAGTTTGGTCAAGGAGTTTTCTTCAAAACTGATTGTCAACTATCTTTCCGATGAAAGGTCATCAATATGAAACATTAAATCTGTTTCTCATCCATGGATGCTGTCTGGGGTTACCAGCATTCTCTCTTTGTATTTCAGATTTTCATAAGGTGTAACAATTGTTGGCTTTTTATTTTATCGAGCTATCATACACTGCCAGTTGAATTCACATATTTGATAAGATATAAAATGGAACAAAACAATAGGAAATGCTAATATAATAGTAGGGTGGAACATTACGACTCAGCTATATTTTTACCTCATTGTGAAGCAAAACCGCCTATCATCTCATTGCTTATTTTTATTTCAATTCAGAGAATGTGTAAAACTATTTCCAAGAAGCATGAATGTCTGGTTTAAATGAGAAGGATAGTTATTGTTGCTTCCCTGGTCCTATCTTTGTGTAAGTTTGCAAATGATGATATATATCAAGGAATTCATTTGGTAGATCTGAATTTATAATAGCTGAATAGTAATATACAAAGCCAATGTAGTCATCACAGTTACACATGAAATACACTTTCTAAAGCCCATCACACAATGATACGGCAAAAAATGCATTCATACAAATGTGGAAGCACTAGTGAATGGGTACCATTCTGGGAAACAAGAAATTAGCATCATGTTGTGGAAGCAGAATTAATTATATTATCGGGAAAGGAGGCACAGGTATGAAAGGTTGTAAAGATTTTTCCCTCCAAAGAAACAACTAGACTAAGTGGGACCCATTGGATCCCATGTTCACATGGGAGGACTGGTCCCCCAATGTAATATTCCACCTCTTCACAAATTCCAATATTGGTGGCCAGTGAGGGGAGGGGGAGGGGGGTTCTGGACCGCTGGTATGGGTGTTGTGGGCGAAAGGAATGGTTTACAGAGGGCTATTATGAACATTGTGGGCCGAATGGATTGGTGGGCTGGCAGCTCAGTCACTCGGTCCTGGTGGGCTGGCAGCTCAGTCACTCGGGACTGGTGGGCTGACAGCTCAGTCACTAAGGCCTGGTGGGCTGGCAGCTCAGTCACTTGGCCTGGTAGGCTGGCAGCTCAGTCACACAGGCCTAGTGGGCTGGCAACTCAGTCACTTAGGGCTGGTGGGCTGGCAGCTAAGAAACTGCCATAACTTTTGCCCAAATCAGGTAAGAGAGTCTGCGAGAGAGAAGGGGGACAGGGTGGAGAATCAATTTTAGACATTTTTCATCTTTTTCTGCAGATCACAGCAATGAAGGAGGAAAGTCTATCCTGGCCTGTATCTCACATGGTGCCAATTAAGGGAGGGATAAAAATACTGGGGTGAGGTTTATCACTTGCAGGGGGATTACTTACTGATTGGCCAATGGGTCTCCTCCTGGGCTAGTACAGGCCTGATGGGCCGAAGGAACTCTTTAAAAAAATCTGAGTGAAATCTCAGTGAAAGGCACTTTTTCTGGACTTTTCCTGGCATGGCACAGGCCTTTTGGGCCAAAATTCTCCCCCTTGGCTAATACGGGCATTTTCGGCAAAGAGGACTGGTTTCTCGGCTAATTGGAGCCTTGTGGGCTGAAATTCGTGGTTTCAGGTAGGCCAAACAACTCTTGTCATTTTATTCCATTTCCATTTCCATTTCAAGCACAGGGTAGGCCAAACAATTAATTGCATTTTCATTTCATTTCCATTTCCGTTTCATGCACAAGGTAGGCCAAACAACTCATTTCATTTCAATTTCCATTTCAATTTCAAGCACAGGGCAGGCCAAACTACTCATTGCATTTTCATTTCATTTCCATTTCCATTTCAGTTTCAAGCACAGGGCAGGCCAAACAACTAATTGCATTTTCATTTCATTTCCATTTCCATTTCCGCTTCAAGCACAGGGCAGGTCAAACAACTCATTGCATTTTCATTTCATTTCCATTTCCATTTCAGTTTCAAGCACAGGGCAGGCCAATCAATTCATTTCATTTTCATTTCATTTCCATTTCCATTTCAGTTTCAAGCACAGGGCAGTCCAAACAACTAATTTAATTTTCATTTCATTTCCATTTCCATTTCAGTTTCAAGCACAGAGCAGGCCAAACAACTCATTTTCATTAAGGGCTAACAAATCATTTATTGCAAGTACATTGCAGACTCACAGTTCAGTAGACTCACAGTTCAGTTGACTCACAGCTTAGAAGCACAGTTGTGGACGCTCCCTCACAATCTTTCAGAGTGACTGACTCATGTCCGGCATCCGGAGCTTTATACTCCTTCCTCCACACCCCCCCCCCCACCCCCCGGAAGGGCCGTTACCTTCATCATGGTGATTGACAGGTGAGAGGACCAATCAGAAGATCTCAAGATTTTTTAAACATTCATAACTTTTTTTTTCCTTGGAGCAGCTGTAGCGGAGGAGGAGTGTGAGTAAGATGACAAAAATCATAGCGATATAGGGTCAGTTTTTTTTCTAAAACCAATTAACAACATAGACAGGAAGTGGTCTAGATTAGACTTTTAGTATAATAATAGATGTCGATGAATAATAGGGAATGGAACACATAATAAGAATGTTTATGTAAAAAATATGGGTGGCACAGTGGCACAGCTGGTATAGCTGCTGCCTCATAGTGCCAGAGAGCCAGTTTCAATTCTGACCCTGGGTGATGAATGCATAGAGTTTGCATGTTCTCTCTGTAACTGCATGGATTTCCTCCAGGTGCACCGTTATCCTCCCACATCCCAAATACATGTGGGTTTATAAGTTAATTGCCCTCTGTAAATTGCCGCTGATGTGAAGGGAGTGGATGTATGAGATGACATGGATGGTCGATGGTCAATGGGCCGAAGGGCCTATTTCCATGCTGTATATTTAAATCAGTAGCTATCATCCATAAATTATACCACTTAAATGTAAAACAAGGATATGATTATATTTTTTAATGGTATGGCATAGGGTCAATGCAATGAATGGAAAATTCACTGAAACATTTTTAAAAAATGATCCCAACAAAGTCCTAATCCAAGACTTAAAATATAATGAAAGGCATGTCACTTTACACCAGAAGGAAGACTAAAATAATCTAGTTTTTGTCAACAGAATGATTCTGACTGAGAAGGAAATCTCAAAATCCTCAGTGAACTGTTATGTTTCAAACACAATGTTTAAATTTTCCCTTGCATCCACTGGGACCATTTCCATATGTATTGTCCATTTTAGTATTTTCATCATGTGTTACTTGCATTAATTGTGTATAGTTATAAATGAGGGCATCAAGATTCATGATTAATTTTGGGCACTTTAGTCCAGATTAAATGTACCCTCCAGGCTTCAGTTAACTGATTCCTCTCTGCAGAGGAGAATACGACAATTATAATGACATGAATTTAATTCATTTTTTTAAATTTGTAATTGTTTACTCTTTAGATTGTCTTTACATTTATGAGCATAGTTATACTATGCTAACTGGAATTTTTGTTTTTCAAAGGACCATGAAAGAAACTTCAATTGCACTTTGATTGATCATGTAAGAATGCTCCACAGTGTGAAGCCCTTTCCATTCAAGGCATAATCTGATTACCATAATGCTGAAAAACAGACATAATTCTTTCTTCAACAAGATTAAATGAACTCACCCTATGAAAGTAAAATAATGAATTGAGATTATGCAAGTCGAAGAAAATGTACTCTCACTCAAAGAGTAAGTTGATCTATAAAAGATTACAGTCAGTGCAGCCTTATCGATCATAGTCTCCTGTCTCTCAGAGATTACAATCCCATTATTCTGATGTCTGTATCCATCTTCAGTGCCACACATCTTTTCAAATGCGTACAGAATACTGCAAACTGCTGATTACATGTCGTTTGCAGGGTGTAGGTATTTTGCTGCTTCTGCTATTAGTATGTGGCACACTGCCATGGAAATCTACAAGTATAAGAATCAATTCACAAAAGAGAATGCTTTATCTACCCTGGTTCTATGCAGAAATAATACAGCTGGGATGTAAGCATCACTGTATTACAAACAGTAGAGCTTGTAAAGATAGGGCAACTTTTTACAATTGCTGCAAAAGGAAAAATATAAATCTTTACATTAAAGCAAAGTTCTGGCATCATATAACATGCAATTTTATCATTAACATGCAATCCAATAAGTGGCAGCTCTGAATACCATTGTACTTGAACTATATTTTGTGTAGGGATCAAGTCAGATGAGAAAGTGGTAGACTTATGATTCTTTCCACTGCATTCCTTTTTCCCAGTCGAATCACCATCACAATTAAAAAGTTCTGACCTGTTGATTATTATTTATGCAGACAACATTACTGTATACAAAGTACAAGATGGATAGGCTGAATATTTTGTGTAATGCATTGACAAAATGTCAGTTTACGTAAATAAGAAATGACTGAAACTAAGCATAACATTGAAATAAACGTTCTTTGGAAGAGATATGTTTAGTCACACTATACCAAAAAACAACAACCAACTTGCAGCCTGATGATACAAGCACGTAAGAAAATGAATCCAGACCTCAAAAGCTGTGCCTTTAACTGACTACAGCTTTACCATTACTAGGTGAATGTTAGCTTACAAATGCTTAGTATCTTTGTACATACTGTACAAACGTCTTTTGTTTTAACCTTTTACTAATATGCTTACTTTAACTCCTAATCCATCAATCCTGTCCCCTGTCACCCCCCACCTCCACACCCATAATGTAAAAGAAACATAAATTGGACATTGTAATGGAATTTGGTCTACAATGTACTTTGCTAAACTTCTATTCCACTTTTTCAATGTCCTGAAGCAATATAAATTTAAATCATTAGTTTTGCTACAACTGCTGTTGAATACATTAGTTAACAAACAAATTTGTACAGCCACATGTATAATATTGCTTGAGTAGTGTAGGAAGGAACTGCAGATGCTGGTATAAACCGAAGATATACCCAAAAAGCTGGAGTAACTCAGCGGGACAGGCAGCATCTCTGGGGAGAAGGAATGTGTGATGTTTCGGGTCGAGAGAAAGTTACTCCAGCTTTTTGTGTTTATAATATTGCTTGAGTTTGAGTCCCACAATGAAAAAAAACCTTCTCACTGGTTATGTTCCATTGTAAGAAATTTAGACAGAGATACAAATCAACCACGGGAACAAGTATTTTCCCTTCCCACCCCAGTTATTCCTTGTTCTCCTTGCTCCCATCGAGCAGAGGATACAGAAGTATGAATGCATGCACCATGAGACTTAGGAACAGCTTCTTCCATCGTTCTTCCAGTTCTTTCAGAGAACTATATACTGCATGATGTACATTTCATTTCACTCTACCTATTGTACTTGGAATTAGCTTGATTATATTTATGTATAGTATTATTTGATTTGATTGAATGAGCAAAGTTAAGAACATCAGATTGAATATTTCCCCTCCCATCCGTGACCTGGCTGTCTCATTTGTCTGTTATTCAAAATTAGACTGTTTCCAACCCGTTACTCTACCTTCCTTTGTAAAACTGGTCACCACCATGAAACCTACTACCTGCCCCCTCAATGTTGTCCCCTCTGCCCTTCTGAAGGATGTAATTGCTATAGCCGGTCCCAGCATCCTCGCCATCTTCAACAGTTCTCTGGCCACTGGCACTGTACCTACCTGCTTCAAGCATGCGGTGGTCCAGCCCCTCCTGAAAAAAACTAACCTCGACCCCACCTTGCCAAGCAACTACAGACCTATTTCAAAACTGTCTTTCCTTTCAAAAGTCCTTGAAAAGGTAATTTTAAGTCAACGTATGCCTTACCTTCATCAAAATACTATCTTGGAAACTTTCCAATCAGGTTTCAGGGCCGACCACAGCACAGAGTCTGCCTTGTTGAAGGTACATAATGACCCACTTCTTACTGTTGACTCTGGCGACTGTGCAATCCTGCTCCTTCTCGACCTCAGCACAGCATTTGATACTATCGACCACACCATCCTAATTGACCGTCTCCGGTACGGGGTTGGTATTGATGACACTGCCCTGAGCTGGTTCGTCTCCTACCTCAAAGGTAGGGGTTTCTCTACTAACATAGGCAATTCTTTCTTCTCCCAGCTAGCCTCTGCTGTGGGGTTCCACAAGGTTCCATCCTTGGCCCCATTCTCTTCTCACTGTATATGCTCCACTTAGGCCAAGTCATTCAAAGGCACGGCATTTCCTTCCATTGCTATGCAAACGATACACAACTCGATCTCCCCCTGAAGCCCAACAACCGATCAAATCTACTCGGCCTTATCCACTGCATCGAGGGTATAAAGTGTTGGATGGCCCAGAACTTCCTCCAATTAAACAAGGGTAAGTCTGAGGTCATCCTACTAGGCCCCTCGGACTCCATCAAAATGATAGCAGACAGCCTTGGAAGCCTTACCCCACTATTCAAATCTCACGTCAAAAATCTTGGCGTGATATTTGACTCAGCATTGAAATTTGACAAACAAATTAATGCCGTGGTAAAAGCTAGCTTCTTCCAGCTTCGGATGATATCTAAAATAAAACAATTCCTTCAGTTTGATGACCTCGAAAAGATCATCCACACATTTATCTCCTCCCCCCTTGATTACTGCAACTCCCTTTACACTGGCATCAGCCAATCATCCCTGTCCCGCCTGCAACTGGTCCAAAGCGCCGCAACAAGACTCCTGACGGGCACCCGCAAAAGGGACCACATCACCCCGATTCTGGCCTCTCTCCACTGGCTCCCTGTGCGGTTCTGAATAAATTTCAAATCCTTCTTTATGTTTACAAAGCCCTCAATGGGCTTGCACCCACCTACATTAAAAGTCTGCTTACCCACCACACCACCTCCAGGTCCCTCAGATCGGCCGACTTGGGGTTACTGAACATCCCGCAGTCTAGGCAAAAGCTCTGGGGCGACTGTGCCTTTGCGGTTGCAGCTCCTAGACTGTGGCACAGCATCCCTCTACCCATCAGAACTCCCCCCTCCATCGACTTAAAAAAGTCGAGATTTAAAACTCGTCTTTACTCTCAAGCCTTTCTTGACGTCCTCTGAGGGAGGGCTATATGGATGTATTTATGTAAATCTATGAACCACTGTTGTATAACGTTAGTACCTCCACCAATGTAAAGCACTTTCGTCAACGAGAGTTGTTTTTTTTAAATGTGCTATAGAAATAAAAGTGACTTGACTTGACTTGACATGCAAAACAAAGCTTTTCACCATAATTCAGTATATGTAACAATAATAAACCTAAATCAAAACCTATAATTTAATACTTGCATTCTGAAGAAACCTCACACTATACAAAATTACATATAAACAATGATGTCAATGGAGAAAAGGATGTTTAGGGACTAGAGAGTTTCAGGTTCGTAATAAGAAAACTATTTTCCCAGTTGGATTCTCAAAAATAAAGGTATTTTTAATAACTATACATTATTTTTTTGTTACAAAGGCTGTATATTACATTGTTTAATAGAGTAAATAGGTAATTCAGCCCTTCGAGCCAGCACTGTCATTCAATGTGATCATGGGTGATCATCCACAATCAGTACCCTGTTCCTGTCCTCTCCCCATATCCTTTGAATCCGCCAGCCCTAAGAGATCTACCTAACTCTCGTTTGAATGCATCCAGTGAATTGGCTTTTGAGGCAGAGTGTTCCACAAATTCACAAATGAGGATAATATTGCTGGTATCAATGGCCATCACATATGAATTTCAAACAGCCTTCTGCAATGAAAGTAGCAGCAGTATGCTTAAGATAGAATGGTGTCTGATTCCTGTGGGGAGGTTACGAGGAATCCTTTTTCTTTTCTCCCCTAGACAGTTTTTTTTTTCTACTTGCCAATCTCCAAAGTAACTTTTAAATGGTTCTTTCATTCCTACTCTAAATCATGTTCGAACCAATTTGCCACGTAATAAAAACAGTCCTCCCTAATTAACCAATTGCAATATATACAATTACCATTAAGAAAGCACTTATTAAACATGGGAAAAAGGGTTCTTCTTAATGGAGCAAATTATTATCATCTAGAAATGATGCCTGAAAAGATAACAAGGGTAGATTGAACAACATAAATGCAAATTGCATTTAGATTCTTTGCAGTTCTTTCAAAGATTTGACAAAGATGGATTGAGAGTTCTTCTATATTGTAGGATTCTGTGGTTCAAAGAGTTAGGTGGTTCCATGGTATAAGGGTTTTGAGGATGTGACAAGTAAAATGAATGAAGGAGATCCAGTGGATGTAGTGTATCTGGACTTTCAGAAAGCCTTTGATATGTTCCCACAGGAGATTAGTGGACAAAATTAGAGCACATGGTATTGGGGGTAGGGTATTGACATGGATAGAGATTTGGTTGGTAGACAGGAAACAAAGAGCAGGAATAAACGGGTCCCTGTCAGAATGGCAGGCAGTGGCAAGTGGTGTGCCACAAGGCTCTGTGCTGGTGCCGCAACTATTTACAATATATATTAATGACAATGATGGGATTAAAACTAACACTAGCAAATTTGCAGATGACACAAAGCTGGGTGGCAGTGTGAACTGCGAAAAGGATGCTAGAAGGTTGCAGGGTGACTTGGACAGCTTGAGTCAATGGGCAGATGCATGACAGATGCAGTATAATGTAGATAAATGTGAGGTTATCCACTTTGGCGGCAAGAACAAGGAGGCAGATTATTATCTCAATGGTGTCAGATTAGGAAAAAGAGACCTGGGTGTCCTTGTACACCAGACACTGAAAGTACATGCAGGTACAGCTGACAGTGAAGAAAGCTAATGGCATGTTGGCCTTCATAACAAGAGAATTTGAGTATAGGAGAAAGAGGTACTTCTGCAGTTGAACAAGGCCCTGGTGAGACCACATCTGGAGTATTGTGTGCAGGTTTGGTCTCCTAATTTGAGGAATGACATCCTTGCTATTGAGGCAGTGCAGGTAGGTTCATGAGGTTAAACCCTGGGATGGCGGGACTATCATCTGAGGAAAGATTGGAAAGACTGGACTTGTAGTCACTTAGAATTTAAAAGGATGAAATGGGATCTTATGGAAATGTATAACATTATACCATAAATGGACAAGTTAGATGCAGGGAAAATGTTCCCAATGATGGGGGTCCAGAACCAGAGTCCACAGTCTAAGGATAAAGGGGAGGCCATTTACAACTGAGATGAGAGAAAAAAATCACCCAGAGAGTTGTGAATTTGCAAAATTCTCTGCCAATTCACTGGATTAATTTAACAGAGAGTTAGATAGAGCTCTAGGGGATAGTGGAATCAAGGGATATGGGGATAAGGCAGGCATGGGTTACTGATTGTGGATGATCAGCATGATCACGATGAATGGCGGTGCAGGCTCGAAGGACCAAATGGCCTTCTCTTGCACCTATTTTCTATGTTTCTATGTTTCTAACATGTACTCACTGCTACCAGCATCCATCTGAATTATGCAAGTCAAACACATCTATACTTCAATACCACAATGATCAGTAAAGTAGCACAGATTTTGCCATATGAAGTAACTTTTCATAATGTTGTTTCCATCGGTGGGGGTTGGTCTTGATCAACTTAATTAAATTTGAACAAAAATAGATTATTGTTCTATTGACAAGATGCCTGAAGGATCACATCTGTGACTCAAGTCTTACTCCTGCATCGATCTGCACTACACTGTTTCTTTTATCTTGCAGTTGTAATGTTAATACATATTGGACAATTATAACATTAATTACAAGATGTGCTATATACTTACTTGAACATGTTAAAGACACAGTATACATTTTAGCAATGCTGAGTATAGAATATCATCTGTTAGAAAGTAAATTACTGTATATATTTTTTAGCTTACTGACTTTTCCATTAAAGAATCAGTAATAAACTTGCTAATGATCTTGTTATGTTCCTTGAAATAATAGGCTTGAATGGCAATAACATCAATACTGAAGCATCAATATAGTACTTACTAATTGGGTTTTCTTAATTAGGACTATGTAAATATAGTTTCAACACCTCGATGTAGCAAACTCCTTTCTCTGCAGAAGAAAAACAAATGTCATCATGCCACTAAGCCACAGAAATGTCAAATTAATATAAATAATAGACAATAGATGCAGGATGAGGCCTTTCGGCTCTTTAAGCCAGCACCGCCATTCAATGTGATCATGGCTGATCATCGCCAATCAGTACCCCATTCCTGCCTTTAGCCCATATCTCCTGACTCCGCAATCTTTAAGAGCCCTATCCAGCTCTCTCTTGAAAGCATCCAGAGAACCTGCCTCCACCATCCTCTGAGGCAGAGAATTCCACACACTCACCACTCTCTGTGAGAAAAAGGGTTTCCTCGTCTCCGTTCTAAATGGCTTACCCCTTACTCTTAAACTGTGGCCCCTGGTTCTGGAGTCCCCCGACATCGAGAACATGTTTCCTGCCTCCAACGTGTCCAAACTCTTAACAATCTTATATGTTTCAATAAGATCCTCTCTCATCCTTCTAAACTACAGAGTGCACTCCAGAAGTTAGCAGTAACTTCTGAACCTGTCCTCTTCCCATTCCCTCTGGAGTTCCTCAAGTATTTATGTTTTTGTAGCCTCTTCTTCCTCATCCAGCCAGTTACACTTGCTGGCAAAATTCAGAGGACCATGCAGATTAGATTTTACTAAGTGGGGCTTGCATTCATCATCCATGTTTCCCATTTCCCAAGAAATATTCTCTCTGGATTTAGAAGTCCAGCCTAGCTGACCCATATCATGTAGGAGCCATGACAAAGGCCTGATTACCCACAGAATCCTGTACCACAAAACTGAGTCAATGGGTGAAGAGAAACAAATCCCACACACAGTACTTCTCCACAAACCTTTGTCAGACAAGGATCTTGACCTGAAACGTCACCCATTCCTTCTCTCCAGAGATGCTGCCGGTCCCTCTGAGTTACTCCAGCATTTTGTGACTAACATCAGTGCAAGCCAGAATCTGCAGTTCCAACCTATACAAAGCCCTACACCCACTTTGCTGGCTGTCAAAGTGGACAAGTTTTCAAATGCTTCTGAATTCACTGAAATTCAGGAAGTGTTCACAAATTGCTAGAAATCTAACAATTTTTAAAATGATGACATTTTAAATATTACATCGACTAAAAACACTTCCTCACATTTTAACAATAATAGTTAACTAAGGTTAAGAACAAATGACTAGAGAAAATGTAACTCATTTTATTCTCACTATTCTCACCGTAGTTTTGCAATCACCATTCAAATGAAATCACAGATTTAGCAGTTGCAATCTGGCGCTGGATTTCTCTCCTGCAGATTTCCTATGTGCAGTTCAGAGGCAGAACCAATTCAGCAAATGACCAGTGGAGCTCAATTAGCGAGTTCAAGACCTCTGCATTTGCATGATATCCCTTAAACACATTAGCATTCATGCCAAGAAATACCGCAAAATGCAGGCCACATAATTAAGTGGGATATGCCTGATAAATCCATTTCAATATCTCCATCATTTTTTGAATCTTTTATTGCCTTTTGTCCAATATCCACTCCTGGATCAGCCACCATTTCTTCATGACAAATGTTTATTTTAGTTTTAGTTTAAAGATATAGCGAGGAAACAAGCCCTTCGGCCAACTGAGTCCGCGCTGACCACCGATTCCCCCACACTAACACTATTCTACACACACTGGGGACAATTTACAATGATACCAAGCCAATTTACCTACAAACCTGTATGTCTTTGGAGTGTAGGAGGAAACTGGAGATCCTGGAAAAAAGTCACGCAGGCACATGGAAAACGTACAAACTCCGTACAGACAGTACCAGTTGTCAGAATTGAACCCGGGTCTCTAACACCGTAAAGCAGCAACTCTATTGGCCTGCCTTCCCTCAAAATATTGATAAGACTGTAGTTAGCATCAGTGCTCCCACCCATAATTCATATCATCACCACCGATTTTGTCTCATCTCCCCAGCTTCTGGTTAAACCAGACTCATTCTTCTGGCTCTCTGCAAAGCAACTGTATTTGGATGTTGACTGCGCAGCATGTCAATACTACCAGCCTTTCCTCGCTCCTGGCCAGGACGTGTCAGAAAAGGCATATCAAACCCAAAAGAATACCAAGTCCTGCTCAAGCTCAGTGAAAATACTTCTTGCTCTGAGTTGTGGTTTCAAATGCTTCTATTTATATTGGAGCACATTATCTAGCTCAATACTGGGAATGGAACTATGTAACCTTACTGCTTTTCAGATCTAATGTTTGCCTCAATCCCTGCCTGCACGTTCCAGCACAATGTGCAGGCTTACTACTTGATACGATCTCATTTGAAAGAAGGCACTTCCAATAGTACAATTTACCCTCTGTACTGAACTGCATGGCCATTGAAAGTTCAACATTTTAATGCCCTGGATTAATGCAAACCGAAAAGCCTCTGATAGAGAAACATAAACATCGGCATTGAATCAAAGCTGCCAAAAACACACTAAGTATGTGATTTTCAAATCTGGTATCTAGTCTAGCAGGCAATTGAGACGCTAGTCCTACACAACAAGGCAAATGTTAACTCACTGCTTCTGGAGTATTTAATATAATGAACATATCAAGAAATCCATTAGTCCAACTCATCTGCAGTGTGTGCTGAAACAAAAACAAATCTAATATGTTTTCCTATCCAGCAATATTTTGTGCAGAAATACTTTAGTTAATTTAACCTGCCTGAACATGTGATCTTATGCAATTTAATTTATTTTAAAGATTGGCTAAATTGTGCTTATGAGTATGAAAATTGAAATATATTTTCCACTTTGAAGCTTAAGCCGTCCACAGATTGGCACAGCACCATTTTAAATTAATTGTGGGTCTTCTCACTTCAGATCTGAATTATTAACAAAGTCATTAATGCCATTCACACTCGGATACCATGATATGTCCATGCAGGTAATAGGAAAGGAATGTAGATAGAAATAATGCACTGTAATATTAGTAACAACAACAATAGAGATGTGATCTATCCATCTTATCTTCAAATAGCACTGTGATGCCAAAAAAATGAAAATTTACCTGAAACATCAGAGGTTGAGGATAGAAGTACATAAAATAATGAGAGACATAGATAGGATAGACAGTCAGAACCTTTTTCCGGAAATGTCCAACACTAGAGGGCATAACTATAAGGGTGCGAGGGGAAATGTTTAATGTGCAGGACAAGTTTTTTATGGGGAGTGGGGAAGGTCTGGAACACATTGCCAGGGGTGGTGTTGTTCCCGCTTTGAAACATCACAACAGCAGCACTCATCTGCTACAGCCCTGCTCCCACCCTTACCTGGCTCCTGCACTACTCCACTCACTGTAAGGGAGCACAATGTCAGACGGGTGCTCCTGGCAGTGAACCCCAAGAAGGCTGCCGGCCCAGATGGAGTACCTGGTAAGGTGCTCAAAGCGTGTGCCCACCAGCTCACCGTCATCTTCACCAGAATCTTCAATCTCTCCCTGGACCAGGCAGTTATCCCGTCCTGCCTAAAATCAGCCACAATCGCCCCAGTGCCGAAGAGGTCCCCCATCACCAGCCTAAACGATTACCGTCCCGTGGCCCTCACTCCGTTTAACATGAAGTGCTTCGAGAGATTGGTCCTCCAGCACATCAAGGACTATCTCCCTCCAGACTTCGACCCCCACCAGTTCGCCTATCGCCCAAACAGGTCCACAGAAGACACCATCACCGTAGCTCTCCCCTCTGTGCTGAGCCACCAGGAGCAGGGGCAGAGCTACGTCCGGATGCTCTTTGTGGATTACAGCTCAGCTTTCAATACTATCATTCCGGACATTCTCATCGACAAACTGGTCACTCTCAGCCTCCCCACTCTCACATGTGCCTGGATAAAGGACTTCCTCACCAACCGGCCCCAGACTGTGAGACTCGGCCCCCACCTCTCCTCCACTCGCTTGTTGAGTACCGGCTCCCCGCAGGACTGTGTGCTAAGCCCCCTCCTATACTGTCTCTACACCCACAACTGTAGTCCGGCCAACAACAACAACCGAATCGTCAAGTTTGCTGATGACACTACAGTAGTCGGACTCATCTCAAGCGGAGATGACGCAGCCTACAGAGAGGAAGTCCTGAAGTTGACAGCCTGGTGTTCAGAAAACAACCTGGCTCTGAACACCAAGAAAACCAAAGAGCTCATTGTCGACTTCAGGAAGCACAGCACCGACTTAGCCCCCTTATACATCAATGGCGAGTGTGTGGAGAGGGTCCACACCTTCCGGTTTCTCGGCGTCCTCATCTCCGCTGACATCTCCTGGACAGACAACATCACAGCAGTCATCAAGAAGGCTCAGCAGCGGCTGCACTTCCTGAGGGTCCTCAGGAAGCACAACCTGGACTCCAACCTGCTGCTGACCTTCTACCGCTCGACAATTGAGAGCCTGTTGACATACTGCATTACAGCATGGTACGGCAGCTGCACCATGGCAGACAGGGAGAGGCTTCAGAGGGTAGTCAGGGCAGCACAGAAGATCATCGGCTGCCCTCTCCCCTCTCTGATGGACATTTGCACCTCCTGCTGCCTCAGCAGGGCGAAGAACATTATCAAGGACAGCTCCCATCCTGCATTTGGCCTGTTCAACCTGCTACCCTCAGGGAGGCGCTACATGTGCATCAGCACAAGGACAAATAGACTCAAGAACAGTTTCTTTCCAAAATCCATTATCTCCCTGAACTCACACATGCACTGACTCCACAGCCTAACCCCCCGACTTTCATCTATCCACCTACTGTAATTTGTACTGTAACTGTAATTTCCAATATATGCAATAACCCATACTGGATATAGGAATCCTATTTATCCATTCTATTTATCCATTGTCTTTTTATAGATATGTATATAGCGCTGCAGAAACTGTGCACCTTATACCCCCCCCCCCCCCCCCCCCCTTTTTTGTTTTGTTTTGCACTGAGTAGGAGCAGCTTTTAATCTCATTGTACATGTGTATAGTGACAATAAAAGGCATTCTGATTCTGATTCTGTTGGAGGCAAGATATGCAAATGGCATTTCGGAGGCTTTTAGATAGGCACATGTAAGTACAAAGGAAAGAGGGATATGGATCATGTAGACCATTGAGATTTGTTTGCCTGAACTGTGCTATTATATTCCATATAGAAATAAGTATTGATCGAGGCATTACATGAGATTATTCTTATAACTACAAAACTCTGATCTTGGAAGTGGATGTGTGTGTGTGTGTGTGTGTGTGTGTGTGTGTGTGTGTCTGTGTGTGTGTGTGTGTGTGTGTGTGTGTGTGTGTGTGTGTGTGTGTGTGTGTGTGTGTGTGTGTGTGTGTGTGTGTGTGTGTGTGTGTGTGTGTGTGTGTGTGTGTTTATTTGTTTGTGTGCGATCACAATTACTCGAAGAAATGACGCACAAACGGTAAAATGTTTACATATTTATATATGTATTTATATATGTTTACATATGTAGAGATTTATCCTGTGAAATCAAAAATTGCCTTATCTAAACATTTCATGCATTATTTCTCGAGTTATTTATGAAAATGTTCACAATTCTCAAATAACTTAGCAAATAAACGAGATGACTTGGATAATCGTGATACCTTTTCCTCATTGGTGCTCAGATCCCACCTGGCGATCTCTGGCCGTCGTGGGTGTCTCCACTTTGTCTCCCCCGCCTGATCATCTCACGTGGGTGGGTGGGCTTCCCCTCGCCACGATCGGCCAGCCCTACATTGCTTTTGACTGTCCGCCCGCTCGCAGCAGCAGGGCCGCCCGCTCAATAGACGCCGCAAATGGAAAACCCCGGGTCCAAAAGGCAGCGGACACCTGGAATCCCCAGCTCCAAAAGGCAGCAAGCTCCCCAGCCCCTGTACCCCTCTCTGTGCCTCTGTGTCCCCCTCTGCGCCCCTCTCTATGTCTCTATGTTCCTCTCTGTGTCCATCTCTGTGTTCCTCTCTGTGTCTCTGTGTCCCTCTCTGTGTCTCTGTGGCTCTCTGTAAATGACTTCCAGACTCAGTACATGATTCAAACACATCTTTAATCAGCACTAAAGCTTAACAGCATGAAGGATGATTAGTTGTCAACATATCTTGCCTGCTCTAACTGTCGCTGCTGAGAAATAGTATTAGTATGAGTATTACAGTGGGGTGGAGTTAGAGATGCTGGCTGGTGTGTGATTGGTGTCCCAGAGGTAGGCATATAGCTGTAAGGGAAGGGGTGGGGGGGATAATGAGCAAAATGTTTGAACAAAATTAGGAAAGAGAGGGGAAGAAAATGTGAAGGGTAGGGGGGCTATTTAAAATTGGAGAATTTGGAGAATGAAAAAAAGCTGGAGTAACTCAGCAAGACAGGCAGCATCTCTGGAGAGAAGGAATCGGTAACATTTTGAGTCGAGACCCTTCTTCATACCATTGGGACGTAAGCAACCCAAGCGGAATATGAGGTGTTCCTCCAATTTGCATAGGGCCACACTCCAGCAATAGAGGAGTCCCAGGGTGGAAAGGTCAGTGTGGGGATGGTAAACAAAGGAAATTTTAAAAAGCAGCTGGTGTTGGTGACATGGTAAGCAATGGGAGGATTTTCAGATCCAAATAGTAGGTTTGTTACAAAACTTACCTTGAGCGGCGCTGCAGTTCTGCCACTCCCCGTGTGCGCGCCTTTGGCGCCTTTCAGAGGGGGGCGGGTTTAAAATGCCTTTTTTCTCCAAACAATTCAAATCGATCCATCTCAGGGGATTTCGTTGCTAAACAGAAATCGCTCCAACATTTGTTTTATGAAGGTATTTTTAAACTACGCTAGATCATTTATTAGCAAGAGTAATTTAAAAATCATCTTCTAAAGCCGTGAACACTGACAATGGGACGGATTTTACGTACGGGATAAAAGAAGGTACACCGTTTATTTTTACATTAAAATGTGGTTCTTAGAAAGCCTTTCGTCAAATTTTCATGTTGCGAAAAGGGGACAAAAAATATATACGAACTGGCTGTATTTTTCCTGCCGACTGTGTGTTAAATTCACCACAAACTGCAAAGTTCCAATCCACCGCGTTCCACACAAACCCACTCGCAAGTTAATTTAAATCGCCATTAATTTACGGGAATTAAACAATAAATTCCTTCCATATGGCCTATAAATTCATGAAAATTAGATTTAAAAATCATGTTATCTTGTGAATTATTGTGTGAATGTTATTTGGACACTTAGGCAATTTAAAAATGTTTATCTTTTCTTAAGAAATGGATAGATGTTTAGATCTAGTAATTGAATTTTATAATTAGCTACAATTATTTAACTAACTAATTATATGCTTTAATTTCAGGTCATCCAAGTAAGATTGTTTCATATTTGTTTCAGAATGCTTCAATCTATAACTGAAAATGGCATTGAGTTTTCTTAATTTTTAAGAAAGTTATGGGATTTTGACTGTCCTCGATCACAGCTTTTGAGTTAAGTCAATGGAAAGGCAATGGGAAACAAGATGCTAATTTCTGAGTATGAAAAAGGCCATAACTTTTTTAATACTGAAGATATGAAAGTGAATTAGGTGTCAAATTAAACTTCTTTGTATGCTTTATCTGATGGGATGAATTGCAGGCTTGATTTTTATTATTGAAAGGATCTACAGCGGGCATTGCCTCAAAAAGACAGCCAATTTTATCATCATGAAGAAGATATTGAAGTCTGAAAACTGTGACCACCAAGTTTAATTATAGCATTTTCCCAACAACCATCAGGTTCTTGAACATTACACAACACTAATCTCAGAATTTCTATCAACTGTCTTTAGGTTGCACCGAGGACTTTGGGGTTTTTTTTTGCACTAATGTTATAGTTATTAATGAAATGATTTTTTCTTTATTATATGTTATCTATGTGCATTGTGTTTACAGTCCTGTTATGCTGCTGCAAATAAGAATGTCGTTGTCCTATTGTCAGTACATATAACAGTTAAACACGTCTACACTTGACTTTCTCCTTCTGACTTACCATTCTATATATTAAAGAGTAAATAGTGATTGTAAACAGGTTCTTGATCAAGGGACAATAAAAAGATACCTAACCTGTCCAATATACATAAATACTCAGCATGTTGAAGTGCATGCTCTAGTTCATTTTCCTCAGCATTACATGTCAATTATATCACCTCTCATTTTGTATTGATTAAAATTACAAGCAAGGGAGGGAGCTTCATGATATTTGCAGCGTTTATACTTTGTAGAAGAACTCATCAAGCCATTATTGGTGGTCTCAAGAATCTGAGTAAATGTGACCCCCTCAAACATTTGTAGAGCACACAGGGCAGTAGCAGAATGACACAATAAGGATATAGTTGTATAGGAAGGAAATGCAGATGCTGGTTTAAATCAAAGATAGACACAAAATGCTGGAATAACTCAGCAGAACAAGCAGCATCTCAAGAGAGAAGGAATGGGTGATGTTTCGGGACAGACTTTCTGTGTGAAGAAGGGGCTCAACCCGAAACGTCGTCCAGTCCTTCTCTCTAGAGATGCTGCCTGTCCCGCTGAGTTACTCCAGTATTTTGTGTCTATCACAGATATAGTTGCCGCAGTTCTGATCAACCCTATTGCAACAAACATATTCCACAGTATGCTCATGGCCATTCACAAACAAGAGGTGACATTTCACAATGATCAGACCAAACTATAATTTTATTAGTATGAATGGTGAAGACAAACTGGAATCAAATAAGCATAAGGAATATACTCATAAAGCTTAAGAAAGCAATAGTTGATGTCAAGAACAAAATCAGAAAATCAGAAAGTCAATTGGTAGCAAATATTACCTTAATGGAGGATTGAAAACTTAACCCAGAGAACAACTAAATTTAGCTTTAAAAGGAAGGATGCACGATAGGGAAGGTAGACAAAAATGCTGGAGAAACTCAGCAGGTGAGGCAACATCTATGGAGCGAAGGAAATAGGCAACGTATCGGGTCGAGTCCCTTTTTCAAACTGTTGTGAGGGTGACGGGGTGGGAAGAAGAAAGGAAGAGGCGGAGACAGTGGGCTGAGGGAGAGCTGGGAAGGGGAGGAGAAAGCAGGGACGATCTAAAATTGGAGAAGCCAATGTTCATACCGCTGGGGTGTAAACTGCCTAAGCAAAATATGAGGTGCTGCTCCTCCAATTTATGGTGGGCCTCACTCTGACCATGGAGGAGGCACAGGACAGAAAGGTTGGATACAGAATGGGAGGGGGAGTTGAAGAGCTGAGCCACCGGGAGATCAGGTTGGTTATTGTGAACCGTGCTGAGGTATTGGGCGAAGCGATCACCAAGCCTCCGCTTGGTTTCACCGATGTAGAGCAGCTGACACCTAGAGCTGTGGATGCAATAGAT
Source organism: Raja brachyura (assembly GCA_963514005.1). The sequence continues at coordinate 98,855,598 of OY740782.1, read as the reverse complement.
GAGGTTGGAGGAGGTGCAGGTGAACTTCTGCCGCACCTGGAATTACTGCTTGGGTCCTTGAATCGAGTTGAGGGGGGAGGTAAAGCGACAAGTGCAGCATTTCCTGCAGTTGCAAGGGATGCTGCCTGACCTACTGAGCAGATACAACAATTTCTAATGCTTGATCAAAGTAGAATATCTGATTAGTTTAGTTTAGTTTACAGATACAGCATGAAACCAGGCTCTTCGGCCCACTGAGTCCGCACCGGCCAGCAGTCCCCGCACATTAACAGTATCCTACACGCACCAGAGACAATTTACACATACACCAAGTCAATTAACCTAACTACCTGTACGTCCTTGGAGGAAATCTAAGATCTCGGAGAAAACCCACACGGTAACGGGGAGAACGTACAAACACCGTAGAGACAGCACCCGTAGTCAGGATCAAACACAGGTCTCCAGTGCTGTTAGGCAGCTGTGGCCGCCCACATGGCCGTGTTCTTCTAATAGTTCCCAATTTTGCAATGTGTAAAATGACTGCAAATCACTTAATAAAACAACTTAAAAATAAATCTCTCTAGCATGTGGTGCACAGATACAAACCCCTCTGTGTAAACAAAATGGCTCATCACGTAGATATTAGATCTTTCTCCTCTCAACTTAAACTTACAGAATGTCCTCTGGTTCTTCATTCCCCTACTTTGGATAAGAGATTGGATATTCACCCTATCTACCCACCCTATGATTTTATACACCTCTATAAGATCACCTATCAGCCTCCTACATGCGAAAGCATAAAGTCATAGCCTGTCCGACCTCTCCTTATCCCTCAGGGCCTCAAGTCCTGACAACATCCTGGTAAATCTTCTCTGCACTTTTTTCAGCTTAACAACATCCTTCTTAAAGCAAAGTGAACAAAACTGAACACAATACACCATTAAGCTGGAAAGAGTGCAGAGATTTTTGTTGAGGATGTTATGAGCTACAGGGAGAGATTGGGCAAGCAAGGACTTTATTCCTTGGAGCACTGGAGGGTAAAGTGTGATGTTATACATGTGTTTAAAATCATGAAGGGAATTGATAGGGTGAAGTTCATAAGTCCTAGGAGCAGAATTCGGCCATTCAGCCCATCAAGTCTACTCTGCCATTCATTCATGGCTGATTTATCTTTCCCTCGCAATCCCATTCTTCTGCCTACTCCCCATAGCCCCTGACCCCCTTACTAATCAAGTGAATGCAGAGAGTTTTTTACCCAAGGTGGGGGAATCAAGAACCAGTGGACCTAGGTTTAAGGTGAGAGGGGAAAGATTTAATAGGAACCTGAGTGTCAACTTTTTAACTCCGAGGGTGGTGGGTATATGGAATAAGCCACCAGGTAACGCCTGCTGCAAGCTCTAACACTGATCTCCTCCCTTCCTCCCGTAGGGCTGCAGTGTCATGGGCTAAAGGCCACTGTGGACACTTTCTTGCCGCTCTGCATTTTCAAGCTGATCGAGGACCCAAACAATGGAAGCACAAAGATGATTCGTACTGATCTAATAGACTAATGGATAGATCAGAAGCCAACCCATGTATTCACCCCCAAAGTGTTAAAAAGAGTCTAAATCGCATCTAGTCACCACAAGAGAAGTTCGATAAAGAAATATTTCTCTGCAAACGGGTCAAAATGGTGCGTGATTTTTTTATTGGCATATTACCTGTTATGTCTTCAGTCTTATAATTGCACCTGTGTACTCACCTTGTTGTTACTGATGAGCTTCAGAAGGACAGGGAAATGCGTGGACCTAAAATGAATCTGAAAATCTAAGTCAATATGGCTCTAATTGAGTGATTGACATATGTTGAATTCAATCCTCCTCTCCTCGGGGAGTGCTTGTGCTCAGCCTAAATTGCTGCAATAAAATCCCAAGGATGTCAGGTTAAAGTAGGCTTGCTGAGGGGTTGTAAGTTTCACACATTTAAACTCCTATGCCTCAGCCTTTGGATTCAGAATCATGTTGTAAAGTGGACAGAAATGCAAATGAAGGCCAATTACAGGGTGATCTGGAACTAGTGGAGGCTTTCATGCATCACAAGTACTGTTCAGCATCATGGACACAAAATGCTGGAGGAACTCAGTGGGTCAGGCAGCATCTCTGGAGAGAAAGAATGGGTCTGAAGGATATCAGTCTGAAAAGTGGTCCGGACACGAAATGTCATCTATCCATGTTCTCCAGGGATGCTCCCTGACCGGCTGAGCTACTCCAGCACATTTTTACTTTATTTTGTAAATCAACATCTGCAGTTCCTTGTTTCAGCATAATTAAGGGAAAATGTCCTTTTTTAACAAACTGTAGTCTAGATAATCTTTTGGTTATAATTCATGATGACATGCAATGGCTCTGCACAATGGTGTTATAAGGCCTTCAAGGGACACAGTGAGGCAGAACGGGGTGGCACACCTGTTATCCAGGAGTGCTCCAGGAATATGGGGAAGTGCAGAGTGGAGTATCAAGTCCTGACAAGGTATATCAAGGTGAGAGCTCGTATACTTTAAAGAGCATCACCAAATTTATGCCTGAGGCAACAATTTTCAATGTCTTCAGATAACACTGCACACATACATCAAACTTAGAAACAGACAGACACCCACTCCTACACACATATTCCCATGTTCAGAAAAAACAGACAGATGCACATACCAATTGAAAATGCCAATGGTATTCATAATTGCATGCTAACTGAGCTGAAAGGAAGGTTTTCACCTGAAATGTAGAAGCGTTAGAAGACAGGAATCTCATCCTGAAACCCACTGGACCAGCCAAGCTGACTGAGATGCATTTTCTCTTTGGTGTGCAAGTATCAGGTAGTTTCACATCATTCATCTCTCCCTGATTGAAATCACTATACTATTTACTTTCTTTACAACAGCGAGGTTGTTGATGAAGGGAGGGGTTTAGCCTCTCTGGCTAAACCCCTCCCTTCACCAGCTCCAGTTTAAATTCCAGTTGGAATATTTTGGAGGATCACGTAACCAAAACCAAGAACCAAGAAGGGGTAAGATGCATTTGCAATACCTAATATCCCAACCTGGTAAATGACCCAAGGTGTGAAAAACCCAGTCAAATTTTCAGTGATGCAATTCCAACTGACAGCAATAATTATACTGTACCTCAGGAAACATTGATTTTCATATACTGCATGTGATACGAAAAATAAAGCAAAATGCCAACAAATTTCTAACAGAACCTTTTTTGTTGTTAATCTCATGTAACAACCTAAATCTGAAAATGAGATTTTATCCCATTAAAATGTCATTGTCAGATGGCTTAGTTACCAATTATTATAACCTATCACACTGTTAAAAGGTCATTTCCACTGGAATGGGATGGTTTGAAACATAATGTGTTTGCTTCATGTATATGTCACAATCTCATGTCAGTTTTGGTATGTCCAGTCAATAAGTTACAGCTGAGCACCCGTTGCAACTATTTCCCCCAATTGCCAGTGTTCACCAAACCTTGCTTGCGATTGGAATTTTGAGAAAAATGAGGATTGAAAGCATCCTCATTATTTCTCCTGAAAGATCAAGACTCCTGCATCCATTTTAATAATCATATTGACTCGGCTTTTACACCACAGTTAATTTCAATATGCAGTTACTGTAGAATGAAAAATAAATTCTTGGGATTCTTGACATCCTAGTAAATTTGTAGTACTGAACGAAGCCTATCTTGACAACCTATTAGTCGGCAAATCCAATTAATTTTAATAAAGCTGCAGAATTTCAGAGATAAATAGTCATAGAACTTGGTACAGACTGCCTTTGTTGATACTTTCTGGCCCCAAGCCTCATTTTTACAGTCAGGAAAAAGCTCTGCACTCAATAGTGCATTGCTCCAGTTCAGCGATTATATTTAAGGTGTGTTGAGATCACAGCCAGAAACAAAGACTCTCTGAAAAGGCAGTTAAAGCAATTCTGTGATTTCTACTGGAGTGCTCGAATGATCCAAGGGATATTTTAACAAGGATTTAAGCCAAACTGGAATTATACATCGTGCAGTCCTGAACGCAGCCTAAATGAGATTCCACTCTCTTTGGGATTTCACGTTATTCCCTCTTAATCCCTTATTTTAGATTTTAACATCAATAAAACATAAAGAACAAAGGCATTTAGACCAGTTGTGTGCTTCAACCTAGATACACCTTGTCTGCCAGAGGGTCAGTGTAACAAGTGTGTAATTTTATTCACGAAGAAAATTAATTAACCAAACAGAAAAGGATCATGATCATAAGGTTTATCCATTGTATCTTCTGCTATTACTTGCGTCAGTGGAAACTGATGTCATCAAAGCTGAAGAAGGGTCCTGACCTGAAACGTCACCTATCCATATTCTTTAGAGATGCTGCCTGACCCACTGAGTCACTCCAGCACTTTTTGTCTTTTATCTCAGATGGATAAATACCTTATTTTAGCTTCCTAAATGAGTGGTGAATCAATGACATTCTTTGCCACAAACGGCTGTGGAAGCCATCAAGGGATATTTTTAAGGCAGACATTGATAGATTATTGATTAGTACAGGTGTCAGAGTTTATGGGGCGAAGGCGGGAGAATGTGGTTGAAAGGGAATGATAGATCAGTCAGGATTGAATGGCCGAGTAGACTTGATTGGCCAAATGGCCTAATTATGCTCCCATCACTTATGAACTTATGAACATGAAAATCAGCCTCCCATGCCAAACTTGCAGTAGACAGAAGGACAATACAAATGCCACTATTGACATAAGAATGTGAGCACTGCACATCTCACAGGCACATGGGTTAATATCGACCTATTGCTGTCTTGTATACTTAACTGTGCTGAGTGAGCGGTGAATATATTAAAATACCTAATTTGTCAAGTGTGGCCAAGGTATCAGTTGTTTCATTTTGACCAACAAGCTAATATGGGCTTATCAAAATTTGCAAGTAGACAATTTGGAATTGACCCCAGATTGCTACTTGTGAGCTATCTTTCACACATTTCTAACTAGGGCACTTCTCAGTAAAATAAACACTCATAATTACCTGAGCAAATCTCAAGCAACTTAGCATCTTCACCGCAAAAAAAAGGGGATATTACTGCCTGCCTTCCGGGGTTACATCCGCACCCTGATGGTATGAAAGCGACTACGCCCTATCCACAGGCACCCTGAGGAATTCCGGGATCGCTGCGCACAGCGGGTGGTTGAATACATCCCTGACAAAGATTGTAACATAATTGTATTGTAGTTTATTTAATATATTTGTTTGTCTTGTATTATGGTGGTGGGTTCTGTTTAGTTTTATTGTATTGTAAATATTATTTTTCATAATTGAATACATTTTTTGATTAAAAAAAGGGAACATGCATTTGTAACTGGATGGTTCAGTTGCATCAGTGGTTTCATTTAATCATTATTAAAAGGAGATGCTCATGTTTGAAGATGCTCTTCTTTGAAAACCTTCATTGATGGTGTTGACAGTGTTTCTGTGAGGAAGTGGATTACGAGGGTAGAAGCACGAGAAGATTTTTTTAGGCATCAATTTTATCGTGTACATGGCTTTCCAACACAATCTAATGGAAGAAATTAATTATTTCTGGATCTGGAGCCTGAGACTTGTGTTTTATTTTTACCTTGGGTCGAAAAACAGCTAAACTTATTATTTCTGTATTTGTTAAAGAAAAATCACGAGCTGAACAATTATGAACAGTCCAGGAGCAATTTAATTTCCATTAAGGTTATTTCTATGCCTGAGGCAAGTCAACTATTTTAAGGTATCTGCATAAGATATGTGATGGGTCCATATTATGTAAATATCCTATAAAGCATGTTCTATCTGAGCTTCGGGTTTAAAAGCATGAATAAACCCCAATAAACACAGCCTGCCAATCACAATTGCATGTAATGAACATTCATATAAATGAAAGGCTTCTCTGTCCACAGTTATATCTTTGAGGATAATTCTAAATCTTCAATTTAACCTCAGGGTACAACTAATGCCCTCTGAGATTTGCTTGGACTTTGATATTTGACTGTGGTTTAAGAGGGTAAATAATGCTTGAAATTGCACTGGTCAGTTACAGCTTGAACAGAGTTACAGAAGGAGACCATTCAACCCTTTGAGTCCATGTCACTGTCCTGCAGAGTAATTCAGTCAATCCCAATCTTCTGCTCCATCAGTGTATCTCAGCAAAATAGCTACCTTCAGAAGCAAAGCTCCGTTAAAATCTCCAGCTATAGCATCCCAAATGCTCAGGTACTGTGCAGATTTTCAGGTTCGTAGTTTTATGTTGGAAAAAACATAAAACTGGTATCTTTTACCCCACCGAGTCCACACCGACCATTGATCACCTAGTCACACTAATTCAGTTGCCCCACTTTCTCATGCATTCCCTACGCACTATTGCTCTTCCAGCAGAGGCAATTTTACAGAGGTCAATTAACCAACATGCCTAAACGTTAGGATATGGGAAGAAACAGGAGCACCCATTGGAAACGCACGTAGTCACAGCGGGAACATGCAAACACTACGTAGTCAGTAGCTGAAGTCAGGATTGAACCCATGTCTCTGGCACTTTGAGACCGCAGCTCTACCATCTGTGCCATTGTGCTGCCCTAAATGTGATGTTACAGGTTTTTTTATCACTGCTTTACCATTCTCCTCTTAATCAATGATTGCCCGGAACCAGCTGGAAAATGTTTTTGTCCCAATCCCCTCCCACACCTCCACCCTCTCCTCAACTCTCTCCTCAACTGTGGATGCCGACGATGTAAGCTGTGTCGTCTTGTAAATTAGGAATCGCCAGGTTAGAAACCCTGACTGACCTACTATCTGGCCCCAGCAAAGTGGAATCGTTCAGTTTGCATGCAGCAGTGCATTGTATGGCAGTGCACTCAGAAAAATAAGATCCTTGCCTTCAGGAAAACTGGCAGGCTGCTGACGATTGCTGCTTTATGCATGAAGAGCCTGGAGGACGTAAGAAGGGGAAATGAATTAGCAGTGGCAAAACAGCAAGGCTGTCACTCAACTTAATCAGCCTTAACATACTTCACTTGTGTCTGAAATAAAGTCAACATGATTTTGCCTCGTATGAGAGATGAGCCATATGTATTTTCAATTCTGACAGCAATCACCTGCAAATTCATAATATTCTAGTCGCTGATGGTCAGTGATAATGATATGCCAATCTCCAAAGTATCTTCTTCTGCATCCGTTAGCAGTGCAGTCTGTAAACGCCACCTCTGGTCCTCTCTCCCTGCTTTGTAATTTGACTTCAAATTTCTTCAGCAATGCGAAAAAATAGTAAGATTAAACGAGAACTTACCAGTTCGAAGGTTGATCTTTATTTTATGAGGAGTTGCGATGAGGGATTTCGTGAAGAACCCGCCAGCACGCATGCGCGACATACTTCAAAGTAGCGATGTGGAATCACAGGACCAACAACAGATAAATGACTTGTTATAGTAAGATTGAAGAGACTCTAATTAGCAGTTGATTTATGATCGAGGGTTGGGAGCGGAGGGCACGAAATCCCTCATCGCAACTCCTCATAAAATAAAGATCAACCTTCGAACTGGTAAGTTCTCGTTTAATCTTACTATTTCAATTCGGAGTCACGTGAGTGACTTCGTGAAGACTTCAAAGCTCTGTGATTCCATGCCCTGGACCACGTCCATGCTGTCACACACCATTATAAGGATGGATAGCAGTAAACAACTTTCCAGACTGCTTGTACTGAAAAATAAGAACAATATTTATTAACAACAAAGAAAAAAACCCTCACTTGGGGACATCTCCACGTTCTTGACCTGCATTCAGCACGGCCTCCGCGGACTGTAGAGGAGCGGCAACAGGTTTATTGTAGAACCGCTGGAAGGTGGCTTCGTTCGCCCATCCTGCTGTGGCAAGAATATGGTCCATGGGCACCTCCATGACCCTTGCCGCCAACGTTGATGCAGCCCTGGTGGAATGGGATTTGAAGATATTAGTGTCAATACCTGACTCACCCAAAACGATCCTGAGCCACCTGGATATCGTCTGGACCGTCACTCTATGGTGAGGTTTCTTGTGGGTGATGAGCAAATATTTCTCCATTCCCCTCAGCTTTCTCGTCACTTTTACATAGTGACGGATATGGGCGGCTAAACATAGCCTTGCATCAGCGGGGTATGCCGGGAACTTCAGCTGCAGCCCTGTGAACCCAGGTCTATGCTGCTTTAGTAATTCATCTATGAAGAAGATTACTTCCCCAGGGGTAGAGATCATCCTGTCGATCCTGACTTTGTGGAGTGTCTGTACCCTCTGCGCTGAAGTCAGTGCCAGTAACATCACCAGCTTCAGGGTGAGTTTGTCCAGCTCAAGCCCCTCCATGGGCGACCACGTCCTGAGCAGGGTTAATACCTTCCCAATATCCCAGGTGATGTTGTAACGCGGTCTGGGCGGATTGGAATTGAATATTCCCCGCATGAGTCTGGACACCAGCCTGTTGGATCCTACCTCGATATTGAGGTAGAATGACAGCGCACTCCTGGCGCTGTTGATGGCACTGTAGCTGAGGTGTTCGTCATGGTGCAACCCCGCCAGGAATTCCAATACGTCGGTGATGGTTACGGAGTCGTATGCAATGTGGGAGCGGCCGCAGTAGGTTTCCCATTTCCGGATGTGTGTGAGATATTGCCGCCTGGTGGACTCCCGGCATGACGCTCCGATGGTATCCATGGTTCTAGATGATAGGCCATACCGCAGTAATGGCCTGTTCAGAACCTGCAAGCCAATAAGTTGAGATGACTGTGGCAGGGATGTGGTTACCCTGACACAGGGTTTGTTACCAATTGTGGGCAACCCTCTAAGAGGACCCAAGGTTTACTGATCATATCAAGGACCACCGATACCATGGCTGTGTAGGCCAGTCGGGTATGATAAGAATGCCCTTAGCAGCATCTGTCTGGATTTTCTGCAATACCCGACTGATGAGGCAAAATGGAGGAAATGCATAGAATGCATCCATCGCCATTGCCCCAGGATCTGGTTCCCACGAAACGTATGTTGGTACCTGATGGTTCAACCGTGACGCAAAGAGGTCGATATCCGGTTTACTAAATTTGGCTGTAACTTTAGCAAAGACTTGGGGATTCAACATCCACTCGATGTTGTCATTAAATGTGCGTGACCTGGTGTCCACCACTGTATTGAGCTCACCTGGTAAATAGGTAGCTGAAATCCAAATACTCCGTCGAATACACCAGAGCCAAATTGTATTTGCCAATTCATCACATGAAATTGACCTGGTACCGCCCATATGGTTTAAATATGCCACCGCAGTGGTATTATCTATTTGGAGACGGACATGAGTGTCAGTAAGGTTAGAACAATAAGCTCGAAGTCCGTGAAATGCTCCTAGCATCTCCAAATAGTTTATCCCTTGTGACAACAACAGGGTAGATTCAAGGGTGTCCCATCTGCCCCCACAACTAGAGTAGTTGTCCGTAGCTCCCCAGCCATGGGAGCTTGCATCTGTTTGTAAGTATACCATCGGATTGGGCAAAATAATGGGTTTAAATGAGTCACAAAAATATTGTCAACCCACCATTGTAACTCAATCTTTGCCTTTAGAGGCAGCTGCATTGGTTCATCGAAATGTCCAGCGTTCAGTTTTAATGCTGAGATCTTGGCTCTCTGCAAATTTTGATAATGCAAAGGTCCGTATTGGGCAGCTGGAAAAAGTGCTACGATCTTGCCAATCACCTTAGCAGTTTGTCTAATTGATGGTATACTGGCCCAGACTAGATCCTTACATACTTGGGTGACATCCCCAAATTTGTTAGTTGGTATGGTGGCCCTCATGCGATTGGAATCCACCGTGAACCCCAGATAATCCATGACCTGTGAAGGGCAGAACTTTGATTTATCTGGATGGATAATGAACCCCATTTCCTGAAAAATTTCCACGGTGGCTGAAACTGCCAGTTCCGCTGATTCCAGGGTGTTTCCAATGATTAGGATATCATCCAGATAGGCCATCACTATATGATTTTATCTCCTTAGCGTAGCTAGTATTGGTTTGAGCAATTTAGTAAATAATCTAGGGGCTGTGGTAAGCCATTTGGCAAAGCCCTGGATTGCCAGAGCTGATCCATCCAGGTAAATTTCAAGAACTTCCTGTGGTGTTTCTGAATGGATACTGAATAGTATGCATCTTTTAAATCAATGCATGCCATAAAGCAGCCCTGGAAATCAATAACTTGGCTGTTTCGAACGTGTCCATTTTGAAATGGGTATATTTTACAAAGGTATTCAAATGGGTCAGATCAATAATAACCCGACATCCTCCATCCTTCTTGGTTTTTGTGAATACGTTGGATATAAATTCAATTGGTTCGTGTATAGTTCTTTCTATCACGCCTTTTTCTTGTAGCCTTAAGATTTCAGCATAGCCTACTGCCGTTTCGTTGCTGGACAGCGTAAATTTCCGATCTGGCATATGCTGGGATGGAGGGATTTTACCATTGATGAATTCAATCTCATGGCCCTGAATACTTTGTAAGATAAACTCATCAGAAGTGATAGTTCCCCATGCCTCCGTAAAGAACCGTAGTCTCCCACCAACATGTGAAGTTAAGCATGCAGGTGCATGAAATCCAGACTGCCTTACCTCCATGGTTACCGGCGGTCCCTGATATGTTTGGCGGGACGTGGAGGTGCTGGGTTGGGCTGATGATGCGGCGTCCGCATCTTCCATGGTGGCCGCTGGGGGCCTAGCCCTAAAAAAGGCCTAGGTTGTTGAGGCTGCTGAAATTGAGGGGGAGCTGGAGCGTAGGTCCTTGCTGGTCTAATGCACGTAAAGCTGCTGGCCCTGACGGCATCCCCGGGCGCATGCTCAGGGTCTGTGCGGCGCAGCTGGCAGACGTCTGGACTGATATCTTCAACCTGTCACTTGCCCAGGCAGTTGTCCCCACGTGCCTTAAAACCACCTCCATCGTGCCAGTGCCAAAACACTCCACTGCGGCAAGCCTCAACGACTTCCGCCCAGTTGCACTTACCCCCATCATCACCAAGTGCTTCGAGAGGCTGGTCCTGGCACACCTCAAAAGCTGCCTACCCCCCACACTGGATCCCTATCAGTTTGCCTACCGCAAGAACAGGAGTACGGAGGATGCCATCTCAACGGCACTTCACTCCGCCCTCTCCCACCTCGACAACAGAGACACTTACGTAAGAATGCTGTTCATCGATTACAGCTCAGCATTCAACACCATTATACCATCAAAATTGATCGCCAAACTCGGTAATCTGTGCATCGCTCCTTCCCTCTGCAACTGGATACTGGACTTTCTAACCAACAGACCCCAGTCTGTTAGGTTAGACAAGCACACCTCTTCAACCCTCACCCTGAACACTGGTGTTCCACAGGGCTGTGTGCTGAGCCCCCTCCTCTACTCCCTCTTCACCTATGACTGCACACCTGTACATGGTACTAACAACCTCATCAAGTATGCAGATGATACAACGGTGATTGGCCTCATCAGCAACAACGATGAGTCGGCCTACAGGGAGGAGGTCCAGCACTTAGCAGCATGGTGCGCTGACAACAACCTGACCCTTAACTCCAAGAAGACCAAGGAGTTCATTGTAGACTTCAGGAAGTCCAGGGGCGGCACGCACTCCCCCATCCACATTAACGGTACGGAGGTGGAACGTGTTTCTAGCTTCAGGTTCCTGGGAGTCAACCTCTCCGACGACCTCTCTTGGACCCACAATACCTCAACTCTGATCAAGAAGGCTCACCAGCGTCTCTTCTTCCTGAGGAGACTGAAGAAGGTCCATCTGTCTCCTCAGATCCTGGTGAACATCTACCGCTGCACCATCGAGAGCATCCTTACCAACTGCATCACAGTTTGGTATGGCAACTGCTCTGTCTCCGACCGGAAGGCATTGCAGAGGGTGGTGAAAATTGCCCAACGCATTACCGGTTCCTCGCTCCCCTCCATTGAGTCTGTCCAAAGCAAGCGTTGTCTGCGGAGGGCGCATAGCATCACCAAGGACCTCTCTCACCCCAACCATGGACTGTTTACCCTCCTACCATCCGGGAGGCGCTACAGGTCTCTCCGTTGCCAAACCAGCAGGTCAAGGAACAGCTTCTTTCCGGCGGCTGTCACGCTACTCAACAACGTACCTCGGTGACTGCCAATCACCCCTCCCCCGGACACTTATTGTTATTTATTCAAATCATTTGCTGTGTCGCTCTTCCAGGGAGATGCTAAATGCATTTTGTTGTCTCTGTACTGTACACTGACAATGACAATTAAAATTGAATCTGAATCTGAATCTAACGGTAGGGCCTCGTGGCCTGAAAAATGGCACTTTCCTGGCCGGCTGCCTGGTCGAGATGTGTGACCGCATGAGTCCCACCGTTTTAGCGTGGTCATCCAGCTCCTTGACCCTCTTCGGGAGGTCTTCCCCGAACAACTGTCTGGGTGGCGGTGTAGGAGGTGCTTTGCACAACCCAGCAAATTTTAGGTTCAGCGTGGGTTTGATGACGCTCTTCCTGAAGGAGTTTATCTCATACTGTGTGGTGCACAGTAGAGCCAGAGCATCCTCCTGCTCGATGCTCAGATCCTCCCCGTCCACCAACCGAGCAAACGCGGTAATCCCAGCAGTGAGCAGCTTCAGGATCCGCTGGAGCTTCATCTCCTGGGTCCTGATCCCTGGGCTGATGTTGCCCCAGATCGGCGTATTGACGATGGGCACGTTGAGGGAGTTGCAGTTAGCTGGGGCTTTGTGCCTATTTATGGCCTCCGACAGGACCTCCTCCTGGAGCTGATGGTTTGTCAGGAAGTCCACGGTGGCAGCCAGTTTGGGGTTGAGGGGTAGTCCTGACGTCTCCGACAATGCAAATTTTGTTGCTAAATCCAGGAGCTCCTCCTGAGGGGCCTCCGATGTAGCTGGTGCATGGCCCAAAATGTCCTCATCCTCCGGCTGTCTCAGGCTTCCTGCTGACGATGGTGATATCTCCCTGTGCCCTCTGGAGCTAGATGTTTCCTGCCTCTGATTTTGTTGCAGGAGAAGTTCCAACATCCGCTCCATCCTGTCAATACGCCCTTCGCCCTTCGAACCCGGGCGGTCGGAGTCCTCATGTTCTGCGGAACTGCTGAGCCTCCGGTCATCGGCCCGTACCTCGTCGAGGTAATCTCGGTGCCGGAAGCTGTCGCTACCAGCCGCCGCAGTGAAGCTGAGCGATTCCCGCGCGGATCCGCTCAAACGCCTCCTTTTGGCGGAGCTCGATCCCGCTACCTCAGAGGGCAAACATGGTGATAAGTCGGTACCCGATGCCTCGGCGTGGTGACCCGACATCCGCGCGGGCTTGCTGACTGCCCTAATCCTGGGCCTAGACGGCGTACGGTCCCGTCCTCCCATCCACGGGGGACTCGGTGACCGTGGCGGGACTCCACCCGAATGACTCTTCCTAGTCTTGGTGGCTGGTGAGTCGACACTGGTCCTTACAGGTCTCCCAGTGGACTTGAGTCCCGCCAATTCACCAGTCCGCAATCTAGCGGCAGGTGATACATTTGCCCGTGAAGGGCTAGGTTTGCGGGGCCATCCCTCCCTCTCCTCCGAGGGCTCAGGGAGAAGGGCCGTGCGGCAGCACGTGAACCCTGTTTGCCCTGGTCGACCAACGAGCCTGTTGGTAACAGTGATACGGAGTCAGGGTCAACCTGCTCCGGTGGCACACCGAAATCCTGTTCCGTGGGATCCTCGCTGGAGCTCCGGTGTATCGGCGGGTCGGGTCCTGTAGCAACAGGGCTCCCCGACTTCCTCGCCCTTTTCCCGGCCTGACTCGCAGGTGTAGCCGTTGATGAGGGCTCCGGGATGGGTGGCCGGCGACTCCTGGCGGACGTACTATGGCCCTTGTTCTTCCCGTCCATGTTCCTGTTGAGAGAAAAACACTCACAACAGAAACCAACCAACTCAAGGTTAGTTTCACTTACCTGAGCGGCTCCTTATGAAGGGCTGGTGGTGAGCCGCGCTCCACCTCCAGCCGTCGACTGCAATGCGTTGCGACGATGTCACGCATGCGTGCTGGCGGGTTCTTCACAAAGTCACTCACGTGACTCCGAAATGAAATCAATGCCTGAGTGTTTGTGATGCTGTGGATTAGATGATAAATACTGTACAATGCATTCACTAAGGTGATAATCAGGCAGATTCCTGAGGATGGAAATAAATAGAACAGTGCAATTGACATTTCACTCATTGTTAGTGGAGGTGTCTGAGAGTATGTTTTGACAATTTACTGTGGGATTGAGGTCAGAGTAGTTGTATAATACACATTCAGGTGAATGTGCAACCTTAACACTTTTTCTGACCTGAAAGGTCTGTGGCAATGTACCCAAGGAGATGTATTCCTCCTGTCGTTTAACTCCAGAGCAATCTTCAACTCCTTCTTTGCATGGGAGGCAGGTATCTTCCTTTATTACAAAAGAGGATTTCCTTCCTCAGCCTAAAGTCTGAAGAAGGGCTTCAACCTGAAATGTCGTCTGTCAGCCTCCCTCAATTGATGCTGCCTGTCCTGCTGAATTCCTACAGCAATTTGCTTTTTTACTCAAGATTCCAACATCTGAAGAGTCTTTTTTTCTCTGGATTTTCCTCTCCTGTTTTCAACTCCACCCAACAGCACATCAGGTGCTGCGTCACTGACATCAGGCACAACCTTTGACAATCCTTAGTATATTGCTTCTAAATTCAGGGTGATCTCTTTAAACTTCTTTCTGTGGCACCCAGCATACTCTTGCCCCACTGCTACTGGATAACATGCCTTAACAATTTCCTGCCCGACTACAGGAAGAGGACATCAATCTCTCCAATTTGCTCACTACTACCTTCAGTGCCAAACTAGAGAAACAGAGGGGATGCTCCCCATTGAGTCCAGGTCAGATTCAACAGTGAGTGAGCAACTGAGAGGTGGAGCAGCACAGTAGATTTAAAATGCAGCCATTAGTGTCCAGGGGTGAATGCTCTTAGTGATGTATAATATGAACTCGGGAGTGGCCACTTTGTGTGTCAGGGTGGCACAATGATGCAGCAGTAGAGTCGCTGCCTCACAGTGCCAGAGACCCAGGTTCCATCCTGACTACGGATGCTGTCTATACTGAGCTTGGATGTTCTCCCCGTGACCGCATGGGTTTTCCCCAGGTACTCCGGTTTCCTCCCACATTCCAAAGATGCACAGCTTTGTAGGTTAACTGGCTTCAGTAAAAATTGTAATTTGTCCATAGTGTGCGGGAGAGTGTTAGTGTGTGGGGATTGCGGGTCAGCACAGACTCGGTGGACCGAAGAGTCTGTTTCCGCGTTGTATCTCTAAACTAAACTAAACTAGACTAAAGGTGGAGTGCTGTGTTTGAGGGTGAGTGTTTTGGCTTAAGAGCCTTCAGCAAGGAGGCTGAGCGGAGGAACAAGGTAAGATAGGTAAGATTTTTGTTTCTCATCAGTTCATTATTCTTCGTGCAGTTAGGACACTTGTATGCTCCTCCAGCAGGGTTTGGCAGATCAGGGAAACTTCCAGTGTCCATGAGGACTATTCCTTTGGGAAGTGTGTCCAGCTACTACTCTTGGGAGACTGGAGCTGTAGGGGGATGACTCAGATTCGTCTGGGAGACTGAGAGCACCATAGATGGGAGTTATGGTGAGATAGTCAAAACTAAGTTGCAGGCAGAAAGTAGATGGATGACCACCAGGAAGGAGAAAGGGAGGAGGCAGAGAGTGCAGGAATCCCTGATCTGATCTGATTATTATCTGATCTGATGGGATAGCATCCACAGCAAAGCTTTACTCTGTACCTTATACATGTGGCAATAATAAACCTATACTTAAAACTAAAACAAGACAAGAAGAATACAAAACAGACTGCAGACTCTGTGGCAGCAAACACGACCCCAGGTTGGTATGTTGTCTCCCTGGTGCCAAGGTTCAAGATATCTCAGAGAGGCTCCTCAGATGCCAGATGCCATTGCGGGCATTGGTAAAAATGCCATAGGTAGGTAGAAGAATCTCTGCTTAAAATGTTGCAGGCCCAAGTGCAATTTATGCTGGGCAGTTCCAACTAGCGCTGACTGATGGCTCCCATTGTGAAAATCAAAACTGAGTGCAATTTCATCCACACGTCATATGCTATTTATTGCCAAGGTTCGGGTAGGGAAATTGTTCAGTGAGCACTCGTGCAGAGTGTACCCTTGCTGAGTGCCTCGCCCCCTCTTTTGACTGATCTTTGTGATCGCTATTCAATCACTGACAAATGTGCTTCAAAGGAACACTCCCCAAGTCTGGGAGCGACCACTTAGTGAAGTTCCATGGTAAAGTCTCCGAGCGGTAGGCACACCACTTTAACAACTTTAAAGAGCTTTGAAAAACAGCAAAATACAGATCACAGCGAAAGACAG
This sequence comes from Raja brachyura, assembly GCA_963514005.1. The sequence continues at coordinate 98,839,178 of OY740782.1, read as the reverse complement.
TAGGAGTGCAATCAGTAGCCAACATGCATGTCGTAGATGGTCTCTTTAAACAACGCTGTTGCCATTGGACAGAATCTAGCTGAGCTCGGATTAGGGAACGTGACATTCACTACAGTGAGGTACAATAGGACAGCAGTGGCATTGTTTTACATGCATGTCAAGATCTGTACACCAGACTGATAGCCGATTGTAGCTGCACACATTCTATGATGACTGTCAATAAGGTGGACAGCACAACCTACACAAAAACATAGCTGTGACATTTCAGTACCATTAAGCACATGGAGGCCTGCTAACGATCCACATTTTTTAACCATTATCCATGCCTTCCACTGATCCTGACAGTGCCAGTTTTGATGCTTTGTGAAAGTCTCAACAAGTCAATCATAACCTCTTCAGTTTGGAAGGGATTGCAAGAAATCACCAGCTTCAAGAGGAAACCCTGCCTCCCCCCCCCCCCCCCCCCCCGCAATGACCAATTATCTGAACGAGTTCTACTGCAGGTTCAATAAACAGAAACTTCCACTCCCCCCCCCCCTCCCCAATCACCACGTCACACCTTCTCACAGCTTGACTCCAGTCTGCAAAGACTGGACCCTTCCCCACCCACTCCTCTCCAATCACCACTTCACACCCACTTACAGCTTGTCTTCAGTCTGCAAAGACTGGGCCCTTTCCCACTCACCCCTCTCCAATCAACACTTAACACCCACTTACAGCCTGCCTCCAGTCTGCAAAGACTAGGACCTCGTCAAGCACCCACCCCCTCCTTGCTGCCCAACATCAGTCTGGCCACTTCTCCATCGCCAATAATAGACATTGAGGAGGTGGAGAGGCTGTACAGAAGACAGAAAAGCCGGAAGTCTCCAGGACAGGATAATGTTTCCCCTTCTGCCCTCAAGCTCTGTGCCGAACAACTGGCGCCGATCTACACAGATATTTTCAACCAGCCCCTGCAAACCTGTACTGTCCCTGCCTGCTTCAAAGTCTCCACTATTGACCCTGGACCCAAAGAGACAGGGATTACTGGTCTTAATGACTTCAGACCTGTTGCACTGACCTCTGTAGGCATGACGACCCTTGAGAGATTTGCGCAGCTGAAAAATATCACAAACCCCCTGCTGGACCTTCTGCAGTTTGCATACCAGGGCAATAAATCAGTGGATGACGCAGTCAACCTAGGCCTGCACTTCATCCTCCAGCACCTGGACCGCCAGAGGACAAATGCAAGGATTTTGTTTGTGGATTTTAGCTCTGCATTCAACACCATTGTGCCAGAGCTACTACACTCCAAAGTCGCGTAGTTGACTGTGCCTGAACCCCTCTGTCAGTGGATCACCAACTTCCTGACAGACAGGAAACAGTATGTGAGGCTGCAAAAGCACATCTCGGACCCGCAGACCCTCAGCATAGGAGCACCGCAAGGCTGCGTACTTTCCCCTCTCCTTTACTCTCTTTACACTAATGACTGCACCTCCACCGACTCCTCTGTCAAGCTTCATAAGTTTGCGGATGACACAACCCTGATTGGACTGATCCATGATGGGGAGGAATCTGCCTACAGACAGGAAGTGACACAGCTGGCATCCTGGTGCCATCACAACAACCTGGAGTTCAATGCTCTTAAGACAGTGGAATTGATTGTAGACTTTAGGAGACCTCACCCTCCGCTCCCCCACTCACCATTAATGACACCACAGTCACATGTGGAGTCTTTTAAGTTCCTTGGAAATCATCTCCAATTACCTGAAATGGGAAGCCACAATCGACTACACAGTCAAAAATGCCTAACGGAGGATGTACTTCCAGCAGCAGCTGAGGAAACACAATCTGCCACAGGCAATGATGGTCCAATTATATACTGCCATCGTAGAGTCTGTGCTCACCTTCTCTATCATGGTCTGGTTTGGCTCAGCCACCAAACACGACATCCGGAGGCTGCAGCAAATCATTCGATCAGCTGAGAAGATTGTTGGCTGCAAACTTCCCCCCATTGACGAACTGTACACTGCAAGGACCAGGAAGTGAGCGGGCAAGATCATCTCTGACCCCCCCCTCACCCTGGCCACGAACTCTTTGAAGCACTTCCCTCTGGAAAGCGACTCCGGACTGTCAAAGCCGCCACAGCCAGACATAAAAACAGCTTTTTTTCCACGAGCAGTAGCTCTATAACCAAAAGCCTGTAGCCTCCTTTTGCTCTGGTATTTTATTTCATTCACATGTTTAAACTATGATGTTTTATTCTTAATGTTTTAATATTTGATGTTTTATTTTTAATTGTTACTGTATGTCGTGTTGTTACTTGCGAGTGGAGCACCACGGTGAATTCCTTGTATGTGTGCATACTTGGCCAATAAACATTAATTAATTAATTAATTCATTAATTCATTCATTCAAAAAATAAAGCAGTTTAGATGTAAACCTATTTGACACCAGTTAGGCAACTTGTTACCAGCTCTTATCGCACTCTCCAATGCTTGCATAAAAGAGTTCTATGATATTAACTGGTTAACTGTTTGCTTTTAGAATCTATCATAGCAATTTTTGATTGACTTTACCACATGCGTTCTGAAAATTCATTACATTTGGTGTCAATAGTTAAATTTAATTTTTTTTAACTTTGCTCTAGTGCGAAATCTGTGAGAGCAAAAATGAACAGTCTTTTGAAATGTGTAGGAAGGAACTGCAGATGCTGGTTTACACCAAATACAGACATGACATGCTTGGGCAGCTTACAACTCAGCAGTATGAATATTGATTTTTTCCAACTTCAAGTAACCCTTGCTTTCCCTCTCTCCCTGTCCAAACCCCACCCCAGTTTTCCGACTAGTTTCATCGTCCCCCAATTAATTTTATTGTTTGTATGCATCTATGTCACCTTTCCCTCACCCAACAATGAACCATTCTATATCTCCTTGATCATCGTCTGCTTTAATCAGTCATTTTCAAAACATTACCCTTCCATATCTTGTTTCCCTCTCCCCTGACTCAGTCTGAAGAAGAGTCTCGACCTAAAATGTCACCCATTCCTTCTCTCTAGAGATGCTGCCTGTCCCACTGAGTTACTCAGCATTTTGTGTCTATCTTGATAGCCTGTCAAAATACTTGAGTTCATGATAGAGAGTAAATTGCCATTGAGAATAAATCATCACATCATTTATTGCAGTTATTTTTGTTTATTTCTTAAAAGCTTGATGATAATTTCACTGCCCAACTTTTTTCTTACACTTTTTTTTCATTAAATTAGTAACATTAAATTATTCATTTGGTTTTGATCATCAGTTTCCTTGAGTAAATCTGCTTAAATTTGATCCTGTCAAGTTGGTTGTGTGTTAAATTAGCTAGAGTAGCTAATTTATCATGATGGAAATATAAATTGCTCTTTCTAAGTTTCCCCCAGTCTAGTTTCAGTAAAAAATCACTGAGTCAAGCACTTGCGCATCTATACCTCTTAATGTTCTCCTTGGTTGCTTTCCACCAGAGTGTGGGCGAGTCAAAGAGGGGCTTCACCGTTCTCCAACATGCGTAGCCCTTCTTTAGCTCCTCGATGTTCTCTGTGGTCACCAGCTTCATGTTTAAGTTCCACGTCCCTCTGCCTGCCTTCCGGTCCTTCTGTAGGTGACAGTAAGCCTGAAGGAGGCAGTGGTCGGAGAAGAACACTGGTGTGAGCTCAGTGTGTCTCACCGTGACGGCCTTCGTTGTGAAGACAAAGTCTATCCGAGATCGGGTTAAACCGTCCGATCTCGACCAGGTGAACCGCGGCTGGGACCCGCCTGCAGGGTCGCTGAAGGCATCGCTTTGCGTCTTTTACCATCTCCATCAGGAACTTGGACGTGCTGTCCAGTCTGCTGTCGACACTGCCGGATCGTCCAGCCGCATCAATGATACAGTTGAAGTCACCGGCCAGAACGAGCTGCCGGGACGTGGCCAACAGCACTGGGAGCTGCTGGAGAACGGCCAGCCGCTCGCTCTGCATGGGTGAGGCATATACATTAATCAGCCGGAGCAGAGAGCCATGGTGCATAACATCCGCCACAAGGAGACGCCCCCCAACCACCTCCCTGACCTCAGTAATGGCGAAGTTCCCTCCCCGCAGCAAAATCCCCAGGCCGGAAGCATGACAGTCATTGCCCCCTGACCACACCGACAGTCCGTGGGGCCACCATCGCGACCACCTCTTATAGCAGCGGACGTGTGGCAGCCCGCACTCCTGAAGAAAAGTCACATCTGCCTTGACCTTGGCCATGTACTGTAAGGCATTTACACATCGCGCAGTGCTCTTTATACTGCTCTTTACACGTTTAAAGATGCCAGTTTGAGCTCCATTGTCTTTAGAGTCACTGACCATTTCCGTGTCCCCTCTTTCCCACCGCTTTGGTGAATTGCCTCAGCTTTCCTGGGCTCAGGAATCCAGCGGTGAGGTGGGTTTCATGTGGCGTAACCAAAGGTGTCGTTGGGGGGGGGGCCTTCTCGTTCCACCCCCTTTTGGGCACGCCGCTTCCTCCGTCTCCTTTAGCTGGGTCACGGTGCCTGAAACCAGAAACCCGGAGCTGGGGCCCAACGGCCTCTGCGCTGCTCCCGGTTGCCCCAGGCTGGGGCCCGTTGGCCACTGCAATGCTCCCGGTCGCCCAGAGCTGGTGCCCATCGGCCGCTGTGATGATCCCTGTCTCCAGGGGCTGGAGCCCCTTGACCGCTGCACTGCTCCCGATGTCCTGGGGCAGGGGCCCATTGGCCGCTGTGATGATCCCTATCTCCAGGGGCTGGAACCCCTTGACCGCTGCACTGCTCCCGCTGTCCTGGAGCTGGAACCCCTTGACCGCTGCACTGCTCCCGCTGTCCTGGGGCTGGAACCCCTTGACCGCTGCACTGCTCCCGCTGTCCTGGGGCTGGAGCCCTTCGGCCGCTTCTCTGCTTTCAATCTCCTGGGGCTGGGAGGTGAACATCGTGGCCTCTCTCTTCTCCTCTCCCGTTTTCTTCCTCTGCCTCCATCATTGGGACTTCCCGGTCGCCTCATCCTCCGACGAGGAGGAGAGGTTGCTGCCTTCAGTAAGAGAAAGACACCTTTTTTGGGGTTTACTTTTGGACTTACCAGTCCTTTCCAGCCTCGGCTCTTTGGGCTGAACCCTCTGCTTCTCGTACTTCACCGTTGTCCATTTCTCCTTCTGTTCCCCCTCATCCATCGACTCTCCCTCCTGGGCAGGATGCTGGGCATCTCCTTCTGGCACTAGGGGCCTCAAAGTGGTTGGGCTGTCCACTTCCATGTTCCATCTTTCTGCTGGGGTCTTGGCAATGGTGGGTGTTGGCTCGCCCACCTTGGGGGTGCTGGCAGCAGCCCCTCTTGTCACCTGTGCATAGGTGCAGGCTCTTTTAGCGCAAGCCCTGTAAAGGTGGCCTGCCTCCCCGCACAGGTTGCAGTTCTTGCTGGCCTGACAGTCCTTTGTCTCATGGCCCTCCATCTTGCAGTTTTTGCATACAACTGCAGTGCATTGGGCCATCACATGCCCAGGCTTATTACATTTCCTGCACAGCCTGGGTTGCCCTACGTAGCTCAGGTATCCTCAGTTTCCTCCAATTGCGAAAACCGAGGGGGGGTGGACGATTTCTCCATCTTTGTCCACCCTCAGCTTCACCTTAACTTGCCGCTTGCTTGTCCAAATCCTGTGTATGTCCTTCACGTCCACACAGTTCTCTGTTCCCTCAATGCAGCGAACAAGGAAGGTGAGGACATCCACCACGGGCACATGTGGGTTGAACATGTGCACCGTGATGAACCTTTCCTTCTGGGTGGGGAGGGTGAAGAGCGGCTGCACTTTTAGCAGCGACAGCGGAGCTTCATTCCCCCTCTCCCGGAAGTCTTCCATCACCTTCTGCCATCCCGTTGGATACTTGAAGGTAACATCAAAATATCCATTACCTGGGAAATCCTGGAGGCAGTAGATGTCCTTGGCCTCAAATTTGCAGGCCTCTAGCAAGACCTTCTTCACAAATAGGTCTCGTGAGAAGGGGGTCCCCTTGCTGAGGTCCTTCATGCTTATTCTCAGGGTATTCCAAATACCCTGTACTCCTGCTCTTGCTGCTGCTGACATTGTGACTGAATGAGGTGTTAGGTTGGTCACCCAACCAGCATGGATCCACCTCTAAGCCCATAGCCAAACGACTCCTCGTCAACAATTTTGCTCCGCAATCCACGGCCCTTGTCCCCAAGGGACCGCCAGAACTGTTCTAATAAGAACAGATCGTCTCTTTCAATAAGAACAGATACTACACTTGATCTTAGCCAAAAGACACTCCAGATTTTTATATTTCAAAATAGACTTTATTCAAGTAATAAATATATACAATACATCAACCGTGCGAAAAATCCATCCGACATTTTCGGAGGCAATATAAATTGTTCCATACAGTCTATACACATTTTTCAAATTTTGCGAATCGATCCCCCACCCGTGCCACTCATGTGGCCCCCCGGCATGGTATACCTTCCCTTATTTTAAGGGGCGTCTCCACCATACCGTGCCCCCCATGTCCAGCAGCGGAAGGACCTTAGACTGTGGCCCTCCCCCACCGAGCCTTGGCGTTGGCTGTACCGAGCTTCAGTGCGTCCCTCAGCACGTACTCCTGCAGTCTGCAGTGGGCCAGTCGGCAACATTCCCCGACGGACATCTCACTCTGCTGGGTGGTGAACAACGCTCGGGCAGACCAGAGAGCGTCTTTCACCGAGTTGATAACCCTCCAGCAGCACTTGATGTCAGTCTCTGAATGTGTCCCTGGGAACAGTCCGTAAATCACAGAGTCCTCTGTGACGGAGCTGTTTGGAATAAAGCGTACCAGGGACCCTTGCATTTTTCTCCAGACTCTTTGGGCAAATCCACACTCTGCAAAGAGGTGGGCAACCGTCTCCACTCCATAGCAGCCGTCCCGAGGGCAGCGTGCGCTGGTAGTGAGGTTCCGACGGTGCAGGAAGGATCTGACTGGGAGGGCTCCCCTCACCGCCAGCCAAGCCAGGTCTTGGTGCTTGTTGGTGAGTTCTGGCGATGAAGCATTTTTCCAGACAAGCTGGGCAGTCTGCTCAGGGAACCACGCCACCGGGTCCATCGAGTCCTTTCCCTGCAGTGCCTGCAGGACATTCTGTGCTGACCACTGCCCAATGGACATGTGGTCAAAGGTGTTGGTCCGGAAGAACCTTTCCACAGACGACAGATGGGGCGGCAGTGTCCAGCTGACTGGCACCTTGCGTGGCATCTGCGCCAGGCCCACCCTTCGCAACACTGGGGACAGGTAGAACCTCAGCAAGTAGTGACACTTGGTGCCCACGTGCCTTGGCTCTACACTCCGCCTGATGCAGCCACACACGAAGGTGGTCATCAGGATGAGGGCGACGTTGGGCATGCTTTTACCCCCGTTGTCTGCTGACTTGTACATTGTGGCCCGTCGCACCCGGTCCATCCTCGACCCCCAGATGAACTGGAAGACGGCCCGGGTGATCCCTGTGGCGTAGGAAGGAGGGACAGGCCACACCTGTGCCAAGTACAGCAGGCCCGAGAGCACCTCACACCTGATGACCAAATTCTTTCCCGTTATGGAGAGGGAGCGTTGCCTCCATAGCTCCAGCTTCTTCCCCACCCTGGCTATCCGCTCCAGCCAATTCTTGTTACATGCCTCAGCCCCCCCGAACCAGATCCCCAGCACCTTCAAGAAGTCAGGCTTGATGGTGAAGGGGACGGAAGATCTGTCGGGCCAGTTGCCAAAGAGCATGGCCTCGCTCTTCCTGCGGTTCACCCTGGCTCCCGTGGCCGACTCAAACTGGTCGCAGATACTAATCAATCTGCGGACCGACCCTGGATCCGAGCAGAAGACAGCGACATCGTCCATGTACAGGGAGGTTTTTACTTGAATGCCCCCACTGCCGGGCAGTGTCACTCCTCTAATGCTCGCATCCTTCCTGATGGATTCGGCAAAGGGTTCAATACAGCAGACAAACAAGACAGGTGAGAGAGGGCAACCCTGCCTGACTCCAGACCTTACAGGGAAACTGTCTGATTCCCACGCATTGATGTGGACTGCACTACGGATGTCGGTGTAGAGCAGATTTATCCAATTCCTGATTCCCTCCCCAAAACCCATTTTGGAGAGCACGTCCCTCATGTACGTGTGCGAAATCCTGTCAAAGGCCTTCTCCTGGTCCAAGCTGACTAGGCAGGCATCCACCCATCTGTCCTGCACGTAGGCGATGGTATCTCTCAGCAGCGCTAGGCTGTCTGAGATTTTCCTGCCAGGTACAGCACAAGTTTGGTCCGGGTGGATCACCTGTCCCAGAGCAGACTTGACCCGGTTGGCGATGGCCTTAGACAGGATCTTGTAGTCTACATTCAAGAGTGTTATGGGTCTCCAATGTTTTATGTCCTTCATCTCCCCCTTCTGCTTGTAGAATAGGGTGATGTTGCCCTTCCTCATGGAGTCTGACATACTACCAGCTAGAAGCATGTCGTTGTACACTTCTAGCAGGTCCGGGCCCATCAAGTCCCACAGAGCCGAATACAACTCGGCCGGTAAGCCATCGCTTCCGGGAGTTTTACTCGAGTCAAAGGAACGGATGGAGCCAGTCAGCTCCTCTAGGGTCAGTGGTTGGTCCAGACTCTCCCGCTTGCTGTCCTCCAAGACCTCCGTGATCGAGGACAGGAAGTTCTGGGAGGAGGTACTGTCTATGGCCTTTTGGTCACACAAATCTGTGTAAAAGGATTTGCAAATCCTCAGCATGTCTGTGTGTGCGGATGCTACCGAGCCGTCCTCCTCCCTAAGGCTGTTCATCACAGAGCTCCCCCTGTGAACCTTATGGAAGAAGAAACGTGAGCACGTCTCATCCTGCTCCACATGGCGGACCCTGGATCGGAAGATGATCTTGGAGGATTCAGAGGTAAAGTGCCGAGCTTGCCGGTCATTTCACGTCTCTAAGTTCCTCCTTCACATCCACCCCTCTCGACTGCAGAAGGAGCAGTTGTTGCAAATCTGTCTGGAGTTGGCACAATTCCCTCTGACTCTGTCTTGCTCTCTGAACCCCTTTACTTATGAAGAACCTCTTAATGTTCTTCTTGGTTGCTTCCCACCAGAGTGTGGGAGAGTCAAAGAGGGGCTTCACCGTTCTCCAACATGCGTAGTCCCTCTTTAGCTCCTCGATGTTCTCTGTGGTCAACAGCTTCATGTTTAATTTCCACGTCCCCCTGCCTGCCTTCCGGTCCTCCTGTAGGTGACAGGAAGCCTGAATGAGGCAGTGGTCGGAGAAGAACACCGGTGTGAGGTCAGTGTGTCTCACCGTGACGGCCTTCGTCGTGAAGACAAAGTCTATCCGAGATCGGGCTAAACCGTCCGATCTCGACCAGGTGAACCGCGGCTGGGACCCGCCTGCAGGGTCGCTGAAGGCATCGCGCAGCTTTGCATCTTTTACCATCTCCATCAGGAACTTGGACGTGCTGTCCAGTCTGCTGTCGGCACTGCCGGATCGTCCAGCCGCATCAATGATGCAGTTGAAGTCACCGGCCAGAACGAGCTGCCGGGACGTGGCCAGCAGCACTGGGAGCTGCTGGAGAACGGCCAGCCGCTCGCTCTGCGTGGGTGAGGCATACACATTAATCAGCCGGAGCGGAGAGCCACGGTACATAACATCCACCACAAGGAGCCGCCCCCCAACCACCTCCCTGACCTCCAGATGGTCACGCAGTCCTAAGCGCTCTCCCAGAAGATCGACAAAAGACCTCGTGGCAGCAGACTTTTATAGGTCCCCGGACCTTGAGGGGCCGAACCACATGGGGGTGGTCTCTTTACAATCCAATTACAGATATATATTAACCCCATACGTGACAGACATTTCCCTAAGCCAATAATATGGTGGCTAATACATTGTGTCCGAACAGTGTTTCTCAAAGGAAAGGAACATCGTAATATGTGCCCTGATTTGCAAGAAAACCAGGCAAGGCTCAATACCTAATCCAATCAACATTCAGCAAAGTAAAGTTTAGCAACATTATTTACAATGTGCATGTCTGGTTTGCATTCATCCAATCCATTCTATGCATTTTGCACCTAATTATCAGCTCTGATCTAGGCTCCAGACAAACTGGCACTATTCTGCAGCTTGTCCCATTTCTACAGAGAGCACTTTTAAATTGACCAAATGGCCTAGCATCCCTGAAGCCTTTACTCAATTTTAGGGTTCCGACCTTACCAATTTGACCAGGATTAACATTCCTTCCTTTTTATCATGTATGATAACCCATCATTTATGATAACCAAATAATCAAATAATCAGCTAACCGGACATACATATGCGTGTCCATTACATTTCCCATCTATCAACAACACAAGATGATGATGCTTCTTCCGAGAAACTTGTCAATCTTCCCAAGTTTTCGTGGGCGTAGCTTTACAATTTCCCAGTATCCATGTTGTTGCCCATTCTTCCATTCCTTTCCATAGTCGAACCTATAACCTATAATTCCTGAAAAACTTGGGACAAAGCAAGTTACCATTCACGTACTAATGCTTTCACAAAAACATTCACTGTAATTCTGCAATACTATCCCTTTTCCATTTCACTATCACTGTCTCTATTATATTCTGATTCCTATTTCTATTCTGTTCCCTAATATACCCTTTACTATTCTAGGATCCAATCCGCCCTCTCCACATTCACACAATTTTACAATATGTATACCTGATGATGGTTTCTGATATAAATTTCAGCTGGGTTAAGTCCAGATTTCCCAGCAGGCATGACTTTTTTAAAGAAAACCATGATAAATGTTCCAATTTAACCACATTCAGTCTCAGCCTTTAATTTACTATTTTATGTTTCAATGTCCATCTCATCCTTCTCATTCCATAGCATTGTGGCTGATAACACAATTCCATTCCAATTTCTGTGGAATTCCCAGCAATTCAAATTTAAACAATCAATTTCCATATGTTGTCAATTCTATCACAAATCCAATTAAGAATGCCTAATCCGGGGACAATTTCTTTCCAACTTGATAATAGAAACCGCTTTACCAAGGGTTAAACAATTTAGATCCATCGGTTAAATATATTGACTCTGGTATCTCCACACTCATTCAAGTTTCACCTTTTAATTCACTAGGTTTCTCCTCCAGTACTTCTTCCTTAGTATTTTGGCTCAGCTCTCAGTCTAGGGGTGCTCGTTTATACTAGTTTCATTTTATCTCTAAGTAGCTCTTTCTGGATGGTTAGTGTTGGGTTTCTGAGGGGAACTCATAAACTTTCAGTTTACCTCTTCATTTTATACCTCATCCTTCCGTTTCCAGGGCATGTCTTAATTCCTGATATCTGCTAGGGTCTGTCCCTTTCTTGATAGTAACTAAATAGTCCCGTTCCAGCTTCGATTATCCCCCTATGGGTGAGACAAGAGAAGAATGCCATCAACAGTCAATTCTCTAACAATTTTTAAGACTATATCCCATAAGCCCTCTTTAAATCATTTTATTTATAACTAAATTTAGGTGCAAAGTGAGTATTTTGCCCCAAACCTCAAATCCAGTTCTTTAAAGAGGAGTTTGGCCCAATAGTCGTTACACATTGTCAGTGTTGTTTCTCTAAGAAAGATTAGATAGTGTCCTTTACTTTCCTTCCTTTTCTGGCTTCAAAAGCTAGATGATGTTAAAATTGGGCACTGGGGTAGGTCTCTTCTTCTTCTCTGATGTCAGTTTCAAGGGAGTAGAGGCACTGAGGAGCAGCTTTCTCTGTCTGTTGGCCTTTCCAGATTTGTCTTAAAGGGGTAGGACAGTATCATTGCCTCCTACTTGTTGATTACTGTTTCTGGGGAGCTACATTATCTTTGCTGCCTTCTGCCCGTTCTCAAGGGGTCTGTATATTCTTTACCTCACTCCGCAGATAGTATGTTGTCAATTATACTGTCCTGCAGGCACAAACTCAGTAACACAGTAGCATAATAACTTCTTTCCCCACTCCCGTACCTCCTGCACAAGAAGTTTGTTTCTTCTCTCCCTGGTGCCATTCTTTCTCACACCAGCCACTATGTTCCTTTTCTTACTTTCTTTATTGCCCCTTTGATTTTTCTTCTGTCCTGCTACATTCTGTCTTCTCACTGGGCACTCCTTGCTCCAATGACCTAATTGAGTACAGTTGCAACAAGCTCCTTGATTTACAATGCTCTTTGCTCTAAGGGGTTTTCTGGGACAGTCATAAGGTTGCTTACAATTTTCTTTTATGTGATCTTCACTTTTTACTACAATATTGTGGGGAACTTACTCCATTTTGATTTTTTAAGTTACCTGATTGGTCCATGTATAATTTTGAAAACCGGTCTAGAAATTCATCTGCTCCTTCACCCTTTTCTCGTTTTATTTCCAGAATTTGTTTTAAATCGCTTTGTTTCTGAAGCTTTTTTGCAAGGGCCTTCAAAACAGCCTCTTCTCTTACACTGTCATCAATTACTACATTTGCCAAGGCTTCATAAGTTGGGTGTTCTTGGGCTACTAGAAATTTGGTATTTTCAACTGGAGTAATTAGCTGTTCTATGGTCTCCCACAAATACCGGGAATCTGCATGACATACACGCATTGTGGTTCTTAAATAATCTATCAAAGCAGCAGGTGACTTCTTCCTATCAGGTATTCTATTTAGTACTGCCATTATTTAATGGGGCTGCCACGGAGTATGAACGTCTGTGGCACGGGGATTATTCATACTTACAGCACTGGTCAAATCCGCTGTATCCGCCCCTTCCCTTATTGGGAACTGCCTATGGAATATCTGTTTAATTTGTAAACTTTTGGTTACATCAAAATCTATATCGGAATCTTCAATCACTGTCTCACCCTCAGATGAATCTTCCTGTTCGCTAGGGGTTCACGGTACCTTCTAAATGATTTATTTCCTTCTCTAACTGCTCGTTCAACTTGTCTAGGGGTATGCTCTTCTTTCTTCTTAACTAATTGAGTTCTTTTTCTAGCTTGGCTTCTAGTACTGTGAACTCTAGGACTGTCTGTAATGGACGGAGCGGTCGGTTTTGAGGAAGTCTGTGCCATGGAATTTGATTGTCTATTCTGGTCCCAAGCTCCGCAATGTGCATCTAAGGTATTGGGATCATAAGATGTATAAGGTGCTTGGCCTGAATTCCTAATTTTAACGCTCTCCCAATCTTCCAAATAATCATCTCCTTCCCCCTCGAAGTCAACAAATACAAATATTTAATTCAAATGCACTTTTATTCAATTATCTAACACCCAAAAACTTTAAGCACTCACACAAGTAGCAATAAAGATAGAGTCCGCAAACTTAACACACTCTAAATATTTACTTTCTAGACCATTCTTCAGACCTGAAGACTGAGTCTGAAGAGTCACGACCCGAAATGTCACCCATTCTTTCTCTCCAGAGATGCTGCCTGTTTCGCTGAGTTATTCCAGCTTTTTGTGTCCATCTTCCGTTAGAACAGTTTACAGATTATCTGGTGTTTTGTGCATGGGAGCTTGTATGCATTCCGCAAGCAACCAGACGGTAATATATAAAATGTGCTTCTTGTTGTCGGGGGGGGGGGGAATGTGGGAGGAGATAAAATTGTTCGTTGTCATGCACACTTGTCATCGGCCTTCCAGGGAATGTGTGTGTCCCCACATGTTTTAAAAGCGATTTACTATGCCCCGAGCCATCTGACCCAACAGGGTGGGGGTGAATCACCCCGTGTGTGGGTGTCAGGGTCCGGGGGTCGGGGGGGGGGGGAATCACCCTGGTGTGGGGGTTAGGGTCCGATGGCGGTGCATCACAGCCAGTGACTCTGGGTGGGCGAAGGGACCAGCCTGTCCCACACCTCCGCTCCACCTGACCCACAGCCCATCACAGTGTGGCTGCATGGGGGAGATGAGGCGGAGGGTGGCCGTGGGAGAGTGGGGGCTGTCCCAAACGATGCTCAACTTCAGCCGTGTACACCTTGGTGCTTGGGTTCGGATTGCCCAGTCACCTATGGGTTGGGTGGGAAAATGACCCCCACCCTACTGCCGGTGGAGACGGAGGAGAGAGAGAGAAGGGGGAGAGAAAGAGAGGGGAGAGAGAGAGGGGGGAGAGGGAGTGTTTGGGGAGAGAGAGGGGGAGAGAGAAGGGAGAGAGAGAAGGGAGAGAGAGAGAAGGGGGAGACGTGAGGGTGTGGGTCATTTTCCCACACAAGCCATAGGCGACTGGGCAATCTGAACCCAAGCACCAAGTTGTAAGCGGCCAAAGGTGCGCATCGCTCAGGACAGCCCCCACTCTCCCACGGCCACCCTCCGCGGGCTGTGGGTCGGGTGGAGCGGAGGTGTGGGTTAATGTTCATCCCTCCACATTGATGTGATGGACATGGGGGCCTGGACCAATCGCTGACAAGTCCCACCCCCTGGCAACATCATGTCCGTTATTTGACTTTTTTGTTGAGCGGCATTCGGTTCATTGACTTGTAGGCGATGCCACCTTTTGGGTAGGTGGCGTTTCGACAGAGCGGCCATTCGGTGAGTTTGCTTTTCGGCGACACAGCCTTTTGGCTAGTTGGCTTTTAGGTGTCTCGCCCTTTCGATTAGTTTGCATTTGGGCATCCCACCCTTTCGGTTAGTTGGCGTTTCGGCTTGGTTTCTATTCGGTTATTTGGCGTTTTGGCTTTGTTTCCATTCAGTTATTTGCTTCCACTTCTTTGCTTCGGCTTCTCGTCTGTCGGCGCCATGTCCGGGTACCGCTGTTATCAATCAGTGAACCTCTCCCTCCGGTACCAAAGATTTTCTCCTTCCTAGGTTACTCTTTGCTGAGGACTACTCCTTAAATGACTACTTTTCCTCCCAAATGTTACTATCCTCACTAGACTGGACTTCTATAGGGGGACCTCTATCCCTCCTCTCTAAGTTCTACAGAATTAGGGATAAACCAGGTTCCCGTCTCTCAGGTACTCTTTGTTACCAGGTACTAATCGGACTAATCGCTCAATACCTAATCCAATCAACATTCAGCAAAGTAAAGCTTAGCAACATTATTTACAATGTGTATGTCTGGTTTGCATTCATCCAATCCATTCTATGCATTTCGCACCTAATTGTCAGGGTCTGCAGATGTTCCCAATCTCTTCCTGCAGCTTTGATAAAGGCTCGACAAACTGGCACCATTCTGCAGCTTGTCCCATTTCTACAGAGAGCACTTTTAAATTGAGCAAATGGCCCAGCAGCCCTGAAGCCTTTAGGGTCCTGGCCTCCCCAATTTGACCAGGATTAACAGAAATATCAAATACGAGAGAGTATATCTTTTTGTTGTTGCCACACTACAGGAATGGTGTGATTAAGCTAGGGTGGTTTTAGAAAAGATTCACAAAAATGTTGCCTGAATTGGCGAACTTGAGTTATTTGGAAAGACTGTATAGGATAGCTCTGTTTCCCTGAATTGAAGGGGGTAAGTGTCATGATAGCGGTGTATAAAATTATGAGAGGCATAGTTGGAGGCAGAGTCTGTTTCCCATCAAATGAGTGTGTAAAACTCAAGTACAGAGGTTTAAGATGAGAGGGAGGACGTTTAAAGGGGATCTGAGGTTTTCACCCAAAGAGTGTCTTGTATCTGGAATGAGCTGCCAGAGGAGGAATTAGAGGCTGAAACATTAGCAATGTTTAAGATGCATTTGGTACAGGCTGTTGAATGAGCGAGGCTTAGAAGGATGTGAAATTAATGCAGGCAGGTAGGATAAGTATAAGGCTGACAATTGGGCTGAAGGGCCTGTTTCTGCACTGTACAGCTATGTAATTTTATGACTTATAAATCCAAGTGACTTCCTAAGAAGAAGAAGCAGATATCTTTGCTTTTCGCATTCACCCTTAAGCGTGTTTATCAGTATAATTTCCACATCAATAGTTGTGATCATTTAATTGGCTTATCATTTCCTCTGAATTCTTTATCCTCCCATTATGTCTCAGATATCTAGCCGATTGAATGTCTTTTTTTTTTTTGCATGATTGCATCCAGTATTTATACTAAGTCACCTCTTGTTTTGTCTTTTATCTGGTCCAGCGCCAATTTATCACTCTCAATTCAAGTTTTCTAATTGCACCCCATGCACTATCTAATTTGCTAAGTGCAGTCAAAACAGTCCGCAAACCTATTAAATGCGTTTGAAAATGTAAATTCAGCATTGAATATTCTGTTTTTTACTCCAGGAAAGTTGATATATTTTGTAACCTTTTTTTTAATCTGTAGCTTCTTCGACAGCAGAATATCCACCGCAGCAGTATACAAGTTGTGATCACTGTCCTCTATCTAATGAATAAGCCTGAGTAATGCATACGAGAATAATTAATTGGGCTTTGTGGAGATATGGCAGCAGTTCCATAACTGTAAAATATTCAGGATTACTAAACATGGAGTGTAAACCAAGAAGCCCTAACTTGCAGATAGCCATCGGCTGCTCTTCAACAAGTAACTCCTCATGAAATCTGGGGACAGCATGTGTAATGCCCCTGTCCCACTTAGAAAACCTGAACGGAAACCTCTGGAGGCTTTGCGTACCACCCAAGGTTTCTGTGCAGTTCCCAGAGGTTCCCGGAGGTTTTTGTCAATCTCCCTAATGGTCGAAAGTGGTTTCCGTTTTAAACATCGGTAATTTGTTAGTCGGAGCCGGTTGCGATGCTAGTTGAAGGTGGTTGCCAGAGGACAAAAAACCTCCGGGAACCACACGGAAACCTTGGGTGGGGCGCAAAGTCTCCAGAGGTTTCCATTCAGGTTTCCTAAGTGGGACAGGGGCATTACCATGCAAATGATTTAAGGAGGGAGGGAGGCAGTGACTGAGGGTGGGGGAAAGGAAAAGGCGAGGTGAGGGGGGGGATTGGGGAGGGGAGGAGGAGAGGGGAAAGAAGAGGGAGGATGAAGAGGAGGGGGAGGAAGTGCTGGGGAGTGAGGGGGAATGAGCCACACCAGCGCAGTTGGGGGCTATGGGTGTGTGGCGGAATATTGCATTGGGGAACGGGTTGCGTTGGGGACCAGACTTTCCGTGTGACTGTGACCCAATGGGTCCCACTCAGTCTAGTTAAATTTTAAATTGCAAATATTGGTCTTTATTATATGGGACAGAGCAGTCACAAGGAAGGAAGCTCATTCCCATTTTTATTTATTTGCAATTTCCTCACAATAAAAAGGGAGCTGTTATCATTGTTTACCATATTCTAAATGTCAAGGGTACAGACCTGGTAGAAATGCTCCAATCCCATTAGTGTCTTTCCCTGCTCTGACTGATGTGGAAGCCTTCATTCTGTTCCAGTTCCTGGTATCTTCGTATAATAAGGAAATATAAATGAAGTCATAAAAGAGCAAATTATTTGTCAATGTATATCATATAATGGAACCTTATCATTAGGTAATGCAGGATGAAAAGCAGATGATAATTACAATACTGCATTTTGCAATGGATACTGCATTTCTCACAAACTTATGATCTCTAGTTTTAGATTCCTCAACATTGCGAAAAAGAGTGTGACAAACTACGTTATCCATTGTCTTCACCATTTTATGCACATCTATAAAGACAAGCCTCAACCTCCTTAGCTCCAAGAAAAACAGTTCTAACCTGTCCGATCTCTCTGTATTATTCAAGTGAAATGGAAAACCTCATCTTACCAGCCCCTCAAAATCATTCCAGACACCCCTCCCAAAAGTAGAAAACGGCGTTGTCCTTGATTAATGGTCATTTATCTACAGAAAATATCATTATCATTTGGCATCACACCATTCCCAATTTATATCTGCATTTAAAAAAAACATTGTCTCTCCCAGTATAGGCAGGTCACACAGCTGGTCATAAGGTCCATTATTTCAGCAATGTAGGAAGCCAGTTTGGTTCCAAGATTACATTCATTCTGCCTTTGGATATTTGAGGCCACTCGAATGCCAGACATGACAATGATGCGGGTATTCGCCTGTGGGCAAACACCGAGATCCAGAGGAATGCTGAGGAAATAGATAACCTGACAATCATTACACAATGCTAATCGGTCTCCAGCACTGCCATTTTAGAGCATAGCTAAAGCCCAGAGCATGATTACTGTTCATTCTTACATAACAGAGTAGCAGATTTTACAAGGTTAGTCTTCTCCGCGGTGCCTGGTGTTATCATTTTGCAGGAGCCACAAGTTAATTGACTTACACACGAGCTAAAAAAGCTTTCACTCCTTCACCATCTTCTGGTGCAAGACCATAAGCAGTGAATCGTGCAGGGTAGTGCCCAGAATCATGTAAATATTTGTGGTGTTTTAATTCTAGTGCAAGTTATTCATGCTCTCTGCAATTGAATATTCTTACATAACGATGCTGATAACTGTTGATGGCAACCGTTAATAGCTTACCCTGGACTGACAGTTCCAGTGCTTAACCTGCATGCAAATTGAGACCACCAGGGGTGCCATATGATGCTGCCTCTGCCTACAGTCTATCTGTTTTTGTTGTCTTTTTGTTATTTTTAGTCTGTTTAAAAGTATGTTTTTGGAGGTTTCTTAGTCTATTTATGTGGGGGAGGTGGGGAAGGTAAGGAGGAAACAATTTCTCCGTCGCCTCCAGGTCAAGGATGCGTCTATTCTCCGAGTTGCGTTTTTGCCCCCCCCCCCTCGTGGCCTACTATCTGGATTGGCGCGGCCTTTCCTGTCGGAGACCGACCAGAGCTTCAGCAGTGGCGCAGCACTGATTTACCATCGCGGAGTGGGCAATGCCTTACTGGGGATCGCCGTGTTGAAGCTCCGGAGTGTTGGGCCTGCTGCTTTAACATCGTGGAGCTGTGGTTGTGGATCTGCGGGCAGCGCTGACTTTAACATCCTGGAGTCCTGGGATTCCTTTGCCGAGAGCCACCAGTGTTGAATCACCGCCCAGCTCGGCCTGTAGACTTTGGGAGCCACGGTAAGTAGAGGCCAATTCGTAAACTCCAAACCGCTGAGAATGTTCTTCTGTTCCAACGTCGAAGTTCCGATCATCCCGGTGAGACGGCCTGAACATCGGGCCGCCGTAGCGGTGACTGCGGAGGGCTCAATAGGCCCGACCACTGGTGAACAAAGAAGATGGTGACTGAATATTGCCTTCCCTCACAGTGCGAAAAGTTGATTCCGCTGTGTGGGGTTGTTCATGTTAAATTCTATCATGTGTTGTGTTCTTTTCATTCGAATGGCTGTATGATAACTCAATTTTCACTGTACCAATTGATGCATGTAACAATAAATGTAAACTTGAACTTAAACTTGAAATGACCAACACACATACATTGAGACCCATGCTGCTAACCAAGAAGTGACAGTACAGACCTGTAGCGTGTTCAAATGCTTGGCCTGAACTGCCCTGCAGAAGCCCTGCAAAGCGATGTTAAGGACTTGTGATGAATGGCTGTAAGCTGCACAACCTCAATCAACATCATAATGCGCCTGTCCCACTTGGGAAACCTGAACGGAAACCTCTGGAGACTTTGCGCCCCACCCAAGGTTTCCGTGCGGTTCCCGAAGGTTTTTGTCAGTTTCCCTAATGGTCAAAAGTGGTTCCGCTTCTTCTACGTTCCGGCGATTATTCCAAAAAATTCAAAACCGGCCGCGACTAAAAATAGGTTGCCGTTTTAAGAATCGGTAATCTTTTAGTCAAAGCTGGTTGCCAGGCTAGTTGAAGGTGGTTGCCGGAGGTTGCAGGTAGTGGAAGGTAAGACCTTTTTTTCACCCAGTTATATTCCACGAGGGGAGTCTATTTAAAAAAAAAGGAATATCAGGCTCAGATTCCAATTAACACACCCTATCTCTCGATTATCCCTGTTCTCCTACACTCCCACACCTTACCTTCCTTCTGATACTGTGCATCAGAGTATCTGCTTGAGAACCAAGGCTATATTCTCAAGATGTGGGTCCAATTTGTGCAGCTCACAGTTGTGCAACCCTCTCATCTATAGACAAAGAATTATCTTTGGATGTGCTCAGAAGTTGTACAGTAGGCCAGTTTCAGAAGAGGTAAAATATAAAAATAATTTCCACCTTGATGTGTTTATTTTACCATACCACAAGTGTAGTGTGGGATAATGTTCTTCGGTGATTATATAAAAGAAATATCAGTGCTTTAACACTGCATGCTTTGCCACATCATATTACAAACTCATTCCTAAACATATTTCAGACTTCAATCTAAATTATTTTCAAATTAAGGGTTTCAATTCCATTGAAATAATTCCAGTTTATTTCAATCATATTAATAGTAGATATAGTGTTGTTGAATTCATTCAAAAGAAGTACAATAACTGTAATTTGAAGTGTCATTTTCTGTGGCTGTTTTAGATTTTCCATTCCACAGTTTACTTTACATACATATTGATATTGAAATACGCCAGCTCATCTCACAACCCACGCAGATTAGTGAACATGTCTGGAGTACTCGGAAACAGGGGTAATGTACTGGTATGGATTGAGTGTTGGTTAATGGGCAGAAAGGAAATAATAAGAATGGATGTTTTTTCCTGAGGCTATGGTGTCACAGAGGACATTACAGGCAATCCAGTTACTCACAAGCTATATCATTGATTGGGCTGCGGGGAAAAAATATAACATTTACAAGTTTGCAGGTGGCACAAAACTAAATGGGATGTAAGTACAGGAGGAGCAGGGACCGGCCCCTGCTGAGCCCCCGAAGACCAGAGACCAGGAGGATGGAGCATAAAGTTGTAGTAAAGATTCATCTGTGTATGCGCCTATTCTTTACATAGGTTGCCATTTTAAAAATTGCTAATCTTTTAGACGAAGCCGATTGCCATGCTCTTTCTTGCCATGATAAGAGTCAGCAGAAAGGGAAACGAGGGATATACTGGAGATGGTGATGTAGAGAGATATAGAACAAATGAATGAAAGATATGCAATAAAATGACTATGATAAAGGAAACGGGCCATTGTTAACTGTGTACTAGGTCCTTTCCCCTGACTCTCAGTCTGAAGAAGGATCTCGACCCAAAACGTCACCTATTCCTTTTCTCCAGAAATGTAATCTGACCCGCCGAGTTACTCCAGCTTTTTGCGTCTATCTTCAGTTTGATGCTGATGCTATCATCAGCATCTGCAGTTCCTTCCTAGACAAAAATATATAACACATGGTTCCATCCCCTGCAGTATGATCTTTCACAGTAACTACACAAATATTTCTGATCGCTACCCTTTAATTAATGCTCTTCAGTGTACAATAGCCAAAAGAAAATTCTGCTCATCTTACAAACATGATTTGTTTAAGAAAGAACTGCAGATGCTGGAAAAATCGAAGGTAGACAAAATAGCTGTAGAAACTCAGCAGGTGAGGCAGCATCTATGGAGCAAAGGAATAGGCAACGTTTTGGGTCGAGACTGAAGAAGACGTTTTGTGTCGGTTCTGAAGAAGGGTCTCGACATGAAATGTCACTCATTCCTTCGCTCCATAGATGCTGCCTCACCCGCTGAGTTTCTCCAGCTTTTTTGTCTAACATGATTTGTTTTGTCTCTTTTATTCTATTTACCATTGGAATTGTGCCCTTTTTGTGTTTTGCAGCCAATACAATATAATTCCACTGATCAAAGGAGGAGGTAGAGAAGGTCCAGGACTGAAAGGTCCATATCGGAATGGGAGAGGGAGTAAGAACCAGATCACCCGGTTGGGCAGTTTACATCCCAGTTCTATGAATATTGATTTATCTAATTTAATTGGTCCGTGCCGACCAATAAGCACCTTACACTAGTTCTATCCTACATACTAGAGGCAAAGACAATAATTAACTTCAAAACTGCCTGTCTTTGGAATGTGGGAGGAAACCTGAGCACCTGGAAAAAATCCACATGGTCACAGGGAGATCATGCAAACTCCATACTGCCCGCACCTAAGATCAGGATCTAACCAAGGTCTCCAGCGGTGTAAGACAGCAACTCCACTGCTGTGCCTCTTTGCTGACCTAAGTTGTAGCATAATGTCCCGAATCTTGTACTCCATGTTGTGATCAACAAAGGAAAGCATGTCAAAAGTCTTCACCACTCTGCTACCTGAATCTTCCCTGAAAAAACTGAATCCACATTTAAAGGATACTAGACCAAGTGCAGACCCGTTGGGTCTGTTCCCCCAACGTGTGGTTGCAGGGGAGGGTGGGCGGGGCAGCATGTCCCTGAGGGTGGGTGAGGGGGATAGAGAGGGGTGGGGTAAGGGAGAGGAGAGGGGAAGGTGAGAGGAGAGGGGTTATGGGGAAGAGGGGAGGAAAAGGAGGTGGAGAGGGGGAGAAAAAGGGGTAGGGGAGAGGTGGAGAGAGAGTGGAGGGGAAGGGAAAGAGAGAGAAAGGAGAGGGAGAGTGGTGGGGAGTGAGGGGTGAGAGAGGAGGGGAGAGAGAGAGAAAGGAAAGGGGGAGAGGTGGAGAGGGGAAGAGTGGGGAGTGAGGGGAAGAGGGGTAGCAGGGATTGGTGTAAGAGCGAGGGGAACAGGGTGGGGGGAGATGGGAATGAAGAGGGTGGGGGAGAGAGGGGGTGGGAGTGGTGAGGAGAGAGGGAGATGGAGAAGGGGAGAGGGAGGAGGAGAGGGGGTGGGGGAAGGTGTGAGAGGGTTCAGGGAGGGGTTGAGAGAGGGGTGGGAGGGGAAGGGGAGAGAGGGGGAGAGTATGGAAACATAGAAACATAGAAACATAGAAAATAGGTGCAGGAGTAGGCCATTCGGCCCTTCGAGCCTGCACCGCCATTCAATGTGATCATGGCTGATCATCCAACTCAGTATCCCGTACCTGCCTTCTCTCCATACCCCCTGATCCCTTTAGCCACAAGTGCCACATCTAACGCCCTCTTAAATATAGCCAATGAACTGGCCTCAACTACCTTCTGTGGCAGAGAATTCCAGAGACTCACCACTCTCTGTGTAAAGAATGTTTTCCTCATTTCGGTCCTAAAGGAATTCCCCCTTATCCTTAGACTGTGACCCCTTGTTCTGGACTCCCCCAACATCGGGAACAATCTTCCAGCATCTAGCTTGTCCAACCCCTTAAGAATTTTGTAGGTAAAATAGGTTTTTGTAGGTATGGAGGGAGGGGGAGAGGGGTAGGGGAGAGAGAGGGAAGAGTGGAGGGAGGGGGAGAGTGGTAGGGGGAGGGGAAAGAGTGAGGAGGGAGGGGGAAAGCAGAGAGAGGGGGAAGAGTGGGGAGGGGGAGGGAAGGGAGGGGGAAGAGAGGGGTGGGGGAGGGAGGGAGAAAGGTGGGGAATGGGGAGAGAGAAGTGGAAGTGGAGAGGGAGGGTGAGAGGTGTAGGGGAGAGTGGTGGAAGTGGGAGAGAGAGGGAGAAGGGGGAGTGGTGGAAGAGGGATAGAGTAGGGGAAAGGGGTGGGGGAGATAGGGAGGGAGGGGAGAGAAAGGGTGGGGGAGGGAGAGAGGTGTGGTGGGAGCGGGGTGAGGGAAGGGAGAGAGAAGTTTTAAGAGTGGGGATGGAGAGGGGTAGGGGGAGTAGTGGAAGTTGGAGAGAGGGAGGGGAGGGGGGTGGGGGAGTGGTGGATGAGAGAGAGCGGGGAGGGGGAGAAAAGGTGCACGGGAGAGAGGGGAGGGAGGGGGAGAGAAGTTATATTTAAGAGGGTGTTAGATGTGGCCCTTGTGGCTAAAGGGATCAGGGGGTATGGAGAGAAGGCAGGTACAGGATACTGAGTTGGATGATCAGCCATGATCATATTGAATGGCAGTGCAGGCTCGAAGGGCCGAATGGCCTACTCCTGCACCTAATTTCTATGTTTCTATGTTTCTAAGTGGAAGAGTGGGGTGGGAGAGGAGTAGGGGGAGTGGTGGAACAGGGACAGAGGGGTAGGGGGAACGGGGTGGGAGGGAGTGGTGGAAGATGGACAGGGGTAGGGGGAAAGGGGGCGGGGGGAGAGGGAAGGGGCGGGGGAGAGACGGAAAGGGGGTGGGGGAGAGAGGGAAGGGGGTGAGAGGAGGGGGGTGAGGGGAGAAAGGACAGTAAGGGGAGGGGAGCGGGGAAGGTGAGAGCAGAGGGGAGGTGGAGAAGAGAGGGAGGAAAGGGAGAGGTGGCGGGGAGAGGAGAGGGGGAGGGGAGGTGGAGAAAGAGTGGAGGGGAAGAGAGTGGAGAGGGAGAGAGAGAAAGGGGAGGGAGAGCACTTTTCTGTAGAATTAAATCAAATACAACAAAAGAATTTAAAAGAAAACGGTGAAAAATGTGGGTATATTTAGCGGAGCAAATAACAGAGAATTAAAACTGTTAAAAATGCTGTAAATTGAAATAGAGATTTTTTTTAAACGGGTTTTTAATGGGGTTTTTTTAAGCAGTTTAAAAAAATTACTTGTCTAATGTAAAGTATAGATACGTAATGAAAACCAGAAAATGAAATAAAATTACCACTTGTCTAAAGAAAACATTTGATAAACACGGCTGTGGAAATCGGCAAAGAAAAAAGCAATCTCTTCAAAGTGGAGCAAAGGAGTCCTTTGTATAAAGAGTAAATATTAAAAAACCGGGAAAATGTGTGTTAATTTGGCGGAGCGAATAACGGAGAACAATAAAAAAGAATTATTCAAATATAAATAAATATTGAAAACATCGTCTACGTTTACCTTTTGAAAAAAGTGTAAATCGATAATAAGATTTTCAAAATAAGAGTGTCAAATGAAAAATGAAAAAAATGGCAGAAATCCAGCGTTTAGATCGATCGCTGTCGAGAAACGAAATCCGAATGACCGTTGGGGAAGAATGTTCTTGAAAAGGTTTCCAAGGCAACATGAGCCGGCAATGTCCCCCCACTCACATGTCGACACAGGCTGCTAGGAGAGGGGCTGGGGCTGGAGCCAAGGTAGATGTAAATGAGATCCATTCCGATTGGCCATGAGTGAGGGATGGCATTGTGGCATCACACAATGGAACGTGCTGGAACATCAGGCGGGGGAGGGGGGGCTGGAGCTGGGTCAAAGGCAGATGTAAATGAGATCCGTTCCAATTGGACATCTGTGAGCCTTGGGCATTGTGACATCGCACGATGGAATGTTTACCAACATTCTATGGGTGAGAGCAGTTTGATTTTCGAAGAAGTGTGGGGGGAGGGGAAGTATTTTATTAAAAATGGAGTACGTAACGACGTCCAAACGTGACAGGGTGCGCCATTGGGAAAGCGCGAGCGTAACGTCTGGCCCGGTGGAAAAACCGGCAGCGTCCGAGGGTCCGGTTTTGGCGGAGCGCAACATCAAAGGGCGGAGACATGGCAGACGGTTGTCGGCAGGCAGCCACAAAATTTTAAAATATACTAGGCCAAGTGCAGACCCGTTGGTTCTGTTCCACCAACATGTGGTTGCAGGGGGGAGGGAGGGAAGGGAGGAAGGGAGTGGTGGGGGATGGGGGAGAGAAATGGAAGTGGGGAGGGAGGGTGAGAGACGTAGGGGAGAGTGGCGGAAGTGGCAGAGAGAGAGGGGGTAGGGGGAGTGGTGCAAGAGGGAGAGTGGAGTAGGGGAAAGGGATAGGGGAGATAGGGAGGGAGGGGAGAGAGAGGGTGGGTGAGGGAGAGAGGTGGGGTGGGAGAGGAGTGGGGGAAGGGAGAGAGGTGGAAGAGTGGGAAGGGAGTGGGAGAGGGGTAGGGGAGTGGTGGAAGTTGGAGAGAGGGAGGGGAGGGTGGTGGGGGAGTGGTGGAAGAGGGAGAGAGGGGCAGGGGGAAGGGGGTGGGAGGGAGAAGTGGAAGAGGGACAGGGGTAGAGGGTAAGGGGGTGGGGGGGAGAGAGGGAAGAGGAAGGTGGAGAGAAGGAAGGGGTGGGGGAGAGAGGGAATGTGGTGGGAGGAGGAGGGGGGTGAGGGGAGTAGAGAGGGGTGGGGGAAGGGGAGGGGGATGAGGGGGAGATGAGAGCAGAGGGGTGGTGGAGAAGAGGGGAGGAAATGGACAGGTGGTGGGGAGAGGAGAGGGGGACGAAGAGGGGGAGAGGAGGTGGAGAGAGAGTGGAGGGCGAGAGAGAGGAGAGGGAGGGAGTGGAAGGGGAGAGAGAGAAAGAGGAGCAAGAGTTAACTTTCCTGTCGAACTAAATCAAATAATAAGATTTTGAAAATGAAAAATAATTTAGATCGATCGCTGTCGAGAAACGAAGTCCAAATTACCGTTGGGGAAGAATGTTCTGGAGAAGGTTTCAAAGGCAACGCGAGCCGGCAATGTTCCCCCAAGTCACATGTGTGGGGGATAGTGGTACAGTGTCTCCCAGTCACATGTGTGAGGGATAGTGGTATAGTGTCCCCCTAGTCACATGTGTGGGGGATATTAGGTGGTACAGTGTCCCCCTAGTCACATGTGTGGGGGATGAGGTACAGCGTCCCCCTAATCACATGTGTGGGGCATAAGGTACAGTGTCCCTCTAGTCACATGTGTGGGAGAAGTGGTACAGAGTCCCCCTAGTCACATGTGGGGGGGAAGTGGTACAGTGTCCCCCTATTCACATGTATGGTGGATGAGGAACAGTGTCCCCCTAGTCATGTGTGGGGGAAGTGGTACAGTGTCCCCCTAGTCATATGTGCAGGGGGTGGTGGGGCAGCATGTCCCTGACGGTGGCTGAGGGGGTTAGAGAGGGGTAGGGTAACGGGAAGGGGAGGGGAGAGGAGAGGGGAAGGTGAGAGGAGAGTGGTTATGGAGAAGAGGGGAGGAAAGGGAGGTGGAGGGGAAAGGAGAGGGGGAGAAACAGGGGTAGGGGAGAGGTGGAGAGAGAGTGGAGGGGGAGGGAGAGAGTGAAAGGAGAGGGAGAGAGGTGTGGAGAGAGAGAGGGGGTGAGAGAGGAGGGGGAGAGAGAGGGAAAGGAGAGGGGGAGAGGTGGGGAGGGGAGGGAGAGGGGAAGAGTGGTGAGTGAGGGGAAGAGGGGTAGCAGGGAGTGGTGCAAGAGCGATGGGAATGGGGTGGGGGGGAGATGGGGATGAAGAGGGGTGGGAGAGAGAGGGGGTGGGAGCAGTAAGGAGAGAGGGAGATGGAGAGGGGGGAGGAGAGGGGGGTGGGGGAAGGTGTGAGAGGGGTCAGGGAGGGGTTGGAGGGGAAGGGGAGAGAGGGGGAAGTGTGGAGGGAGGGGGGAGGGGTCGGGGAGAGAGAGGGAAGAGTGTGCAGGGAGGGGGAGAGTGGTAGGGGGAGGGGGAAGAGTGAGGAGGGAGGGGGAAAGCAGAGAGAGGGGAAAGAGTGGGGGGAGGGAAGGGAAGGGGGAGAGAGGGGTGGGGGAGGGAGATGGGGAAAGGTGGGGAATGGGGAGAGAGAAGTGGAAATGGAGGGTGAGAGGTGTAGGGGAGAGTGGTGGAAGTGGGAGAGAGAGAGAGGGGGAAGGGGGAGTGGTAGAAGAGGGATAGAGTAGGGGAAAAGGGTGGGGGAGATAGGGAGGGAGGGGAGAGAGAGGGTGGGGGAGGGAGAGAGGTGTGGTCGGAGAGGGGTGGGGGAAGGGAGAGAGAAGTGGAAGAGTGGGGATGGAGAGGGGTAGGGGGAGTGGTGGAAGTTGGAGAGAGGGAGGGGAGGGGGTGGGGGAGTGGTAGAACAGGGAGAGAGGGGTAGGGGAAAAAAGGTGCTCGGGAGAGAGGGGAGGGAGGGGGAGAGAAGTGGAAGAGTGGGGGGGAGAGGGGTAGGGGGAGTGGTGGAACAGGGACAGAGGGGTAGGGGGAAGGGGGTGAGAGGGAGTGGTGGAAGATGGACAGGGGTAGGGGGAAGGGGGCGGGAGGAGAGGGAAGGGGCAGGGGAGAGACGGAAGGGGGTGGGGGTGAGAGGGAAGGGGGTGGGAGGAGGAGGGGGGTGAGGGGAGCAAGGTGAGAGCAGAGGGGTGGTGGAGAAGAGGGGAGGAAAGGGAGAGGTGGTGGGGAGAGGAGAGGGGAGGAAGAGGGGGAGAGGAGGTGGAGAGAGAGTGAAGGGGAGAGAGAGGAGAGGGAGAGAGTGGAAGGGGAGAGAGAGTTGACTTTCCTGTCGAACTAAATCAAATAATAAGATTTTGAAAATGAAAAATAATTTAGATCGATAGCTGTCGAGAAACGAAGTCCGAATTACCGTTGGGGAAGAATGTTTTGGAAAAGGTTTCAAAGGCAACGCGAGCAAGCAATGTTCCCCCCAGTCACATGTGTGGGGGATAGTGGTACAGTGTCCCCCAGTCACATGTGTGGGGGATAGTGGTGAAGTGTCCCCCTAGTCACATGTGTGGGGAATAGTGGTACAGTGGCCCCCTAGTCACATGTGTGGGGGATGAGGTACAGGGTCCCCCTAGTCACAAGTGTGGGGGCGAAGTGGTACAGTGTCCCTCTAGTCACATGTGTGGTGGATATTAGGTGGTACAGAGTCCCCCTAGTCACATGTGTGGGGGAAGTGTTACAGTGTCACCCTAGTCACATGTGTGGGGGAAGTTGTACAGTGTCCCCCTAGTCACATGTGGGGGGGGGGGGGGATGAGGTACAGTGTCCCCTAGTTACATGTGTGGGCATATTAGGTGGTACAGAGTCCCCCTAGTCACATGTGGGGGGGGATGAGGTACAGTGTCCCCCTAGTCACATGTGTGGGGGATATTAGGTGGTACAGTGTCCCCCTAGTCAAATGTGTGGGGGAGGTTGTACAGTGTCCCTCTAGTCACATGTGTGGGGGAAGTGGTACAGAGTCCCCCTAGTCACATGTGTGGGGGAAGTGGTACAGTGTCACCCTAGTCACATGTGGGGGGGGATGAGGTACAGTGCCCCCTGGTCACATGTGTGGGGGATATTAGGTGGTATAGTGTCCCCCTCGTCACATGTGTGGGGGATGAGGTACAGAGTCCCCCTAGTCACATGTGTGGGGGATATTAGGTGGTACAGTGTCCCCCTCGTCACATGTGTGGGGGAAGTGGTACAGTGTCCCCCTAGTCACATGTGTGGGGGAAGCGGTACAGTGTCTCCCTAGTCACATGTGTGGAGGAAGTGGTGCAGTGTCCCCCTAGTCACATGTGTAGGGGGGGGCAGCATGTCCCTGAGGGTGGGTGAGGGGGTTAGAGAGGGGTATGGTAAGGGGGACGGGAGAGGGGAAAGTGAGAGGAGAGGGGTTATGGAGAAGAGGGGAGGAAAGGGAGGTGGAGGGGAGAGGCGAGGGGGAGAAACAGGGGTAGGGGAGAGGTGGAGAGAGAGTGGAGGGGGAGGGAGAGAGAGTGAAAGGAGAGGGAGAGAGGTGTGGAGAGAGAGAGGGGGTGAGAGAGGAGGGGGAGAGAGAGGGAAAGGAGAGGGGGAGAGGTGGGGAGGGGAGGGAGAGGGGAAGAGTGGTGAGTGAGGGGAAGAGGGGTAGCAAGGAGTGGTGCAAGAGCGATGGGAATGGGGTGGGGGGGAGATGGGGATGAAGAGGGGTGGGAGAGAGAGGGGGTGGGAGCGGTAAGGAGAGAGGGAGATGGAGTGGGGGGAGGAGAGGGGGGTGGGGGAAGGTGTGAGGGTTCAGGGAGGGGTTGAGAGAGGGGTGGGAGGGGAAGGGGAGAGAGGGGGAAGAGTGTGGAGGGAGGGGCAGGGGTAGGGAGAGGGGGAGGGGAGAGAGAGAGAAGAGTGTGGAGGGAGGGGGAGAGTGATATGGGGGGGGGAAGAGTGAGGGGGGAGGGGGAAAGCAGAGAGGGGGGAAGAGTGGGGAGGGGGAGGAAAGGGAGGGGGAGAGAGGGGTGGGGCAGGGAGATGGAGAAAGGTGGGGGATGGGGAAGAGTGGAAATGGGGAGGGAGGGTGAGGTGTAGGAGAG
Source organism: Raja brachyura (assembly GCA_963514005.1). The sequence goes on along the minus strand of OY740782.1, from coordinate 98,809,504 downwards.
AGTGGTGGAAGTGGGAGAGAGAGAGCGGGAAGGGGGAGTGGTGGAAGTGGGATAGAGGAGTAGGGGAAAGGGTTGGGGGAGATAGGGAGGGAGGGGAGAGAGAGGGTGGGGGAGGGAGAGAGGTGTGGTGGGAGAGGGGTGGGGGAAGGGAGAGATAGGTGGAAGAGTGGGGAGGGATGGGGAGAGGGGTAGGGGTAGTGGTGGAAGAGGGAGAGAGGGGTAGGGGAAAAGGGGTGCGCGGGAGAGAGGGTAGGGAGGGGGAAGGGAGGAGAAGAGAAGTGGAAGAGTGGGGGGAAGGGGGTGGGAGGGAGTGGTGGAAGATGGACAGGGGTAGGGGGCAGGTGGTGGGAGAGAGAGGGAAGGGGCAGGGGGAGAGAAGGAAGAATTACCTGTTCAATATGAATTAAATTGAAAATAAAGATAACATTTGATAAACACGGCTGTGGAAATTGGCAAAGAAAAAAGCAATCTCTTCAAAGTGGAGTAATGGAGTCCTTTGAAAAAAGAGAGAATATTTAAAAAACGGGAAAATGTGTGTTAATTTGGCGGAGCAAATAACAGAGCTTAATGAAAAGAATTATTCAAATATAAATAAATATTGAAAACATCGTCTACGTTTACCTTTTGAAAAAAGTGTAAATGGATAATAAGATTTTCAAAACAAAAGTGTCAAATTAAAAAATGAAAAAACGGCAGAAATCAGCGTTTAGATCGATCGCTGACGAGAAACGAAGTCCGAATGACCGTTGGGGAAGAATGTTCTTGAAAAGGTTTCCAAGGCAATGCGAGCCAGCAATGCCCCCCCAGTCACATGTCAACACAGGCTGCTGGGGCTGGGGCAAAGGCAGATATAAATGAGATCCGTTCCGATTGGCCATTTGTCAGGGATGGCATTGTGACATCACACAATGGGAATGTGCTGGAACATCAGGCGGGGGAGGGGGGGCTGGGGCTGGGGCTGAGGCAGATGTAAATTAGATCTGTTCCGATTGGACATCTGTGAGCCTTGGGCATTGTGACATCGCACGATGGAATGTTTACCAACAATCTATGTGTGAAAGCTGTTTGATTTTTGAAAAAGTGGGGGGGGGGGGTAGAATTTTATTAAAAACGGAGTACTTAAAGACGTCCAAATGTGACGGGGAGTGGCATTAGGAAAGCGCGAGCGTAACGTCTGGCCTGTTGGGAAAAACGGCGGCGTCTGAGGGTCCAGTTTTGGCGGAGCGTGACATCAAAGGGCAGAGATGCGGCAGACGGTTGTTGGCAGCCGGCCACACAGTTTTAATATATATATATGATATGATATGATATTACCCGCTTCCATTTTCTCTCTGGAATGCCCGTACTAAAGATTAGGCATGCGCACACTTAAAATAGCCATGATATTTATGATGATGTGAGAGGGATGTGGGAAAGGCCAAAATCAGATAAAGAACCCGGCAAAGCTGTGAACAAGAAAGTGCTTTCAAAATGCGCACACATTGAGCTGTAGTTACGTTTTAAACATTGCGTTTCTTAAAGCCTCTCTGATTCTCTCCTGCCTATATGTTTGTTGGTTAACATTGAGACGCATATTTCTAGACATGGGTTCTAATTGTTCTAACATGCTGGACAAGATGGAATGATGAACCGTGCCCTACAATATTTAATATCCTTTTCAAACATGTAAGGTCCATTGATATCCCATCATAGTACTGGCAAAAGGTTTGACAATTAAGCAGATATTCATGGCTGTGAACTTGGTATGGAAATATTAAAACAGGGGGATAAATTATCTAACTTTGAAGTTCAGCAAAAGATGGCTGTCCAAGTAATGTAGATAATGATTTTATGATGTCACAAACTGAATGGGCAAACCAAAGTTTACTTCAAAAATTATTCCAAAATTGTTACAAAGCATGAAGCTCACTTCAATCTGTTTGAATATCCTTTATGTCTCTTCCATCTTGTGGTAAACATTGGGAGTTCAAGAAAGAAACTTGTCATTGTAAAGCATCTGCGCATAGGTGGGAGATAGAACATCAAACATAAACCAGTACAGCACAGTAGTAGGCCCTTCAGCCCACAATGTCCGTGCCAGACATGATGCCGAATTCAACTAATCTCCTCTGCATGCAAATTATGTTCATCAGGCTGAATTCATTTAGACTGGACCTCCCAGTGAACAAATATTTGCAAACCAAATTGTCGGGATTGTTGTAAAGGAACCTGTCTGAATATCTTTCTTGACCCACGAAAATCACTCCATCTCCATGACTCAAAGTACCTCATTTATCAACTAATTAAATAAACCACCTTAAAAATCAAATACATTATACGTTATATTAATAACTTATCATTACTAATAATTCTTTTATGAAATCAGATGAAATCACTCTTTACAGTGTCAGATGTATTGCCTTGCCGAAATTTGCTGTTTAACTAATGTAGTAGACTTAGAGTAATGCTATTTACAACATTAAAATTGCATTATACCAAGAATCCTGAAATATGAGATTGTTGAAAGGTCTTGGCTACGTAAGGAGATCTTTGGAAAATGTCCTTAAATTACAGTTATGAATGCAGAGATGATTCTCAGTAGATATCAAGTATAATTAAAATATCCACATTAAAACAATAAAAAATGTACAAAATCTTGTTTACTTAGCATTTATTTTCAATCATCATCATCATCATCGTTGAAAACATTAGCAACGCAGTGGTGCTGGCTTCCAACAGAAACGATGACAGACGCAACACACATCTCTGTCCTCCAGTTCCTGCGGACATCTGCTGCTGGAAGAATAGGATTTTGGTGTGTGGGTTTTATCATCATTCCTTACAATGCTATGTACGACAGTGCTCGCAACTTCTACTGAATTTGGATGGCCGTTGGCTCGCCAGAAGCTCATCCGTCCTGTGACTGCTGGGGGTTCTGCTGAGGGTCCACAGCCCACTCCTCACCTGGTGGTTTAGTCACCGACTATCTGATTATTTTAAATGTTGAAGGCTAAATTGAACAGAGAAGATATATTTTCAATCCTCATTAAAAAATGTAAATAACTAGAAAACTACTTCTACTTATTTGGAATAGTGGTTCATGCACAGCCAGATTAGTCAGTCTTGGTATCATGTTTGGCACCTATATTATGGGCAGAAGGGCCTGTTCCTATGCTGCACTGTTCTATGTTTAATCTTGTGTCTGCTAGTATTACAAGCCTCTGGTATGTTTCTGCTTCTATCCTAAATGAATGAATGCTTTTATGGAAGAAGCAAAGTACTGGTTAGCACCAAAGGCGTAAAAGGATAACATTATACATTATAGTCTGCAAATGAAAAACAGACTAACTTATTTCCAATAAACAGTCAAATTTAGTGTTAAGCCACTCTCATGGAGTGAGAAAGATCAAAAGTAAGTTGAGACCAATTGTCTATGGATTATGATTACCCAATTTACAAATGCACAGGTTAATTTCAGTAAATTTCAAAGATCCTTTTATTTAATTAATACGAGGTGCAGCAGTTATACTGTGTGAAAGAGATAAAATCAGCTAACTATTGGATAATCTTCAATAAATATCAAAACAATTACCAAATGTTAAATAATAGACAATAGACAATAGGTGCAGAAGTAGGCCATTCGGCCCTTTGAGCCAGCACCGCCATTCAATGTGATCATGTGCTGATCATCGCTAATCAGTACCCCGTTCCTGCCTTCTCCCCATATTCCCTGACTCTGCTATCTTTAAGTGCCCTATCCAGCTCTCTCTTGAAAGTATCCAGAGAACCGGCCTCCACTGCCTTCTGTGGAGATTTCCACAGACTCACAACTCTCAGTGTGAAGAAGTGTTTCCTCGTCTCCGTTCTAAATGGCTTACCCCATATTCTTCAACTGTGGCCCCTGGTCCTGGACTCCCCCAATATCAGGAACATGTTTCCTGCCTCTTACATTTCCAAATCCTTAATAATCTTAAATCTTATATGTTTCAATAAGATCTCCTCTCATCCTTCTCCAGAGTATACAAGTTCAGCCGCTCCATTCACTCAGCATACGACAGTCCCGCCATTCCGGGAATTAACCTTGTGAACCTACACTGCATTCCTTCAATAGCAAGAATGTCCTTCCTCAAATTAGGGGACCAAAACTGCACACAATACTCCAGGTGTGGTCTCACTAGGGTCCCATACAACTGCACAAGGACCTCTTTGTTCCTATACTCAACTCCTCTTAGGGATAAAATAGGGATAAAATAATTCTACATAACAATGCTTGCTAATGCATTTCAAAAAGCTACAAATATAACATATGCATCATCTCCACTCTAACTGAAAGGCGGTGGTAGAGTGAAGAATAATCAATATTACAGATAACCAGAGAAATAATTTTCTTTTTTTTTGTTGAATATTTTTTTATTAGAAATATAAGTACAAGTATAAGTACATATTAAAACAACATTCTTGATAAAGAGATAGGTAGTAATTACCATCTTTTCTTATATATACTTCTAAACATTTTATTATAGTTTTTTTATCGTGAAAAGTAGGAAAATTTGAAAAATGATTAACATAAAGATAGTTATAAAATAACCAAAAGAAAAAAGTAAATAAAATAACAGTGGTATATTATACAAACAGTATTTATATAGTAATATATCCATGATCAATAACGTATTATTCTTTGTCCAATCCTTCGTTCAGGTCTCGGTCAGGTCCTCAAACCGAGTCATATTGATCCCTTAAGATATTCAAGGAATGGAGACCAAATCACATTAAATTGGTCTAACTTGCCTAAAAGTGCAAGTCTTATTCTTTCCAAGTGTAAAGTCTCCGCCATTCCTGAAATCCACAATCTGATTGTAGGGGGTGTGGGGCCTTTCCAAAATTGTAAAATTAATTTTTTACCAATTATTAAACTATAATCTATAAAAGTTCTTTGTGCTGTCGTGAATAATTGATCCTTTTCTAATATTCCCAATATTATTAATTTTGGATCTGGAGCTAGATTCTTATTTACAACATTCGAGATTACCTTAAATATTTACAACCAAAAATTCGTAATTTTTATACGTTGTAAAAGAATGTGTTAAATTAGTTTCTGGGTATTGGCATTTGTCACATATAGGAGATACATTAGAAAACATTCTATGTAATTTAGATTTTGAAAAATGCAATCTATGTAAAACTTTCAATTGTATCAGAGAATGTCTAGAATTTAATGAACAATTATGTATATATCGTAAACTTTCATCCCAAATATCAGATTCAATTGTTTTACCTATTTCATTTTCCAATAGTTGTCTGTACTTTTCCGTATTGGGTATATCATTTTCTAATAAAATATTATAAATGTATGATATTAATTTTTCCGTATTTGCGTGTTTATTTAAGCATTCATCTAGAATTCCCGTCTTTCTCTTTTTATATTCCTGTGTAGTTGTTTTAATGTAGTGTTATTTGTAGATCTCTAAAGTAGTGTTTAGAGTGTAGTCCATATATTCCCTGTATTTCTTTAAATGAAAGATAAAGATTGTCCCTGTAAAGGTCACTGATCTTATTAATTCCTTGATTTTTCCATTGTAAGAATCCTGAATTTTCCAGGGATGGTTTAAAACTTACATTATTAACAATGGGAAGAACTAATGGGATATCTTCTAGTTTTAACGTTCTTTTTAACTGTTTCCAAATATTAATTCCACTATTGATTATTGGGTTTTCTCGATAAGTTTTCTTAAATATTTTAATTTTAGAGAATAATATGGAACTGATTTCATACGGTAAGCAGTCTTCCTTTTCCATAAGTAACCAGTTTGGATTTTCATCAAGTTCCACCCACCAGAAGTTCATATTCTTAATATTAACTGACCAGTAATAAAATATAAAATTAGGTAATGTTAGACCTCCATTCATTTTTGATTTGCATAAATATTTTTTATTTATTCTATGGCTCCTATAGTCCCAAACAAAATCAGTGACTATAGAGTCAACCTTTTTTAAAAAATTCTTAGAAAGATATATCGGGATCATTTGAAATAAATATAATAACTGTGGGAGAAAAATCATTTTTATCGCATTAATTCTACCTATCATTGAGATAGGTAGAGTTCTCCAATATAGAATATTCTTAGATAATTTATTTAGTAGAGGTAAAAAATTATGTTTAAATAAAGAATCATATTTTTTTGTAACGTGAATTCCTAAATACTTAATCTGTTCATTGACAATCTTAAAAGGAAATTGTTTTAATACAGTTAAATTATCTTGTGTTAATGGCATAAGTTCACTTTTATTCCAATTGATTCTGTATCCAGAAAACGAGCCAAATTGAGTTATTAAATTCAATAAATTAGGTATGCTAATTTCAGGTTTTTTAATATATAATAATACGTCATCTGCATATAGAGAAATTTTATTTCTTGTTTCGTTAGTTTCATATCCAAAGATTTCGGGATGTAATCTTACCCGAGTAGCTAATGGTTCTATAGCCAACGCAAATAATAATGATGATAGGGGACAACCTTGTCTGCATCCTCGAAATAAATTAAATTTGGTGGATGTCATTTGGTTAGTTAAGATTCTAGCAGTTGGATTAGTATATAGTAATTTGATCCATTTTATAAACTTGTCTCCCAAATTGAACTTTTCCATAACCGCAAACAAATATGGCCATTCAACTTGATCAAAAGCTTTCTCTGCATCTAACGATATTATTACTAAGTCTTTATTATAACTCCTTTTCGAGTATATAATATTAAACAATCATCTCAAGTTATATGATGAGTATCGTTTTGGTATGTCCTGTTTGATCCGGGTGTATTATTTTATTAATCACTACACTTAATCTTTTAGCTAATATTTTAGTTAATATCTTTTGATCTGTATTTAAGAGAGCTATAGCTCTATATGATCCCGGATCATCTAGGTCTTTATCCATTTTTGGTATGAGTTTTATAATAGATTCGTTTAGTGTTTCTGGTAAACTCTGTTGTGCATATATATATTCGTAAAGTATCTTCAAATAAGGTGTTATCAGATCCTTGTATGATTTATAAAATTCCGAACCAATACCATCTGGCCCTGGAGTTTTCCCATTTTTTAATAACTTAATAGAATCCTCAATTTCTTTAACTGTTATTTCAGCATTTAATAGTTTTGTATCATCTGAATTTAATCCTATTAAATTACAGTCGTTTAAGAATGTATTAATTCCTATCTGATTTTCAGTCATTTTGGATGAATATAAATCTTTATAATATTTTTAAAATCTCTCATTAATATCGTTATTTTGTGTTAAGAATTCACCATTTTCTGATTTAATCTGATGTATTATTTTTTCTCCCTCTATTTTTCGTAATTGGCGAGCCAGTAATTTTTGTGGTTTGTCTCCAAATTCAAATTGTATTTGTTTTGTATATTGATATAATTTAACCACTTGGTCAGCATATATCTTATTTAATTTATATTTTAGTGCAGTAATTTTATTATGTTTTATCATTGTAGGGTTGAGAGCATTTTCTATATCTAATTGTTTTATCTCCGTTTCCAGAATGTGTCGTTCCTTCCGCTTTTCTTTATTATAAAATGCTTGTGAAGATATCATAATTCCACGAGTAAAAGCCTTAAAAGTTTCCCAGAGTAGGGATGGAGATATTTCTGGTTTATCATTTATTTCAAAAAAAGTCTTAATCTGCTTTATAATATATTCATTGGTTGATTTATCCTTCAAAATTTGTGGATTAAGTCTCCATTGTCCTCGTTTTTTCATGCTATCATTAAATTTAATATTAAATGTTAATGGAGCGTGATCTGAAATAATAATGTTGTGGTATTTAGAGTTGTAGATGTATGGAATAAGCTTTATATCTACAAGGAAATAATCAATTCTAGAATATGTTTTATGTACCGAGGAGTAGAATGAGTAATCTCGTCTGTTGGGTGTTTAATTCTCCAAACATCTCTAACTTTACTAGTATCAATATATGCATTTATTAAATCACTGGAGTGTGATTTAAATTTCCTCTGTCCTGACGATCTATCTAAATAAGGATCTAAAGTACAATTTAAATCTCCTCCAATTATTAAATTTACAATAATGAATCTTCCATCTTTATCAATTATAGTTGATGTATGCTTAAATAAAGTACCTTTACGTATCAATATTGCTACGCCTCTGGATTTATGAGTAAAAGAGGAATGATATATTTTGTCAATCCATTTAGCCTTTAATCTATGCTCGGCATCTTTTTTTAAATGTGTCCCTTGAAGAAACGCAACATCGATTTTGAGTGCTTGCAAATGTGCCAATACTTTGCCTCTTTTAATAGGTTCATTAAGACCTTTAACATTCCAACTGCCAAAGATTATTCCCTCATTCCCCAAATTCTTTTTTAAGTCCTGCATTTTATTTAAGGTGGTCTATAATGGTTCAAGTGTCTCAGCTCGACATACCCAACCTTACCCCCGAACTCCGAATGGACAAGTTTCAAGATTTTCAAATATCTCGCACGAATATATCTTTTCTGATTGCGAGTCCACTGTGATATAAAAAGATAAAAACATGAAATAATATTAAAAAAACAGAAAGTAGAATAGAGGGTTAGTAAATAGTGAAAAGTAGGAAAAAACTACAGCTATAGTAGGTGCAGTTAGTGAAAGCCATACTAGCATGGCTAGCCATCTATGGACTTCCAGTGTAGATGATGTTAACTCGCCAGCTCCATAAGTCCTTAAAATTATTATCTTACAAAAGGTATTTTAACGGGAATATATAGTTCTAAAATGTTTCATCAATCCTATAACATATTTAAATGCAAGATCAAGAAAATCTTAACTATTATAGGTATAATCAGATGTATGGTCTTAGGGAATATATTTACTAATTACTATTTATTTAAATTTTACATAGATTAGTATTAATTATTGATGAGTAAACTATATATATGTGCGAAGTAATAAGGAAATTGCTTATACTTAAGCCTTAGTCATTAGTATTTATTATTGTTTTAGTTAGTAATAATACTGCGGGTTAAGTTTTAGTATATTAGTATTTGATTATGTATTAATTATTTCTATTAGCATTGTTATTATTCTAATTAATAATATCCATAAGAGAAAATCCAGTCCACGTCTTTGGTGTAGGGAACAGTCCACTCATTTCTTCATCTTTCTTGATTGTAGCCAGTCTATAACCAGTCCATAATCCAGTAATCCTTTAAACCAAATGTGAACATACAGTTTATTCATTAATATAGTTCAGAAGTGAAATATTATTCAGTCTTCTTCTTGATTCTTAATCCTCTGCGCAAAGTCCAGTGCATTCTGTGGGTTCTTGAAGAAGTGATCTTGATTGACATGGGTCACCCTCAAGGTAGTGGGGTATCTCAGGGTATACTTTACATCCTTCAATTCTCTCAGAATTCTTTTAGTCTCCCTGAATGCGTTTTGTTTCTTGGAAACTTCAGCAGGATAATCTCGGTAAATACTGATCCGTGCTCCATCAAAAGTAAGATTTTTACTTCTTACAATCTTACCCATCATTTCTTCCAGTACGTGATCATGCTGTACTTTTATTATCATTTGTCTTGGGGGAGCACCAAGTCCTGTAAAGCGCCTCTTCACTCTATGTGCACGAGCCAGTAACGGTTTCTGATCCAAGGTTAAAACTTGTTGCAGTAAATCTGCTGTAAATTCTCGAGGGTTATTCCCTTCCTTGCCTTCCGGAATACCCACAATCCTAAGGTTCGACCTTCTTTGGTGGCCTTCCAACTCCGTGCATTTTTCTGTTATCTTGTCCAGAAGTTCAGATAAGCGTTGTATATCTCTGTCTGAGTTCCGAGCCAATGTTTCGGCTAAGTCTTTAATAATGCTTATATCTGTCGAGTGTAGATTTAATGCTTCTTCCACTTGAGACAGCTTGTCTTTCACCAAGCCTTCGATTTTAATTTTCATCTGTTTGGTGTGCTCCTTTAATTTGTTCGTAATCTCTTTTTTCAGTGCTTGAGCAGAGTCAGTGATTTCAGTCTTCAAGTCTTTTATTTCAGTTTTCAAATCTTTCACTTCTTCATTCATTCTTTCAACTTCCTCCTTAATATTCAACTTTTCCATATCTTTCTTTAAATTCAATATTTCAGTTTTGATACTTGCTATCTCTTTTTCAATAAGAGTTTTCAATCCTTCCATCTCCAGCTTCGTTTTAAATTCTTCAGCTCCAGAAGGTTTTTTCCTGCAATGTCTTCCTGGGATCGGGTTCTACCCGATACCGGGGCTTCAAAGCGGCCTACCGGATCCCAGGAGGTCGGTAGTCGGGTTTTCCCTTTTTCTTCGGGTGTCCGTTGCATGTTGTCGCAGGGCTGATGACGTCACTCACCAGATCAGTACTGAGACTTCAGACGGCAGGTAAGTCTTTTTTCAGCGTTTTTTACCCCGTTTTCTTCAACCTTCTTATGGAGCTGGCTGGCAGGGCGTCTTCACCTCATGATGGCGCCACCGGAAGTCAGAAATAATTTTCTTGCGATTAACAAACCATGTGCATCAATTTATAAGATATATTGGTACAGAAAAAGCAACAGCAATAGTAAGATTAAACGAGAACTTACCTGTTTGAAGTTTGATCTTTATTTTATGAGGAGTTATGATGAGGGATTACGTGAAGAAGCCCCGCCTGGCGCTGGATCGGCATACTTCAAAGCAGCGGCATGAAAAACACAGAACCAATAGCCGGAGTAAGATAGTAAGGCCCAACATAGACTAGGACTACCAGATGATCATTTATATTATGAGGGTTGGGAGTGGAGGGCACGTAATCCCTCATCGTAACTCCTCATAAAATAAAGATCAAACTTCGAACAGGTAAGTTCTTGTTTAATCTTACTATTTTACTTCGGAGTCACGTGAGTGACTACGTGAAGATTTTAAAGCTCTGTGTTTTTCATGTCGTAGATTCATTCCATACGACTCTCTGTTTAGTCAAAACAGTAGTGAGTAAATGGTATTTTAAGACATTGTTACAATTTATGTAATAAGTCCTTTAAAAAAGAACATTTTTTAAAATAATAACCCCTCTACCGTAGGAGAAAATTACAAAAGAAAAATGATAAATGATGTCAATGGTAACATAAATCGATAATATAAATTGATAATATAAAACAAAGCAAGCATTTAAAGAGAACCCAATACTGCGTGCCCAAATCCTGGCACCGTGACAACAGGTTTATTGTAGAACTTTGAAAACGTTTCTTCTCTACACCACCCTGCGGCCTCTAAAAATTTGATCGAGTGGTACGTCCTGTACCTTCGCCGCGGACGTAGCTGCCGCACTAGTGGAGTGAGATTTAAACACATCAGTGTCTATTCCTGCTAGATCCAAAACCTGTTTTAACCATCTACATATGGTTTGAACTGAAATTTTGTATGTGGTTTTTTGTGCGTTATCAATAACGCTTCCTCAGAACCTCTGAGATTTTTGGTTACCTCAATGTATTGAGTTAAATGCTTACTACACACAATGTTTCATCGATAGGATATGCTTTAAACATTACCTTAGCTCCAGTTCTCCCTGGTCTGCTTTGTTTGATCAGGTCATAAACATAAAACTCAATGTTATCTGCAGTCACATGCATGCAATCCAACCGTAACAATTGCAAAGTTTGTTCTCTTTGAGCTGATACCAATGCCATTAACATTACTACCTTCAATGTTAACTTCTGCAAAGACATTGAAGTAATTGGAGTCCATTGCTTAAGCAAAGTGAGAAAAATGCTAACATCCCAAAATTCTGTATATCTGGGCTTTGGAGGATTTTTATTAAAATTCCTTTCATGAATCGGGATACTAATTGTCGCAACTGGGAATTGTCATACATGGTTCAACAATAATTTTAAGCATCAATGGGAACCAGGCCAATTGGCACCACCAAAATGCCTTTGGCATTGTCTTGCGCTATTTTCTTAAGACATTGCCCAATCAGACAGAATGGGGGAAAAGCATAAAAGAACGTATTCCCCCAGTGTAGCGAGAAAGCATCCACCGCTACTGCCCCTGGATCGTGTTCCCAAGACACGTATTTGGGCAATTGGTGATTCAATCTAGATACAAACAGATCAATGTCCGGTACTCCATACCGACTGACAATATTTTTGAAAATTTGTGGATTTAACATCCATTCTGTATTGTCTTTAAATATTCGTGATCTTTTGTCTGCCACAACATTGTCTCTCCCGGGGAGATAAATAGCTGAAAGCCAAATATTTTACCAATACACCATTGCCACATCTGGTTTACCAGATGATCACCACCCATGTGATTGATATATGCCACAGCTGTGGTATTGTCTATTTGTATTTGGACATGCAAATCTTTTAACATAGAACAATAAGCTTTTAATACATAAAATGCTCCCAGTTGCTCCAAATAATTAATACCATATGTTTGGAGCAATAAGTCCTCTTGGACAGCCCATCTGCCCCCAGAGCTGGTCTCATTATCCGTAGCCCCCCATCCGAGAGAACTTGCGGCAGTTTGCAAAAACACTACTGGCTGCTGAACTAAAATGTTCTTAGCAGCTTGTGGAACATTCTCAACCCACCAATGCAATTCTGATAAGGCTTCCTTTGGCAATTGCATTGGCCTATCAAAATGGCCTCCTCGCTGAATAAGCGCTTGAGTTTTTGCCCTTTGAAGATTTTGGTAATGTAGTGGACCAAATTCTACTGCTGGAAATGCTGCTACCAACTTCCCAATAACCTTAGCAATTTCTCGGATGGAGGGATAAGGTTTGTTAATCAGGTTCTGACACACATTTGTCAAATCTATCACCTTTTCCATTGGTAAAGTTACCAACATGGTAACTGAATTAATCACAAACCCCAGCTATTCAATGGTTTGGGATGGCTGTAACTTAGATTTTGTTGGATGAATCAGGAATCCCAACTTTTCAAACAAGTTTGTAGTTGCTGAGACAGATTTTTCAGCTGACTCCTGATTAGCATTGACAATTAAAATGTCAACTAGATAAGCCATAACGATGTGTTTTTGTGCCCTTAGCAGTGCACGTGCTGGCTTCAACAATTTAGTGAACAATCTAGGTGCTGAACTTAATCCATTAGGTAATGCTTTGTATTGCCACAGCTGTCCCATCCATTTAAACTTTAAATACCTGCGAAAACTATGATAATTGGGACCGAATAATATGCATCCTTCAAATCTATTGTACCCATATAACAACCTGTTGATACCAGCTGCATTGCAGTGTTAAATGTGTCCATTTTTAAATGTTTATACTGGACAAATGTATTCAATTGTGTGAGATCTAACATGATTCTACAATCCCCATCTTTCTTTGGTCTGGGGAAAATATTTGATACAAATTGATGTGGATCCTCTCCTGTTTTCTCAATAACTCCTTTCTCACACAAATTCTCAACCTCTTTGTCAAGAACTGAAAACATCAAAGAATGATTAGGCTTATTCTGTCCCAATGGATCCATACCTTCTACAAAATCTATGGTAGATCCTAATGCAGTATCTAATACAACACGATCAACTGTTATACTGTCCCATTCATTATAAAACATTCAGAGTCTACCACCAATCTGAGGTTCATCCAAACATTCTTCTTTGATAGGATAAAGTTTTTGTACCTCTCCAACTGGACGAAATGATCTCCTTTTCCCAATAAATGGGTGTACATTCGGCTGTGCTGGCTGGTAATTCTTTCTTATCATACTCCTGCCTCGGCTTGTTCCAACTCCAAAATCAAATCCCCTTTTCATATGACCAGCCCTTCTCTGGCCAAAACTGAAGGGTTTCATAAGGCCAATAGTTTTTGCCTCTTCATCCATTTCTTTAATTTGTTTAGACAAATTTTCTCCGAACAAATAACCAGGAGTTTGTACATTGCTTGGCTTGCACAACCCTGCAAATCTTGGATGTAACAGAGGCCGAATGGCAATCTTCCTCATACAATTTATCTCAAAAAATGAGTTGCAGAATAAAGCCAACATATGCTTCTGAACTTTGGCCACTCCACATCCTTCCACTTATCTTCCAAAGGCAGTAATGCCAGCTGAAATCAGCTTGAGGATTCTTTGAAATCGAATCTCCTGCGCCGGCATCATCGATGACATTGGCGCCCAAATAGCCGGATTCACCATAGGTACCTTCAATGAGGCACAATTAATAGGTGATTTATACAATTCTGCTGTCTCAACCATAACAGCTTCTTGAAGCAGGTGAGAGACCATATAATCAATATTGGCCGCCAGGTTTTCTTCCATGGCCTCACCGCCTCCTCCAGGTATAGCAAAACTTTTTGGCACATCAGGCACACCTGGATCAATATATTTGTATTGTGGTGTGTACTCCGGACCTCAATCACCACTTTCAGGGTCTGTCTCATACAGCCCTGGTACTCCTGAAACTTGTTCAAGGAGACTTCCTCCAGCCCAATCCCGGGCACTGGAGTTTCAAATTCCCAATTCAAACTGGCACCATATTCATGATATGGAACCCCCTCAGGGGCTGCTTGGGAATATTCTGGGTACTTAGACCCTTGGTTGATTATAGTTTGGAGCATTTTCTCCATTTGATCCATTCTGAGCCATAAGGCTTTTCTTTCTGGACCTTCTGAATCAGAATCCTCAGAAACCTTAGGCCTTTTAGCTTTTCTTTTACATTTTAGGCACTGGGTTTTCCTCCAAAGTTTCTGTTTGTGGAGCAATCAAAGCCTCACTAATGGGTATTTCAACAGCCACCGGTATCGGAACCGGCTCCGCAATAATCTGCTGTCCCAACTTTTCTACACCCCGGGACGCACGTTTTACCCGCAATTTTTTTTTTTTTTAATTTTTTAATTTATTTTTTTTCTTTTTAATTTAACTCCTCCTGGTTTACCCACCAGCCTACGGAGTTTAGAAAACGCCCTGGAAGTAAAATAATTTTACTTACCTGCGGGTCGTTTCCTTACCGCTGTGTTGGAGCTGCGCTCTGCAGCTCTTCCTCTACCGATAGCGTCGATGTAATGCCGATCCAGCGCCAGGCGGGGCTTCTTCACGTAGTCACTCACGTGACTCCGAAGTAAAATCTAAATCTCTATGATAAAGGAAACAAGGAGTGTATGATGCACAATTCTGTGTGAGGGCAGGGAAGAAATCAAATGGGCAGCACGAATATTAAGGTAAACGTGATGTAACGATGTATTCTATGGCAACCTAAGTCTTCATCATGTGTAGTAAGAAACTGTGGAAGATAAGATATACTGAAAATAGATACAAAGTGGCAGAATAACTCAGCAGTTCAGGCAGCATCTCTTGAGAAAAGGAGTGGGTGACGTTTTGGGTTGAAACCGTTTTCAATCTCAGTCCCGACCCGAAACGTCATCCACCCTTTCTCTCCAGAGATGCTGCTGACCTGCTGAGCTACTTCAGCCCTTTATGTCTATGTTAAGCCTTTATCATGGTTGTGTATTATTTCTAATTGTCAACTTGTTAAGTTTTCAATAATACTGAACACCAGACAAGATATAAGAGGAACGTTACCTGTAAATAATGAGTGACAAGATCTTTTAAAAAATGCTTTACATTATTTTTTTCTGGATCATAAAGGTTTTATATTGCTTGTTGAATCATAGAAACATAGAAAATAGGTGCAGGAGGAGGCCATTCGGCCCTTCGAGCCTGCACCGCCATGCATTGTGATCATGGCTGATCGTCCGCTATCAATAACCCGTGCCTGCCTTCTCCCCATATACTTTGACTCCACTAGCCCCTAGAGCTCTATCCAACTCTCTCTTAAATCCATCCAGTGATTTGGCCTCCACTGCCCTCTGTGGCAGGGAATTCCGTAAATTCACAACTCTCTGGGTAAAAAAGTTTTTTCTCGTTTCAGTCTTAAATGACCTCCCCTTTATTGTAAGGCTGTGGCCCCTGGTTCTGGACTCACCCAACATTGGGAACATTTTTCCTGCATCTAGCTTGACCAGTCCTTTTATAGTTTTATATGTTTCTATAAGATATCCCCTCATCCTTCTAAACTCTAGTGAATACAAGCCTAGTCTTTTTAATCTTTCATAGAAACATAGAAATTAGGTGCAGGAGTAGGCCATTCGGCCCTTCGAGCCTGCACCGCCATTCAATATGATCATGGCTGATCATCCAACTCAGTATCCTGTACCTGCCTTCTCTCCATACCCTCTGATCCCCTTAGCCACAAGGGCCATATCTAACTCCCTCTTAAATATCCTTTCCTCATATGACAGTCCCGCCATCCCAGGGATCAATCTCGTGAACCTACGCTGCACTGCCTCAATCACAAGGATGTTCTTCCTCAAATTAGGAAACCAAAACTGTACACAATACTCTAGATGTGGTATCACCAGAGCCCTATACAACTGCAGAAGGACCTCTTTACTCCTGTACTGAAATCCTCTTGTTATGAAGGCCAACATTCCATTAGCTTTCTTCACTGCCTGCTGTACCTGCATGCCAACTTTCAGTGACTGGTGTACAAGGACACTGAGGTCTCGCTGTACCTCCCCCTTACTTAACCTAATCCCATTGAGATAATAATCTGCCCCCTTGTTTTTGCCGCCAAAGTGGATAACCTCACATTTATCTATATTAAACTGCATCTGCCACGCATCTGCCCAATCACTCAACCTGTCCAGGTCCCCCTGCAACCTCCTTACATCATCTTCACAGTTAACACTGCCACCCAGCTGTGTGTCATCCGCAAACTTGTTAGTGTTGTTCCTAATTCCCTCTTCCAAATCATTCATATATATGGGAAACATTTGCGGCCCGAACACTGAGCCTTGCGGCACTCCACTCGCCACTGCCTGCCATTCTGAAAAGGACCCGTTCACTCTTACTCTATGCTTCCGATCAGCCAACCAATTTTCTATCCATGTCAACACCCTACCCCCAATACCATGTGCTCTAATTTTAGTCACCAGTCTCCCATGCGGGACCTTATCAAAGGCTTTCTGAAAGTGTAGATACACTACATTCACTGGCACCCCTTCATCCATTTTACTTGTCACATCCTCAAAAAATTCCAGAAGATTAGTCAAGCATGATTTCCCTTTCATAAATCCATATTGACTTGGACTAATCCTTTTACTGCGATCCAAATGCTCCATTATTACCTCTTTAATAATAGATTCCAGCATCTTTCCCACCACCGAAGTCATGCTAACTGGTCTGTAATTCCCCATTTTCCCTCTCGCTCCTTTCTTGAAAAGTGGGATAACATTAGCTATCCTCCAATCCACGAATTGATCCTGAATCTATTGAACATTGGAAAATGATCACCAATGCATCCACTATTTCTAGAGCCACCTCCCGGAGAATACAGTGGTGACAAGTCTCACTGAAACAAAACAAATGCTTCCTGAAAAAGGTATAGACTCCTCATTTTAATATATACTATACCAAGTGGGACCCATTGAGTCCCGTCCCCTCAACGCTAGGGTAGGGCAGCCTGAGGCGTCACACACACACTCTAACCACCCCCTCCCCCCCCACACACACTAACCCCTCCCTTGATATTATATTAATGTTATTCATTCATTTATTTTCCCCCATCCCCTGCCCTATCCACTCACGCAGAGCCCCCGACTGTGCAGGTGCGGCTAGAGAGGGATAGGGTGGGGGGTAGAGAGGGAGGAGGAGGGGGGAGGCGGAAGGTGTAGAGTGGGAGAGGGTGAGGGGGGTAGAGAGGGGGGTCGAGGGAGGTGGAGGGGGTAGAGAGGGTGAAGGAGAGAGTAGAGAGTGAGGGGTAGGCGGGCATGTGGCATCATAGGGGAGGGCTGGTTACCGAACGCAATACTCCACCACTCACCCAAAGGTCCCAATACTCACCACTCCCTAGAGAGGGAGGGGGTAGAGAGGGAGTGGTGGGAGAGAGGGAGGGGGGTAAAGAGGGAGGGTGCAGAGAGGGAGGGGGGCAGAGACGGAGGGGAGGCAGAGAGGGGGGTGTAGAGAGGTAGGGAAGGGGGAAGACGGGGTAAAGAGGGGTGGTGAGGAGGAGGGGGGTAGCGAGTGAGAAAACTAGAGAGGGAGGGGGAGGGGGTAGAGGGGGAGGGGGTAGTGAGGATGGGGTAGAGAGAGAGGGGGAGGGGTAAGAGGGAGGGGGAGGGGTAGAGAGGGCGGGGGAGGGGGTAGAGAGGAAGAGGGAGGGGAATAGAGAGGGAGGGTAGAGGGAGAGGGGCAGAGAGGGTGAGAGGTAGAAAACCCACCCCATCTCCCTCCTCCTCATTTCTCTCATCACCAGTGGAAAAATGTGTTAGAATATGTAAAAATCTTATTGTTACCGCATAGTGTTTTTGCGAAAATATAAAGAAACACACATATACACATACATATACACACACACACACACACACACACACACACACACACACACACACACACACACACACACACACACACACACACACACACACACACGGAGAGAATTTTAAAGTTATATGGATTTAGCAATGCTTTAGTTTGGCAATAAAGCCAGTTTCGAACTTGACATCCTTGTGAATAACATTATTCCTGAAAGTCTGTCAAAACAGAGAATGATGCTGCAATCACCAATTTCTGCCTCAAATTTTATTATCCTCTAGGAAAAACAAAGTTTAAACCAGAAAATAAGGCTTGTGGTGCATCTGTCCTACTTTAGAAAGAAAAGTGATCAAAAATAGTGCTTGCCTGAGATCCTTATGCTCAGTGTAACTGGAAAAGGTGCGCTTGAGTTGATTTAATATGGGCGATGGAGATAAGTAAAAGGTGTTCTAGCTGACATGATATAATTCTGTGCTCACCACATGCCATGAATACAAATAGTTGTGGTTAACTCTTTAATATTTTCATTCATAATCAAGGCCACCTTTTAGTTTAGTTTAGTTTAGTTTATTGTCACTTGTACCAAAGGTACAGTGAAAAGCTCTTGTTGCATGCTATCCAGTCAGGAGAAAGACAATACAATCGAGCTATTACAGTGTACAGATGTATGATAAGCGAATAACGTTTAGTGCAAGGTATAGCTAGCAAAGCCCGATCAAGGATAGTCCGAGGCCAATTCCTAATTTCTTGTGAGAAGATGGTGGTGCTGCAGTAATCTGGTTTGTTTGTTCAGGAGGCCTGGTCCCCAAATGCAACCCGTTCCCCCAACGCAATATTCCACCACTCACCCATAGCACCCATGGAAGGCCTGGTCCCCCAATGCAACCAGTTCCCCAAGACAATATTCCACCACTCCCCCATTTCCCCAACGCAACCTGATCCCCTTACACAATATTCCACCATTCACCCATACCTGCCAACTGTGCAGGGGCTGCTCATTTTGCTTTATTCACCCTCCCTCATTTTTACAGTAAAAAAAAATCAATTGCACGTGCTAGCTAGCAGAACTCTGTGTACTGTGACTGTAAAAAAATGCCATTGCACTTGCTAGGGCTAGCAGGACTCAGTGGACTTGTACCTTTTTGGTGTCGTTCCGGGATTATATACGCGCGCATAGATAGATAGATAGATAGATAGATAGAAACAAACAAGATGAGAGTTTTAGTAACATCTAGATATAGATATAGACTTGATTAATAATGATTTAATAAGGATCACTGAGTAAATTGCAATTGTCACGGCAGGCAGAAGTTAACCATGACACTCCATTAAACACACAGATTTTTACTATGATGATTTTCTTTTTTAAATGAAAAGAACACGTAATTATGGATGGCTGGCTCCATAATGAACTTAGATTATTTTATTTTTTGAAGTGCATTAGACTGACTTGTATCATTCTGAAACGTCTAGATAAAACAGATCTCAGATATGCTTCAGATGCAAGCAGTAGGAACTGGGTGCACAGGCATTAGGACCTACATTCCCATGTTTCACCAGCAATAACTTGAAATCGCCTGAAGAGTTAGGAGTACCTTTTAAAAGTCAGGTATTGTATTGCGTTGGAAATTCCCACATATATAGCAGGTTAAAGAGAGAAAAAAATCAGACCTTTTTTGAATTGGGCCCAAATATCCAAGGTTAATTTTCTCAGAAAGCTGCAGCAGCTAGATAAGGCTGTTCCCTGTAAATTAGTTTTGCCTGCCTGGATTACAGCTAAATTTATGCAGCTGCCTTATCCTTCCAGAAGCAGCTCTGAAGTGCTGTAATTAACTGGCACACATAAAATGTGCAAATTTTCTGCTTGGTGGCAGCAATCCCTCGTCTTCATCTTTTCATTTCTGACCCTGTTGAATGGGTGGTTATTTCAGGAGTTTTAACCCCTAAGGTCTATGCCACCATCTTTTCACAATTTCAAGACAATTGTAACTGCTTTACTTTGACAGATGTAAAAGCCAATTTGTTTATATTTTTTCATTGCATTTTGTTTCTTTCAGCAGATTAGCATCAGGGAAAGAACAAACACATGATTGTATGGGTGTCTTTCATGTGAAAGCAAATTGTGAAAACAAATAGCAAATAGAAAGCAAATAATATTGTTAGCAAATAAGTTTCGTTAATGCCTTTGCACATTATCTTGATATAATCATCTATTGAAACTGGAATACTTTTTTTTTTTTTTTTTGTAATATTTTTTTATTTGAAGTAAACCGTTTACAATGTAAAGCTTACTTTATAAACTAACACCTTAATTCAATATTACTACAAATAACATATCAATACTTAATATCTTCTATTTTTTGGAAATAAAGAAAAAGATATATAAAAGAGAAAAGAAAAAAGAGTAAATAAAAAAAAAAATAAAAAAAAATAAAAAAAATTCTTCCCACATACTTCAATCGTAAATAAAAAGAAAATAAAAAGGGAAAATTTGAAAAACAAAAATATTACATATATATAAACAAAAACTAAAGTCATTATACGAAATACTATTTCATTCAGAAATATCTCTAATAAATGCACAATAATATCAATTATAAGTAAGTTATTCGCATCGGATCCATAGGGTGTCCGTCGAGCCGTGATTCCAAGAATAGCTACTTTTCTAAATACTGTATATATGGAGACCATATCGATTCAAAAGAATTATACCTGTCCAAAAGGACAAATCTAATTCTTTCCAAATTCAACGTCTCCAACATCTCTGCTTTCCACATTTTAATTGTTGGAGATAATGTTCCCTTCCAAAATTTAAGTATCATTTTTTTCCCTATTATTAAACAGTAATCAAAAAAATTTCTTTGATTAACCGTGAGTACCAAATTTGGCTCCTGGAATACTTTTTTAACGTATGTAATTAATTGCAATGTATTTCTGCCTAAGTTTCCATCCCCGCCTCTCTTTTCCAACTTTCTTACCTCACTCTGCAAATTATTTGAATAAGGGTCCTGATCTGAAATATTGTCTATCCATATCCTCCAGAGACGCTGCCTGACCCTGCCTAAGTTGTGTCTACTAAGTTCACTAAGCACACTATTTCTGAGGGGGATTTCTAGAATCTATTTAATGTTCACATAATTTCACCTTAATTGATATATTTGTATGCAGCAAAAAAACAGCAGTTCTCGAGGCTAGGCTTCAGTAGGTGCCAATCAACCAACACATGTAGATAGGCACAAAACACTGGAGTAACTTATTGGGACAGGTATCATCTCTGGAGAGAAGAAATGGATGGCGTTTTGGGACAAGACCTTTCTTCAGACTGGTCAGGTCTGAAGAAGGGCCTCGACCAGAAACATCAGCCATTCCTTCTCACCAGAGATGCTGCCTGTCCCACTGATTTACTACAGCATTTTATGTCTATTTTTAGAGTAAACCAGCATTTGGTGTTCTTTCCTACACCAGCAACACCTGTGGTGTCTTCACAGTCTAGATTTTGTAAGGTCATGGAGGAACCGAGAGATGAGAGAAAATGGGGCAGAGGGTTACACTGACGGAGTCAGACTAGAAAAGGTGGAAGAAGGTAGATCCAAGATAGCACCCAAGTGACTCTATGAGTGCTAGTCACAGAAGTGGATCTGCAATCATGCATTATAATCGCTCCACTCTTTTATATCTCTACTCCACCGTCAGCATTTCTCAATTAACTAAGCTTATTTAAATAAGGTTAATTCCCGGGATGGCGGGACTGTCATATGCTGGGAGAATGGAGTGGCTGGGCTTGTATACTCTGGAATTTAGAATATGAGAGGAGATCTTATTGAAACATACAAGATTATTAAGGGTTTGGTCACGCTAGAGGCAGGAAACATGTTCCCGATGTTGGGGGAGTCCAGAACCAGGAGCCACAGTTTAAGAAGGAGTAAGCCATTTAGAATGGAGATGAGGAAACACTTTTCCACACAGAAAGTGGTGAGTGTGTGGAATTTTACTTCGGAGTCACGTGAGTGACTTCGTGAAGACCCCGCCAGGCACGCATGCGCGACATATCATCGACCGCATGCGAGCGACAGGCAGGGAAGAGCATTGCTCCTCTACTGCAGGGACCTGCAGGTAGGGCAAAAACTAACCTGCAGTCTTTTTCTTTCAGGTGACTCGAGGCCGCCTGGTATCTGACTGCTGCGGCAGTCAGCGGCGGCACCAACAGTCTGGAGTCGGGCAGCCCGTTGACCAGGAAGGTCCGGGCTCACACATTCGCTGGCGAAGGATGGCAGAGGCAGCCCACTCTACACCGCAGCCCGCAGGGGTCGTTGCGGGCTGGCGACATGCATAAAGGAGTGGGGCTTGCAGGCTCGCCATAAGAAGTTAGCAATGGCAGAGCGGGAGCCCCGACTCTACACCGCAGCCCGCAGGGGACACCGCGGGCTGGCGGCGTGCATGAAGGAGTGGGGCTTGCAGGCTCGCCGTATGAAGCAAGCGACAGCGGAGCAGCAGCCCGACTCCACACCACAGTACGCAGGGGACGCTGCAGGCTGCTGGCATTCAGGAAGGAGGGGGCTTGCAAGCAAAGGCAGAGCGGCAGCCCGACTCTACACCGCAGCTGCAGGGATACTGTGGCCTGTCTGCATTAAAGGGAATGGTGTTCTCCACTCAGTTTAAGTTAGTGGCTAGGGACAACCCAGAAATGCCAGTGCCTCGCCTGCATGGATTGAGGGACTGTGCCCACACTCATGGCAAAGACAGCTGCCATGCTACTCCAGGGAATGTGTTGGCTTCAAGAAGTTGAGACTGCCAGCACATAAAGTTATTAAGTCATGAGAGGCTGGTCACCATTGGAGCTGGGGGAGAGTGTGCTCCTCCACTGGATACTTCTTAAAGACCCTCAGGTAAGATACTAACCTTGAATAGCTAAGCTTCAGTACTAGAGTTTGCTTACAGATGGATGGAGACCAGAATGAAGGCATCGAAGCATGCCTCCAAGGGCCATGCGACTTCAGATGGGAGTCAGCGGCCAACATTCCAGGAGCTGCTCATAACACCGGCAGCACCTGCTTTGTGGACCGGGATACGAACGCGGAGATCGGAGAGCCCTGTGCAGCCAGGACCCGTCTCTCCAACACGGCTGACCATGGGGCCACAAAGTGGTGGAGCACCACGCGGGAGCAAGGTAGGCAAGACCCTGACTCCCTACCACTGTCACCTAAACATAGCGACAGTGGAGCAAAGGTGCGTAAACGTGTGATCCGCTCGGCGGCTTGTTCTGACTCCCATTCTATGCAGGCACCAGAGCTGGGGGAGAGCTGCACACAGGTCATGCCCCGCTGTAGCAGGAGGCATCGACATACCGCCGGGGGTAGCCTGCTAGATTGCGGGCCAGTGATGGATCTGCTAGAAGTTGGGGAGCCCTGCAGGAGCAGGAGGTACCGGCATTCCACCGGAATAGGCTGCCGGAGCGCAGACCGGTGGCAGCAGTTTTCGGTCAGGCACACCCATTGCGACGGGTACAGCCGACTATGCGCCGTCACAGACCCATGTGGTCAAGAATGACAGCAAGTCTGCACGGACAGCGGGCCGGCTATGGGAACCGGTACCGATTCATTCCCTCTGCCTTCCAACCAGGCAGAGGGGCCGCTTATGTCCAAATGACGGCGGACTAGCGGTACGTCCATGCGGGAGTCGTACAGCCCCGCAGGAACGGCTGCTGACGACGACCTATCAGCGCACTTCGATGAGGTGTGACCCACTGGTAGAAGCCCCAGTGTCTCAGGAGAGCCTGGGGAAGTCGGCCTGTTGTCCGCGTGTAGCAGCAGCGGTCGCATGGCTAGGATGGAGCTAATGGTGGAGCAGCTATATCAGCAGGATCCTGGAAATTGTGTTGCCCTGAACGTCCCGACGGTCAACTCAGCCATCTGAGGGAACATCAGTTCCAGTGCGAGGGCACAAGAGGTTAGGATGCAGAAAATTCTGAAGCTGTTGACGTCGGGCATCACGGCGCTCACCAGGACCCTCAATGGGGCAGATGTATCCGCAGAGCAGCAGGATGCTCTAGCCCTCATGTGTAGCACACTTCAAAATAAACTGTTTTAGTTAGAGCTCCATCCGGCCCGACCTTAACCCTAAATTCGCTGGGTTGAATCGTACCTCCACCACACCGCCAAGACAGCTGTTTGGGGAGGACCTGCCCAAGCAGGTCAAAGAACTTGATGAGGAAGCCAAAACCGTGGGGCTGATGAAACCACCATCATCGTCAAGGGTGCAGATTTACCGAACACAGCCTTATCCTCCCTCCAAACCTCGGGGGGGGGGGGGGGGCAGCCGGTAGACCATCAAGACCATATCCGCCACCAGCTCCCCAACAGCAGAAGCCTTGTTTAGGGCAAGGCCAGCATAAACTACCTCACCACACACCAGCTGCAGGAACGGGGATTTACCGAGGCGATCGAGCAGCACCCAGCAACGACGGAACACCAGAAAAAAGAACGTCGGTAACCATGGAGGTAAGGGGGTCTGGTTCACTTGGAAGTACTGCATGCATAACCTCACAAGTAGGAGGGAGGTTACATACATTCTGTGGCTCTGTTTGTCACTATCCCAGTGAACAGAGCAATAGACATAATAGATGCATGTAACAGCCTTGCTTGTGCCAGGGAACCGACTTTAGACATACTGCTAAGGTAATTGGTAAACTTGTAGCTACATTCCAGCCACATAATTGGGCCGTTACGCTATCAAAGCTTGGGAAAAAGCAAAAATCTCGGCATTAAAAGCGAATGCTGGACATTTACGAGCCTATGCAGCTGCCAATTGAACCATAAATTGAGCTACAATGGTGGATTAGCAATGGTTGTGATTGTTAAATCCCATCATTACATCAAACCCATTAGTCATGTTACAAACCGACACAAGCGCCAAGGGCTGAGGAACTACTGACACTATTCCAGTTGGGGCGGTAGATGGGATTTGCATGAGTCTACTTTTCTTCAATCACAAGGAATAAACTGTTTAGAAATGCTGGGAGAATGTCAAGGGCTGCGGGCTTAATGCACTAATCTGTAGCATTCGTATGTTCAGCTTCAAAATAATACCACTGAGGTGGCATATTTAAACCTTATGGGTGGTGTCAAGTCAATATCTTATGATGAATTGGAAACATTAATTTGGCTCTGGTAGATTGAAAGAAATATTTGGGTTCAGCTACGTACCTTTTGGTTAAGCTCAATATAGTGGCGGACAATATAGTGTGGTCACAAGTATTTAATAACGACATCAAGTGGATTTGAACCTCCAAATTATAGCCTAATATGGAACACCAGATATCGACCTCCTTGCGTCCAGGTTGAGCCATTGGATACCAACATATGTCTCTTGAGAACCAGATCCTGGGGCAGTGGTGATGAATGCATTCTCACTACATTGGGGGGGGGGGGGGGGAGGGGGGGGGTGGAATGCATTTTTCTATGCTTTCCCCATTCTGCTTCATCAGACAGGTGCTGCAGGAAATGCAACCAGGCTCTGCAACATAAAGGACCATGGACGTCAAACAGCATCGTGCAGAGAGAGTCCACTAGGAAGCAGTACCTCACCTACATAAGGATATGGGAGGTTTCTGTAGTTGGACCTAGACCATCTACATGTCTGCTATGATCTCCAAGGTGCTGGAATCCTCACGGGTCTTCATTATGATCAGTCCCTCAGTTACAGTGCTGTATACAGTGCCAGGAGTGCACTGTCATCCTATCTCAAGATTGGAGTGGGATCTCACCAGCTGGTTGCTTAAACTACACAGACCTGGGACTACAGGTCTGAAAATGGGCATCAGGTATATGGAGACAGGTCTGTTTCAGCCATAGAAACCCACGTCACAGGGTGATTGTGCAGACGATCTCCAGATGACTCAAGGTGGTATTCGGTGCAGCAGGTAAGACACTAACATTTTAAATGTCATTCTACCAGGGCTGCATCCACATAAGTGGCAAGGACCATGGAGGTGTTCATGGATTATGTCCTCACAATAGCGAGCTGGGCCACTGAATCTACATTTCAGCGGTTTTATAACTGACTTATAACCGCTCCCGCAACGTTGGCGGATTCAGTTTTAAGTGCTGTTCCCTACATGTTTGTCCCCGAGTTCAGGGGGTTATTGTTGTATTAACAAATGTTATTATTTTTCAGCTTGTTCAAGTCTGAAATACATTAACATACTTCCTCCATCAGAATTACGGCAGTGTGTGAGCATGGACGTGGTCCAGGGCATGTAATCACAGAGCTTTGAAATCTTCACGGTCACTCACGTGACTCCGAAGTAAAATAGTAAGATTAAACAAGAACTTAGCAGTTTGAAGTTTGATCTTTATTTTATGAGGAGTTGCGATGAGGGATTTCGTGCCCTCCGCTCCCAACCCTCTATCGTAATTTCAACTGGTTTGTTAGTTCGCTTAAATCTTACTATTTTCAGTTTTTGTTGTTATCTGTAATTCCACACTGCAGCTTTGAAGAATGTCGTGCATGCGTGCCTGGCGGGGTCTTCACGAAACCTCTCATTGCAACTCCTTATAAAATATAGATAAAACTTCAAACTGGTAATTTCTTGCTTAATTTTAGTATTATCTGCCTCAGAGGGTGGTGGAGGCCGGTTCCCTGGATACTTTCAAGAGAGAGCTAGAGGGCTCTTAAAGATAGTGGAGTCAGGGGTATGGGGAGAAGGCAGGAACGGGTACTGATTGTGGATGATCTGCGATGATCACATTGATTGGCGGTGATGGGTCGGAGGGCAGAATGGCCTACTCCTGCACCTATTGTCTATTGTCTATTGTCCATAAGCAATTCTTATTCCATTTGTCAGGTATCAGTACACTGTGGATGGTTCGGTTGAAATCACGCATTGCCGTTTCGCTGACTGGTGAGCAAGCAACAAAAGCTTTTCACTGTACCTCAATATACATGACAATATGCTAAACTGAACACAAAATAGACAGTAACCAAGCAAATGGATTGAATATTTTGCTTCAATACGAAAACAGTATGGTTGAAATTAGTTAAAAACTGATCAGCGTTGGCATAATTTCTAATTCAAAAGAGACTTTGAATCACAGTCTGTGGATCTGAATGGGAGCACCATCATTGCAACACAACTTCCACTACTTAAGAAAAGTCTCAACCCAAAAGGTCATCCATTCCTTCTCTCCAGAGATGCTGCCTGTCATGCTGAGTTACTCCAGCATTTTGAATCTACCTTCCACCACTGAGACATACAGCTCCCAGTAAGAAGCGTTAGCTCTTGAAACCACATGCATCATGGCAACCAGACACCTGTTCACATCAGGGAAGGGAGACTACAATGGTGCCTTTCCATGCCTCCTCCTGCAACGGCCTGCCTCGCATAGCCCCAAGCTTGTGCTAATGGCAACAACATTGCACCAAACATTGCAATATTTTCTTCTTGGGCACTTGCACCTTAAAATATTTTCTTGACTTCAGCACAAATTGAGCACTTTGAGAAGAGTAGTTGTCATATCCAGTGAGTTTTAAAACTGCTTGGTAAATTGTCATTATGTGTGTAGGAAGGAACTACAGATGCTGGTTTATACCAAAGATAGACGCAAAATGCATGGGTAACTCATCAGGTCAGGCAGAATCTATGGACAAAAGGATTAGGTGACATTTGGGATCTTGACCATTCTTCAGACTGAGAGTCAGGGGAAATCTATACCTCTAATTTCCCTCTCCCTTGACTCACACTGAAGAAAGGTCTCAATCCGAAACATCACCTGTTCCTTTTCACCAGAGAAGCTGAGTTACTTCATCATCTTGCGTCTATCTAATTGTCATTAAAGTGGCTTTTTCTAAATGTGCTTTTATTGTCATATGTCCCAGATAGGACAATAAAATTCTTACTTGCTGGAGCATGACAGAATTTGTAAACATAGTACACAACGGGAGAAAAAAAAGTTCAGTGTGTGTATATACACATTCACACATACTCAATAAATAAACAAATATAGTGCAATAATAATTATAATCTGTTATTGTTCAGAGCTTATTCATTGTTGTGTATAATAGCCTGATGGCTGTAGGGAAGAAGCTGTTCCTGAGTCTGTTCGTTACACTTTTCAGACTCCTGTACCTTCTTCCCGATGGCAATGGTGAAATGAGTGTGTGGCCAGGATAATGTAGGTCTTTTATGATGTTAGCCGCCTTTTTGAGGCAGTGACTTTGATAGATCCCTTCGTTGGTGGGGAGCCGGTGATGGACTGGGCAGTGGTCACACCTTTTTGCAGTCTTTTCTGCTCCTGGACGTTCAAGTTGCCGATCCAGGCCATGATGCAACCAGTCAATATGCTCTCTACTGTGCACCTGTAGAAGTTCAAGAGAATCCTCCATCAACTCTCCGTAATCTTCTCAGGAGGTAGAGGCGCTGATGTGCCTTCTTTTTTGATTGCATCAGTGTTCTGGGTCCAGGAATGATCTTTGGAAATATGCACGCCCAGGAATTTAATGTTGTTGACCCTCTCCAGAAATGAAAACCACGGTAGCTGGTCAACAGCAGTCATTTTCCAGACCTGGGAGCCCCAGGTTATATCACAAGGCATTAGGTGTGCATTTAACATTGGACAACATCAGACACGTTAATGTGTAGCTTGGCCAGATACCCAAGATCCAATTTCAAGACAGTTGCAATTACACATAATTTAACAAAATTTACCCTAACTAAATCAATTTTTGTGAAAAAAAGTAAGAGAATCAATTTTTTGAGTGTAGAGCTGGTTAGACGACACAGTCCTTTTCTATTCTGTACATCCTGTGAAATGTTATGTACTGTATCTACCTCCCAGTACCAGCTAGTATGGTGATATGTTTTTTTAAATGTTGTTGGCATTAAAATCGAACAAATCTGTTGGACTTCCAAATAAAATTATGGATATACAACAGTACCCATTGTGTCTAAATCAGGCCCTGCCCTATTTCTAAAGAGTTTTAAATATTTACTCATTTTAAAAGCTGCCATGGATTTTCCTATCATTCTTCCTGGAAGGCCATTCCATCAACTCCCACAACTTAAGCAAAAGTCTATCCTCAACTTCATGCTTTTCTAAAGTTGATCTGAACTTTATGTCATTATGTTACTAACTCACTGGTCAGTGGAAAAGCTTTCATCTTTATTGAGGCATAAAAAAATGATGTAATAGGATTATGCCTGATCGAATCATTGCCTCAGCTTCACTCTCCATCCAGCCCATTCTCCATAACCCATCCAATCCAAAAATCTGTGTGTTTGGTGCTTGAATATATTTTACCCCCATGCTCTCTCCAGGTCTCAGGGTTGATAATTCCAAAGATCCACAACTTTCTGAGAGAAGCAAGTCTTCGTCATCACATCTTTAATGGGCTGTGGTTTGTTCTGAAACCATGTTCCAGCTAGGGGAAATATCAAAGCTCGCTGTAGTCTTTCTCCATTTAAAAAAAAAGATCTACATGTTTATTCTTTCAAAGTGGATAACCTGACATTTAAAATTACACCTTAAACTCCATCTGTCAATTAACTAGACAAATTTATTAGTCCTATAATTTATGTGAGCCCCTCCAAAAAATGTGAAATGTAACGTAAAATGTAATCCAATTAACGGATAGGTTTCATCATTGCAAAATATCGTCGACAAGCAAGGTAAAATTTGCTGGGCCCACTACTCTATTTTTCATGTAATTTTTATCACTCTCTAACCTGCTCTATTTCAGTTTGACATTAGATTCTACAGCAAATATTTCTCTCGCTTCGAGGCACATCAAATATCGTGTTATTATTCCTCTTCTTTTCACAGCTGTGGTTTGTGAATTTGAAAGGCATGTCACTCAAATATAAATAGCGTCTAATAACTCCACTTCTCCTGCTCCAGAGAATGAAAGACATTTCCTATCTGTCATTCTCCTGTGACTAGGTTGACCAGATTTCATTTCCATTGACAACCTAGTATTACCTATGAACAAATTAACTCTGTCCAACACTTGCACAAGAGATGACCACTAAAGAACTTCTGTTTTCCCATTATGAATTACAATGTATGTGTATATTTCTAAATGTCCAAGCAACATCAATTACTAATTTAGCACTGGTTTCCTTTTTCATTCTTGATTGTGTGATTATAAAGAACTAGAACTATAGTTTGTCTCTTTCCCTGATTTTGTTATTCTATATTTTCAATTCAATTCCTCTCTATTTGGCATATGCATTATTTGTTTTATGTAAATAAACTGACAACCCGTCACAATAAAGGAGAGTAAGTCAACTTGAGTATTTGAAGAAAGCATCTGGTAACAGCCTGCAATTTACTGACTTGCATGTTTGTTGTCAAGTGCTGTAGAGAACTGCCATCATTCTTTAGATTCCTCCATGTGAAATAATGCAACATCAATGAAAACAAAATTATCATCTTTTGTCATCATTCAAATTCAGACACAAAACCAAAGCATGGATCATAAAAGTTAGGGAAATAAAGAGAATGCAGGAAATACCTGGCAAATTAAAGAGCATTTGTGAAAGGAGAAACAAAATTTACGTTAAAGATCAAACTCCTTCATTTTTGCGTGAAAAAGAGGTATAAAGAAAATTTAAAAAATCATGGGACACAGGGAGAAAAGGAATGAACATGGAAGGTCTGTGACGAAGTGAAAAGTCAGAGAACTTAAATAACAAAAGTGATGATCCTGGGTCAAAAGTGGGTAATAATAGAACAAGAATTTAAAGATGTGCTTGAATAAAATGCAGGTGGTGACATTTTCTGAATGTTTAAACTCTGCATTACTTTCAACAGGCTGCAATTCCATTTAAATCAATTCAATTAACTTTATTTTTTTCCATTGGGAACTTTGGTTTCTGCAGTCATACAACAAAAATAAACAATTTTGCAAGACACACAAACAACTCAATTCACACAAACATCCATCACAGTGAATCTCCTGCTCACTGTGATGGAAGGCAATGTCTTGTCTCTCCCCTGCACTCCATCCTCTCCCGATGTTAAAGCCCCCGGCAGGCAATGTTAAGTCCCGCATCCGTTAAGGCTGCGCCAGCAGTTTAAGGCCCTGCTCCGGGTCTTAATGTTGGAGCCCCCAGCTGGCGATGGCCCGCGGCCATTAAAGCAGCGCCGGGTGATGTCAGGCCCTGCTCCGCGTCGTTTTCATCCCCGCATCTCGGGCGGGAGAAGCTGCCGCCGTGGAAGCTCTGAAAAGCGGACTCCCACCAGGGACCCGTGAGCTCCCGATGTCACCATCCACAGGCCTGCAGCTGGAGCCTCCGAAAATCCAAAGTCTGGTCACAGGCGCGCGCCACCACAGCACCCATGCTCCGAGGCCGGCCAGCCCCACGATGGTAAGTCCGCAGGCTCCGTGACAGGTCGTTCCATCTGGAGGCCTCGCCAACAATCTGTCCCTTCCTTTGTTATTTTTACGGTATGTGTTAAATGTATGTTTTATCTTATTTTATGTGGGGTGTTGGGGGATGGGGGGGGGGGGGGGGGTCGGTAGGGGCTTAAAACTTTTTTTAAGCTCTTACCTCGACGGAGAAGCAATGTTTTTCCATATCATATCTCTGTCCACCCTGCAGCTTAACATTGAGGAGTTGGCGGCCTCTGCTGGAGGCCGACTTCGGAGCTCCAACAACAGGAGCCAACAGACTTTAACATCGTGGAGCTCATGCTCCCTGGTTAGAGACCGATTTCGGAAGCTCCAAGTTGCAGGAGCTTCGACCGCCTCGACACGGGAGCTTCAACCACCCCACCGCGGAGGCTTTGATCGCCGGCTATGGGAGCTTTGAACTTTATTGCCTTCCATCATAGTGAGGAATGTGGGGAATCCCCAGTGATGGATGTTTACGTTAACTTTTATGTAGTTGTGTGTTTGTTGCCTTTTTTTAGTATGGCTGTATGGTAATTCGAGTTTCACTGTACCTTAATTGGTACATGTGAATAAACTGACCTTTGAACCTTTGAACATTTGAAAATGATTTGTGGGGCCTCTTTTATGTTTGCTCACAGAGGCATGAGAGGAAGCGATAGGTTCCTGCATCAGATGGCTGTGGTGGCCAAGGCAATGGGTATTTTTAAGGCGTAAATTGACAGATTCTTGATTAGTAAGGGTGTGAAGGGTTATGGGGAGAAGACAGGACAACGGTGCTGAGAGAAAAAGATTGATCAGCCAATAATGAATGGCAGAGCAGATTTGATGGGCAGCAGGGCCTAATTCTCCTCCTATAACTGAAAAAAACATGGGAGGTACCAGAAATGGGAGAAGACTACAGGGAAGCGAAGGCTGGGGTAACAGGGTGACGGGGTGGTGTGGAAGGTGGGGGCTAGAAGTTAACGAACAGATGAATGTTGTTGTGGTTCTGGGTAGAAGGGGAGAGCAGAAAACCAGAAAATAAGTTAAATATGGTCTTGGGCTATGTCATCTCTGTGGCAGTGAATCCAGGGAAGAGGTTTTAGACATGGTATCATCAGGATAGATGTGATGAATAGATCTGCAGCACCATTGCGAATTTTAGGCTCACGAGACCTCATTCTAAACCATTGATGGTGGAACATTATAGCTCTGCAGTCCAGGAGAATTTGCATGGGGGGCAACATGTATATATTAACTTTAAAATACATTTGCCAAAATTATTAGACTGGCTCCTCTGGCTTATATTACGGTGTGATATAATCACCTAGCTTTGTAGAAGACTTTGTAAGTTGGGAATTTTCCCTCTGCTTTCATTTGTGACCTTCAAAACACTTTCTTTATTGCCAGCCCAGATGTTATCTTTGGTAGAACTGATTTAATCAAATTAAACAGATAAATATCCACTTGAGTTAGGCAGAAGGTACATGGGAAGGGAAACTTTTAACGGATCCACTATGCAATTTAGTGAATGTTGTAACTTGTCGAGATTGTAACTGGAAATGTGGTTCAGTTCATTTTAATGAGCAGCAATGAAGAAGCGTAACCAGTCTTAAGACACCTGCAATGATGACCTTTTCATGCTTCCAGAGTAGCTGATGTGCCACATCCCTGCAACACATTTTGAAAAGGCCAGAAATCCAACTGTTGAATTTTCAACCACAAAGAAAAATGACTCGGTGGCAGCAGTATGAAGTCATTTTCAGGACATAGTATCTGCAATTGCTGGTGAGTGTAAGTGTAAAATGGTGAGACTCGTTCAATAGAGAAGACAACATTCCATTACACTCAAGTGATGTCCTGTAAGTACCAATGAGACACTGACAACAGCAGCAATGTCTCTTCCATAGAAGGGACATGACAGGAGGCTTAGAAAATAGGGAGCTATTCGGAAAAGAATGCAAAGATGAAATGTTAAAGTAGTCTACATGATGATATATGTGCATATGGGTTCATTATAATAGATAACATTACACAATAAACAAACATCTGCCAGAAAGTGTATTTTATGAAAATAGGCAATGCCTCAGGAATACCCCTTCTAATTAAATAATGAATTGGAATTAATGGAATGCACACACCCAAATCTGCAGGGAATTGAGGAATATGGATCATGTGCAAGCAGGTGAGATTAGTTTATATTACCAACATGTTAGGTGCAGAGATTGTATGATGTAGGGACTATTCTATGTTTTATGTTCTATGTGAATGAGGAACATGATATGCCTGAGATGTTTTTATCTGCATTTGATTTTTTGGTCCAGAATGCTGAAACTTTTTGCCTTATCAGTGATGAATAAAATTGGAGGATGTAGATTTAGGGTAAACTGTCAGAGATTAAGAGGAGATCTGACATAGAATATAGATTACTACTGCACAAGAACAGGCCCTTCAGCCCACAATGTCTGTTTAATCTTGTATCTACCTGCACATAATTGATATCCTTCCATTCCCTGCATTTCCATGTGCCTATCTAAACGTCTTTTAAATGCCTCTGTCATATCTGCCTCAACCACCAAACCCGGCAGTGTGTTTCACTCACTCACCAACCTTGGGTTAAAAAAGTTGACACACAACTGCTTTAAACTTTACTTCTCACCTTAAAGCTATGCCCACTAGTATTTGATTTTTCCATCCTGGGAAGAAAGTTCTGACAGTATCTCTCATCATCTTATTTACTTATTTTACAATCTAAGTCTGTCCAACCTTTCCGTGGAGGTAATACCCCCTAATCCGGGAATCATTCGGGTAAAGCTACTCTGCACCCTTTCCAAAGCCTCCAAATCTTTCCTGTAATGGGGAACCAAAACTCCATGCAATACTCCAAATGTGGCCCAGCCAACATCCTATAAAGCTGCCTCATGACTTTCTAACTCATAGAATCAATGCCCCAACCTATGAAAGGAAGCATACCATATGCTTTCTTTACCACTTTATCTACTTGTGTTCCCACTTTCAGGGAGTTATAGACCTAGGCCCCAATATCCTTCATTACTTCAGTGCTGTTAAGGGTCATGTGATTGATTGTATATTTTCTCCTTACATTTGATCTCCCAAAGTGCAACACCACACACCTGTTTAAATTAAGCTCCATCTGCCATTTATCTACCCATTTTTGTATCTCATCTACATCACGTTGTTTACCTTGGGAGCCTTCCTAACACTTTGCGACCCTGCAATCTTTGTGTCACCTGCAAACTTAATAACCGGTCCAACTGCATTTACATCCAAATCATTTATATACATCACAAATAGCAGAGGTCCAACACAGAACCCTGAGGAAATTCACTGATCACAGATCTCTGGCCTGAATATTGTCCTTCCACCACAACCCGTTGTTTTCTGTCAGTAAGCCAGTTCTGAATCAATACAACCAAGATACTGCTAATCATGTTCATCCGAATCTTCGAATCAGCCTATTATGAGGGATTTTATCAAATGCCTACTAAAATCCATGTCGACAACATCCACCACCCTACCCTCATCGATCACATTCGTCACCTCTCAAAAAATCTTGATCAAGTGTGTAAGGCACGACCTATCTTATCCCTAGTTACCCTCTTATTTTTAATATAGGTATAAAAACCTTTGGGATTTATTTAATCCAACTCGCCAAAGCCATTTTCTGGCCCCTTTTGGCCCTCCAATTTGTCTATGAATTCTTTCTTCCTTTCTTTATATTCTTCCTAAAGGCCTTGTCTGATTCCATCCTCTTAAACCCTGCATGTGCTGTCTTTTTGGTTTTTGACAAAATTTCCAACTTCTTTGGTCATCCAAGGTTCCCTTACTTTGCCATCCTTATCCCTCCTCCACACTGAATCATGCCAGTTCTGACATTCAATCAACTGACCTTCATAATAAAGTTGTCGTTTGCCTTACTCCAATTTAGTGCCTTCCCACAAGGAGCAGCCTTCTCCCTATTCAAAACAGTATTAAACATTCATGTTCATAAGTTATAGGAGCAGAATTAGGCCATTTGGCCCATCAAGCCTACTCCTCCATTCAACCATGGCAATGGAGATTACGTATGGGTAACATGGAATTGTGATCACTATCACCAAAACTATCTATCACTGAAATGCCTGTCACCTGGCTAGGATCATAGTCATAGTCATAGTCATAGAGCGATACAGTGTGGAAACAGACCCTTCAGCCCAACTTACCCACACCGGCCAACATGTCCCAGCTACATTAGTTCCACCTGCCTGTGATTGCTCCATATCACTCCAAACCTGTCCTATCCATGTACCTGTCTAACTGTTTCTTAAATGTCGGGATAGTCCCATCCTCAACTACCTCCTCTGGCAGCTTGTTCCATACTCCCACCACCCTTTGTGTGAAAAGGTTACCCCTCAGATTCCAATTAAACCTTTTCCCTTCACCTTAAACCTATGTCCTCTGGTACTCTGGACAAGAGTCTCTGTGCATCTACCTGATCTATTCCCCTCATGATTTTATACACCTCTATAAGATCACCCCTCATTCTCCTGTTCTCCAGGGAATAAAGTCCCAGCCTACTCAACCTCTCCCTATTGCTCAGACCCTCTAGTCCTGGCAATATCCTCATGAATCTGTCATTTCCCAAAATAAGATCTAGTATGTTCCCTTCTCAGGTTTGACTTCCCACATACTATACAGTTTCAAGAAACATCTTGGACATACCTCACAAATGCTGCCCTGTCTAAACCTTTGGCCCTGAGCAAATCCCAGTCAATATTGGGGAAGTTACAGTCACCCACCAAGACAACCCTGTTGTTTTGTTCCTCTATCTCCAGCTTGCTATTGGGGGCTCTATAGTACAATCCTATTCTTATTTCTAAGGTAAACAAACCATCCAGTATGTCCTCTCTGAGAGCTGCCGTGAGAGTCTCCCTGATTAGTGACCTGATGGTGACCTTTTTCCTCATAAAATTGTGAATGCCTGGAATATACTACTGGAGAGAGTGGTAGAAGCAGAGTCATTGGCAACATTTAAGAAGTATGTGGATGAGCACTTAAATTGCTGAGGCATTGATGGTTATGGATCAAGTGCTGGAAAATGGGATTAATACAAATGGGTGCCCACTGGTTAATGTGGAAGGAGTGGTCCAAATAGTTTTGTTTCCGTGATGTATCCTGAAACTATTTATTTTACCTTCATCAATACGGAGTAAGGTATACCTCAGGCTCTGGAATAGAATGCATTTCTTGCCCACCTTACTGGTGACCACATTGGTGATTTACTAGATGAACAATGGTCACGCGGAGCTAACGTTAAAGGCCACTGAGTCCCTGTGATGAAATGTTTACCATGACCTGTTACACGCTAGTTCACTGTGCGGAAATTGTACTATTATTCATTAGTCTCAAATGTCATAGACAGGTTTAGCACAAAAATGAGCCTTCAGCCGACCATGTCCATGCCAACCAAGATGCCCATTTACACTAATCCCATATGCCCACATTCAATGCCGTGCCTATCTATCTGTCTTAGCACCTCTAAAATGTAATCATAGTATTTGATTCATCCACCACCTCTGTCAGGGCATTCCAGATATCAATCACAAACTATAATTGGCATTTTGAAACGCTCATATCATTATTTTCTTCTCATTGCTTACACGCATCTACTTTTTCAGAAAGCCCATGGTCAAGAACTCAAAGTTTAATGCCATAGTTGTTCCTAACTTTCATAAATTATTTTGCTGAGAGGTTTAACATAGTAGGCTATACCCATAACGGTATTTTAAATGACATTTTCTTTTCATTCCTTTTCAACTAGAATAAAGTTTGCCTCATTAGCAATGATCATGGTTTATTTCCTGTGCATGATTACATCTTCTGTCTGATTGGTTAGCTTAACTTAATGCTAACAGAAAGTTAAGGGCCTGTCCCACTTTGGCGACTGTTTAGGTGAGTGCAGGAGACTCTGCGCTCGCCTCATGTTCGTCACATGGTTGCCACATGATTGCTGGTGGTCTCTGGTGAGTCTCCTTCATGGTCGAGAGGAGTTCCCGTATTCTGGGAACTAGTCGTGGCCTCAGTATGGTCGTAGCAAATTTTTCATCATGTTCGCCATGGAGAAAATCAATACTTTTGTAGTCGTAGGTGCAGTTGTAGTGGGGTCGCCATGTCGTTGTAGGTAGTCGAGGTAGCCGTAGGTAGTTTTAGTTGATCTCCTTTGCTGACCGGGCATTTTCATTCGTTCATTGGGGGAAAAAAAATGTAAGCACAAGTTTTCAGAACCAGTAATGTTAAATGCCCGTTAAACAGCTGTGTATCTTATTAACAGTTGTCTGGCTTCTTAAAAGTGTCTCCACTCCTTCCCCCCCCCCACCTTCTCCCCCCTTCTTCACCCTTCTCCACCCTTCTCCCCTCCCCACCCCATCGTCCGCACTTTTAAAGGACTTACCGTACACTGTGTTAGCTGTCTTTAACCTCCCTGTTCATCGCGGTGCATGTCTGTATCACCTTGGCTTTGCACCGTGTGAATTTCAGACAACGCTCCCCCGCTTTCCCTGGCCCCACCTTTGCGATGTGTTTGAATGTGTGTGTTCCTCTCTGATAGTCGCCGTTCCAGTTCCCGGTTTTTTAGGTGCCCTCAAGCTTGAAGGTCGCAGGCAGTCTGCTGAAAAGTCGCCTGTGGGACAGGCCCTTGAAGACTAAAATAAAACAGTAACTTACAAGCCAGTTGTTGGTTGGCAATTGGTTATTAATATGCTCCAATCACTAAATAATTTAATGACCTGGTATGTGATAATGCCACCCATATTATTAAGACACTAATCTAAAATTAAACAAAAATGTGTACTGAATGAATAGCATTTAAGATTAGAATGTGCAAAAATATTCCAGATTTTGGTGCTTTTCATCCATTAGCTTACAATGAGTGTCAAAACATTTTACTTCAGATCATGTTGGTGTCTTGACAAACAGTCTGTACAATTCTGGCTTGCGATCTGTGTCTGACAAACTCTCAAACTTGACATGTCCCAGAGATCATCACTCATCGTGTTTGTGAAGATGGAAAATTAAGAATTTATAATATATTGTCTCTTTCAAGAGAAATTCTCCTTGTTCAAATCGACACAGGCACATGGTGTCGTTGCCGACAAAAATAGCACCATCCTCTGCAATGGTCAATTTGGTCTGTTGTTTACATATAACATTGGAATTGGAAATGAATAAAGTATTCATTTTGGTAACTTGGTTCTGCTTGACATTAACCAAGGCAGTGTTTTAATCCAGTCGACCAGTTCTTCACAAAAGGATGATGTAATATATCTATTGAAAAACTCTTTTTAACTTTTCATTTTCAAAGGCAAAGGCAGTTATATTCCTGGGTCCTTATCACCAAGGATAGGGAGAATAGGGTACAATGGGGGGGTGAGTAATAATGTTGGCACTGGTACCATCTGATCCCCCATTCAGCAACTGGAGAGTGGAAGGTGGGGGTGCCATTATCATAGGTTAAGTTAACATTCTAGCTAGAGGATAGAAGACCTCAGAGGGGATTTGGTGAGGGGGGCATGAAATGGAAGACAGGTGGCAGGAGGCGGGAGAGAGAAGAGTGGAGAAAGGATAGAGGATAACATATGCCATCTTTAAGCTTGATTTATTTATTGTATTAATTAAATTTAAATTCCCCAGCTGCCGTTAGGATTCCAACTCATGTCTCTGGATTAATGGTGCAGTCCTCTGGATATCTGTCAACTTCCTTAACCGCTGTGCCACCATCCTGTGTTTTATTATTTCTTTTGAGGGAGAACGAAAATTAAACTGAAGTCTTATCAGCTTCCTGGCTTGTATTCTATGCTACAGATGGTCTTAATAGACATGCTTTGCCCCTTCTCCACCATTACCTTTGATGAAATGAAATGTATCAGTTACATGTCAAAAGTAAGTAATCCTCCATGCTCCTTAATGCGCCCACTTAGCATAGTTGAAAACATTGCTCTCCAAAGCCCCTCGTCTGACAATCAGTTGGATCCATTCAAGTCTATCCAGTCTTTATTCATTTACACATGATGTCATGTGCTAGGCCAGCATTTATTTCATTTTTAAACCACATAGCACTGAGCTATAATGTTCCTTTAAAGTAGGATGATTTTTAGCATGTTGAAGTGACAGGCTTGGTAAAAACAGCAGCAACCAAGACCGTGTTATGAGAAGTAAAATATGTTCAATAGGAATACTTTCAAGGAGAATTTAACATAATGAAATGAAATTTAAATTGGAGCTGTGGGGAGGCAGACTGCTCAGTTTGCCTGTGAGAAACATTAACACAGACATGGTACTGAACTGCAAACAAGACTTTGGGAGAAACTACTAGATAATTAGAACGACATCAGCAGATGTTTGATAAATGTGCTGGTGCATTTCAACAGAAAAGTTAATGATAAAGCTGTCTGGAAATCTGCATGATATTTACAAATAGCTTTAAGCACCTTTGTTTGTACAACTTCATATGGTATGCTTACAAAGGAAATGATATGCACCTCCACAATCATAATGCCAGGTACGCACGTTCTAATATTCCCAAGCTACTTAAAAGCATTATACCAGCTACAATAACAATCCAGATTATAAGAAATAACTGATATTATCCACTTCTGCAGCATTCTAAAGTTTGCATTGGTCTTTTGGTTGTTCAAGTTCAAGTTCTCATTTATTGTCACATACACCAATTAATGTACAGTGATATTTGGGTTACCATACAGCCATACAAGTAAAAAAAGAATGCAATACACAATAATTTTAACATAAACATCCACCACACTGGTATCAACAGTCCTCACTGTGATGAAAGGCAATAAGGTTCAGTCATCTTCCTCCTTTGTTCACCCATGGTGGTCAGGGCCTTGAACCCTCGGCACTGCCTCTGCCGATGGCCCGATGTTAAAGCCCTCTCATTCGGATGATGGAGGCTCCGGCATCGGGACGGAAAGGAAACACTCCGTGGCATGGAGCTCCCTAGTCGGCCGTTTCTTACCGGAGACCACGGCTTCACGGTGCTAAAGTCCACAATCCCCGTGGTCGGAGCGGTTCCTCAGCGATCCTCGGCAAAGGATCTCCCGCTCCGTGAAGGTAAGATCGCGCCGCACTTGCGGCTTGAAGCTCCAGGCCGGTCTCCAGGAAAGACTGCACCAATCCAGTTGTTGGGCCGCAGGGAGGGAACGGTATCATGACATGACAAAAGATCACATCTCTGTCGAGGTGAGTGACTAAAAAAGATTTCCCCTATTACCCCCCCCCCTCCTCACCCCCCCCCCCCCCACCCCCCATCACCCCCCACATAAAAACATACAGAGAAACATTAAAACATAAATTTTAGACACACTAAAAATAACAAAAATGTCAAAATAACACACAGACTGCTGGCGAGGCTACATCTCGGCGCACCCGACGACTTGTGGCCGTTAATAAAAAGAGTATGAAAGCTCAATTCAGACATCAGATTTTGCAGGAATGTCACTTTTCTGGTTTGAAAGTAAATGACATTTTACGCAGAAATTCTGATCAAATAAAATTTGTTTTTCTATGAAAAATCCAAGATGCAAACTTTACTCTATACGTATGAATATACAGAATATCTGGTCATAGTTTTGGGAGTGTATTCTGCCCAAATCTTGGTTGATAGGCAGATGGTATGAGACAGATGGATTGACGAGTTGCAAATTGTGAAACCAAAGGAAGTAATGTAGGAGGAAGGGAAGGGAAGGGAGGGAAGGGGAGGGGAGGGGTGGGGGTTATAATTACCTAAAATTTAAAAATGTAATGTTCATACTGTTGGGCTGTCAGGTACCCAAGCAGAATATGAGGTGCTGTTCTTCCAGTTTTCATGTGGTTTCACTCCAGCAATGGAGGAGGCTTAGGACAGAAACATCAGGGTGTTTAGGCAAGTTAAAATGCTTAGCAACCAGAACTTCCATAGGATTTTTAGGATTCCAGTGCATGGGCGCCGA
Organism: Raja brachyura; assembly: GCA_963514005.1. The sequence continues at coordinate 98,767,830 of OY740782.1, read as the reverse complement.
GTCGAGACTTGGTCCCGCTGTTGTACTGGAGCCCAAATTGGGAATAACGGATGCAGTAGATGAGGTTAGATGAGGTTCACCTCCTGCCATTGCCGAGGAAGATTATCTATACATAACTCAAACTGATCTTGTTATCTTCCGGTTTGCACAGTCTTTCTATTTGCACAAAAACGGTTTGCGATAGCGCTACGAATTTTTGGCAGTTCACTCACCGTTCTCCTGTGCTGTGAGTGTACCAAGTTTCGTTCCAATCGGTTAAATGTCGTAAAATTTAGCGAGGTATAAGAATCTTAAAAACCGCACGTGCGCAGATCGATCTCTTCTCCTGCCAGTCAGCGATGCGCAGATTATTCTCTTCCCCTGTCACTTCCCGGGACGGTCCATCCCTTCCTGCTGTATCGCATATTTATTGGAGCTGAGGATGGCCAACGGAGGTTTCCAACAGATATTTCGGAGGGACCCGAAGCGACCCGAAGCAGCCCACCAGCCCCAAGCAGCCCAGCATTGGAGACCGTGCCCAGCCCAGCCCAGTCAGAGACCAAGCCCAGTCCAGCATAAAGCAGCCCAGCCCCAAGCAGCCCAGCGTCAGAGACCCGACCCAGCCCAACCCAACATTGGAGACCCTGCCCAGCTTAGCACAGTCGGAGACCAAGCCCAGTCCAGCCTAAAGCAGCCCAGCCCCAAGCAGCCCAGTGTCAGAGACCAGACCCAGCCCAGCCCAGCATTGGAGACCCGACCCGGCTCAGTCCAGCGTGGGAGACCCAGCCCAACCCAGAGTCGGAGATGTCGCTGAATGGAAAGTGGAGAAATCTGATCCCGGTGGAGGAGAACAACCAGCGACCAGCGCCCGCTGTGAGTCCCCATCGCACCGCCAATTCCAGACACTACTCCTCAGGTCCCCCTCGCTGGCTCCTCCTCCCCTCCCCCATGATGCCCCCCTCTCCCAATGGCTCTTAACCCGTCTTTTCTCCGAGCTCATTCCCCTCCTACCTTCCCCATTGACACACCCCTTTCCTCACACAACTCCCCACACCCACACACCCCTCTCCCCCGCACAACGCTCCCGCCCACATGTCTCTCCCCCCACAAGCCCCCCTGCCCACACAACCCCCCCGCCATACCCACGCACTCCCCCGCCCACACATATCCCGTCCCACACACCCATCCACATACCGCCACACCCCCCTCCCCCTCCCACATCTCCCACACGCCTCCTGCCCACATACACCCCCCACCATACACCCCCTCCACCTTCCCCGCTACACCACCCTCTCCCCCCCACACCTCCCCGTCTACACACACCCCTCCTCCTCTCCAACCCCACACCTCGCTGCCACACACCCCACTTCCCTCTCGCCCTCCCCTCCTTCCCTCCCACACATGGAGAGGAGGGAGAGGGAGTGCTTGGGGATGAGGGGAAATGAGCCGCGCCTGCGCAGTTAGGAGCTATGGGTGAGTGGTGGAATATTGCTTTGGGGGAATGAGTTGCATTGGGGGAACGGGTGAGTGGTGGAATATTGCATTGGGGAACGGGTTGTGTTGGGGGACCAGGCCTCCCGTATGATTGGGACCCAATGGGTCTCACTTACTCCAGTAATTACCTAAAATTTGAGAATGCAATGTTCATACTATTGGGTTGTAAGCCCCAGGGATGGGGTGGTCTGTGTGGGAAGGGATGGCTGACCCAAGGAATTGTGGAGGGAGCAGTCTCTGCAGAAAGCAGAAAGAGGTGGGGATAGGAAGATGTGATTGGTGTTGGCATCACATTGCAGGTGGGCAGCTATGTCAAAGAATTATGTGTTGGAGACAAATGCTATTGAGGTGAAAAGTGAGGACCAGGGGAACTCTATCCTTGTTCCATCTGGAGGCAGCTGAAGCAAGAGCAGAAATACATGACACAGGAGTCAAGGGTGAGGGATCCATCTATGACCGCAGGGGAAAACCACATTCTCTAAAGAAAGAGGATATGTCAATGTCCTAGAATGGAAACCCTAATTTTGGGAGCAGATGCAATGGAGATGAAGGAAGTGCGAGAAGGGAATAACATCTGTGCAAGAGGCAGGGAGGGAGGAGGTATAAACGAGATAACTGTGGGAGTTGGTAGGTTTGTAGTAGATGCCAGTCGATAGCCGATGGAGACAGTGAGAGGTGGAGAAATGGAGAGGTGCCATGGCTAGTCCAGGTGAATTTGAGCGCAGCCTGGAAGTTAATGGAGCGCGGCCGTTCCTTGTTTCCACAATTAATTATCCTTATATACCCAGACATTGGTGGGTGTCTGGAATGGGCTACCAGTGGTGGAAATGGAGACAGATATGATAGTGGCATTTGAGGGGCTTTTTGATAGGGAATGGAAGGATATGCATAATGTGCAGGCAGAGTTTGTTTTGTCATTACATTTGGCATAGACATTGTGGGCCGAAGGGCCAATTCCTGTGCTGTACTGTTCTTGTACACGTTCATATTAATTTACTTAATAATCATTTTTTGTAACAGAAAACCATAAAACATGTTCTTCAATAGGAACATGAATTGCGTTAAAGTTATCTGAACTTGCCAATTAGACTTTTTAAAATTACTATTATAAGACAACCAGTTTACTTCGGCATTAATTAACAACATGACCATGAGAAAGGTGATAATTTGCATCATAGTCATTCAGGCAAAATGAATTTAGAGGCAAAATCCACTAATAAAAGTCCTGCTGGGTAGCAGTTGCACTTTAATTTGCATTTTACAATGGAAGGTTCCGATATGATTTACTTCTGTGACATAAATCATCGAAAACTAAACCTTCCCCTGAGCTTTTACAATCTGTAACCATTATCTAGGAATATCTTACATTGATAATTTGTTACAAAAATGTAGTATAATATTAATAAGTAGGTACGGTAATTTTTCATTGCGTCTTTTTATCAGAATTCAGTTCTGAAATGTCATTGAAATAAAATGTTACATATGATTCTCTCTCCACAGATGCGATCTGATGCTGAGTGTTTCTGTTTAATTTACTAATTTCTAGCATTTGCAGTATTTTGAGGGGTTTTTTTGTACAATCCAGTGTCATACATCAGTCTTACTCAGTGGGAGCTGCTTGATCAAGGTTTTCACCTGAAGGGCATTAACTGAGAGGCTTACTGACTGCAAAACTGACTCCTCTTCAATCACAGCTCTCTTCCAGCAACTACTCAGTGGTAACGGCCCTTTCTTATTTCATTTGTGGGACGTGGACATTGCTGGTGAGGCAGGATTTACGTAAAGAATGATAATGGAGAAAGAAACCTCTGTAATGAATTTATCATGGGCAATAGTGTGAAAAGGGTGATCGTGTGGAAAAGGGCAATAGCAAATCGCAGTGGCCAGCTTTGCTTTCCATTGACTTTAATGGAAACTGACTGCTAATTCCAAATCACTCATCATATCTTTCACTCGAAGTACATCTGTACCCCACTAATTCTATGGGCAGTATTAAATTGTTCATTTGCCTCAAATGAAAATGGACCAATAACAGAATAATCTCTCCTGTCACGCGTCAAGAGTCGTGTTTAATTGTCGTATGCATCGGGACTGGAGCAATGAGATTCTAAATAACCACAGCTTTACAGGCACAATGATGTATCAACACAAAAAATAAATATACATTATCAGATCAGGTAAGGGTGGCAGGACCCCTTCCCTGTTGGACTGCAGTGCACTAGTTGTCTTAAGAGGACAGTTGAGCACCTTCATGCTCAATTTACTGACCCTTGTCTTTTATTTTTAAACTGAATTCAAATTTTTAAATGCCTTCAGTTCAGCTTGGAGATATAGCAAGGAAACTGGCCCTTCGGAACTCCGTGTCCACGCCAACTATTGATCACCTGGTCACACTATTTCTATGTTATCCCATTTTCTTTCCCACTCCCTGTGCACTTGGGTCAATTTTACAGAGGCCAATTAACCTACAAACCTGCATTTCTTGGGGATGTGGGAGGAAACTGGAGCACCCGCAAGAAACCCACGCAGTCATAGCAAGAAAGTGCAAACTCCAAATACACAGCACCCAAGGTCAGGGTCAAACCCGGGTTTCTGGCACTGTGAGGTAGCAATTCTACTAGCAGTGCCATTGTGCTGCCCTAATAGTAGGATTTAAATGAGTCTTCCTTAAATTAATCATGACCTCCAGTATCATGGTGAATCCTGCACTATCACACCACTAAAATCATGACTTTAGGCACTGAAAACTTCATGTTACCGAGATGGCCAGTTTTAAATGGGAATCCATCATTAATCTGAAACTCCTAGGAATAAGTCCAGATAACATTTACTATGGCACATTTCTACACCAGTAGATGTTTTTTGTTGCTCCAGATTCTTGGAGCTGCGGTTCCTTGTGTCTTCGGTTCTACGCTTGTATGTATTTCAAAGCAATGGAAGAATATTTCACCTGAAAACAGGCAACTGTTAAACATGTATAGCCAAGTCTTCAGAAGAAATTTTCATCTAATGTCCCAAAGCATTCAGTCTATCTTGGCCAAGGAGAGGGCACCACAGGGTACATGCTGATGCTTTGAAACAGCTTTGTCAGATGATCTGTGCTTAAAGTGAACAGAAAACAACTCAAGTAGAACAGTGTCATATCCACCATGTGGTTAGGTTGTGGTTGGCGGATTATAGAACGACCTACCCCTTCATTTTCTATGCTTATAAAAATTCCTAAACTGCTTGATGAAATATTAAAATAACAGCACAGTATACATGCAATTCCTTTTGAAGTCATACAATGCACTCTCAACCTAGGGACACTGTGTCACATTTGAAAGTAAAACCAATGCAGTTGGAAGTAAGGATTCAAAATCACAATAGTCACACCAAAACTCCAGATCAACTGCCATGTGTGTAGAGAGAAAGAGATGGATTAATGTTAGGAATGTTTATTAATGAACAAAGAATATTTTATTTCATTCTTTGTTGTAGCTGCTCATAGACTCTTTGCAACATTGCCAGGGGTACACACAAATAAGACTCTTTCCAAATGCTGACTTTATTTAAGCAACAGAAGGAATAGTTTATTGAGCGAGGGGTGGACCATGAAAATGATATTCCCCAGAAGGAAACAGGTACACAACTTTCAGAAAAGAAATCTAAATCACGTACTTGGCTTAAATATGTAACTGCAAAATAATTTATATATTTCAATTCCAAAGACAAACTACTTGAGAAATGTCTTCATCTCTTTGGTGGATTGAGATTCAGTGAAACGTACCCTCAGCGATCTACTAAGGTGAGAAAATGTCTCTTTTTTTTAGAAGACCCTCTCCTATATTTGTTTGCTGTCTCTTTCTTTCGAAGAGAGTACTGAAAGAAAAGAGACTAGATCACTGGTGGTGATGGTGAAAGATCAAGAACCTTCTTTTGGGATTGATGGGCAAAAGTAAATTTGCTGAGGAATGGAGAGAGGGAGTGAAATCCTCTCGGGAAGAGAAAGGAACTAAGAGACAAAGACAAAGGAAAGGAAAGCAGTTACATCAGGGTGGGCTAAGAAGAGTCAGGGAGAGAAATTGATTAGCAGTGGATAGGAGAAGACCATGATCTTGTTGAGAATATATGTGTTTGTATCTGTCAGAGAGAGAGAGAAAGAAAAAGAGAGAGAGAGAGGGAGAGGGAGAGGGAGAGGGAGGGAAAGAAAGAAAGAGAAAGATAGATAGAGAAAAAGAGAAAGGATCTATCCTATCATAATATATGTCTATCCTCTTGGATGAATCACTCATTCCCAGTGATTTCATTGTACTGAGTAAACTGCAATGTCGTGGGGTGATGTCTCGGCATCTATTCAAACATTTGCAGCATTGAACAGCTCAGCATGCTGCCTTTGTTCTGTACAAATGGTGAAATATGTATAGACCAGGCCAGGCATAAAATGTATCTCATGCAGCTAAAAATCTATCTGCGTAGTCATGTTTAGCGTAATTGTTTACTGCTCAGATCCACTGGCACTTTTATTGGCTCTGTGACTTTTTAAGCAAAATCGTGCTACTCAGGCAGCAAATGACACTGTGTGCAGCAAGTGTAGAAATTTGCACGATTTATCACAGAATGTCATGGCTTGCCGAATCCTTTACCGTAAATATGCTTGAGGAACCTTCAAAACTGACAATTCCCTCTGTAGAGACTTGCTATATTGAAAAAGCTAAAGGCTCATAATTATTTTATAAATACAGCTGATAAAATCGGGAAACATGTCGTGAAAGTACTGAGCAAGACAAAAGCAGATAAATAAAAGATGGGTGCAAAATTGAAGTTTCCACAGCTAAAGTTAGGATTACTCTACAAGTAGGAAAATTAGAATTTTGTCTATTTTTTTCACAAGCCATCAATATGAAGAATATTCCCTGCCCATGGAAAGGAATAAGTAGCCAGTAATAAAAGACAATCAAGTTTAACAGACATACACATTCATGTGAAAAGAAGTGGAATTAAACATATTCTTTCAAATCAGAGACAGAATAAAAACATTCCTTAAAATAAATGTTATCAATTCCAGCATTTAACACAACTTAGCCATTCCATGTTAATTCATTGTTTGAATAATGTGTTATTAAATAAACATGAACACATATTTATAAGGTTTTGCTTGCATAATAGATGTATTAATTATTATATGATTAAAATTGTTATATTATGATGTTTATTAGATTTAAGGCCTTTGTGCATGGCGAATTGATATGAATTATATTTTTATCATTTAAAATTAAATCCAATTCCTGACATGCAGCAATGGATCCACAATGTAATAAGCAACATACATACAGTGCAGCTAAAATACAAATTTAAATTATTCATTGTGCTAAGAGGGAACTGCAATTGCCACAACATTCAGTTAGCTTCTAAATCAGGCAGAAATCAAGACAAATCCAATCAGCCCTTGACATTGCATCTACAGCTCTGATTGTGAATGCTGTATAGAGCTTAATCTACCAGGGAAGATTAAGTCCATACTCCTCAAGCCTCAGTGGAAACATAAGCTGTAATACTTAACCTTTACCTATTGGCAAGAGGCGATACAACAGAGACTATTATATAAAGACCAATCAGTGATACCAGAATACTTGCACGACTAAGGCAAGCAGCAAGGAGATAAAAGGTTATTCATTCGTGGCTACATTTAAAAGGCATAGATAATTATTAATATGGAATCTTTCCTGATGCTCTACCAGGTTACAAAATTCCAAAATGATGAGTTCATTGGTGCCTCACTAGTTCCATCTGTTCATAAAACATATTTTATACATAACACATGAAAACTAGAAACAAATATAAAGGCATAAAACATTGTAAAAGTTTACAAAGCAGTAATCCAATGTAACAGAAATCTAAGGCACATTTCCATTACAAATATATTTAGTTAGTTTACTTTAGTTTATCGTCACCTGTACCGAGGTACAGTGAAAAACTTTTGTTGCATGCTAACCAGTCAGCGGAAAAACAATACATGATTACAACCAAGCCAGTGTTTAGATACATGATAAAGGAATAACATTTAGTGCAAGGTAAAGCCAGTAAAATGCAATCAAAGATAGTCCGAGGATCACCAATGAGGTAGATAGCAGTTCAGGACTGCTCTCCAGTTGTGGCAGGATGATTCAGTCTGATAACTGAATAATCATATGAGGCGGTCTCAATCTCCTGCTGCTAATAAATTGTGCCATGTTGATTCTGGGTTCAAGTTGTCCTTCAAGAATTTGCACGGTGAAAATTTGGGCTGAAGTTTGATTCCAGTTTCAGATTGCATTTACATTGGATTGCATTTTTTGAAGAGTCATCATTTTTTACCTGAGAGTTGTCACTTCCATTATTATGTACATCAATCAACTTCCAGTAACCCCACACATGCAGTAAAATTTATAAAACAATAGGTTAAAATTAACATTGTGCTTCTTCTTCAGAACCATTGCATAGATCCCTGCCAAAAGGCTCAAGAATGAAATAGGCAAATGTGTGAAGTTATGGTAGTTACCAGATAAACAATACTAAGCTCACCAGACATTCGGCCATGCCAGGTTAGTTTAATTCTATGATAATTTTATTTACCAAACATAATTTCTGACACTGAAAATTAATTTTAATTAAAATAATTAAGCTTCTAATTAAGTCCTGATCCATAATGTCACTACTCCACGTTCTCCAGAGATTCTGCCTGACTCGTTGAGTTATTCCAGCACTTTGTATCTTTGTGTAAACCAGCATCTACAGTTCCTTGCATCTCTAAGCCTTTAATTTATTTTTTATCTCTCTGTCTCATCCCTTTGATCTAATCTTTCCTTCTCCTTGTTTCTTTCTCTGTGCACGATCTGTCATCATCATATATCATATATATATTAAAACTGTGTGGCCGACTGCCGCCAACCGTCTGCCGCGTCTCTGCCCTTTGATGTTGCGCTCTGCCGAAACAGGACCCTTGGACGCCGCCGTTTTTCCCACCGGTCTGGACGTTACGCTCGCACTTTCCCGACAGCGCTCCCCGTCACGTTTGGACGTCGTTACGTACTCCGTTTTTAATCAAATCCGTCGTTCCCCCCCCCCCCCTTTTTCAAAAATCGATCTGCTCTCACCCATAGAATGTTGGTAAACATTCCATCATGCCATGTCATAATGCCCAAGGCTCACAGATGTCCAATCGGAACAGATCTCATTTACATCTGCCCCAGCCCCAGCCCCCCAGCCTCCTGATGTTCCAGCACGTTCCATTTTGTGATGTCACAATGCCATCCCTCACAAATGGCCAATCGGAATGGATCTCATTTACATCTACCTTGGCCCCAGCCCCAGCCCCAGCCCCTCCCCCCAGCAGCCTGTGTGGTCATGTAACGGATTTCTGCCGTTATTTCATTTTTCATTTGACACTTTTGTTTTGAGAAATCTTGTTATCGATTTACACTTTTTTCAAAAGGTAAACGTAGACGATGTTTTCAATATTTATTTATATTTGAATAATTCTTTTTTATTAAGTTCTCCGTTATTTGCTCTGCCAAATTAGCACACATTTTCCCATTTTTTTAATATTCTCTCTTTATTCGAAGGACTCCATTACTCCACTTTGAAGGGATTGCTTTTTTCTTTGCCGATTTCTACAGCCGTGTTTATCAAATGTTATCTTTAGACAAGTGTTAATTTTATTTCATTTTCTGGTTTTCATTGTGTATCTATCCTTTACATTAGACAAGTAATTTTTAAAAAATGCTTAAAAAAACCCCATTAAAATCCGTTTTTTAAAATTCTCTATTCTATCCCTCTTCCACCACTCCCCCTTCCCCCTCTCTCTCTCCCACTTCCACCACTCTCCTCTACACCTCTCCCTTCCTCCCCATTTCCACTTCTCTCTCCCCATCCCCCACCTTTCCCCATCTCCCTCCCCCACCCCTCTCTCACCCCTCCCTTCCCTCCCCCCCACTCTTCCCCCTCTCTGAGCTTTCCCCCTCCCTCCTCACTCTTCCCTCTCCCCCTACCAATCTCCCCCTCCCTGCACACTCTTTCGTCTCTCTCCCCTCCCCCTCCCCCTCCCTCCACACTCTTCCCCCTCTCTCCCCTTCCCATCCCACCCCTCCCTGAATCCTCTCACACCTTCCCCCACCCCGTCTCCTCCTCCCTCTCCCCCTCTGCATCTCCCTCTCTCCTTACCGCTCCCACCCCCTCTCTCTCCCACCCCTCTTCATCCCCATCTCCCCCCCCACCCTCTTCCCATTGCTCTTGCACCACTCCCTGCTACCCCACTTCCCCTCACTCACCACTCTTCCCCTCTCCTTCCCCTCCCCACCTCTCCCCCTCTCCTTTCCCTCTCTCTCCCCCTCCTCTCTCACCCCCTCTCTCTCCACACCTCTCTCCCTCTCCTTTCACTCTCTCTCCCTCCCCCTCCACTCTCTCTCCACCTCTCCTCTACCCCTGTTTCTCCCCCTCTCCTCTCCCCTCCACCTCCCTTTCCTCCCCTCTTCTCCATAACCCCTCTCCTCTCACCTTCCCCTCTCCTCTCCCCTCCCCTTTACCCCACCCCTCTCTAACCCCCTCACCCACCCTCAGGGACATGCTGCCCCACCCCCCCCTGCACATGTGACTAGGGGGACACTGCACCACTTCCCCCACACATGTGACTAGGGGGCCACTGTACCACTTCCCCCACACGTGACTAGGGGGACGCTGTACCTCATCCCCTACACATGTGACTAGGGGGACCTGAACCACTTCCCCCACACATGTGATTAGGGGCACACTGTACCACTAATATCCCCCACACATGTGACTAGGGGGACACTGTACCACTTCCCCCACACATGTGACTAGGGGGACACTGTACCACCTAATATCTCCCACACATGTGACTAGGGAGACACTGTACTACTTCCCCTACCCCTCTCCCACCCACCTCTCTCCCTCCCCCATACTCTCTCTCCCCTCCCTCCCTATCTCCCCCACCCCTTTCCCCTACTCCTCTCTCCCTCTTCCACCACTCCCCCTTCCCCCCCTCTCTCCCACTTCCACCACTCTCCCCTACACCTCTCATCCTCCCTCCCCACTTCCACTTCTCTCTCTCCCATTCCCCACCTTTCCTCCTCCCTCTGCCACTCCTCTCTCCCCCCTCCTTTCCCTCCCCCTCCACACTCATCCCCCTCTATCCACTTTCCCCCTCCCTCCACACTCTCCCCCCTCTCTCGCCCTCCCTCCAGTCTTCCCTCTCTCTCCCCTACCCCTCTCCCCCTCCCTCCACACTCTCCCCCCTCTCTCCCCTTCCCCTCCCACCCCTCTCACAACCCCTCCCTGAACCCTCTCACATCTTCCCCTACCCCCCTCTCCTCCTCCCTCTCCCCTTCTCCATCTCCCTCTCTCCTCACCACTCCCACCCCCTATCTCCCCCACCCTCTTCATCCCCATCTCCCCCACCCCTTCCCCTCGCTCTTGCACCACTCCCTGCTACCCCTCTTCCCCTCACTCCCCACTCTTCCCCTCTCCCTCCCCTCCCCACCTCTTCCCCTCTCCTTTCTCTCTCTCTCCCCTCCTCTCTCACCCCCTCTCTCTCCCCACCTCTCTCCCTCTCCTTTCTCTCTCTTTCCCTCCCCTCCACTCTCTCTCCACCTCTCCCCTACCCCTCTTTCTCCCCCTGTCCTCTCCCCTCCACCTCCTTTTCCTCCCCTCTTCCCCATAACCCCTCTCCTCTCACCTTCCCCTCTCCTCTCCCTTACCCCACCCCTCTCTACCCCCCTCACCCACCCTCAGGGACATGCTGCCCCGCCCTCCCTCCCCTGCAACCGCACATTGGGGGAACAGACCCAACGGGTCTGCACTTGGTTTAGTTCAATTTAAAATTCTATGTAGTTGGTTCAGACTACAGACTGACATTTCTTCAGTCTGGTTGGTTCCAGAGATGTGTAGCTGTATTTCCTGGTTACAGAGGTCCTACATTCTTAGTACAGTTGATTGAGTGGAATTTTCAGTTCAACAAAACATAATTTTAATGAAACTTTGGTTTTGTTAAATTAACACTGAATCAAAATCTCCAAAGCCTCCACATCCTTCCTGTATTGTGACTACCAGAACTGCACACAATACTGCAAATGCAATCTAACCAAAGTCCTATGTCCTATCAAGCTGCATTACGACGTTCTGACTTTTATACTCATTGCCTCGACAGATGAGAACAAGCATACTCTCCACCCTTCTTTACCTCTGCATTTGCTTATGTTGCTACTTTCAGCGAGCTATATATTTGAACCCATAGGTGGAACTGGTTTATATTCTGTTCATTCTTTGGCAGCTTTCCCAGAGTCTTACTAGTAGCCACGGAAAGTTTTGTTTGTGCCCATAACTGTAGAATGCCTATCACTTTCGCTCACCTAAATTTAGTCCTGCTGTTCAACAAAGCCAGATATGGTAACACAGTTCTGGCTGCTGCTTCCACCCCATGTTCGATAGATAGCTCCACCTGCCTGCTGCTCCTGGTAGTCACCCATCTCTCTGACTGAACATTTGGTGTGGCCACCTCCCTGAAACTACTGTCTATAACTCTCCCTGTCTTCTGTATGTTGCTCATCGAATCCAGCTGCTGTGACAACCAATCCATGCGGTCCAAGAGAGATGCAGCTGGACACACTTTATTCAGACATACTTGTCAGGGATAGACACAAAATGCTGGAGCAACTCAATGGGTCAGGCACCAACTCTGGAGAGAGGGATATTGTGACATTTCTGGACGAAACTATTTGTTTTTTTCGGGTCTCGACCCAAAATATCATCTATTCCTTTTCTCCAGAGATGCTGCCCGACCAGTTGAGTTACTCCAGCATTTTGTGTCTATCTTCGGTTTAAACCAGCATTTGCAGTTCCTTCCTACACATTAAAACAAATCTTGATTGATGGATTTTGTTGGAAGATAAGTGAGGAGGTGCATAGCATCCAGCCCCCAATATGTCTAAAAGTAATTTATGAAATTCATCATAAACTAATGGAATAAGCGCTAAAATGTTAATTATTTTAAGAGATTGTCAATAGATGCCAAGATGAAATCAGGAGCTGTGTCGTGAACTGAGTTTTCTTTTTTTTTTAATGTTCTGTGGTATATGGGACATAAATATAAAAGCAGGAATATTGACATTAAATTCTAATTTATTGGGCAGACTATTTCATACAACAGTCAAAACATTTGGCTTGAACTCACTGTTACTGCTAATCAGCTATTCTGATATCTTGTCAGCAACCAAGCAAGTTGTTGCCTATTCCTCGAAATTATTTTACCTGTTATTTCTGTTAATTGCTTCTAATTACCATTTTACAACCACTTGTCATGAGTAAAGGTCTGTTTTGTTGAAAATTAAGTGCCTTGACAGGTTTGTAGTTTCATGTTTTTTTACTTTTATTTCATACATTTTTCTGTTGAAGCAAAAATGTCCCAATGGATCCTGTTGGCTTCATAACTCCATAGAAATATAGAAGATAGTCAGTAACCTGTTGGGATTGTCATTAATTGGGTAATTGACTTGCAGGCTGTGAATTATGGCAGGCCAAGCAAACAAAAACTATTAGATAATGCCGTAAAAAGGAAATGCAGATGCTGGTTTATACCAAAGATAGACACAAAGTGCTGGAATAACTCAATGGGTCAGGCAACATCTCTGGAAAACAAGGATAGATGATGTTTCGGGTCACAACCTGAAACGTCACCTATCTATTTTCTCCAGGTATGCTGTTTGACCCAATGAGTTACTCCAGCGTTCTGTGTCTAAAACATTGGATATTGTGTACTTCCTACATGGTTGATCTTAATAATTGGTTTATTTAATACCAAAACTATCATCTTCTTATCTACCACTGTATCATCTACTATCATTTTACTTTTGTAACATATTAATAAGCTTTAATGGTCAACAGTTCATTTTGAGTGCAATTTTTAGATAATCAAACAGGATTAAAAGTATTTTTTCAATTACTGAACATACATTGAATTATTTATTTTTTTTGCACACATAGCTGAGTTTGTTCCCGTATGTATTATGGGTTAAAACAGTTTAAAGAATAAAATCTCACACAATGCTCTGTTTCGCAGCTCTGAATTATTTTGATGAGACCAGAAGGATTTTGCTTGATGGTCTAAAAACCCAACAGCATGAGCATTGAACCCTCTAATTTCTGATAGACCATTGCACCACCACCACCTTCTTTCGCCCTCCGATCTACCCAGATCCTCTCACGCAAACGTTTCTTTCCACTCCCCTACCTCCATCACCCAGTTCCTTTCCCCTCCTCCTAATTGTGTCCACCCACCCCAACTCCATCCTGGTCCCCTATTCTCCCAACTCATTCCAATCTAACCATTATTCCTCCCTCTGACTTTCCTTTCTTCTCAGATTCCACCATCTACAACCCTATGTATTCTTCACTTCTTACCCCCCGCCTTGGATACCACCCGTCCCTCCTCCATTTGCCAATAACGCCTTTTCCTGGATCTACGTGTCATTTGCCAGCTCTTGCCCCATCCCTTCCCACTCACCTCTTTCTCAGCCCTAGATCCCCTCAATGCCAGTCATGAAGAATATAATTTGCATGCAAATGCAACAGATACAATCCTAAGGAGGCAAAGCACATGTGGAGAGGATGCTTTTGGATTTAGAAACATAGGGCACTGTTTAAAAATAAGTGTTGTCCATTTTAAATTGAGATAAAGTGTGTATTTTATTTCTGTGGATCGTGCATCTATAGAACTCTCTCCTTCAGTTGAGATTTTGAAAATTTTTTTAAGCAAGGGTAGATTGAGTCTAGATAAGGAGGTGAAAGGTTACCATGAGTACAAAGGATTGCAGTGTTGAGGACATAATCATATCAGCCATGATCTTATTGAAGAAAAGAGCAAGCTCAAAGTGCACATTGGCAGCACAGTGTCACGGCTAGTGTTCAATCCAGACTTTGGTTTCTGTCTCTATGGAGTTTGCATGTTCTCTCTGTGACCGCATATGCTTTCTCGAGGTGCTGTGGTTTCCTCCCACATGCCAAAGATGTGTTGGTTTGTAGGTTCACTGGTGTCTGTAAAATTTCCCCTAATGTGGCAAGATGAGAAAGTGGGATAACATAGAGCTAGTGAGAGCAGACAATCAATAGTCAGTTTGGACTCTGTGGGCCGCAGGGCGGGCTTCTGTGCTGTATCTCTAAAACTAAAACTAAATGTAATGGTCTGACTCGTGTTCCGAATATATATATATTCATATGTTGACTCATTTAATGTGATTTCATACAATGTCGGTCATTGTAGGAAGTAATTTGAGTAACTGGACTGATGCTGCTCCTGTGATTTTAACCATACAGTAGGCTGGTGGTAGGTACAACCATAACAAGCTTTGGTCAAAACAAGCCCCTTCTGTAACCTGTTCATTAGAGTTGGAAAACAATGTTGACAAACCTAATCAGTCATATCTGGAAGAGTGGTAGTACCTGCAAACTTGCATAGATTGCCTTGGCCAATTTAGCCAAGAAGGGAAAAAAAGAAGATATACCCCTCTCTCCATTATAACGTGTGCCCTGAACCGATTAAATCTTCTTTTGCATTTCCTTTTACTTAGCAACAATAGCCTGTTGTACGTAGGTGTTAGTAAAAATAATGGCTGAACGGTTGTGGAATGGCTAAAGGGTTCTTCCTATCTAAATTATATCATAGTAAATATAAAAATCTCCCTCTCTTGCCACAGGATCTCCAAATACCTTTGTTTACTACCTCTAGCATAAATAAAGCTGATAAATGTGCATCAGTTCAAAACTTGACATCCCTAATAAATATAAATGTTTAAATTTAAAATTCCATTTTGGAGGAATTTATAGTAAATGCTTTTCAAAAAAACAATCATTCGGCTCATTGTCTTGCAAAAATCATGAAATTTATCTTTTCTCATTTATACATTTTTTTTATTGCCACACGTCTTGTTTTCCATGAGGCAATGGATAGATTAGGCAGTATTTCATTTCTGCCCTGAGTCTGTAAGGCACCAGAACCTCAGTGACAATATTCCTTCAATTTGACCTTTGGCTTTCAAGGAACAAACACTTTGTTCCAGTATTTAATGGTGAGAAGCCTATAACTATTGATTGATTCCAATGACCGATGTAATGCTACCGTAATCCAATTAACTCGGAAATTACTCTTGATGATGTGAGGGACCAACATTGATCATGTTTGTGTGACATTCATTGGAGTCTATTTCAGGGGAAGTGTTAATCTGTTTAAAATGAGCAGGCTAATTCCTGTATTAAAATAACAGGCAGAGGAATGTCATTCAAACCTATCACACATTATATTACCAACAGCAAATCCTATACTTTATGATATTCGATGGGAGCAATCTATGGGACTCATGAAAACTAGACCAGATAGATTTTTGAATATTTGGCATTTGACATGCAGTCTAAATCACATCGAATTTCCTCAGGAACAATTTATATTAGATAAACTATAAAGTACATTGCAAATTACAGGGTGGATGTTCATGGTGTATCAGTTTGCGACTGAGTGCAGCTTAGCAGTGCCACATTTTTTGCCTCAATAGTTTAGTAGTTTCTCTTGCTTGGAGTGATCGGCAGATTTACTGAACTGGAAGCCTTATCATAGACATGCATTACATAACTGAATAGTCCTTGCGTCCACATTATTATCATTGTACTGAAATACCATGGCAAGAGCTTTAAGCTCACTGAGTAAGAACACTGTTTTCAGTGCATCATCATGTAACAACCTACTAGAACAGAGATACACGAGACTACAAATGCTGGAGTCTGGAACAAAAGATAAACTACTGGCAGAATTCAGGCAGTGTCTGTGGAGGCACAGGTAACTCAGAACGTGGATAGGGGACATTTCAGGTCAGGACCCTTCTTCATGATTTCTGAAGGTTCATGAGGTTCTGCCTGCCTGAAGAGTCCTGACCCAAAACGTCACCTATCCATGTTCTCCAGGGATACTGTTTCTCCCGCTACTCCAGCATTTTGTGTCTTTCCTTGGTGAACCAGCATCTGCAGTTCCTTGTTTCTAGGAGACAAAGGTATGGTTGACTTTACAGTTCAAGAACCTGCATCAAAACCTGTTGGGACAAATGATCAGTGTTAAGACTAGGTTAAGATCTTACTAAATGTAAAGACCTTATAGGGTGAGGGATGGAATGTGTTTTGCTGGGGTACCACACAAACAGGCTGCTCTTTGCCAGATGATGTTGAGCTTGTTGAGAGCTGTTGGTACTGCACTCACCCCAGCAAGTGGAGAATATTTAATCATGCTCCTAACATGGGGCCTTGCAGATGGTGGAAAGGTCTTGGTGTGTCAGGAGATGAGTCAATTGAGCCACAAAATACCCAGCCTCTGATCTCTTCTTGCAACCATGATAACTATATGGCTGGTCCACTTGAGTTTCTAGTCAATGTTAACTCTTAACCTCCTACAGCTGAACACATGGCCAGCAGCAGATAGAAGCACCACTTACCTGTCCTTAAAATGATAAGCCTTGAGTTATGCATCGGTTGATGATTGTTTTGTACAGAATATTGTGCTACCCCTTACTAGTTTTGGGAAATGCAGAACTGTATTTTACTTCGGAGTCACGTGAGTGACTACGTGAAGAACCCCGTACAGCCGTTGGTGCGTCATTACGTCAGACGCTTTGGTGTAGTCAGCCAGTTGGAGCAGCAGAGCTCCTCCAAGTGGTAAGTTTAAAAACGGAAGGTAAGTTTTCAAACTTTTTCAGTGTTCATTTTCTGTAGCAGCGGTTGTCGATACTCTGTTTAATGATGTTACAGAAAGTGAAGAAGGTGTCGGCGAGGCATTCCGCAGCAAAAAGGGTCGATGACCAGGATAGCATTGTTAGTGGAGGCCCGCTTAAGTCCGACGCCAGCAATAGAGCTAGCGACACCGGACCCGCTGCCTGTGAGCAGCGTAGCCATGCCAGCAGGGCGTAAGGCTACTGGAAAGTCAAATAGGCCCGTGGACCCAGAGTCGGGCCTGGAGGTTATAGCCTCAAAAGGAGAGACCGTTTGCTCATAGCTCTCTCAAGTCGAGATTGTATTGCAAAAAATGCTCGACAGGGATGAACTCCGTGAGGAGGAGAGGTGCCCACACCAGGCTAGTGGAGAGCCTGGGCTCGCAGCACCTTTAACAGGGCTGCAAGTATATCCTACCTTTGAGGAGGATATTATACCAGTGCAATTTGCTGACACCGAATCAGTGGTGGAGGAGAGCCATAAGGCAGTGGAGCTGGAAGTCATCCCTAATATTGCAGAAACGTTTGCAGTGCCTAGAGAGGCAGGAGAGCCATTAGGTGATGAATTGGCTTCAGCCATACAATATATGCTCTCTCACCAACTGCAGGAATTGGCCATGGATTAGGCGGCTAAAAAATATGAAGCCCCTATTGAGGACGCTAAAACGATGAGCCTATTAAGCTGGGTAGCAAACAAGCAAAGAGGATTTTCCCTTACCGGCAGGGTATCAGTTCGGAGGCAGGGGAAGGAACCAGCCATTCAGGTCCGCAGTATCGGAACTGGCAGGCTGCTACTGGTGTGAAGGGAAGGATGAATTTTCCTCCAAAGGGCCAGGGCCAACAAGGTCAGCCAGGACGTATGCAGGTAAGGAAAATGCCTCTTAAAGAGAATGAATCAAGTGAAATAGATGTTCAAACTGATGGTAGATTACATTTGTTTCTCAAACAATGGCAGGAGTTAACATCAGATTAATTTATACTTAACAGTATTGAAGGGGTAAAAATTGAATTTTATTTTGGAGTCACATGAGTGACTACGTGAAGACCCCGTCCAGCACGCATGCGTGACATTAGCGTTCATGCAGTGCACCTGCGGCGAATGGGAGTTCAAGGCGCTCCCGCTACAATTTGAAAGTCGGGCCGACAGGTAAGTGTTTTACCATGGCCGTGTGTATTTTCTCTGTGGTCTGCTTTGTGTTCCAGAAAGAATGAGCAAGACCAGAGGAAATAAATCTGTAGCTCGCCCCCGTTCGTCTCCCGTTGAGGAGCGTTCTTTGGAGGGGGGGGGCGCGAGGCGGCAGGATTGACTACCGAGCCGAGCCCAGCACCGCTAGTGCAGCCTGAGCAGCGGGCTGGAGGTATCTGCAGCCAGAACCGGGCGGTAGTATCTGACGATTCGGATGAAGATGCCTCACCGCTCGAGAGCAGCAAAGGCAGCCGCCTAAGCCGAATGGAACGGCTTATGGAGCAATTGCTCCAGCGAGATCTGCTGAGAGAACAGCAGCAGACTCTGCAGTACATCACCTCGATAAGGAAGTGGGAGGTATTCTGTCTACAGCAGAATATCTCATATCAAACTGCAGGCATCTCAGACGTATTGGAGTACTTGTCCACTTTTTATTTTGATCAAAGCTTTAGTGCGATCAATACAGCCAGAAGTGCCTTCCCTTCTTATTTACCCATGAATTCAGATTTACATTCAGTAGGAACGCATCCATTAGTTTTTCGATTTATGAAAGGAGTTTTCAATTCTAATCCTCCTAAACCCAGGTATGCTGGAATTTGGAATGTGAGTGAAGTTCTTATGCTCCTTCGCCAGTGGGCTCCTGTTGCAAGCCTATCTCTAGCCAAACTAACCATGAAGGTGGTCATGCTTACAGAGTTGGTATCAGCCCAACATGTGCAAACATTGCAAAAGCTACGGCTAGACAGAATGCAGGTATCGGCAGATGCCATTACTTTTTATGTCTATGATTTGCTCAAACATAGTAGAATAGGCATGACATAAGATTATGTTTTCAGCATACCCCACAGATGCTCGCCTGTGTGTAGCATCACATTTGTCTCATTACATTGAGGCCACCAGAGCCCTACGAGGAACAGAGTCTGCATTATTTATTAGCCACAAAAAACCACACAGTAAGGTGTCGGTGCAAACAATTTCAAGATGGTTAAAGCAAGTTCTGGGATTGATACTGATCAATTAAAATCTCATTCCACCAGGGCGGCATCAACTTCCATGGCAAGAGCGATGGACGTGCCTATAGATGGCCCAGTGAGCTGACCTTCCAAATGTTTTACCATAAGCCGATTACAAGGTTGGGGGTGTTTGCTGATTTTGTTTTGAGTTTTGTTATAGTTTCCCCCTGAGTTAGAGGGGTTGTTATTTTTTTGTTTGTAAATAAACTGTTGTTCATTTAACAATGCTAACAATTATTGATTATTAACGACTTTTTGAGTCAATCGACGCAGTGTGAATGCCGGATTTGGTCTGCGGCATGAAATCACAGTGCTTTGAAGTCTTCACGTAGTCACTCACGTGGATTCTGGGACTCCGGGATTACGTGCCCTCTGCTCCCAACCCTCATAAATATCATCTGGTAGTTCTATTCTTTGTTATCTTACTATTATACTTCAGTCATTGTTACCTATGATTTCATTCTGCTGCTTTGAAGATTGATGCACCAATGGCTGTATGGGGTTCTTCACATAATCCATCATCGTAACTCTTCATCAAATAAAGATCAAACTTCAAAATGGTAATTTATCATTTAATCTTACTACTTCATGTAAGTTGCTGATAATTAATGGTGGACTTAAAAAATCAAAAATTCATGCTGAATTCAAGGTTAGTTTCTCCCTGGGCAGACATTTTGGTGGCCATTTCACTTGTTGTGCTGTGTGACTGGAAGAAAGTAGTTGGAGCAAATATACTGGGACAAGCTGCTAAAAGAGGGAGGAGTCGAAAGTGAAGGGGGAAGCACATATCCATGCAGAGTGTTGAGGGATCAATTCGTCCTGAACTCAGGTTTTATGATTCATGGCTTGTTATCAGACTCATTGTTGTCAATCTTGTTAGTGCCAGTCATTAAGAACAAAGCTGGTAAAGTAGGCAGCCTAAATAATTACAGGCCCATTGCTTTAGCCAACATATTGTCAAGAGTCTTATAAAGAGTCTGCTGGATAGAGTAAATGAATTTGTTAACTCCACGGATAACCAGTTCGGTTTTAAAGCTAAACATGGCACTGATTTATGCAAAAATGCCTTAAAGGAGATTGTAAACAAATATAAAGGCAAAAACTCTTCAATCCTTATGTGCTTTATTGATGCTTCCAAAGCCTTTGATCGTGTTAATCACAGAAAGCTGTTTGTTAAAATGAGTCAAAGAGGGATGCCTAAATACATTGTGAGAATTCTGGCTTACTGGTATGCCCACCAGACAATGCAAATAAAATGGGGCAATAGGGTCTCAGCCCCATTTGGGGTTAGCAATGGTGTTAGACAAGGGGGGATTTTGTCCCCAGTCCTTTTTAATCTTTATATTGATAATCTGTCCAAACAATTGAAAGCCTGTAATACTGGGTGGATGATTGGTAATATTTTAGTGAACCATATTATGTATGCAGATGATCTTGTGGTCTTTAGTCCATCTAGCGCTGGTCTACAGCAGCTCCTTACTATATGCTCTGTGTATGGTGTGGAACATTATATTACATGTAGTGCTTGTAAGGGTGCTGTTATAATCTATAGAACCAAAGAGGATAAATGTCTAAATGTTCCTGATTTTTAATTGTCTTAGTTTCTGTAATAAGGTAAAATATCCAGGGCATTTTATTACGGAACAAATGACAGATGATGAGGATATTTATAGGCAACGATGCATGCTGTATGTTAAGGCGATAATCCTCTTGCGTAAGTTTGGTGCGTGTACAGATGTGGTGAAGATGTCGCTGTTTAGAGCATATTACACACCACTCTATACTGCGCACCTGTGGTTCATCTATGGAAAGGCAGGTTTGCAGAGACAAAAGGTGTCGTATAATGATGCCATGAGAACACTGCTAAGGAAACCTAGATGGTCTAGTGCTAGTAACTTGTTTGTGGCTGCAGCAGTCAGAAAATTAGAAGCTATCCTAAGAAATCATATGTATAAATTAATCTACAGGATAAATGACTCCAAAAATGTAATTATTGTGGCCTTGTCAAACATAAGATTTAGCACTAGGTTAGCGCTATGAATCCCAGTTGAGGAGACACTGGTACCGTTGTCTCGTTGTAGGACATTGATCATTCTTTTTATTCTGGATTTTAATTTATGTATTGTGCTTTTTTTTAATATATAATTTATTATGCTTTTATAAGGGATATGCTAAGATTTTATGATGTTTTTAATATGCAATATATTTTAATGTAATGTTGTTCCTTTTCTGGACCTTGAGTCTGAAATAAAGTTTATTGTTATTATTATTATTATTAGTAAGGACAATCTAACGGCGTCTGCCATTTTTCAATTGGTGATACAAAGGGGATATTTTCTAAAGTTATCAAATGCTCCTCGAATCAATTGTACTGCTGAGTCTTAACAAAAGGCCTATAATATCTCTTGACTTCAGTGCACTAAGCCTATTGGTAACAACTTGCTGAAATTTCAGATTTGGTCCAGGAAAGCCCCCTGACCGAGGTGAAAATGTAAAGTAAGGAGAGGAGGGGAGCAGAAACACACGCACCATCGCAGATTGTAATTATGTTATCTACCTGGCTTCTGCCCTTTTACCTTCACACAATTTCAATATCATTTCAAATACCTCAATCTCATTACCCCACACTTTGCCTTCCTTCTCCATATAACTCTGGGCTCATGATCGAACATAGAAAAGTACAGCACAGGAACAGGTCCTTCAGCCCACATGTCAGTGCCAGGCATAATGCTGAGCTAAACTAATCTAATCTACATGCTTATGATCCATCTCCCTCCATTCCCAGCATATCCATCTACCTATCTAAAAGCCTCTTAAACTCTACTATCAAATCTGCCTCCAGCACCACCTCTGGTAGCATGTTCTGGGCATCACCAACCTCTGTGTAAAAAAACCTTGTAGCGCACATGTCCTTTAAACTTTGGCACTCTCACATTGAAGTCTATTCAGTATTCTTGGCGTTGAGTCTCTGGGTTGACTTTCTGTCTATTTCTGTCTATAGATGTTTTCTGGCTAGTCTTATGAGTGGCCTGAGAGGTAAATACCCACAATTGACAGTGGTGTATTTACTCCTTGAAACAATTAAACACACACCAGTTTAAAAGCAATATTGTTTCCCACTGTGCTAAATAAAAACGTACACTATCGAATTTAGTTACAGGGTATATAGAGCCTAAAAGGTTGAGGACATAATACACTCTATATCGAATGGAAATGATTTGAGTTACGTTTAATACACATACTGCACATAAATATTAACAGGCAATGTATTGAGAAGTAATCTGCAGAAACTGTTCTTACATTCTACCACGAAAAATGTCATATTTATTAATACATTTATTGCAATTAAATGTTAAATGTTAGGAAAGTTCACTCTTTAAAAATGCCTTTTATTAGTCATATTTTTGTTTCAGTTACTTTTCGTAAATCCCCAATTTTAGAGTTTAATTAAACCCTGTTAATAGAGCTTTTCTCACAGGAAAAAAAGGTCACCAGTATCCGCAGTTTAATGAAGTATGTGGGAGAAGAAGCAGTTAACTGTAAAAATACTGAAAACCTAGCTAGCTGTATATAGTGAGAATATTGGGTGCGAGGTCTGGGCAGCAGCTTATTTGCTTTAATAAGTGTGGAAACCCACAAGCACTTCTTTTCACTTAAAGTAATTTGCAGGAATTTTCTGTTCAAGCAAAAGCTTTTTAAGAAGACTGCCAGCCCCATTTTTAGCTCTGGGCTTGAACGGGCGGCACAGTGATGCAGCGGTAGAGTTACTGCCTTATAGACCAGAGACCCAGGTTTGATCCTCACTATGGTTGCTGTACAGATTTTGTACAGCTTCCCTGTGACTGTGTGGATTTTCTCCGGGTGCTCTGGTTTCCTCCCACAAAGACGTACAGGTTTGTAGGTTAATTGGCTTTGATAAAAATTGCAAATTGTCCTTCGTGTAGGACGGTGCTTGTGTATGGGTAATCGCTGGCTAGTGCAGTCTCGATGGGCCTCGGGGCCTGGTTCCGCCCCGTATCCCTAAAGTCTAAAATCAGGGCACAATATTAAAACTCTGGTCTCGTTACTGTGGTCAGATGAAAAAAGTTATTGTCCAGTGGCCAGCAGCATGACTTTGGCTGATGATTGTCCAGAAGATGGGTCCCAATTTTCAGTTAGTTAGGCAGTTGAGCTGGTGAGATCTTATCCTGGGAGAGGCTAAACATGCCTGGCCAGGAGTCCAGAAAAGTCCTTTCACTTCTCCAGCCCTAAAAGAATGGCCAGCCATTATCATCCTTATGGATATCAAGAACCAGCGAGAAAATCAACATTGCACATGGCAGCAAAAAGCAAATTGCTGGAGCAACTCAGCAGATTTGGAGCATTTATGGGGAGAATGAGAATTACTAACCCATACAGATCATCCAGTTGTTTGTAAAATTATTTTTATATTCCTTTATTTCTGAGTTTGGCAATGGGCAAAATGATTACAAGTTTGAGTTAAAATAGGATTTGAGATTAATTGTGTCCGAATAATAATTAAATAGATTTATGAGATCCATGCTTGTTAACAGGGTTTAATTAAATTGTAAAACAAATTCTAAATTAAAGCACCAAAGCAAAACAATGAATAGGAGCTCCTGCTGTCCATGTTATTTTACTTAGGCTGCAAGTGGAAACACTTGTATTTTTTGGTGTCTAAATCTGTTTCATCATAGGAAATATAGTGAAGAAAAGCTTAAAGTAAGAAAAGTGCGGCTTTCTGAGGGATAGGTGAAGTTTGAAAAAAATCTTTTTGATTTTATTACTTGTCATTCGAACCTCAGAGAGGCTCGAACGAAACTCCGTTTCTCCAAGCCATACAACAGAACAATTCATAAAAAAATACACAGACAATTCAATTCACACAAACATCCATCACAGTAAATCTCCTCCTCACTGTGATGGAAGGCAAAGTCTCCTCTCTCCTCCACACCATTCTTCTCCCAAGGTCGAAGCCCCAGGCGGGCGGTGTTAAGTCCCACGGCCATTGAAGCCGTGCCGGGCGATGTACGGCCCCGCTCTAGGCCCAAAGGTCATAGTTGGAGCCCCCGGCGGGCGCTGAAATGTCCCGCGGCCATTAAAGCTGCGCCGGGCAATGTATGGCCCCCTAAAGAACTTTTAGAGTTCTTTGAAATATGTTGGAACAGCTATGGACATTAAGCTCTCAAAAATCGTACGCCCCCCTCATAGGCCCTGACTGACCATGGGTGATGCATCCTAGTTGTTGGCTGCTTGCTCCAAACCTCGGCTAGAGCAGTTTCGCTTGTGGCTGAAGAGACCAATGCGGGAGTGGCAGTCCCTGTCGCAAAGATCACATTTGTTTGTGGTCTCTGGTTTGTAGAATTCGAGGTGCTCCTTTCTATGTGCCAGCTTGTCTGCTGCTGCATTCAACAGTTTCTCTTCCCCCGTTTTGAGATGTTGGTTCAGGGTACCTCTCCACCTCATGTGGTCAGCTGCAAGTCTCTCCCAGGACTCCACATCGATGTTGAGCGCCTTCATATCTTTCTTGCAGACATCCTTGTAACGTAGCTGGGGGTGGCCAATGGTTCTCCTCCCAGATGTCAGCTCTCCATTGAGTATGTCTTTTGGAATACGACATCCTCCATGCGGTGGACATGGCCCAGTCACCGCAGTCTGCGCTGCCTGAGTAGAGTGTACATACTCGGAAGGCCAGCGCGAGACAGGATCTCGGCGTTGGACACTCTGTCTTGCCAAGATATGCCCAAAACATGGCGGATGCTTCTCAGGTGGAAGGCGTTGAGTCTTCTCTCCTGCACTGCCATACAGCAGTGTGCTGTTGACAAAGGTGTTGTAGACTGCTATCTTTGGCTTCACTGTCAGCTGTGGGTTGGTCCACACTCGAGTTGTGAGGCGAGCGGGAGTTGTAGCTGCCTTCCCGATCCTCTTATCAATCTCTGTGTCCAAGGAGAGGTTGTCAGTGATGGTGGAGCCGAGGTACGTAGACTGATGGATGGCATCAGGTTCGTAGTCGTCGATGGTGATGATAGGCGGCACCTCTGTATCTTGCCCGAAGGCATATTTCAGGAGCAGTGCAAAGAAAATCCCAGAGTGTGGGAGCAATGATGCAGCCTTGTTTGACGCCATGTTTGTTGAAGGGCTCCGAGAAGCTGCCATTGAACTGCACTGTCCCCTTTGTGTTGATGTGGAAGGATTCTATCATGCTCTGCAGTTATTGTGGGCAGCCGATCTTTGGCAGAGCCTTAAATAGACCAAATGTTCAAGAAGGAACTGCAGATGCTGGAAAATCGAAGGTAGACAAAAGTGCTGAAGAATCTATGGAGCGAAAGAAATAGGTGACATTTTGGGCCAAAACCCTTCTACAGACTGATGTGGGTGGAGGGGGCGGGAAGAAGAAAGGAAGAGGAGGAGACGGAGGGCTGTGGGAGAGCTGAGAAGGGAAGGAGACAGCAAGGGCTACCGGAAATTGGAGAAGTAAATGTTCAAGCGCAGGGGGGCTCAGTTCTTCAACTCCCCCTCCCATTCCGAATCCGACTTTTCTGTCATGGGCCTCCTCCATGGCCAGAGTGAGCACCACCGGAAATTGGAGGAGCAGCACCTCATATTCCGCTTGGGCAGTTTGCACCCTAGCGGCATAAGCATTGACTTCTCCAATTTCCGGTAGCCCTTGCTGTCTTCTCCCTTTCTCAGCTCTCCCTCAGCCCTCGGGCTCCTCCTCTTCCTTTCTCCTTTCTTTTACCCACACCTCCCCCCCCCCCCCTCCACCCCACCCCACATCAGTCTGAAGAAGGGCGTCTACCTTCCCGCACAGGTCTATAGCACCTGAGGTAGGTACTCAATGAACATTTGGACAGGTCCATGGACAGGACAGGTTTAGAGAGATATGACTCTCCAAACCTGTCCTAACCATGTACCTATCTAACTGTTTCTTAAATGTTGGGATAGTCCCTGCCCCAAATGCCTCCTCTGGCAGCTTGTTCCATACACCTACCACCCTTTGTGTAAATAGGTTACCCCTCAGATTCCTATCAAATCTTTTCCCCTTCACCTTAACCTCTGTCCTCTGGTCCTCAATTCACCTACTCTGGGCAAGAGACTCTGTGCAATAATGCAATCTATTCCTCTCATGATTTTATACACTGACCTTAGCCTGACCTTCCCTCTACAGTGCCTTCTTTATCTGACATAGATCAAGAAGGTCACCTATCAGTTGTTGTTCAGCCTCAGGCTTGGTTTTATGATGCAACAGTTTCAGAGACTCCCACTACTCCTTCAATGTCTGAAAGCCATTGAGTCATAGCAGTAGAGTGATAGAGTCATAGAGTCATGTAGTGTGGAAATAGGCCCTTCGACCCAACTTGCCTACACCAGCCAACATAGCACATCTCACCTAGTCCCACCTGCCTGTATTTGGCATATATCTCTCTAAACTGGTCATGTCCATGTACCTGTCCAAATGTTTAAGCTCTCAAAAATATAGGAACTATAAATAGATTTTCTTCTTGAATCGATATGGTCTCCATATATACAGTATTTAGAGAAGTAGCTATTCTTGGAATCACGGCTTCGACGGGCACCCTATGGATCCGATGCGAATAACTTACCTATAATTGATAATATTGTGTATTTATTAGAGATATTTCTGAATGAAATAGTATCTCGTACAATGTCTTTAGTTTTTGTTTATATATATATATATATATATATGTAATATTATTGTTTTTCAAATTATCTTTTTAATTTTTAATTGATATATGTGCGAAAAAAAAATTTTTTATTCCCTTTTATTTTTCCTTTTTTCTTTATTCTTTTATATATCTTTTTCTTTATTTCCATAAAAATAGAAGATATTATGTATTGATATGCTATTTGTAGTAATACTGAATTAAGGTGTTAGTTTATAAAGTAAGCTATATATTGTAAACTATTTACTTCAAATAAAAAAAATATTATAATAATAAAAAAAAAAAAAAAAAAAAAAAAAAAAAAATATATATATATTTTCTTCTTGTGTATGGCGTGCACAGCCTAAAGTTGTAGGTCAACTTATTTTGTTTGATTTTTTTTGTGCACGGCGGGTTGATTGCATTAGTCGAAACAGGGTGGACCATGTGAAGGTTGCAATCTCCCACCCCAGTTTTATTAGTGATAATCTGCCAAATTAAAATCCTGAACATTTGCATTTTTTCTACCTTTGCTGCTTATTTATTTTGAGTAAGCTGGTGTTAACTCACAATTTAATATATATTCTGCAGATTGCGACACAAAACGTTATGAAGCTCAAGGATGCTGGCAGGAAACTCTCCACTTTTAACTTTACAGTTGATTCTCCACATTGCAGATGATGCTTCCAAGAGTGACT
Source organism: Raja brachyura (assembly GCA_963514005.1). The sequence goes on along the minus strand of OY740782.1, from coordinate 98,740,020 downwards.
ATTTTCCAAAGTCCTGCATTGCCTAAAATACACTTTTATTTTCAAGACTGAGGCCCAGAATTTGTCTGTGCCAATATAGGTGCATTAGATACAAAATGCTGGAGTATTTCAGCAACTCTGGAGAGAAGAAATGGGTGATGTTTTGGGTCAGAACCCCTTTTCTGACTGATAAGGATTCTGACCTGAAGTGACACCTATTCCTTTTCCCCAGACATGCTGCCTGTGGGCATGGGCAACAGGATTGGGGAATCATTTAGGCAATGAAGATAGAAATCATGAATTAAGGATCCGGTTGGGAGATTAGTGTAAGGTGCTATCACATCCAACTACTGGGTGAATGGGGGGCCAGCTGATTTACGAAGTTGGAGGGTACCAAAGAGATCCACAGCAAGAGGTACGTTATTAATTAGTGCCTTCCTGTAGCCATTCAAAACCCCAGAGTTACAAAGTGAAATCTACTTGAATCAGGTCAATTTTAAGCAGCACAAAAGCAGGTCTTACATGAGTTAGAAGGCCTGCTTCAGTATGAGTATTTTGTGCCATCTGCAGACCTTGCATGTGTGGTTGGATTTCCTAGAAGACTCATTCAAACATGCTGCACTTGCAATTAGACACCGCTGCTGGGGCATTGCAGCAGTGTACACACAGAGGACCTGGAAACAATTGTTTGAAGTTTATTTATTCATCAGTTTTGTGATGAAATTCTGTCGGGCAGCAATGCATAAAAATTACACAACACAAAAAGGGTTTCTGGGTTAGGGTTTTGCAACTTGTCACAAAAATTAATGATGGTTATTTACTTCTGCTTTGTGGAAAACATCTTTTTAATAATAAAAATGGTAATTTATTCAGTGCTGAGTCTTTTTCCTTCTTTGCAGGAAAATGTGGGAGTTAGTGCATTCACGAGAGGCCCTGATCGTTGTATATTCGCCTTCTGGACTATATTGGGACATGTGGTCTGCCTTTGTTCAGTGGCGGGTTCTTTTAATTAAGGTGCACTGTTGATTTAATCTGCGCTGGAATATTCATTAAAACAGTTGGATAAAATCCGACCACTGTGCAAATTAGTTAAAAGACCTTTCAGAATACGTGTAACATGGTTTAATCATTGCTGTGACTTCATGAATGTCAGAGATCGTTCCTTTGTGAATTTTGCACTGCCATTGTTAGTAAATTTCAATAGTTCTACAAAGCATATTGCTGTCGGAACAGAAATAGAAACGGTGATCTCAGCAGTTCATTTACAAAAGGGGTGTTTTTACCTCCAGGTCAATTCAACCTCAAATATATAGGAATTGTAATGCTTAATGTGTTTCACAGCTTTTAATTATTGGTTTGATTGGTGATTTTCTTCTTGGATGACAGTGCTTAATGTCTGTTATTAATTCAAAGCGCCCAGAAAGCTTGATTTTAAATCAGGTCTCTGAGCAACAACAGCACAGTAAGGGCATAGGGTAACTCATGGGTTTGGGGGGGGGGGTGGGGGGGGGGGGGGGTGGCTGACTGCCAAAGGTAAAAGAGATCCCTGTGAATATTGAGGGGCCTGTGTTAATTGTTAGAATTGGATTTGCAACATATTTATAGCTATCAGATTCATTTATCAGTTTCAAAATCTAAGCTACCAGCCAAAGTTTGGGTCAGCCACCATCAGTCCAGGAAAAGTCATTTAGTTTAGCTTAGTTTAGAGGTAGTGGAAACAGGCCCTTTTGGCCCACGGAGTCCACAGTCGACCATAGATTACCCAAACACTAGTTCTATGTTATCTCACTTTCACATCCTACACACTGGGGCCAATGTATAGAAAGTAATTAACCTGCAAACCTGTAAATCTTTGCAATGTAGGAGGAAGCCGGAGCACCCAGAGAAAACTCACATAGTGACAAGGAGAACATACAAACTCCACACAGACAGCACCTGTGGTCAGGATTGAACCTGGGTGTCTGGTGTGTGAGGCAACATCTCTACCCCTGTGCCACCATGCTGACCCTACACTTCAAAACGTTGGAACATTGCAGTCGGGGAAGAGCAGCAGTTGTTATTCTGCCCAACAAGGAACTCTGAGCCTGCTCTAATCCAAGGTATTTTACATCCTACAGACCTGACTATTTACCCTTTCCCCATATTACCATCAAATCAGGGATGATGACAGGAGCCCCCTCATGGCAATCCCCAGAAATGACGACACGATGCACTCTGTGATGTGTTGAGCAACCAATTCTGTCAACATGTTGGATGACGACAGAAGCCAACAGCGAGCTACACGTTGTCTGACACTCGAGCGAACGAACCATCAAATGCAGTCCTGCCCCAGCCACAGTTAGCCTGAACTTTCTGCCAGTGTAGATTGCCTGTTAAAACAGTCCCATTGGATCCAGTCATTGGGAACATGCATATCCTTATATTTTACTTCGGAGTCACGTGAGTCACTATGTGAAGAAGCCCTGCCAGTGGTCATGCTCGTTATTATGTCAGATGCATTGGCAAGCGTCTGGCAGGGCAACACTCCTGCCGGTGGTAAGTTTCAACCTAGAAGGTATGTGTTTTTTACTTACCAGCATTGTTTGTTCGAGCAGGAGCCTCTCTTCACAGAGGTTTCCTGCCGGATTTATCCAAAGTCCGATGCGTAAGCCGGCTATGGGCTGCGGGAGAACCCCGGTCCGACGGCTGAAGCGGATAGCTGGCAAAGATCAGGTTTTGAGATAACAGCCTGCGGGGATGCCATTTAAATAACTCCAGAGTCGCTGACAGTGTGGTCAGCGACTCACAGACATGTTGCTCTGGCTTGGAGTAAAATTGGAGGGAGAGAGAACTTGTGCAGCCCTATAGGGACTCGGGTGAGTCAGGCTGCAAGGGTTCCTCTCCGATAATAAGGGTATTTTTCACCCTTCACAAGTCCACACTACCAAATTAGTGAGACTACACTACAATATCAAACACCTGTTACTGTGCATCGCTCTAAAGGAGCGCATCATGAGGATGCGTTAATTAAGGCTGCATAAGTCCTAAAAAACTGGAGCAGGAACAATGGCGTTTGGACAAATGGCAAGGCCACTATCTAAACACAACAGGATATGGACCCTGCTGTGTAATGCCCATTTGTTAGTTTAATATTTACGAATAACTATTCAGCCTACGCTCAACCCACAGTCACAGCCTTGCGCAGATCCTCTAGTACCCAGGGGAACACCTGGACGATGAGACAAAAACTGAGACCAGGATGCCACCTCAAAAACCATACCCTTTCAGATTAGGAAGAGGTAAGTGAATATTGGACTGTATCTGGGGATCTCGAATAGGTATCTTGGAAGTACATCCAGCCGTACAAAATACACCTAGTTGGGTATGGGGGGGGGGGGGGGGGGGGGGTGGGGGCGACGGGAAAAAGAAAGGAAGAGGCGGAGACAGTAGGACTAGGAGAGCTGGGGAGAAGGACGAGGGAGAAGACAAGGGCTATCTAAAATTAGAAAAGTCGATGTTAATACCGCTGGGGTGTACACTACCCAAGCGAAATACCCAAGCTAGTCTCTTCACTACATTTACTGCAAGCTCCAGTCGCAAATCTGAGTTATCCAGTGATCTGTGCAAGGTGTTCATTGATGCTAGAATTCCATTGTGGAAATTGGAAAACAAATCTCTCAGAGGTTTTGTCGAGAAATGCACAAAGGAACATACACCAAGTGAGTCATCATTGCAGAAAAATTATGTTGACAGCAACTTCAACATTGTTGTGCAGTAAATTAAAGATGAAGTTGCATACAACAAAATATGGATCTCAATAGATGAGGCAACCGATGCTGTGGGGAGATATGTTGCCAATGTGGTCATCGGTACACTGGAGGCAGGTCAACCATCAAAGGAGCATTCTTTGACATCGGAAGTATTGGAGAAATCAAACAGCTCAACTATTGCTCAGTTGTTTATATCTTCATGCTGAACTTTGCCCAGACGGTATAAAACACGAGAATGCTCTTCTGTTTGTGACTGATGCAGCACCGCACATGAAAAAAGCTGCTCGTGCTCTTAATATTTTATTCCCCAAAATGTTGCATTTGACATGCTTATCTCAAGGACTTCATAGAATTGCCAAGCACATATGTAGCTTGTTTCCAAATGTCGATCGCCTAGTTTCCAATGTCAAGAAAATCTTCCTCAAATCACCGTCGCGTGTGCAGCTGTTCAAGGAAATGGCATCCGTGATTCCGCTAACTCCTCAGCTCGTTTTGACTAGGTGGGATATATGGCTCTCTGCTGTCCTCTACTATGCTGCAAATTTTGAAAAGATAAAATAAATCGTCAACTGTTTTGAAGAAGATAAATCTGCTGCAGTCAGGATCATCAGTGAAATCATGCAGAAAAAGTCCCTCCACCGTGGTCTTGTGTTTATTGCTTCCAATTTTGCAAATTTCCCATAAGCTGTCACTTCCCTTGAGAAATATGATGAAACATTAGTGAATAACTTGCAGGTTTTCAACAAAGTAACTGACGATATTCATAAAGTTCCTGGCAATGTAGGAAATTACAAGGAAAATGTGAGAGAGTGATTTTAGCTAACAAAGATCTTGGAAAAATAGAAAACATAGCTAAAATTCTCAACAGTAGTTGTAATACACAAGATATCGACATGAATATAGAGTCTGTAGCTTGTTTCAGGTAAGCACCAGTGACCTCAGCTGAGGTAGAAATAAGTTTTTCACAACTGAAGCATATTCTGTCTGACAGGTTGACTGACACCAGATAATTTGAAAAAATGCTGGGAATTATGTGCAATCAGGCAACTTTGGTCATTTAATGTAGTATACCTTTATATTATCATTTTTAACCATATTTTGGTTGTTGAAATATATGTCTTTTTATGCCTTTTTTGTAATTTTATTATGCATTTTTGCCTGCCTATTTCAGAATATTTGGAACCTAAACATGCTGGCTCTAATCATCAGTCTGAGTATATTATGGGCAATATATAGGACTAGAATTACCTTGAGTGCAACATTAACAATGGGTTTTTCCATATTAAAAGATATTGGATAGATACATTTTCAGGAAGAGAGTGATTGCTTTCTGGTTAATTGACTAGTATCTGTAGGCTTTGATAAGTTCAAATCTCACACAGCAGCTGCAAAATTAAAATTCACGTGATTGAATAAAACAGGAACTACAAAGCAAGTGACAGAAACGGTGACTATGAAGCTGCAGGGCTGTTGTAACTCCATCTGGTTCATTACCATCTTTCCTTCAGGGAAAGAAATCTGCCATCCAACTTGCCTAGGTCTATGTGAGACTGAATTATTCTCTTCAATGCCAATTAGTGATGGACAACAAATGCTGGCCATGCTGGCATGTCGAGTGTACAGATAATTTTTTTTCATTCATAGTGTGAAGAGGAAAATATTTAAATGGAAGATAGGTGATCTTGTGTCCTTTCTGCCTAGTCTGTCCATTGAACAGCTCACCTCTCTGACACGAGATGAGAAGATCTTTTTTCACACATAAAGTGGTGAGTCTGTGGAATTTTCTTCCACAGAAGGTAGTTGAGGCCAGTTCATTGGCTATATTTAAGAGGGAGCTAGATGTGGCCCTTGTGGCTGAAGGGATCGTGGGGTATGGGGAGAAGGCAGGTACAGGATACTCAGTTGGATGATCAGCCATGATCAAATTGAATGGCGGTGCAGACTCGAAGGGCCGAATGGCCTACTCCTGCACCTATTTTCTATGATTCTACGACACCAGGAAATGCACCACAAGTTCCACAATAACCCCTCATCTCCTCTGCCAAATGTCCAAATAAAATCAACCAGAAAATAAACAGTAACAATCAAATGTATAAATGCCATAGGAAGTTAAGCAAATCGGCCTTGAACATTCTCCAGGAGACAGTGTTCTGAACCCCTTTGTCAGTTCCAGCACGGTGGCTGAAGTGTGATTAGTAAAAGCTGCCACCAACATTCAGTGCTAAGACCATAGTTGGCTTTGAGCAACCAGTTTCACCAATTCTGAGCCTAGGAACACCTGTTTTTGACTTAATCATCTCTATATGCATGACAGTTGTTTAAGTTGTCCTGCAGGAGACAACAGTGAGAGCTGCATCCTGCAGTAAATGGCATCAACGTTTTGCTGCATGGAAACTTGGACTCTGTTGGTCTGCTGTGAAAGCATGCAAACCTATACAAAAGAGTGTTGTATTGCAGAGAGTTGTGTGCATAGCCCAGATCATCATACAAATTACCTTGACCTTCATTGATTTCAACTACATTTCACGTTACCGCGGCAAAGCCACCAGCATAATCAAGGACCAACCACACCCTAGACACTCCCTCTTCTCCCCTCTCCCATCAGGCAAGAGGTACAGAAGCACACCTCCAGATTCAGGGACTATTTCTTCCCAGTTTTTATCAGGTAACTGAACCATCCTATCACCATCTAGAGAGTCATCTTGACCTACCATCTATCTCATTGGAGACCCTTGGACTATCTTTAATAGTAAGATTAAACGAGAACTTACCAGTTTGAAGTTTGATCTTTATTTTATGAGGTGTTACGATGAGGGATTACGTGAAGACCCCGCCAGCACGCATGCGCGACATTCTTCAAAGCAGTGGTGTGAAATCACAGAACAAACAGTCACAATGACTGACATAGTAAGAGAAAAAGAGAACTTTCATACCAGGTGATCTTTATAATAGAGGGTCGGGAGCGGAGGGCACGTAATCCCTCATCGTAACACCTCATAAAATAAAGATCAAACTTCAAACTGGTAAGTTCTCGTTTAATCTTACTATTTTACTTCGGAGTCACGTGAGTGACTACGTGAACATTTCAAAGCTCTGTGATTTCATGCCCTGGAAGCTCCATGCTCACACACCGCTAAAGCTGGGATAAGAGGATGGACGTGATTCAGACAAGACACTGGCTGAAAAACAAAACAGGTATTTATTCATACCAAACACAATATTGTGTCCCATAAGGGTTATTTATCTGGCAGCACTTAAAATCCTCCCTGCATAATTGCCAGGGGAGGTCACGGGTTTGTTGTAAAAGCGGTGGAAGGTTTTCTCATTGTTCCAACCCGCTGTGGCCAGGATGTGATCCAGTGGTACCTCCATCCTTCTAGCCGCCGAGGTGGATGCTGCCCTGGTGGAGTGAGATTTATACACATTAGTATCCACCCCCGCCGCATCCAGAACCACCCTTAACCATCTGGAAATGGTTTGCACCGTGACCCTGTGATGAGGCTTCTTGTGACTGACAAGCAAAGCTGTTTCCGTGCCTCTTAGATCTTTAGTGACTGAAATGTATCGCAGAATCAATGTAACGATACAAAGACGGGTGTCCGCTGGGTAAGCCAGGAACTCCAAAGTATGTCCAGACACTCCGGGTCGATCTTGCTTCAATAGTCCCTGCACCTGGAATGTGATCTTCCCACTGGTAATTGCCATGGCATCCAGACTGAGTTTGTGCAGGGACTGGACCCGTTGCGCCGTGATCAGTGCCATTATCATGACCATTTTGTAGGTTAATTTGGCCAAAGGGAGTCCCGTGTTCGGTGTCCATCCTCTCAGCATCGTCAATACCGTGCTGATGTCCCAGGTATGGCTATATCTGGGCCTGGGGGGATTGGAATAAAATATTCCCCTCATAAATTTGGATACTAGGGGATGTGACCCAATTCCCAATTGGTCACTCCCCTTGCCCAAGTAAGACGATAGGGCACTCCTGGCACAGTTAATGGCGCTGTAGCTTAGACCCTCATCGTAATGAAGGGTAGCCAGAAACTCCAGCACTTCCGTGATGGTGGCGGTTTCGTATGTTGTTTTGGTAGTCACGCAGAATCCTTCCCATTTCCTGATGTAGGTCAGGTACTGCTTCCTTGTGGACTCTCTGCAGGCTGCCGTGATGGTATCAATGGTCCTGTTGGAGAGTCCGAATCCATGAAGTGGCCGTTTTAAAATCTGCAAATTAACAATCCCATGCGGTCATGACATGGATGACATTCTCCTGTAACAGGATGAACAAGCAGGCTAGGTCTTTTATTCACCCTGATACAGGGTTCTGTGGCCATCTTCTGTACCAGAGGGAACCATGGTTGAGTAGGCCAGTCGGGCACTACCAAGATACCCGATGCGGAGTCTTGCTTGATTTTTTGCAAGACCCGACTGATGAGGCAGAAAGGGGGGAAAGCGTAGCAAAATAAATCCCCCCAGTGTAGCGAGAAAGCATCCATCGCTACTGCCCCCGGGTCTGGCTCCCAAGCAACATACGTTGGTAGTTAGTGATTTAGCCTGGACGCGAAAAGGTCGATATCTGGTGTCCCATAACGTTCTACAATATCTGCGAACACATTCCGATCCAACATCCATTCTATGTTGTCGTTGAATTTCCGTGACCTGGTGTCTGCCACTGTGTTTAATTTACCTGGAAGGTAAGTTGCGGAGATCCAAATTTCTCTTTGCAGACACCAGTGCCAGATATTGTTGGCCAATTCATCACACGATATCGACTTTACACCGCCCATGTGGTTAATATAGGCTACCACCGTGGTGTTGTCAATCTGTATTCTAACATGAACTTTGTGCATGTTAGTGCAGTATGCCTTAAGGCCGTGAAATGCTGCCAGCATTTCTGAATAGTTAATCCCTAAGTTTTTAAATAGGGTTAACTCTGGTGCACTCCATCTACCTCCACAGCTAGAGGTAGTGTTAGTAGCTCCCCACCCTTTGGCACTGGCATCCGTTTGTAAGGTGATCGAGGGATTGGTGATAGTAATGGGTTTGGAACAATTTTGGGCATTACCCATCCACCAATATAATTCGGCTTTTGACTTTTCTGGAATTTTCATGGCCCTATCAAAATGACCAGCATGATTTTTGAGCGCTGTAATTTTGGCTCTTTGTAAGTTTTGGTAATGTAAGGGCCCATATTGTGCTGCAGGAAATGCAGCTACTATCTTCCCAATCACCCTGGCCACCTGCCGAATGGATGGGACCTTAATGCCAATGAGGCTCCTGCAAGCCTCTATCAGGTCTTCCACCTTGCTTGGTGGTAACGTGACAGACATTTGCACTGAGTCAATAATGAACCCCAAATATTTCATGGTGGTAGAGGGTTCCAATATTGATTTATCTGGATGTATCGTAAACCCCAGTTTCTGAAAAAGATGTTTCGTGGCTGTGACTGCCAAGGTAGCCATTTCCAAATTCTCCCTCACTATGAGGATGTCATCAAGATAGGCCATAACAGTATGATTCTGTTTCCTTAAATAGGCCAAAGCTGGTTTCAATATCTTGGTAAACAATCTGGGTGCTGACGATAACCCATTAGGCAAAGCTTTATATTGCCATAATTGTCCCATCCAGATAAATTTTAAGTATTTCCTATGATCCTTGTGTATGGGTACTGAATAGTATGCATCTTTGAGGTCAACGCATGCCATGTAGTACCCATTGGCTATAAGCTGTATAGCAGTGTCGAAGGTGTCCATTTTAAAATGAATATACTGGACAGAAGTATTCAGGTCGGTCAAATCTATGATGATGCGGCAACCGCCATCTTTTTTGTTTTTAGTGAATATATTAGACACAAACTCCTGAGGTTCTTTAATGGCCTTCTCAATTACCCCTTTTTCTATCAACCTCTGTAGTTCAGCATGCCCTGCTGCCTTATCTCTATGAGAAAGGACAAATTTCCGACTAGGTGCATGCTGTACCGGGGTAGGGAGTTCGTGAATAAATTCAATTTTGTAGCCCTGAATACTCCTGAGTATATTAGGATCAGAGGTAAAAGTGAGCCAATTCTCGAGGAACATGTGCAACCTGCCCCCTATGCAAAGTGAATTTGGGCCAGTAGTGTTCCTGGGGATCCCAGACCCACCTACCTCCATGGTTACTGCCGGTGTGGTGGTTTCTGGCCTTGCTTCCTCGGCTGGTTGTAGGTGTTCTGGGAGTGGCGCATCTTCCAAGGAGGCCGGCCTGGGCCTTGGCCTAAAAAAGACCGCTGAGCAGGTATGCCGGCCTTCGAGCTTTCACCACCGGCAGACCTGTTAGGGTAACTCTGCCCGGTGGGTGCGTAGGGGTGCGTTCTGTGTGGGTGATGAGGCTTAGTGTACCCAGGTACTTTAATAAGGCCCAAAGCCTTAGCCTCCTCGTCAAGATCTTTAACCTGTTTGGGGAGATCTTCCCCGAATAGCAGGCTTGGAGGCTGCGTCTTCCCAGGCTTACACAACCCCGCGAACTTGGGGTTACGCGCCGGCTTTATAATGCTTTTCCTGAAATTATTTATTTCATACTGTGTGTTGCACAGTAAGGCCAAAGCATCTTGTAGTTCTTCCGGCATATCCACTCCCACTGCTGTTCTGGCTACTGCAGTAATCCCTGTGGTTAGGAGCTTCAGGATCTTCTGAAGTTTCATCTCCTGCCCTCTACTCGAGGGGCTCATGTTTCCCCATATCGGGTTGTTTACCGCGGGTACATTTAATGACTTGCAGTTTTCTGGCGCCATATATTTGTCTGCTGTGGCATTGATGGCCTGTTCCTGAAGTTGGTTAGTGGCCATATAATCAATGCTGGCAGCCAGCTTGGGGTGGATGGGTAGGCCCTTCTGGTTGGGCATGGCATGTTTGCTCACCACATCCATATAATCTTCACACACCCCTGACCCTGCAGGTGCTTCAGCCAACTCCCCTTCTTCTGGGTCAGCCCAGTTCTGACCCTCAATGCTCCCCTGTATAGAAGGGGATACATTTGGCAGTCTTCTAAGGGAACCTGCCGTGGGCCTACTAGGGGTCCCACTGTGATCCTGCCCCTGCTTTAGCAGGTCACGTTGGAGCAGCTGCTCCATCATCCGCTCAATGCGGTCAAGGCGACCTCCGTCGCTGCCTGCGAGCGGGGTGCCCTCGGGACCGGACTCCGCTGAGTCGGCCCCGGCCGACTTCCGGGTAGTTTTCCCCGACCGTGGCGTACCAACGGTCTCAAAGTCCGAAAAGTCGGGAGCTGCAGGTAGAACCTGTAGCTCTGGAGAGGCGGTTCTCCGTTGGCTGCTGTCCTTAGCCGCTGATTTGGCCGCCGCTCTCTTCGATTTTATCCCTTCCATAATGGTCGACTCACTCCTTCGGTGAGACTTACCTGGCGTGAGCTTTTTAAACTCACGCTGGAGGAGCCCCGCTCTTCCCGACCGTCGCTTCCGCATGCTTACGACGATATGTCGCGCATGCGTGCTGGCGGGGTCTTCACGTAGTCACTCACGTGACTCCGAAGTGAAATCATACTTTACTTGACTTTAAGCAAGTAAGAATTGCATTGTCCCATCTGGGACACATGGCAATAAAACTCTCTTGACACTAAACATTATTCCCTCTATCCTGTTTCTATACATTGTGGACAGCTTGATTGTAGTCATGTTTTGTCTTTCCTCTGACTAGACAGCACACAACAAAAAAGCTTTTCACTGTACCTCAGTGCACGTGACAATAATAAACTAAACTAATTAAAGAAACCCCAATAACCCTGAGATTAATCTAGCCTTTCACTACAATGCCTAGATGTTGGATGGCTTCTTCTTGAGTTAACATTGAGATGTCAACCAGCAGATGCTGCATTAAACTTTGGTCCACGAGTGCATCAGTGGTGTAACCAGCCATTTTCTTGCGGTAAAAGAATGCACTCCTTACCAACTCCTGGTCAATGTTGGTGTTGCAATCCTAATGCCTTGACATAACTTGCATGATTATTTGAAGATTTCTTTACACACCAAGCCCTTAAATATGCACACCATTTAGCCACCTTCAATGACAAAATGGTAGAATCATGGCGACGTATAGATTTGAAGTGAAACACCATGGAAACGGTTGCTATATGCCAATGAGTCCACCTCAACTTTCAAACCTATATTTATACTGCACTAATAACATTTTGTTCTTCTCACATTTCCTCACTCACCCATCACCTGTGGATTTAGATTAATTTAGTAAGCAGTTTATTGAGCCATAAACAGGGCCTATGTCGATGCCAACCATCATGCCCATCTGTATTAATCTTATTTGCCTGCATTAATTCTGTATCCCTCCATGCCTTGCTCATTCAAGTACCAATCCAGCTGCCTCTTAAATGTTGTTACTGTTCCTGATCCACCACCTCCACTGGCTGCTCATTCCAGATACTAACTACGCTTCGTGTGGAAAAAAAATACTTTAAGATCCCCTTTAAACAATCTCCCTCTCACCTTAAATTTGTGCATCTAGTTATAGAACCCCTACCACTGGAAGCAGATTCTGGCTACTTACCCAATTTATACCTTTCATAATTATATATACTGCTGTCATGTCACTTCTCAGCCTCTTTGATTAAAGAGATAAAGGTGCCCTTACTTTCAACATCCCAAAGTGCAACATCTCATACTTGCTCAGATCAAACGTCATCTTCAATTTCTCCACTAATTTCAGTAGCTGATCTATACCCTGCAGATAGTCTTGATCTTCACTCTTTCCTTACGCAATAAAAGTTGATAACTAAAAGATAATGAACTTTTTTAATAAATGGGATATGCCAGTCTCCAATAAGTGTAGCCCGGCCCCATTTCGGGTGATTTTACACCAACCAGAGAGCCGTCTATACCCTCCTAATTAAGAAATATATTGATTAGTGGTGTTGCCCAGCGGGATCAGAAATATCAGAGGTTGGTGTGAGGCTGAACTGTCCAATGGCAGAGAATTGCTCATTTTTCCAGCTACATGAGCCACATCCCTACTATATAGCCTGTAAATTAAAACCACTTGGTAGCCATAAACCTTGTGCGACTGCTGACATTGTCACAGACAGATTTTGTGGGGTGTTGTTAGTTAAGAGCATGAAGATAAAGCTGAAAACTTGAGCTGCTGCATCGGAGGTCATCAGGCCTTCCAATGCAATAAGTTGTGCAATTCCTCACCAAACAACAATCCATTACTTGGAAAACAATTTTCACAATAATCCTGGTTTCTGTGCTTTCCATCCAGAAAACTGAAAGCACGACCTTAGCGGATATACTGTTTTATGCTTTCATTTTTACTTCATGCTGAAATTGGTGAGCACAGGAAAACCCTGAAAGATTATTTCCTTTTTCATACACAATGTGGAGCTGCCATCTCACGGTGCCAGAGGCCTGGGTTTAATCCTGATCGCAGATATTGTCTGTGTGGAGTCACGCTCTCCCTGTGACCATTTGGGTTTTTACCTGCATCCGAAAGATGTGCGGGTTTGTAGATGAATTGGCCTCGGTAAATTTCTCCAAGTGTGTACGGAGTAAATATGGAAGTAGGATAACATAGAGGTAATGTGAATGCGTTGGTATAATGTTTGGTGTGGGCTCAATGGACCAGGTCCTGTATCTTTCCAACAATCAAGACCAGGACATGGGCGCAGTGGTAGAGTTGCTGCCTTTACAGCAACAAGGACCCGGGTTCAATCCTGACCATTGGTGCTGTCTGTACGGAGTTTGTACATTCTACCTTTGACAGGTTAATTAGATTTGTTGTAGATTGTGAATTGTCCCTATTGTGTAGGATAGCATAAGGGGATCGCTAATGGGCGCGGACTAGGTGGGACAAAAAGCCTGTTTCTGCGCTGTATCTCTAACTAGACCTGTCCAATCATTTGTTGGTCAACTAATCAAATAATTAGCAGTGTAATTTTGAAAAATAGACAAAGGAGATTAATGCTAATTTACTTGATTTTGGCTAGATGGTAGCAAAGGCTTTTACTTTTAACAGTCCCACAGCATGGAACCCAAAAATGGGTTTTATTCCTACTTTTTGACTACCTATTGACCGCTGCATGAAACAAGTGAGTGTAAGAGCAGACTGCGATGTGTTCAGTGTTCACCATTTTGACTCTCAATGTAAGGAGGGCGTTATAAGTAAGTTATCATTACCAGTGTGCCCCGCATGTAATCACATGCTGTGGAACAGTGTGAAAGGTTAGGCAAAAAAAATAAAATGAAGTAACTTTTCGATTAAAAAGCAAAGTTACTTATCGGCCTAACAGCTAATCGTACTAAAGACATTTCTTCAGGGGGAGGAAAAAATCAGCAATTACAACTAATCACCTTAGTGTCAAAGATTTTAATTGGTATGTTGATTGTAGAAAATGCAGAAACCTTTGAGGCAGAGAGAAAGCGCACCTTTAGAATTTATTTGATGAAGAGGAAAAGAGGTCATTCTGTGATTTGGTCCATTCAATTGCAACTTGTAATAGAATGAAAGAGGATCTTTACAATTTACATTTTAATAGGATTGAAAGTAGTTTACTAGGCAAAGAAGAAAAAGGCAGACAGTTCCGCGCCATCTAATTTTACTATGTCTTGATAACATTTGATATTTCAGGCATCAAAGAGATAATATTTGTCAATACTCACAGTGGATTCGATATTTCAGCAAAAATTCAAAGAAGGGCAATAAAAGCAAGACCATGTCCAAGATGTCATATGCCATCAGCAATTTTGTAACAAAATGTACAAAATACAATCCACCTCCTGCTTCCTTCACCACTCAGCAAACCCCACCTCCCTTCCCCGAGTCCATCATAGTCATTGTGTTAATTAGTTCTCTCCCATCAGTTACTGAAACAAGTTACACAACAGCAGCATGGTGGCACAATGGTAGAATTGCTGCCTTACTGTGCCAGAGACCCGGGTTTGATCATGACTATGGGTTCTTGTCTGTAGGTAGTCTGTACTTTCTACCTATGACCTGTGTGGGGTTACTCTGGGACCTGCGGTTTCCTCCCACACTCCAAAGACGTTCAGGTTTGTAGGTTAATAGTAAGATTAAATGAGAACTTACCAGTTTGAAGTTTGATCTTGATTTTATGACGAGTAAAGTTGGTGATTACGTGAAGAACCCCGCCAGTGCGCATGCACGTCAATCTTCAAAGCAGCGGTATAAAATCATAAATAACAGTTACCGGTGACATAGTAAGATACGTGACTCAAGAACTACCAGATGACCTTTATGAGATAGGGTTGGGCGTGGAGGGCACGTAATCACCAACATAACTCCTCATAAAATCAAGATCAAACTTCAAACTGGTAAGTTCTCGTTTAATCTTACTATTTTACTTCGGAGTCACGTGAGTGATTCCGTGAAGGATTCGAAGCTTTGTAATTTTGTGTCGCAGATCTAAATCTTGGCATCTCACTGCATTTATTGACTCAGGATGAGTGAATAATCAAAAAATGTTTTACGCATGATATTGATTCAAATGTATTAGTGGTTTACGTTAATAAAGAAATCAATAGCAACCCCTGTATCTCAGGGGAGGCTAAAGTGGATGCAAAACAGAATGGGCAAAAAACCCCGAGTCTGTAACCGGCCAATGGTAAAACATTTAAAAAATCAATTCAGTTGACCATCCTGCGGTCGCGAGGATATGGTAGATGGGAATGTTCATTGCTCTGGCCGCTGACATTGATGCTGCCCTGGTGGAATGAGATATACAATTGTCAGTGTTAATACCTGCAATAAACCAGAACCTGCTGCAGCCACCTTGAAATAGTCTGAACCGACCTTCCCTTGTGTGGTTGTTTGTCAATTAATAAACAATGCTGATTCCACACTTATGACTCTGGTGGCCTTGATATAATATAGCAAGCCTGTCCTCCCACATAGGCGTGAGACCGTGGGGTATCCGAAAAATGATCTTAAATCCTGCCACCCCTGGTCTGCTCTGCTTGTGTAGATCAGAATGTAACATGTAATGGCACCTGCAGCCAATTCCATCCTATCTATCCACAGCATTTGCAATGTTTGCCCTCGTTGTGCTGATATTAGTGTCTTGACTAAGGATGTAGCTGGAACCCCCTGGTGAAGTAATGTTAACACATTTTCAATATCCAAACTGCATATTCTTGTTGTGGGAGAACTTGTGTCAAGATCTCTTTTACAACTCAATATCCGGGGTTGAACCCGACAGAGTGGTTCCCGTTTGTTGCAGCTGTAGTGGCTCTATAACTGAATTATTGTGAAAGACCATTTAAGAATGAACCAGCAAAGTTTTTGTTTCTTAGAATAACCGTATACCGTTGTATTATTATGCCTGACACACGCAGGTTACATGTCCAAAACCTAAAACGAGGTCTTGCTGACTGTTTTAAGACCCGACTAATGATGCAAAATGGAGGAAGACATAAAAGAACATTGCTCTTTTCATAGTGAGAATGTATTTCTCCACACTGTTCTGCCACATATTTTTGCAATCAGTGAATAAACATGAAACCAACATGTCGATATTTGATGTAGCATTAAAACATACTTTCACAATACTTTGAGATCCAAAACCTATTATGTGTTGTCATCGATCTGAACTGGATGATACACCAGTGGCAAAGGAGATTAGTTAAATTATTACAGGATACTTTTATTTGAATGCCATGTGACTAACATATGCCACCACCGCAGTGTAGCAACTTGAAGTTGAGCATGTAGTTTATGCATATTTGCTTAATAGCCCTTTACACATGGGGTGCATCTAGTGTACATATTTAGTTGATACCAACAACTGAAGAATTGGTAACTCATGCAAATCTCCACTACCTCCAACTAGAGATGGTATTCGGAACTTCTCACCTGAGCCCTAGCATCAGTTTGTAATAACTGAATTTGACCGCCCAAACTACTGGAGCAATGTTGAATACTGTTTGTTCATCATTATGACTGAGGTAGCTTCAGCTGATAATAGCATAAGGTTGTTAACAATGGTCTACATGTCCTTTGAGAGGTCGCTACTTTGCACGATATCAGTTCCTTGATTTGCACAGCAGAAACACAGCTACTATATTGCCAATTATTCTTGATGAAATAGAAATCTGTTTTAAAAGAGGTTGCTAATAACTCCAATCTCTTGCCACAGGGCGGAGTCATAGGCTAATTAATAGTTAAAGGTAAATCCAAATGACCAACAACGGTTATCTCTTCCGCAATGTTTTACTGTTATTAGTACAGTTCTATTGTCTTTGATAACCTCTGTAATGGGAACTGCATAGAATGGATCTTTGAGATCCTTATGAATCTGTTGTTAGTCAGGAAAAGTAGTTTTCATATTCGAAAAGTTCATATGCGACACTCTCCATTTTACATAATAAACAGGCCACTCCTGCCTTATCCCACGGGTGCTTTGCATGAGAACTCTGGCCCGATTTCTGATGCTTATCTTCAAAGACAACCTTGGCCATAACCCAAACTTGCTTGGAATGCTAGTACTGTGCCTCTAAGATGATGTCCTTTGTGTGTTGTACAAACAAGTGTAAATATTACAACTTGTGAGTGGTGCACTTACCCATGTTTTGGAAGTGCCAGACCCACTTTGTTAATTAGGGTTGGTAGGGTGCATGGAATTTCTGCCCAGCTATCATGCTGCCCCCTGCTCCAGTGAACCGTAAACTGCCGATGAGCGCCTGGGGTGCGTTCTGAAACGATGAACCTTTGCCCGCCATCCCATAGGCCGACGCTTTCATACATGAAACAGCCCTGCCAGGCCCTGCTGGCGTGGCCTGTCCCATAGACCCACGCTATTACAGTGTAGGCTCACTAAATCAAAATTTAGTGTAGCGCTTTGCCTGTGAAGGGTTAAAGCAATTTTAACCCTTCACAGCAACTTGTGTTAAACAAGAAGAATTTCATTGTCAGCGACACATGACAATAACTTTTTTGACTTTTAACTTTGACTTTAACTTTTGACTTTAAGAAAAACACTATAACATACATGTAAACTTTATTAATAGAGAAAAAGCCTTGCAGCCCGACTCACCCGAGTCAAAAAAGGGCTGAACGAGTCCTTTCTCCACCAATTTTACTCCCTGCCTGGGGACCGACGTCTGTGAGCCACTGGCTGCACTGTCAGCGACTTTGGCGTTACTCACTTGCCATTCCACGGCATCCCCGTAGGCTGGAAGCCACTGTCTGCCGTGTCAGCGGCTGCTTATCTCACAACCCGATCTTTTGCCGGTTATCCGCTTCCGCGGTCGGACCAGGGTTTCCCCACAGTCCATAACCGGCTCACTCGTCGGGCTGTGAAACTGGCAGGAAAACCTCTGTGAAAAGGGGCTCCTGCTTGAAAAATCTCTGTTAAGTAAAAAGAAACTTACCTTCTAGGTTCAACTTACTGCCAGCAGGAGCACTGCCCTGCCAGTCTGATGCTTGCGCCAATGCGGCTGACGTACTGACACGCATGCACACTGGTGTGGTTCTTCACGGAATCACTCACGTGACTCCAAAGTAAAATTAGCTGGGTATAATTGTAAAATGGTTCCTAGTGTGTGTAGGATAGTGTGCGTTAGTGTGCGGGAATCACTGGTTGGTATGGACTTGGTGGGCAGAACAGCCCGTTTCCATGCCGATCCTCTAAACTAAACTAAACAAACCAATACATTTGAATGGTAATGTAATACTGAGATGTGTGGGAATTAATTTGCGAGTTGAAAATCTATTAAATTATCTAACCCGGAATGTAGTTGAGGACAAATCAATGGGAATATTTGAAGATAAAGTGGGTACCTTTTTGAAAGATCAGGTAATTGAGAACTACGGGGAAGGGGCACAAAAGAGGAGGTGAAACTTGCTTGCTCATCCGACTGACTGACCACTGCCCCAGTTGGCCTGCACCCAGTTCAGGACCCACCATTGGCGGGACAGGTTTGAGGGTCGACTTGGCCTACTCCACCTCCTATTTTATTGTGCTTTTATGACATTTGATTGCAATGCAGAGAGCTAGCCAACTTTTGCTGCCTCCTCATCAGACTGATTTTTACGTGCAGACAGAAGTAGCCACATTGTTGCTTGATGGCACAAATCAGATCTAGATTCAGATTCAGAATCAACATAAGGTAGCCTGCATTTGTCAGAAATGTATGCATCACTTGGTGCTGCAAGGTGCATTGTATTTTGGCAATACGCACTCCTTGTCATATGGGAAATGAATTTCAAACCAGAAGCAAGGAAGAAAGACACAGCAGAGGAGATATCCTGCACCAGCAGGAGATCAGATGGTTGTCAATGCCAGGAATCAAGCCGCAAGGAATTATACAGGAGATGAAACTGCATGATCTCACACAAATAGTCAGTCAGAGAAGGCTCAAGCCTTCTCGTGTCAAATTCCATCAAACACTACAAGCTTCAAGCATTGCCCATTACTCAGCTACCATTTTAGCTGTTTTCCTTTGAATTCTATTGTTCTATTGCAGAAAATTAAATGAATAATTAGGGGATTGACGTTATTTATTTCTATCAGTTATTGGTTGTATGACAATACATTGGATGAAGGCAGGTTAATTAAGGAATGATGGTGATGGTGACATGGACTGGCATTATTGGTAATGCACCTCATCTTTTGACACATGCAGCCGGGCAAAAAATGGCTGTCCCGTTTGCAACCCCATCCCACTTCCTCCTGCTTATTTCCTCTACGTCTTCTTCCAGTCCTCCCGCTCCTCAGCCGCTCATCTGATTTCTGATGTAACGAGCCCTTCCCTTATGATAGCGATATTATATGTGTACAACAGACCACTATAAATCTTGAGACCAATCAGCCAAGTACTAAGGAGGACATCTGGAACACTCCAGATACTTGCTTCAGGACACTAATTGTCTTATCTACCAAATTTCTTGAAACAGAATGCTACATATTATATGCCTGGTGCAGACATGTGTGGGTGTTTTCAGAGGGAATCATCAGCTTTGTCGTCAATGGCTGACTCTCCGTACATAGTAGCCACATCTTTTGGGTTTAACAAAGTGGTTAAATTGAAGTACAGGATTGAACACATTGTGCCCAAATGTTAAGCCTAATGGGCCTGTCCCACTTCGACAATTTTTCAGGCCACTGCCGGCGACTGTCAAGTTGCCAACAGTTGCCTGAAAAATCAGCAACTGGAACGGCGACTGTCAGAGTGGAACACACACACAGGTCAAGCTGGGGGTGCACTGTCTGAATGACATTCACACAGTGCAAAGCCAAGGTGACACAGACACACACCGCGATGAACAGGAAGGTTGGCGTTGCAATTAAGACGGCTAAAGCACAGTGTATGGTAGGTTCTTTAAAGGGGGGGGGGGAGTGGAGTGAGAATGAGGAAGAAGGAGTGGAGGCAACTTTTAAGAAGCCAGAGATACACAGTTGTGATGCTCGGCGGACATTAACCTTACTGATCGGTTATCCTTGGTTCTGAAAACGACTACTTTACGTTTTTTTTCCCCATGAGCCCTTAAAATTCACCGGTCAGCACCAGCTACAACCTATGAGAACCTTTGACCTCCTGGCAACCCACTAGGACCACCTGGTGACCCATCTACGGCACGAGAATTCTCGTTACTCTCCATGGCGGCTTCATTCTGGTCGCCGCTAATTTTCCAACATATTAAAAAATTTGCAGTGACCATAGTGAGGCCGTGACTAGTTCCCAGAATGCAGGAACTTCTCACAACCATGAAGGCGACTTCCCGGCAACCACCCACAAACATGTGGCAACTGCATAGTATGCTGCAGTCACCTAAGAAGTCACCTAAGTGGGACAGGCCCATTAGGATTCAGTGTCAGGCGAACATTTATGGAAGGGAATCCTATCTAGGTGGAGTTGAATCATGACTCACAAAGCCATAGGGATATATTCACTCGCACGCTGCACCTCAAAGAAGAGTGGAGGGTGGAAGAGTGCATGTTTTGTAAACACTTGTTGTCTCCCCACTTTCCTCTGACAAAGACTATAGGTTGCAGCTTTCGACATAGATGCAGTCATGAAGAAGGTGCCCATTAGAGGAGGGGGAGAGAAGAGGGGAGAGAGAGGAGGGGGATAGAGAGGTAGGGGGGGGGGGTGTAGAAAGGAGGTGAGAGTGTGGGGAGAAAGATGGGGGGGGGAAGAGAGGGGGTGGAGGGGAGGGGAGAGGGTGTTGGAGAAGGGGAGGAGGGGTGGAGGAGGGGAGAGGGGAGTGGAGCAGGGGAGAGGGGAGTGGAGCAGGGGAGAGGGGAGTGGAGTAGGGGAGATGGGGGTGGAGGGTAGTGGGATGGGGGGCAGAGGGTGGGAGGGGGAAGGGGGAGAGAATGTGGAGGGGGAAGAGGGGAGAAGGGAGGGGCGAGAGAGGGGAAGGAGAGAGAGAGAGGGAGGGGGGAGAGGGGGGTAGAGGCAGCGGGGGGGGAGGTAACTCAGCCCTGGGGGAGTGAGGGCTGTGGGCGGAGCAGGGCGCTACGGCCGGCTGCAGGGTGCTGTGGGTGCCCCACCCCCTCTCTTTTTCGCTGCCTCGGGAGGGGGTAGAGAGGGATGGGGAGAGGGAGGGGGAGGGGGTAGAGGCAGCAGCTACCGAAGTTATAGAGCACAAGCCTCCCCATGAGGAGTCGGGCCCAAGGTAGACTGCGGGCGTCGTTAACCAGAGCGAGACCCGTAACGCTCTGAGGACTGTGGAAGACAGTGGAGGGCCGGCAGCACACTCACCAGCGTGAGGTCATGCAGCAGTTATATTTAAAAACATTTTTAGTTAAAATCTCGGGAACTAATTATCCAAATTTTCAGATGAGGAGATTTTTGAATTCATGAGGTAAATCTCTACTGGAATTTGTAAATATTTATCTGGAAATTATGATAAAGAACACGCAGGCATGGCAAGTGGAAAATGATTTATTAATGTTTAAAATGTGAATGACTCTTAAAACATTGCAAATCCAAACTCACGGCACTCCAAGCAGAGTGCAGGTAGCAAGTCCAACCTCGCAGCACTCCAAGCAGAGTGCAGGAAGCAAGTCCAACCTCACAGCAAGCATAGTGCAGGCAGTAAGTCAAACCTCACAGCACTCCAAATAGAGTGCAGGGAGCAAGCCCAACGTCACAACACTCCAAACAGAGTGCAGGCAGCAAGTCCAACCTCACAGCACTCCAAGCAGAGTGCAGGCAGCAAGTCCAATCTCACAGCACTCCTAGCAGAGTGCAGGCATGATGTCCAACCTCACAGCACTCCAAGCAAGGTGCGGGCAGAAAGTCCAACCTCACAGCACTCCAAGCAAGGTGCAGGCAGAAAGTCCAACCCCACAGCGCTCCACACACTCCAACACACTGACACACACACACAAAAAGACACTCACATACACACACACACAAAGACCCACACATAAAGACGTACACACACGCACAAAGACACGCACAAAGACACACACTCTCACACACAAAAACAGACACACACACACATAGACCCCCCCCCCCCACACCCCTATACACACACTCACACACAGCACCAATACTAAAATGTTAAGTAACTTCAGAACGTGATAAGCATACTGAATCCTGTTACTAACCATATACTCAATGTAAGTAGTTTGAAAATAAGAACACAGGTGTGTCTAAACCAAATGATTCAAATGGTTAAAGCCTTTTTTATTCTGAAACACTCCTCTAGAGTTGCTGTTACTGCAAAAACGTGCTTTAAATAATTTTGAACAAACACACACTCACCATATGTATGGTAGTAAGTTCTCTTGAATTACTCAAATGGTTCAGGGCGGCGTCTCCATTGTGGGCCTTCCGCACTCAGCGCCACCTCTGAGCTCAACCAGAAATTACGCAATCAGCGCCTCCTCTCCACGGAAGTCACGGAATGAGCAGCAATTTTGCATTAAACACAGTCCTGATCCAATAAAACGTTTATTCACATGTTTTCCTTCCAAAAACTGTTGCGCAGCAAGCCACATTTAAAACGCAAACCACATTTAAAAACCAAAACACATTTTAAAATAAACGCACAGTTTAAAGGCACAGTCAATAGCCACACTTTTCAATTAGCCACACTTTTCAATTAGCCACACTATTCAATTAGCCAAACTTTTCAATTAGCCACACGTTAAAAGGCGCAGTTAAAAGGCACATAAAAATATTTATTCCTTCCAAAGACAGTTCCAAATAAACAACAAAATGCACATAAAACCACACTCACAGTTTAGTGGACATGTGTTCAGTGTTCAGTTAATTCACAGCTCAGACTGAGAGTTGTGAGCTCTCCCTCCCCCATCTTGCAGCAACTGAGGCACGTCCACACTTACGGGTTTTATAGTCCCTCCCTCTCCCACCAGAAGGGACGTGGCTTCCATGGCGTGATTGACAGGAGAGAGAATCTCAACATTTTTAAAACATTAATATGTTTTATCGATGGGAAAAACTCCTCTGGCCCTGACAGCTGGAGGGGAACTCTGAGTAAGTGGTGGCTATTTTTCTAAAATCAATATACAGCGCAAACAGGAAGTGATCAAGATTTGACTTTTAATTATATAGATTTTCAAACCACAGTTTATTTTCAATTCAAACCAACCACAGTTTCTTTTCCATTCAAACCAACCACAGTTTATTTTCAATTCAAACCAACCACAGTTTATTTTCAATTCAAACCAACCACTGGTTATTTTATGATTCAAACCAACCACAGTTTTTTTTCGATTCAAACCAACCACAATTTATTTTCAATTCAAACCAACCACATTTTATTTCCAATTAAAACCAACCACAGTTTATTTTCGATTCAAACCAACTACATTTTATTTTTAATTAAAATCAAGCACATTTTCTTTCCAATTCAAACCAATCACATTTTCATTTTCAAACTTCACTTTCAAGCCACATTAAGGGCACTCACAGGTCAGTAAAACCACACTCACAATTTAGTAGACATATGTTCAGTGTTCAGTTGATTCACAGCTCAGACTGAGAATCGTGACCTTTGCCCCCCATCTTGCAGCGACTGAGGCATGTCCACACTTCCAGGTTTTATAGTCCCTCCCCACTCCCACCAGAAGGGGCATGGCCTTCATGGCATGACTGACAGGAGAGAGAAACATTTTTGAAACATTAATAAGTCTTTTGTTTTTCATTGATGGGAAAAATCCTCTTGCCCAGACAGCTGGAGGGAGACTCTGAGTAAGGTGGCCAAAAATCACAGACGTAAGTGGTAACATTTTTTTTCTCAAATCAATATACAGTGCAAACAGGAAGTGGTCAAGTTTAGACTTTTAATTATATAGATGATATAATTTGGACAGCTGCATTAGGATAGGTTTAGAAGGATATTGGCCAAATACAGGGAGGTGGGATGTGTGAAAGGAGCTGTAGTGGCCATTTGGCTTATTTTGTATGTCATTAATTTAGGCATTTGTCCTTAAATTTTCATCTGCCCGTAATTATGTGGGTGGGATTTATTACGTGCTCAGGGGCATGTTTGCTGCTGGGTTAATTGTGCAGAAGCTTAGTTTTAGATTAGTTTTAGAGCTACATAGTGAAGGAACACCCTTCGACTATGTAGTGTTTTGCCAAGACACGAGGAGTTTTCTAACGTTTAAAAGTGATTTGCTGGAATTTGACAAAGATTAAAGTGTACGAGTCAGAGAAGAAGGTCGGATAAAAACCTTACTGTTTTTCTTCAACAATAAAGAAACTATTAATTCACCTCCAGTTTATATTCCATTTGGAATATTTTGGGGGACCAGGAAACCAAGAAACAAGAATCAAAAGACTGTGTTATAAAAATGTATCTTACGAGAAGCTCTGAAAGTCTCATGGAGAGCTCACATGCATATTACGACATTCTCCGAAAGCCATGTAGTCTCTTAAGTGGCTGGAGGTAGTAATCTCTTGAACGATATAAAGACCTGCCGCTACAGGGGCATGTTGGTGGGTGTGGGCAAGTTGGGCTGAAGGGCCTGATTCCACGTTACATGACTCTATGGCACTTTGCCCAGACACCTTCAGAATCATGTGGAAACAAAGATCTGCAGATACTAGTTTATACCAAAGGTAGACACAAAGTGCTGGAGTAACTCAGCGTGTCAGGCAGCATCTCAGGAAAAAAAGGATGGGTGACGTTTCGGGTCAGGACCCTTCTTCAAATTCAAGTCTAAATCAGATTCAGTCTGTAGAAGGGTCCCTACCCAAAGTGTCACCCATCCTTTTTCCCCCGAAATGCTGCCTGACCTGCTGAGTTACTCCAGCACTCCGTGTCTACCTTTAGGACAATCTCTTACATCGGCAAATGTGCGGCAAGCTCTCCATTAGTTAAATGGAGCCAGAAGCTGACAAGCAGTTTTTGTGGCCCACTGACACAGTAATTGACCAAACAATATCACAACATGATTTGAGGAACTAAGGAGCTCTGTAGAAGGAGCTTCTAAAGAATGGGCTGCTAGTAGAAGAACATATGGAGATGATTATGCCTTTGCTAAAGTTTGACCATCTTTTTTCTTTGCTGAACTCCTGTGATTCTAGTTGTCCACAAGACTGAAGTCTTGTTATAGGATATTAACAAGCTTGACAATAACAAGTATAAATTCATCCTCAAAGTGTTTGTAAATGTTAATAATCGGGTTGTTTTTGGGATGGTCTACTCATTGACTCTTTGAGAATGCAAACAAAACATGTCCTATTCCCATGAAATGTTTATTGTGTGATGAAGAGCAATTTGTCAACTGAATTACATTTCTTCAATGATAGTGGACTAATTAATTCAGGTAATGCAATAACCAAAAGGAGCAAAGGTAGTGCAACAGAAGAAGTAAGTGAAGAAAGTAACATAATTGCTTGCTCACACCTGGTGCAATTTAATTGCACAAATGTATTATATTGAATGTGTAGGAAGGAACTTACACCAAAGTTAGACATAAAAAGCTGGAGTAACTCAGCGGGTCAGGCAGCATCTCTGGAGAAAAGGAATAGGAAACATTACGTATTCCTTTTCTCCAGAGATGCTGTCTGACCCATTGAGTTACTCCAGCTTTTTGTGTTATATATTGAAATTGTACCTTTGTTGAAGGTCAAAGCTTTAGAGGAAGCTGAGGACATTTTAAAGTTTTTAACTTTGAGGTTCAAGTTTTCAAACAGAAGATCACTGCATTGGGGAAAGGAACCCAGCCAGCCACCTGAACCCACACCTCATTGTATTATCATAAGACCAACCTCACCCGTCATTCCCCCAGAGAGCTCTCAATACACAGAGTATTGGTAAATTGGAGAGAGAGCATTGTATTGTCAGGTACAGCGATCTCTTCAATTTAAGTAAAGGTTCATCACCATAGAATGTGATTTATTAAACCCCATGAGTCAGATTTTTACATAATTATTAACATTTCAGTGCTGACCTATTGCAAACATGGGTAGTCGGTACAAATAAATGCTTGTCCTACCTACATTTACACACCAGTGATCTGTACACTGAGATGTTGTTTATACAGTATCTGCACCAGCAGCAAGGAAGGAGCCAGGCATACAGACTTTCAGAGCCACTGTTTCCCAGACAACCTGTACCAAAGCAACCTCTCATTTCTCTCAGTCTATTGTCTATTGTCTGAAGAAGGGCCTCGAACTGAAATGCCACCAATTCCTTATATCCACGGATAATGCCTGACCTGCTGAGTTACTCCAGCATTTTGTGTCTAAGCTCTAACTTCACTCTGAGTTTGCAGGAGATGTTACAACAGGTGACAAATTTCAGGGACAACAGCTCTGGTAAAATAAGACAGTCCTTTTCACATTTTAAAGGTCAACTTATTTTCTTAGAAATAAATACAAGAATTACAATACAATCACTAAATCTCTTTCTTTACATCGAGAATGTCAACAAATCAATACATTCATACTGTCATCAAACTAATACATTCTATTTTTAATATATCCAATCCACCCCAGTTTCCTCCTTCCACAACAATCCATGAAGTGTTTGAAAGGCTGTTAACAGGTCCCAGCCCCTCAGTACATAGTGGAAGCAGAACCTTTCCGCACAAAGCTTTTGCGTTATTTGCACCAAGGATATCTCAAACATCGGCCATTGTTGGAGGTAGAAAAAAAAATTGTTCCCAAACTCTGTCTGCAGGTAGGCCTCCCTGATGAGCGCTCTTCTAAACCTCCTCCTCTATCTTCTTCTAGCATACGACACGATATAACTTTATTTATCCCAGGAGGAAATTGATCTGCCAACAATCATAAATTGAACATGGTGCAAGTGGAAAAAAAAGAAAATTTGAAAATGTATTCCCGTTCATTCACTCACCTAAATTATTTTAAAAGTATGCAGGCAACAGTAATATTTTCTCTGCGGGTTAGCAAAAAAAATGCTGTGATTGCCTCACTGTGCTACTTCATGTGGAGGTGCATTAATGCAAATTACAGTGACTGGAATATTCAGCTTTTAATTGGGCTGAAACGAGGTGGAAGGAACTGGAAGACAATTAACATTGTTTTTTTAATCTCCAGCACCCAGTTCAGAGGAGGTTTTAGCAAGCAATAGTTGTAGGCTGTCAGTGCTGCCAGGCAATTTATTCCGAGATGTTCAAGGGACTTTGTTTATCTCATTTTTCAATTAACCTCTGCTTTTTAACTTCATCATAATGTCGGTGCCAGTGTGCCAGAAAGAACATAAGAAAAATGTCCTCATTTTTTTTTCATTTCCAAGCTTTCTTGCTAATATTTGAATAGCTAGGGAAATCCACTTTAATGCACATTAAAATTATGCACTGAAATTTTTAGATTGCAGGCAAATTGTCACAAAGAATAGCTTTCACATTGTGAATTTCGAGACAATCACTTTGGCCATAACAAATAGTTTTTTTTTCCACAATGTACCATGAGGTGGATTGTGTTCCCTCCCACGTTCCCTTCATTAGTTTACGCACATGTGGGAACTATGATACCTCCGCATACTCCATTAAAGTAACATTTCAGAAAATAATGTATCTCTGTAATTTTCCACAGATCTAACTTAAATCCTAGCTACCATGTGCATTGTCTACATTCTTCCCTCATCAGGGGTATCACCTCCACCAGATATGCTATTATTCCCTGGATTCAAGATAAAACTATAGCTGTAAATCGGGACTATAAGAACACAAAACAACAGTGTTCAGATTGAGGCATATACTGAATTTATTTATATCTATGTAGCAGTGACAGACATAATAACCAAAGTTAATCCAAGCTTAACATGAACTGCATTCAGTTCAAAAGGGTAATTTCCTAATTGTAATAATGGTGGTGAGCCCATTACAGTAAGTTGCTATTGTGGCATACTCGCTTGGACATTTAAAATATCTGATGGAAGATAACTTTCAAGAGTTTCAAGAGTACCAGAATGTTTATTTGTCACAGGCACCAGATAACTGGAGCAATGAAAGCTTTACTTGCTGCAGCTTTGCAGGCACAATAGATGCAACAGCAATGACAAATCTAATACAATAAATTACCAGTTACTCTAAGTTAATTTATTGTGTTGCACAGGGAGCCAAATGCAACGTAATTTCGTTTGGAACTGCATATATCAATGTATTTCTAAATGATAATAAAGTTTGTTTGACTTGTTTGACTTGACTAAACCAGACCATGATAGTGAAAAACAACAAAATACGCAGAGCAACTATGGTGGTGCCTAGTCCGAGTTGTGATTAGGTTTGGTGATTAGGTAGTAAGGATCATCACTGTTTCTGCCATAAAGAGGCAGAATAGGCATAATAGTTTCTGCCATAAAAAGGCAGACAAAATTGGGAAATGTTCGACTTTGGGGACATCCACAAAGAATCGAGGTGTCGCTTTATAGAGTAGGGTTTGGTACTTGGTGATTCGACCCCAAGAGTCTAATTTCTTGGGCAATGGCTCAGAGAGAGATTACTTTATCAACTAATACTGAAACAGATCATTCAACTTCTCCAACATTCATCACTCATGCCACCATAGCAACAACATGAATTGTTGACGTTGGTCACCATGTTGTCACAACTGCAGGTCAGGTGGTCTCAATGCTGTGCAAACAGAGGATTGTGCTACAATTGACCAAAGCTGGTTATAATTTATCAAGCATGCTACAGCTGCACAATGTTGCCAATGCATCTAGCAACCAATTTTCAGAAAAGTAAAGTAATGAAAATGAAAGATAAAATAATCCACTCTGTAATACATAAAATCTAAAACCAATAGAGTTTCCACCACTCTGTAATACATAAAAACTTAAGGCAATTAAAAAATAGCTGATGATATTGGGCTTCCATGGGTTGAGGAGCCATCACATGAGAGATCATGTTGCTACCAGGATGGGGAAATTATGAAACAAGCAAACAGACAAGAGATGCATGATGTTTCATAAGATTCAAAGGAATTTTATTGTCACGTGTACCAATTAAGGTACTCGATTTACCATACAGTCTGCAGGAGCCATTTCTGCTTAAGTTAGTCACTGTAAGTATTTCTGTATCTTTTTCCTAGCTTGTGGGTGAGATTATATACGTAGAAGGGGGTGTCTACATTTTTAGGAGGCTAGCGCACTCGGAGATTGGGTTTTTAGTTTGCCTCAAGGGATGATGAGGACAAGAGATTTTACCACATTCACGCACACGCAAGAAACAGTATTAGCGAAAAGTTATGAATTAGTTCTTTGTTTTGTAGTATTCAATAAAAGACCAATTAATCAAGAAGCAACGACTGGAAGATTTGTTTTTGCTATCATAAAGTGCGTAAACTATATCTCCACCACATCCCTGAATAGTAATAGCAATTAAAAGTTGGACATTGAAAAGTTAAGAAATTGTTATTACACAGTCATACGAGAAAAAGCAACAAGACTCACAACTACATAAAAGTTCACATAAACAACCACCACAGTGGATTCCCCACATTCCTCACTGTGATGGAAGGCAATAAAGTCTAATCTTCTTCACTCTTTATTCTCCCGCATTTGGGGGAGTCGAACCATCCGCAGTCAGGGCGATCGATGCTCCCAAGTCGGGGCGGTCGAAACTCCCACAATCGGAGCCGTGGAAACTCCTGCGGCCTGAAGCTCCCAAAGTCGGACCCTAAAAAGCTCCATGATGTTAAAGTCCGCAGGCTCGCACAGTTAGAGCTCCAAGGTTGATCACCGACAGGGACCGCCAGCTCCACGATGTTAAGTCCAGCAGGCTCCTGTGGTTTCCCAGTTTACATTGCGCCTGGTCTAGTTTAGAGCAGGTCAGACCACGATCCGTATTTATGTTTAGTCCAAATGCACCGTTCTAACCTCTACTCAAAACAAGCACAATTATTTTTCAAATGGGAGTAATTTTCCCAATGACATTACATAACAAAACTTTTATGTTTGAAAACTCCTAGCCACTCCTATCACAGTGGGTCACAGCAAATAAAGAAAATTAGTCTGAAGAAGGGTTTCGACCCTAAACGTTGCCTATTTCCTTCGCTCCATAGTTGCTGCCTCACCCGCTGAGTTTCTCCACCATTTTTGTCTACCTTCGATTTTCCAGCATCTGTAGTTCCATCATAAAGAAAATAGGTTATTCTTCCATTTTTCTTGAACTGCGGGAAATACAGCCTTCAGAATCATTGACTTACTTCTGTTCTTTTTCTTGGGTTGAATGACTGGTGAACCTACACTGTACAGCGCATCAACAAAAAAAAAGATTATTTTTTTTTGCTGTAGTTGGATGCTGTCATAATGTGTCTACCCTGCTGTTGAATACAAACTGCTTGCAACAAAAGAACGATGATTTAAATTTAATCCTAATCTCTTTTCTTCTGATATTATGAGCCGATTTCAGCTAGTAACTTCATTTAATTAATAAGCATGAATTAATCTGTTTGCAGCTGCAAGGCATGAAGGAACAAAAAAGCTCTGAAAATGCAATCAAAACATTTCCAAAAGTTCCCAAATCTACATTAATATGCACCTGCTATCATATTGACGCCTAGCTCGTGTCAACCTGAATATTAGAAGACAATTATTTGGAGTCACTTAACATGTATTGTTTGTGACAACTCTCTTTCTGAAGTGAAATTAATTAATTAAAATGAAATCAGCCTCGTTAAGCAGAGTCCCTTAAGCTTAATTTAGCAGTAATTATGCAACATAATTGTATATAAGAATTTTAAGCATTACATTTTTTTAGTTCATCTCAGGATGTGGCTAAGGCTGGAAAGGGAAACGTTAATTGCCCATCCTGACATACCCAGATCCTTGATACAATTGAGTTACCAATTGAACCACTTCAGGAGTCAATCAACAGTTAACCACCTCGAAGATAGACACAAAATGCTGCAGTAACTCCGCGGGTCAGGCAAATCTCTCGATAGAAGGAATAGGTGACGTTTTGGATGACGACCCTTCTTTAGACTTTCTTCAGGTTCTTCAGCCCACCTTGATGTGGGGCCAGATTCCCATGCTGGCTACAGCAGGTCAGAATATTAGGACATTAATAAAAGATTTTTTTTTTTTTCCCAGTAATCCAACCAGTTTAATCACGTTTTACCCACATTCTCTTAAATTTAGAAATGATCGCATTGAAATATTAAAACATCTCACAGAGTTTGATGCGGCAGATCAAGGAAAAATGTTTTCTCTGGCTGGATATTTAGAACCAAGCATCACAGTTCCGAATAAGAGGTTGGCAATTCAGAACCAATAAAAATATATTTCTGCACAGAGAGGTGGTAAAACATTGTAATTTACAACCCAATGGCTTGTGGTTTTTCAGTCCCTGTATATTCTAAACTGAACACAGAAGGTTTTAGATATTAAAAGAATCATGGGATATGAGGATTGCAGAAAGTGGCACCGAAGTAATAGATAGGTCATAATCTTTTTGACTGGAAGGACAGGGAAGAAAGGGTCATTTGGTCCACTCCAGTCTTTATTTCATGCATTATCTGATGTGCAGTACCTATGTGTTGAAACAAAAAAGTCTTTGGTCTGAAGTTTTGCCCTTCAGATTTTTGCTCTGTAAAAATCTTAACATCTGTAGTTGGAAAGTTGCTAGAGAGTATTCTGAGGAATAGGATATACAGGCATCTGAAAGGACAAGTGCTGATTAGGGATAGTCAGCATGGTTTGTATGTGGGAGATTGTGTCTTACAAATCTGATTGAGTTTTTTGAAGATGTGACCAAAAGGTCGATGAGGTCAGAGCTGTAGATGTTGTGAACATGGATTTCAGTAAAACATTCGACAAGGTACCCCATGGTAGGCTGCTCTGGAAGGTTAGATCACATGGGATACAAGACGATATAGCTGAATGGATAGAAAATTGGCCATGCAAGGAAGCAAAGGATGATGGTGGAAGGTTGCTTCTCGGACTGGAGGCCTGTGACTAGTGGTGTGCCTCAGGGTTTGGTGCTGGGCCCATTACTGTTTGACATCTATATCAATTATTTGGATGAGAACATACACAACAAGATCAGCAAGTTTGCAGACGATACAAAAGTGGGCGGTTTTGCAGATGGTGAAGATGGTTGTGAAAAATTGCAGCAGGATCTTGATCAAATGGCCAAGTGGGCTGAGGAATGATTGATGGAATTTAATACAGAAAAATATGAGGTGTTGCATTATTGGAAGTCTGACCTGGGCAGGACCTGCATAGTGAATGGTAGGGCTCTGGGTAATGTTGTAGAGCAAAGGGATCAGGGAGTACAGGTGCAGAGCTCCCAGGGAGAGTGGAGTCGCAGGTAGATCAGGTGGTCAAAAAAGCGTTTGGCACATTGGCCTTCATCAGCCAGAGTATTGAGTATAGAAGTTGGAAGGTCATGTTGCAGTTGTATAAGACGTTGGTGAGGCCACATTTAGAGTATTGTGTTCAGTTCTGGGCACTGTTTTATAGGAAGTATGTTGTCAACCTGGAAAGGGTACAGAGAAGATTTACGAGGATGTTGCCAGGACTAGAGGGTCTGAGCTAAAGGCAGAAGTTGAGGCTGGGACTCTATTCCTTGGAGGGCAGGAGGATGAGGGGTGATTTTCTAGAGATCATGAGAGGAATAGATCGGGTAGATGCACAGAGTATCTTGCCTGGAGTAGGTGAATTGAGGATCAAAGGACATAGGTTTAAGGTGAAGGGGAAAAGGCTTAATAGAAATCTGAGGAGTAATGTTTTCACACAAAGTGTGGTGGATGTATGGAACAAGCTGCCAGAGGAGGTAGTTGAGGCAGGGACTATCCCAACATTTAAGTAGCAGTTAGACAGGTACATGGATAGGACAGGTTTGGAGGGATGTGGACCAAATGCTGGTAGGTGGGGCTAGTGTAGCTGGGATATGTTAGCCAGTGTGGGCAAGTTGGGCCGAAGGGCCTGTTTCCACACTGTATGACTCTATGACTCTGAAAATGCATCAGTTGCTTACAGATAATAGCACAATTTCTGAGTGGTTTACCATTAAACATACCATACAGTAGACACCAAGGTACTGTTATGTCCATGGAATTTTATTTCAAATGTTTTCTGAAGAGCAGCTTCACCAACCAATTCTGCAAGTCACCCTCACATTTACCCCTCCAATTCGCCAGCATGATCAACAAAGTTTTCCAGTTGCCTTTGTGCCCTCTGGATAGCTCATCCTCCACGTACTCACAAGTGGAAACTTTTCACTCTGCCAAAACTCTTCCCCATTTATTAATGTAACTGAAGCTATGTAATTAGGTATGTTGCAAAACTTACCTTTAGCGGCGCTGCACTTCTGCCGTTCCCCCGTGTGCGCGACTTTAGCGCCTTTCAGAGGGGGGCGGGCTTAAAGTGCCGTTTTTCCACAGACCTGGATAATCGATGAATGTCGGGCGATTTCATTGCGGAAGAAAAATCGCTCCGACATTTCATCAATGAAGGTATTTTTAAATTACTCTAAATTATTTATTATCTAGAGTAATTTAAAAATCACCTTCAAAAGCCGTGAGCGCAGACAACTGGAAGGATTTTCCGTAGGGGAGAAAAAAAGGTAGTTTATTTTTATATTAAAAGTTGGTTTTTCGGGAGGCTTTAATAATATTTTTATGTTGCGAAATGGGTTCCCAAAAAATGTATGAACAAACAGTATTTTTCCCCCCGACTTCACCGCTAACTGCAACGTTCTAATCCACCGCATTCCACTAAAACCCACTCGCTAGTTGATTTAAATGGCCATTAATTTACAGGCATAAAACACTAAATTCCTTCCATTTGGCCCAGAAATTCATGAAAATGAGATTTAAAAATTATGTTATATTGTGGATTATTGTGTGAATGTTATTTGGACACTTAGGCAATTTTAAAAAAGTTTATCTTTTCTTAAGAAATTGATAGATGTTTAGATCTACTCATTGAATTTTGTAATTAGCTACAATTAGATAACTAACTAATTATATGCTTTAATTTCAGGTAATCCAAGTAAGATTGTTTAATATTTGTTTCAGAATGCTTCAATCTATAATAACTGAAAATTTCATTGAGTTCTCTTAATTTTTAAGAATGTTATAGGCTTTTAACTTTTCCAGATCACAGCTTTTGAGTTAAGTCAATTGAAAGGCAATGGGAAGCAAATGCTCATTTCCGAGTATGAAAATGGCCATACCTTTCTTAATACTGAAGATATGAAAGTAAATTAGGTGTCAAATTAAACTTCTTTTTATGCTTTATCTGATGGGATAAATTGCAGACTTTTTAAAATCTCAAAATTTTGTAACATTGCTAATGTAATGCTAAATGACAACCTCCGAACAATTTACAAAGAGTACATTTGCAAAAATTGCAGCTTGCACAATTGACCTTAGAAGCAAAATACAATTCTGCATTTTACCATTGTTCTGACTCTGAACATGCAATTGTAATGTCCGCAGCACATTTTGTGCTGCTATATGCTTGGATGATTAAAAGAGGTAGAGCTAAAAACAGGTTATATTTTATTAAAATCTGTAATTCTCTCCTGAACGAGAGTGTCTGGATATAATAGTGAATAGTTCATCAGGAGTCATATTACATGCTGCAATCAGTTCTTAAAGATATCCTTGCGTCTATATACACTGCAAGAAATGATTATTGAAACATGGTTGCCTACTGCCTACTTAAACATTTATAATGACATATGTCTGATCAGCATGCTGCTGGTCAGAAGGGCCTGTCCCACTTAGGCGATTTTTCAGCGGACTGCCGGCAACTGTCAAGTTCGCAGCACTCGCCTGAAAAACCGGGAACTGGAACGGTGACTGTCAGAGTGGAACACACACACATACACAAACACATCGCAAAGGCGGCGGCCAGGAAAAGCGTGGGGAGAGCCATCTGAATTTCACATGGTGCAAGGTCAAGGTGATACAGACGGCAGGGGCAAGGTTAAGACGGCTACACAGTGTATGGTAAGTCCCTTAAAAGAGGGAGGGGGGGGGGGATGGAGGGGAGAAGGGGGGGGAGAGAAGGAATGGAGACACGTTTAAGAAGCCAGACAACTTTTAATAAGCCAGAGATACACAGCTGTGAAGTTTGGCGGGCATTTAACATTCCCGGTCGGTTATCCATGGTTTTGAAAGCTCGTGATTACGTTATTTTTCCCCAATGAGCCAATGAAAATGTCCTGTCAGCAAAGGCGATTAACTAAAACTACCTACGGCTACCTCGACTACCCATAACTACATGGAGACCCCACTATCACTGCACCTACGACTACAGAATTATCGATTTTCTCCAAGGCGACCAATTTTTGGTCGCAGAAATGATTTCAACATGTTGAAAAATATGCGGTGACCACACTGCGGGAACTCCTCACAACCATGAAGGAGACTCACCAGAGACCACCAGCGAACATGTGGCGAGCGCAGAGTCTCCTGCCCTCGCCTAAAAGGTCTCCTAAGTGTGACAGGCCTTTTAGAATAGATAGGATGTGGAGAGGATGTTTCCACTAGTGGGAGAGTCTAGGACCAGAGGTCTTACTATTAAATGATGTTCATTTAGGAAGGAGATGAGGAGGAATTTCTTTAGTTAGTGGGTGGTGAATCTGTGGAATTCATTGCCACAGAAGGCTGTGGAGACCAAGTCAATGGATATTTTTAAGGCTTAGATAGATTCTTGATTAGTAAGAGTGTCAGGGGTTATGTGGAGAAGGCAGGAGAATGGGGCTAGGTGGGATAGATTGATTAGTCTTGATTGAATGGCGGAGTAGACTTGATGGACCAAATGGCCTAATTCTGATCCTATCACTTATGTACTTATGGTCTTTACATATTGACATGTCTAATTCTAAAAGTTCCTGCTAGCAGAGATATCAAAAATTGGTCTTGTCCCCCTCACGGATCCAGTACATAGTTTTATCCTGGTGGTAAATGGTGGTCTTTACAAAAACAACAGCAATGTCCATCTTTAACACAGGAAAATCTTTGGAGTGAGTCACAGCAAAAGTAGCAAGTGGAAGCTGATGTCAACTGGCATCAGGAGGCACTGGAGCGGACGAGTGAGTCTTGATGCTTGGGTGATGGGTGAACTCGGCAGTGTGGGTTGGGATAAGGGCAGTAATGTTTGGATAATTTCAGTTTATACAGAGTAGGTTGCAGGGCACAAACGAGGAGTAGATTGAAATAGCCTAGAAATAACAAAGGCAGGAGCATGGCTTTCAGCAGAAACTGAACTGAGAAATGGCCAGAGCTAGGTTTTGTAAGCAGGTGACCATTAGCTGTCTGGTGGCAGCACAGATTTGTTATCCGAATGTCAGTTCGGACTATAATCTGACATCAAGGTTGCTGATAGACCAAATTCAACATTGCAGTCAACATTTTCAGACAATCCACAACTCCTTTCATGTGTGGCAATCTTTTTGCTTGAATTTGTTCCAGTTTAAGATACAGCCTACAGTGCTCACAATGTGTTCTCCTCCATATTTGGGAACCCTAGATGCAGGAAGGATAACTGCTTTCTGTCACACCACCATATAGCCCAAATGGTTAAAGGTGCCTGTGCAAAGCTCTAGATCTGTGCACAGTACAGCACAGGGATCGGCTCCTTGGCCAGCAGAGCCTGTGGCAAACATGATGCCGAAATAAACTAATCTCATCTGCTTGCATGTGGTCCATATCACCTCCATTCTGAATACCATCAACAAAGTTCAAACTAAACTCCAGCAACAGCAACACACATTTCCATCAGACTCATATTCCCCACCAGACATGTTACAACATCCTCAGCTCAACCTTGAATTCCACGGCCATTCCAGCCTGTGGCTCCCATTTCCCGGAATTATTTTCTCTCACTCCTGACACTTTCAGAATCCTTTAGCCTTTCTCAATTTACATCTGACATGGAAGACTGTAACATGCCTGGTGAGACAATGAGATACAAGTTTTCATTATATTAACACATTCATTCAGGGGTATAGGGTTCGCAGGCTTCGCCAGCATTTAATTGTTCTTTGGTAGTTGCTCTTGATACGGGGGTGGTGTGTTGCCTTCTCGAACCGCTGATCAGTCTGAAGCAAGGTCCCTGTCTATTCCCTCTCCAGATTGTGCCTGACTTGCAGAATTCCTTCAGCACTTTTTGTTATGCCAACTACATTCTCATTCCCCCTTTCGAACAAAGGGTGGTGGGTATATGGAACAAGCTGCCAAAGGACATAGCTGAGGCAGGGACCATCTCAACATATAAGAAACAGTTAGACAGGTGCAGTGCATTCATTAAGTATTCAGACCCTTTCACTTTTTCCACATTTTGTTACGTTACAGCCTTATTCTAGAATGGATTAAATTCATTTTTTTAATTGTCAATCTACAAACAATACCTCATAATAAAAATGCAAAAACAGGTGTTTAGAAATTTTTGCAAAGTAATTAAAAAGAAATAACTGAAATATCACATTCGCATAATATTTAGACCCTTTGCTATGACACTCAAAATTGAGCTTTGGTGCATACTGTTTCCATTGAATTTCCTTGAGATGTTTCTACAACTTGATTGAAGTTCACGTGGTAAATTACATTGATAGTACATGACCATATGAACCAGACTGCTCACCATTGACTTCATCTACACTTCACTCTGCCTCGGAAAAGCAGCCAACACAATCAAAAACTTGTCCCGCTCCGGTCATTCCTACCTACCACTCTCTGCTCCTGTCAGGCAGAAGGTACAGAAGCATGAAAGCGCACACCACCAAACTCAGAAACAGCTTCTTCCCCTCTGATATCAGGCTTCTGAATTGCGCTACCATAAGTTAGGGTGCTATTTGATTCCCCTCTACCCCATTGCAAACATTGGAGTTAACCTGTGGAACTGGTGCACTACAATACTGAGAACTATATTCTGCACCATGTATCTCCCGCTTTGCTCTATCTATTGTACTTGGGATTGGCTTGATTGTATTTATGTAAACTATTATCTGATCTAATTAGATAACATGCAAAAAAGCTTTTCACTGAACCCCGGTATATGTGACAATAATAAACAAAAACCTAAACCTGAACCTTATCTGCCATAGCTGTCTTACCCTTTTTATGTCCTTCTGTTTTCCTTCTTAAGTATATTCCTACATCTCTTGAGAAGGGGGCATATATCAAGGGATCAGCTTGATCTCTGCTGCTCGTACCTGGTATAAGCCTCTTTCTTTTTCCTGACCAGCTTCTCAATGTCTATCATCAACATGCCAGCCTTGCCCTTCACTCTAACACCAACATGCTGTCCCTCTATCCTCAACATTTCCTTTTAATAGCCAAGTTTCTTATTCCTTCATATTAAAATGAAACATATATTTACAACAGGATTTAAGATGATAGCAGTGCTGTTAATTAGACTTTTTTACCCAAATTGCCTTAATGCTGGTAGAATTAATACTCCTTCTTATCCTTAAAGTCGATAGCCATCTCCCCATCCACGAAGATTGACACAAAAAAGCTGGAGTAACTCAGAGGGACAGGCAGCATCTGTGGAGAGAAGGAACGGGTGACATTTCAGGTCGAGATCCTTCTTCAGACCTGAAACGTTACCCATTCCATCTCTC
Organism: Raja brachyura; assembly: GCA_963514005.1. The sequence continues at coordinate 98,701,306 of OY740782.1, read as the reverse complement.
CAGAGATGCTGTCTGTCTGAGTTTTGTGTCTATCTTCGGTTTAAACCAGCATCTACAGTTCCTTCCTACACACTCCCCATCTGCGATCTGGTTTGGCCAACTCTCAATGCAGACACTGCTGAAGTCTGCATCAGACTATATTCTAACATGCGACTTGCTGAACACATGAAATCTGAGAATCTGTCATGTGAGATGTTCTGAAAATCAGGAAGTTATCACAAGCCACACTGGAAAAACTCAGCAGCTGAATTTACATCTGTGGAGGCAACAGGCGTAGGTTAACGTTTCAGGTCAAGACCTGCATCAGGACTGGGAAGGGAGAGGCAAGACTGTCATTATATAGCAGTACGAGGGAGGGGTGGGACAGAAGCTGGTAGATGATATAAAGGAGCCAATGTGGGGGTGATGAGCAAGTAGAACCAGGTAGATGGTGAGGACAGGGGAGGGGATGGGAAAGGTGGACAAAGGGACAAAGGAACTTGGTGGACCAGTGAGTGTGTGTGTGTGTGGGTTAGGAACACCAGGGGTGTGAGTTATGGCCCTGTCCCAAGGTACGAGTTCATTCCAATAGCTCTCCCGAGTTTGCCCTGATTTGAAACATAGAAACATAGAAAATAGGTGCAGGAGTAGGCCATTCGGCCCTTCGAGCCTGCACCGCCATTCAATGTGATCATGGCTGATCATCCAACTCAGTATCCCGTACCTGCCTTCTCTCCATACCCCCTGATCCCTTTAGCCACAAGTGCTACATCTATCGCCCTCTTAAATATAGCCAATGAACTGGCCTCAACTACCTTCTGTGGCAGAGAATTCTGTGTGTGAACTCGGAGATTTACTGTAATGGCCGCTCGTTGGTACTCGGGGCTCTCATGGACATTTTTCAACATGTTGAAAAATCTTCATGAGTCTTCCCAAGCTTGCCTGCCATTAGCGAGTCTTCCCGAGTACCTGCGGTTAGCGTTACAAGCCACTAAGAGACGTCCCCGAGCTCCGACATACCCGCTACGTTCATTCTCCGTGGTTACCATAAGTTTGATTTTTTTTTAAACTCGGGAGAGCTCTTGGAATGAACTCGTACTGTGGGACTGGGCCATTATCTGAAAATGGAAATTTTTATGTTCATACCAATGGGCTGTATGATACCCACATGAAATCTGAGATGTTACCTCCATTTGCTTGTAGCCCCTCTGCTGCAATGGAGAAGGTCAAGGATCGTCAAGGTGAGTTAAAATAACATATAACTGAAACTTGAGATGAGCAGGCGAGGGAGTCACAAAGAGAGCTGTTCCTGCAGAATGCAAAAGGGGCAGGGAGAGGGAAAGACATAGCTGATGGTTGGAGAATACTGGAGCTGGCAAAAATAATATTTCCCTCTTTTCTGCTCTCACCACCCTTATCGCTAGATTGCACAGCGATAGCAGAGTTCATTTGGTCCACATCTTTCATCCCCATCAGTCTCCACATCCAAAATGTCATCCTTATCAGCCATATCTGCTGGCTCCACCATGTTCTTCTCCCACACACATCACCTGACCATCCAGATCACTTCCCCCTGTGTTCTGCTTTCCCCATCCCCTTTACCTTCCCCTCCATCACCTGGTTCCACTTGCCCATCACCCCCTCCCTGTCTGGCTTCACCTATCACCCAAACTGGATGCGTCAAATTTTTTTTAAGATTCTGTTCTCAAAATAAAAAAGTCAACAGGCAGCTGGAGGAAGGAGAAGGTCAAGTAGGTGCAATTCCATTGCTAATTATCCCAAAGATGAAGGGTTGTTGGTCACATCGGAAGTGCTTTCTGGAATAGGAATGTGCAATTTCTGTATCTATACCCAATCTCATGACGCAGTATGGAATAACTGATGTTAAGCTAAGTGCCCAGTCCACTGAATGTAACTTTAGGGGGAGAAAATGATGCAAAAACTATTTATAAATGGAGCTGGGATAGGTACACAGTAGTCAGAGGAGCTTTGGCTTAGTTGCTCACCCTCTCTTCTAATTATCCTTCTTTACCTCTCAAAATTATCTCTGATTACCTACATGATTGTCAACCCAAATTTGGCCTCTGCTGAAAGTCACCAATATTGGAACAGCGGCCAGAATCTGGCTGTAGCCAATACATCCAGCTGTCTATTTCAGGGCGAATGACAGGAAAATCAGATTTCTCTGCAATGGGGAATGAAGGCTTCCTTCAGCAATACTAAAATTGACTTCTCGCACACACTTCTGATGTGACCGACAACCTTTCATCTTTGGGCTAATTAGCAATGGAATCGCACCTGCTTGACCTTCTCCTTCCTCCAGCTGCCTGTTGACTTTTTTATTTTGAGAGCATAATTGCATAGAATACTGCAGAGAACTGTAATTTTCTAGCCCTTTCCAGAGCCGTATATAGAGGCAGTCCAACATCAGTCGAAGCAGCTGAATCTCTGCTTCAGTGTGTCTACTGTTTGCTCCATGTCAGTTTCAGTTTGTTCTAGCTGCTGCTGTAGATTACAAAGTGGTATCCCAAGTCAGACCATCTAAGTATCCCCAAATCGATCTGTTTATACTGCATCTGCACTGCCACCCACAAGGAGAAGCTGACAAGGTACACTGTAACAAACGAAATGCTGGCAGGTCCAACACTCTGTGTGTTGTTCCAGATTTGAGGGCGGGAGAGGGGCTGATAATCAGAAATCACAAACCTGATCCAAGTCTGGTCAGTAGAGAAGGGCGGTGGGAGTGGTACGTGTTGATGACCCATCAGAGATTTTTATGATGAAATGCCCTTTGTTTAATTCCTTCAGTTCATGATTAATAACGTGTTAACTATTGACCACTCCACTCAGGTTTAACATCGGAAATGGGAGCAGTGGAACGCCATTCATGTCCTTGCCTCTATTCTGCCATTCAACAAGATCTTGGGTGATGGTTCACCTTCTTACCTTACACTCTTCTGCACTAATTCCTTATTCCTTGCAAGGTGGGGATAGAAAGAATTACGATCTTGATGGAGAAGCCGGGGAATTGGGCCGCAGATGAGCTGATCAGGTGTATAATTGATGAGTGGGAAATTTTGTTCTATGGTGTCGATAGAGAGAAAGGAAATAAGGGGACCCACCTTACCATAGTTCCATTTCCAAAAAGCATTAGTAAAACAGGATTTTATGGGAGTGCCCACTGGTAGATAAAAACAGTGCCAGTCAGAACCTTTTATCTTACTACAACCTACTATACTGTTACTACCTACTATACTCCTTATACACTGATTGAGTGTAAACTTTAGGAGAGCTCCCCCTCCCCTCACCCCACTCACCATCAACAACACCAGTCACATCTGGGAACCATCATCTGCAAGGGGGGGGCCACCATAGACTCCACAGTCAAAAAGGCACAAGGTACTTCCTGCGGCAGCTGAGGAAGCACAATCTGCCAGAGGCAATGATGGTCCAATTCTATACGGCCATCGCAGAGTCAGTCCTCACCTTCTCAATCTGGTTTGGCTCAGCCACAAGCACGACATCCGGAGGCTGCAGCAAATCGTCCGATCAGCTGAGAAGGTTATTGGCTGCGACCTTCCCTCCATTGACGAACTATACACTGCAAGGGCCAGGAAGCGAGCAGGTAAGATCATCTCTGACCCCTCTCACCCTGGCCACAAACTCTTTGAATCACTTCCCTCTGGAAGCGACTTCGGACTGTCAAAACTGCCACAGCCAGACATATAAACTGCTTTTTTTCCACGAGTAGTAGCTCTACTCAATAACCAAAAATCTGTAGCCTCCTTTTGCTCTGGTATTTTATTAATTCACATGTTTAATTGATGTTTTATTATTAATGTTTAATATTTTATGTGTCATTGCTAATTGTCACTGTATGCCATGCTGTCACATGCGGGCAGAGTAGCAAGGCAAATTCCTTGAATGTGAATACTTGCACCAATAAATTTACTCATTCATTAATTCATTCATGACAGTACTGCCAAACACCAATCCAAATCAATTTATAAGTTCGCAGGCGAAGTCACCATAGTGGGCTGGATATCAAATAATGACAAGAATGAATGCAGGAAATAGATTTTGAACCTTGTACCCTGGTGCCAAAACAACAACCTCTCCCCCAATGCCAGCAAGACAAATGAAATTGTGATCAACTTCAGGAAGCTAACACATACTCTTCTATACATTGATGGCGCCAAAGTAGAGATGATTGATAACTTCAAGTTCTTAGGAATAAATATCACCAGCAATTTGTCCTGGACCAGCCACTTCGAAGCAATGGCCAAGAAAGCACACCAACACCTTTACTTCCTTAGTCTTAGGAAGTTTGGCATGTCCCCAACAACCCTCACCAACTTCCACAGGTGTGCCATAGAAAGCATTTTATCAGGATGCATCCCAGCATGGTTTGGGAACAGCTCCATCCAAGACTGCAAGACATTGCAGAGAGCCGTGGACGTTGCCCCAGACCGTAACACAAACCAACATCCCTTCCATGACTATCTATACCTCATGTTGCCTTGGCAAGATTACCAGCATAATCAAGGATGAGAGTCACCACAGTAACTCCTTCTTCTCCCCTCTCCAATCAGGCAAGAGGTACAGAAGTTTGAAAACACGTACCACCAGATTCATGGACAGTTTCTTCCTGGTTGTTATTAGGCAACTGAACCATCCTCTCAGCAGCTAGAGCGCTGTCCTGACCTCCCATCCACCTCATTGGAGACCTTTGAACAATCTTAAATCGGACTATCTTGCACTAAATAATATACCCCTTATCCTTTATTTCTTTATTATTTCTTTAGAAAACGTGGGTGTCCCTCTTCCATTATAGATGAGGCTCTCACTAGAGCCTCCTTGATATTCCGCAGTTCCGTTCTTACTCCCCCTCCCCCATTCATAATAAGGACAGAGTCCCCCTTGTCCTCACGTTCCATCCAATCAGCCGTCACATACAACATATAATCCTCCTACATTTTCACCACCTCCAAAGGGATCCTACTATTGGCCACATCTTCCTATCTCCACCCCTTTCTGCTTTCTGCAGAGACCATTCTCCGAAACTCCCTGGTCAACTTGTTCCTTTCCACCCAAACCTCCCCCTCCCCAGGTACTTTCCACTACAACCGCAGAAGATGCAACACCTGTCCCTTTACCTCCCACCCCAACTCCATCCAAGGAGCCAAACAGTCTTTTCAGATGAGGCAAAGGTTCACTTGCACCTCCTCCAACCTCATTTACTGTATCCGCTGTTCTAGGTGTCAATTTCTCGACATCGGCGAGACCAAGCGCAGGCTCGGCTGAACAAGTTTCGCTGTTCAGCTCTGCTCAGTCGGTCTTAACCAACCTGATCTCCCGGTGGACCAGCACTTCAACTTCTCCTTCCATTCCCACACTGACCTTTCTGTCCTGGGCCTTCTCCATTGTCAGTGAGGCCCAGCACAAATTGGAGGAACAGCACCTCATATTTCTTGGGTAGTTTACACGCCAGCGGTATGAACATTGACTTCTCCAACTTCAGATAGCTCTTGCTTTCTCTCTCCATCCCCTTCCCCTTCCTAATTGTCCCACTAGTCTTACTGTCTCCACCTACATTTTATCTTTGTCCTGCCTCCTCCCCTGTCATCAGTCAACCCAAAATATTGCCCATTCCTTCTCTCCTGAGATGCTGCCTCACCCACTGAGATACTCCAGCATTTTGTGTCTACCTTCGATTTAAACCAGCATCTGCAGTTCTTTCTTACCCTTTTACCTGTATCTGTACACTGTGGATGGCTTGATTGTTATCATGTGTAGTCTTTTTGCTGTTGATATAGCATGCAACAAAAAAAGCTTTATACTCTACATCGTACACAATACTAAACTTAGAATGGAAATGTCAAAGACTAGAGAATATGACTTTAAGGTGAGAGGTTTAAAGGAAATATGCAAAACAAGATTTTTTTACACAGAGCGTGGTCTTCTTCTTCATGCGTATGGCATGCACAGCCTAAAGTTGTAGGATAACTTGTTCTATTTGACCTTATTTTATTGTGCACGCCAGGTTGATTGCATTCGTCGAAACTGGGCAGACCACATGAAGGTTGCAATCTCCCATCCCACAGAGCGTGGTGGGAACGTGGAACACGCTGCCAGGAGTAGTGGTGGAGGCAGATACAATAGTGGTGCTTAAGAGGTTTCGAGATAGGCACATGGATATGCAGGGAATGGTGGGATATGGATCATGACCCTGCAGATGAGATTAGTTTATCTTGGCATTATGTTCAACACAGATATTGTAGGCTGAAGATCCTGTTCCTGTTATGTTCTAAGTAACACAACAGATACTGTCACACCTCTACGTTTAAATATTTTTGATTGTCGAAGAATTGTCATGTAAACATTTCCTGCCAAATCACCAAGGAAAGTCTTTAAAATTGAAAGACATGGTTAATTGTGTTAATGCCAATTTCTTTAAGGCAATTTGAAATATTCTGGCACAGGGCAAGATAAAACAGCTAGATTGACAGTGAAGTGTTATTTAGTTTTTTTGCATTGACTGAGCGACTGCTGAATGAAAAGCAACTTACTTTGTTCTGACTGACAGGTGCTTCATTTCTTTTATTTCAATAACATGTATTGGGCAATTTTATTCCCTTATCATTTTGTAACTGCTTTAGCTGAAATGCCAGCTTTTGATGTGATTAACGTAGCATCTGAAGGATATGATTTGTTGCATGTTATTTAGAGACACTTTATGAATCATTACAATTTCCAATTACCAAGAAAAAAATAGATTTCCAATTGCAAGAAAACTTCAGTCGTCCTTTGATCTAATCCTCCAGAGGAAGCTTGCTAAACATACAGTTTTACTTTATGTATATTTTTCTTTGTACTTTCCTTCTTAAGCAAGAAAATTAATCAACAACAGGAAAATCTGTGGCTTTACACAGATTAACAAACAAAACAATTAAAAAATGAAATATGAGGCATGTTTCCAAAAGGGTTTTATGGCAAAATGCCCTTTGTTTTAATTCTTTCAGTTCATTGTTGGTAATGTGCTAACTATTACCCACTCTACAGAGGTTCAACGTATGATATAGAAGGAGGAGGATGTCATTCACCTCCTTGCATCTGTTCTCTCATTCAAAAGGTCATGACTGATATTGTACCTCTGTGGCATTTTTTTTGCACTAACACTGTATCCCTTAATTTCCTTAATATCCAACAATCCATCAATGCCAGCCTTGTATATACTCATTGTTTGAGCCCCACAGACACCTTGGGTTGACAATTCTAAAGTCCACTTGAATTAAGAATTTCATGCCTCATTCTAACCCTGACGTTGAGTCCTGGTCCAAAAGGTGCAAACTAGGGAAAACAGCACCCTGCAATTATCTTGTCAAGCCCATGAATGGTTCAATGTAATAATCTTTAAACTCCAGACTATTAATCTTCTCTGTTTAACCTCTGCACATGGATCAGTCACCCTACTCCAATAAGCAGTCTGCTGGACTTGTGTTGCCCTCGCTGTATTGTATGTATATCCTAAGATAGACATAAAAAGCTGGATTAAGCCGATCAGGCAGCATCTCTGGAGATAAGGAATAGGTGATGTTTTGGGTTGAGACCCTTCTTCAGACTGAGTATATCCTACCTCATTTAACAGACCTGCACATGATTCTCCAGGAGCAACCACACCAGAACCTTGTATCATTTTAGTAAGATGATATTTCACTGCAATTAAGTCATGTGCTGTTTGTCTTCCTAGTTTCTTGATGTACCTGTTGCAACACCATGACAGAATATGATACAAGACCCTGGAGGTCAGATGCCAATGCCACAAAATGACAATGGAAACAGCCACACGCTCCCCAATCCAATGGCCAGAGACAACTTAATCTGTGGAAGCTATGGGAGGGTCTACCTATCAAGGAGAGGCCTAGTCAGCCACAGCTAGAAATGCAATCACAGGTGAAACATTCCCCTCTCCAAACAGGATGGCATCAAAGCCCCATCAACATGTCTTGCAGATGGTAGAATGCTAAATCTAACTGTAACCTATTCAGTAAGTCTCAATGATTTGGGTGTAAGAGTATGAAGTTACCTAATTAGAGAGTCTAACAAGTTTCACATTCATCACTCTTTACTTTTTGCAGACCATCTGAATGGGTCATTGACCACTGAATCATGTATTGTCTTTCTGCTGACTGGTTAGCATGCAACAGAAGCTTTTCACAGTACCTCGGTACACATGGCAATAAACTAAACTGAAACTGAAATTATAAGGTTGTGAAATCCAATAGCAAAACTATTAAACCAATAAATATTTAAAATTAAATATTAAGGGCAGCACGGTGGCGCAGCGGTAGAGTTGGTACAGAGCGGTACAGTACTTGCAGCGCCAGAGACCCGGGTTTGATCCCGATTACGGGTGCTGTCTGTACGGAATTTGTACGTTCTCCCCTTGACCATGTGGGTTTTCTCCAAGATCTTCGATTTCCTCCCACACTCCAATGAATTACAAATTGTGGCAGTGTACAATTCTGTAATCTCTTGGATGTCCAGTTTTGTGCTGCCAGATCTGTTCATTGTCTACCCAACTTAGCAGTTTCACAGTGCCACATGATGCAACGGAGTGTGTGTGAGAATGGGACTTGTGTGATTACTTCTACCAATTTCTCCTTTGTGTGAGAATGGGACTTGTGGTGATTACTTCTACCAATGCTAGCAAGGGGAAAATCATTTGCCACAGTTAGTTTGGTGAGGACGAGATCAATTGGGTTTTGGCCACATGTTGGTTCACCCCCTGGCTGGTGTGACTGTCACCCAGTCTGACAGCAATCACCTTCAGGATTTGACCGACTTGGTCTGTGGTGGTGCTCTGTTGAAGTTAGTGTTGAGTATTTAAAGTCCACCATTGTGTCATTGCTATCTGTGCCCTATCTACATGTAGTGCGTCTTCCAATTTAACATTGGATAAATACTGATTAACCCACTGAAGGAGAACAGTAAGCGATCATCAGGAGGTTGTTTTCTTGCCTGTTGTTGATCTGGTGCTATGTGACTTCATGGGCAGTGGAGTTAATATTGAGGAATCAATGGCTACTCCTTCCACTGCATGGGAATATAATGATGTGAGATGACTTTAATCACTTCTAATGGATGTATCTTGTCAGTGGGCCTGCCAAAGCCTGGGTTAGTAAAGGGTAGGTCCGGCACATTGTCTGTCAAGTATGATTCTGTGACAATGACTGTATCAGGCTATTGCTTAACCAATCAGTGGGATAGCTCTCCACAATCATCTGCTGGTCCCTTGAGGACCAATATAATTGAAACATAGAATAATGAAAGGCCTAGATAGAGTGGATGTGGAAAGGATGTTTCCACTGGTGGGAGAGTCTAGGACCAGAGGCCTCAGTATTAAAGGGTGCTCTTTTAAAAAGAGGTGATGAGGAACTTTGTTAGTCAGAGGGTAGTTAATCTGTGGAACTCATTGCCACAGAGGGCTGTGCAGACCAAATCAGTGGATATTTTTAAGGCAGAGATAGACAAGGTATTGATTAGAATGGATTTGAAAGGTTATGAGGAGAAGACAGGAAAATGGGATTAGGTGGCAGAGATCAGCCATGATTGAATGGTTGAATAGACTTGATGGGTCAAATGGCCTAATTCTACTCCTATAACTTGTGAACTTGTAAATAATCTGGTTTAGGAAGATTTATGTCTGACTTTGGTGACTAGGTCCATGATCGTCAGTCTATCCAGTTTATTATAACCATATAACCATATAACAATTACAGCACAGAAACAGGCCATCTCGGCCCTGGATGTTTATTAAATGGGAATCACTCCATTGTATGAAGATATGCATCCTGACCACAAGAGCTACACCAACCCCAAACCAATTAGGAGCAGACGAGAGCATTCGATCCAATTTGTGGTCCCAGCCTCAAAGACAGATGTGTACAGCAATTAGTTCTTTCCACGCACTATTAAAGCATGGAATAATCTCCACCAAGCCACGGTTGCCCAGCCAGATGCAACTAAATTTAAAGTGGCACTTTCTTCCCAATAACCCTCTCTGGCTAAACCCCTCCCTTCACCACCTCCAGTTTAAATTCCAGTTGGAATATTTTGGAGGACCAAGTAACCAAGAACCAAGACCACCTCAAATTAATTTAGTTCTTATTTTCTATTTTTAAGGTTGTGACCTCTTTGATCCAAGGTCTCTTACTGGAATAAATACATCCTTTCATCTACTTAAACACCTGAATTAAACAAAGATCATACCGTTCAGACAGTACCCATTGTCAGGATCGAACCTGGGTCTCTGGAGCTGTAAGGCAGCAACTCTACTGCTGCTGATGTAGACCATAAAACTGGATATATTGAAAACAGTGCTGGAACAAATTCAGGCAGCAGTTTTTAAGAGTCAGTATTTCAGGTAAATTATCTTTCATCAAAACAAGAAAAGGCATTGGAGACAAACAAGTTTTTAAATGAAAGATAAAGAAGTGTGTGAGAGATAACAAAGGGAAAGATCGGGGATAGAGCATGAGATAATCTGCCTGGGGGTAGTCACACAATGTGAAAGATAGTGGAAATAGAACAAAAATCAGACAAACAAAATCAATCTGCTGGAGCCATAAGTGGAAGCAATTATCACCTTAGGTTGACAGAAAATGCAGGAGTAACAGCAGTAACAGCAGGCCCGGCAGTACCTCTGGAGAAATTGGATAGGGGACGTTTTGGGTCGTGACCCTTCTTCACATTGATTGTAGGGGGAGGAACTGGATGCCACAGAATAGCACAATGGGGCAGCATGGTGGCACAGCTGTACAGTTGCTGCCTTATAGCGCCAGAGACCTGGGTTTGATCCTGAAAACAGGTGCTGTCTGTACGGAGTTTGTACGTTCCCGTGACAGCGTGGGGTTTCTGCGGGTGCTGCGGTATCCACCCATACTTCAAAGACACTCAGGTTTGTAGGTTAATTGGTTTCTGTTTCAAATTTAAACATTTCCCAGGATAGTGCTGGTGTGATCATTGGTCGGTGCAGACTCGGTGGGACGAAGAGCCTGATTCCATGCTGTATCACCAAAGTCCAAAGTCTAAAGGAAGCATGAAAAATCTGGGCCAGCAACAGATGACATCAGACAGGGTGGATCGATAGGCCAATTTTTTGTGATCCCAACAGCTCGATGATCATCATGAATATTCCATCTGCTATATAACCATATAACCATATAACAATTACAGCAGGGAAACAGGCCATCTCGGCCCTTCAAGTCCATGCCGAACAACTTTTTTCCCTTAGTCCCACCTGCCTGCATTCATACCATAACCTCCATACCCTTCTCAACCATATGTCTATCCAATTTATTTTTAAATGATACCAACGAACCTGCCGCCACCACTTCCACTGGAAGCTCATTCCACACCGCTACCACTCTCTGAGTAAAGAAGTTCCCCCTCATGTTACCCCTAAACCTCTGTCCCTTAATTCTAAAGTCATGTCCTCTTGTTTGAATCTTTCCTATTCTCATAGGGAAAAGCTTGTCCACATCAACTCTGTCTATCCCTCTCATCATTTTAAAGACCTCTATCAAGTCCCCCCTTAACCTTCTGCGCTCCAGAGAATAAAGACCTAACTTATTCAACCTATCTCTGTAACTTAGCTGTTGAAACCCAGGCAACATTCTAGTAAATCTCCTCTGTACCCTCTCTATTTTGTTGACATCCTTCCTATAATTGGGCGACCAAAATTGTACACCATAACTGGACCCTTCATCTGCTAATTGGTTAGCAAACAACAAAAAGCTTTTCACTGAACCTCTTGTACACGTGACAATAAAATAACTAAACTAACCATAGCTCTACTGTTCACTGTGAAGTTCCTGCCCTATTTTAACTTCCCAAAATCCAACGCCTCACACTTATCTGAATTAAACTCTGTTAGCCATTCCTTGGCCCACTTGCCCAGTTGATCAAGATCCTGCTGTAAATCTTGATGACATTCTTCACTGTCTACACTCCCACCTATTTTAGTGTCATTAGCGAACTTACTAATCATACCTAGCATGATGACGTTTCAGACCTGGACCCTTCATCAAGACAGGAGCAGAGAGGAGATAGCTGCTAGAAACAGGTGGGGAAGGGATGGGCAAGAACTGGCAAGTAATAGGTGGATCCAAGTAAGAGAGGGTTGATTGGCAGATGAGTCAGGTGGAGGATAGCACATATTCAAAAATGGATGTTTTCTGGAGGTTTCAAACATTTTCTAATGTTATTTACTTGCAGTTTCTTTCTTACTCCTTCCTTCCATGTCATATTTCGCTATCTGCAGCCATTTGTCATCACTCTCAACCTTTGTGACAACGCCATCTTTCTCTTTACCATGCCTACCCCCTTAAAGACTGCCTCTCAGATGTCCAGATGCCCGTGCTCTTTCTCTTTTACTAAAGGTCCTAACAGCAAATTTCCTTCCAAGCTTTTTCTGTTAAAACCGGCTCACTGCACAAGAATGGCCTGAATGACTGAGCGTTTGCCCTGAGTCATTCTACATTTACTTATCCCAATTATATATTTGCTAACCTTCCACGCTTTAGCCTCCTTCCTTCCAAGCCCCACCATAATGATACCCCCCCCCCCCCCCCCCCCAATCCACTCACCCATTAACTCCAAATTTGTACCAACTCAACATTGGCTCTTGATCTGTCAAAGTTTATATACTAAAACCCTCCTCCTATGTTTCAATTCATCGTTCCCAAACTTTTTAACCTCCTCCAATTATCCTAACTCTGAAAATTATGTTGCTCCAAATCTACGCTCATTCTAATGCAATTGGGATGCATTGAGGTATAAAAGTTTAGACTGGCTATTTCAGAACATGAGTGCCTGCCACTAGATTCTCACATCTAACACTGTTTTGTTTTCTCTTCTGAGCTAACATTAAGAGGCAGATCTTCTACTGTGGCAAATATGTGATAAATTGAAGAATGATTCTTGCTGAGTCCAATAATCACCTACACAACTATCACACAAGTCAACAACAAACCTGTTACCAGAATTGGAACACCAGTGCCCCTTTAGTCCAATTATTCTGTTTGGGAAATGCTGGGAATGCCTACGGACCAATCTTTTACATGATGAATAATAACTAAGCCACACCGATAATCTCTGGCTATAAACACTGAACTGTGCAACGTGGAAACTTTAAAAACTAATTCTAATATTGTTGGTATACCCTTTGCAAGAAACATTGTCTTCAATTTCACCTAACAAAAGAGATTTCATAAATGTATTTCTTCTTTTTCGCATTCAGAGCAGAATATATTTTGTTACCAACTAGAATTGCTGTTGAAGTTCTCAAAAATGTTATAAGGATTATATTTGTTGATTAAGTGACAGTGCATACAGATGAGATGGAGCTCAGGCCATTCTTCTGCAGTGATTGGTTTTAACAACAAAGGTTTGAATGTAAATTTGTTGCAAGGCTTTCAGTAAAAGAGTAAGAGCATCAGCGTCCTTGAGGAAGAATGATTACAGATATAAGTTGTGGTCTCATCAGTAAAGGTGCTTCGCTTATTGAAATTGCACAAAAAGAGTGACAGAATTCACTCATCTCCACCTTTAGGACCTTAATGTCCAGCTAAATTTATATCTCCACCGGCTGACATGTTTTCTTATTCAAATGCCTTTGCCGGCCGGTACCTCGGTCTCCCCCAGAACCGTGACCTCTGTTGGTCTGGCAAAACAGATAATGCATGTAAGGCTCTGGAAGCAAGAGTGCCAGATAATCAGAGGTAGACCTTTAGTTGAAATAAATAACTGTGGATGCTGGTTTATTAAAAAATAACAGTGCTGGAGTAATTTAGTGGGTCAGTCAGCATCTCCGGAGATTACAGATAGTTGGCACAATGACGCTGCGGTAGAGTTGCTGCCTCACTGCGCCAGAGACTCAGGTTCAATCCTGTCCTGGTGTGCAAACTGTGCGGTGTTTGTACATTCTCCCATTGAACATATAGGTTTTCACCAAGTGCTCTGGTTTCCACCCACATCCCAAAAATGTGCAGGTTTGTAAATTCATTGGCTTCTGTAAATCGTCCCTAGCATGTAGGATGGAACTTGTGTATGGGTGATCGCTGGTTGGCACGGATTCAGCAGAACAAAATATAGTGTTTCCACACTATATCTCTAAAGTAAACAAAACTAAAAGGTGATATTTCTGGGCAGGTCATTTGAGTTACTCCAGCATATTGTGCCCTTTGGTGATCCTCAAGTCCTTCCACCATTCAATGGATGACATCTGACATAGAAAACAATATAACGATTTTTCCCATACCACTTAGAAATGTTGAAACATAGAAAATATGTGCAGGAATAGGCCATTCGGCCCTTCGAGCCAGCTCCACTATTCAATATGATCATGGCTGATCATCCAAAATCAGTACCCCGCTCCAGCTTCTTCCCCATATCATTTGATTCCCTTAGCCCTAAGAGCTAAATCTAACTCTCTTGAAAAATGAAAAAATGGGAAGACTGGGCTTGTATTCACTGGAATTTAGAAGGATGAGGGGGTATCTTATAGAAACATATAAAATTATAAAAGGACTGGACAAGCTCTATGCAGGAAAAATGTTCCCAATGTTGGGTACTCCAGAACCAGAGGCCACAGTCTAAGAATAAAGGGGAGGCCATTTAAAACAGATGAGAAAAAAAATTCACTCAAATTTGAGGAATTCTCTGCCATGGTAGGCAGTGGAGCCCAATTCACTGGTTTAATTTAAAAGAGAGTTAGATAGAGCTCTTGTGGCTCACGGAATCAAGGGATATGGGGAGAAGGTAGGCACGGGTTACTGATTGTGGATGATCACCCATGATCACAATGAATGGCGGTGCTGGCTCAAAGGGCCAAATGGCCTACTCCTCCACCTATCTTCTATGTTTCTATGAAAACATCCAATGAATTGGCCTCCACTGCCTTCTGTGGCAGAGAATTCTACAGATTCACAACTCTCTGGGTGAAAACGATTTTCCTCATCTCAGTCCTTATTCTTAAACTGGGACTCCCCCAAGATTGAGAAAACTTTTCCTGCATCTACCCTGTCCAATCCTCTAAGAATTTTATATGTTTCAATAAGATCTCCTCTCATCCTTCTAAATTCCAGCGAACACAAGCCTAAATTCCAGCGAATAATTTCATCATATGTCAGTCTCCCCATCCTGGGAATTAACCTGGTGAACCTACGCCACACTTTCTCAATAGCAATAATGGCCTTCCTCAAATTAGAAGACCAAAATTGCACACCTTTGGTCCGGTCTCACCACAGCCATGTACAACTGCTGTTGGACCTCCTTGCACCTAAACTCAATTCCTCTCGCAATGAAGGCCAACATGCCATTAGCTTTCTTCATTACCAAGAAAGGTAACTTTAAGGGTATGAGACGTGAATTGGCCAAGATAGACTGGCAATTGATTCTTAAAGGGTTGACGGTGGAAAGGCAATGGAAGGCATTTAAAGACTGCATGGATGAACTACAAAAATTGTTCATCCCAGTTTGGCAAAAGAATAAATCAAGGAAGGTAGTACATCCGTGGATAACAAGGGAAATCAGGGATAGTATCAAAACAAAAGATGAAGCATACAAATTAGCCAGAAAAAGCAGCCTACCAGAGTCCAGCAGAGGAGGACAAAGGGATTAATTAGGAAAGGGAAAATAGATTATGAAAGAAAACTGGCAGGCAACATAAAAACTGACTGCAAAAGCTTTCATAGATATATGAAGAGAAAAAGATTAGTTAAAAAAATGTAGGTCCCTTGCAGTCAAAAACAGTTGAATTGATCATGGGGAACAAGGACATGGCAGACCAATTGAATAACTACTTTGGTTCTGTCTTCACTAAGGAAGACATAAATAATCTGCCGGAAATAGCAGGGGACCGGGTGTCAAACGAGATGGAACTGAGTGAAATCCAGGTCAGCGGGGAAGTGGTGTTAGGTAAATTGAATGGATTAAAGGCAGATAAATCCCCAGGGCCAGACAGGCTGCATCCCAGAGTACTTAAGGAAGTAGCCCCAGAAATAGTGGATGCATTAGTGATAATTTTTCAAAACTTTAGATTCTGGAGTAGTTCCAGAGGATTGGAGTGTAGCTAATGTAACCCCACTTTTTTAAAAGGGAGGGAGAGAGAAAACGGGGAATTACAGACCAGTTAATCTAACATCAGTAGTGGGGAAACTGCTAGAGTCAGTTATTAAAGATGGAATAGCAGCACATTTGGAAAGTGGTGAAATCATTGGACAAAGTCAGCATGGATTTATGAAAGGTAAATCATGTCTGACGAATCTTATAGAATTTTTCGAGAATGTAACTAGTAGAGTGGATAAGGGAGAACCAGTGGATGTGTTATATCTGGACTTTTAGAAGGCTTTCAACAAGGTCCCACATAAGAAATTAGTATGCAAACTTAAAGCATACGGTATTGGGGGTTCAGTATTGATGTGGATAGAGAACTGGCTGGCAGACAAGAAGCAAAGAATAGGAGTAAACGGGTCCTTTTCAGAATGGCAGGCAGTGACTAGTGGGGTACCGCAAGGCTCAGTGCTGGGACCCCAGCTATTTACAATATATATTAATGATCAAGATGAGGGAATTGAATGTAACGTCTCCAAGTTTGCAGATGACACGAAGCTGGGGGGCAGTGTTAGCTGTGAGGAGGTTGCGAGGAGGCTGCAAGATGACTTGGATAGGTTGGGTGAGTGGGCAAATGCATGGCAGATGCAGTATAATGTGGATAAATGTGAGGTTATCCACAGGAAAGTAGACTATTATTTGAATGGTGGCCGATTAGGAAAAGGGGTGATGCAACGAGACCTGGGTGTCATGGTACACCAGTCATTTAAAGTAGGCATGCAGGTGCAGCACGCAGTGAAGACAATGAATGGTATGTTAGCATTCATAGCAAAAGAATTTGAGTATAGGAGCATGGAGGTTCTACTGCAGTTGTACAGGGTCTTGGTGAGACCACACCTGGAGTATTGCATACAGTTTTGGTCTCCTAATCCGAGTAAAGACATTCTTGCCATAGAGGGAGTACAGAGAAGGTTCACCAGACTGATTCCTGGGATGTCAGGACTTTCATATGAAGAAAGACTGGATAGATCGGCATGTACTCACTAGAATTTAGAAGATTGAGGGGGGATCTTATAGGAACTTACAAAATTCTTAAGGGGTTGGGCAGGCTAGATGCTCGAAGATTGTTCCCAATGTTGGGGAAGTCCAGAACAAGGGGTCACAGTTTAAGGATAAAAGCCCTGTCTCACGGTGCGAGTTGACCCACGAGGTACCCCGAGTGAAAGACTTGTGGTTGTGTACGAGATTCAAAGTGTATGATCAAGAGCTTAACCGAGTTCCCACGGGTATGACTAAGTTTGCCGTTTACTTGCCATTTCTGCAATGTTCCAACTTCGTCTCCCGAGTTACCAAGTTCTTCTCCCGAGTTACTCTTGTGTCATGCTGTTTTTTTTTTTTGCACTATAAAAAGCCTCTCTTGTTTAAATTGGCTCATTTGGAAACATGGCTGCAAGCAGGCAATTGGAGTCCAGGATGGTGATGTTTTTTATTTGAGTGCTGTATGCAGCAGCCCTTTATGTCATGCAAGGACGTTTGTGCAATGAAGGCAGAAGGGAAAGAGTACTCTCTCTCCACTGACCTGTTCAGTGATTCCATCCCTTTCTGATTTCACTTCAGATTTCCAGCAGCTGCAGTTCTTTTGAGATTTAATTAACGTTGACCCGTGTCTGTGTGCGCGTCACTCACTCTCTGTGCAGCCTCAGTTGTGAAGCATTTTCTACTCTTTTCTCTATCTTTTTCTGATTTTCAGTATCTGCTGTAACTTGCCTTTGACTCTTATTATTAATGTGTGAAGTGTTGATTTTACTTCGGAGTCACGTGAGCGCCTGCCAGAGGCAAGTTTAAACTCCAGGTAAGTTGTATTTCTTACCTGTTTTTTGATGTTCTGCAGGAACCTTTTCGTCCACAGAGGTTCCTGCCTTGTGCTTCACGGGTGCCGACGACAAACCAGCTGCGGTCTGTGGGGGGACCCCGGTCCTACCGCGGAAGCGGGCAGCTGCAGAAATGTCAGGCTCGCGGAGTTCAGTCACTACCGTCAGTGACCTCTGAACGCAGGGTTTCTGAGGAGGGGAACTGCAGCAGCAGTGCGGTTTTAGTCCGCAGAGGTCCACGATATGTGCTGAAACTGCCCAGAATGGTCGGTGACTTTTCAACGCTGTGTTCCCGGGGAGGGGAACTCAACAGAAGTGCAGTTTTAAACCGCAGTGACCCACGATATGGGGTTGAAGCTGACCAGAACGGTCAGCCCGGGTGCCGTGCGGGGTTCCCCTTGGTAAGGTACACAGACGCTAGGTTTCCCCGGGGAGGGTAAACCCAGCAGCAATGTAGTGTCCAGGCAGCATGTTATAGGATAGGGGGAGGGAACAGACCAATATGGTCAGGCCTGATGCCGGGAGGTTTCCCCTCCGCATATGAAAAACATTTTAGGTTGACCAGGATGGAGCCCTTGTGGAAAGGAGGCTCCATCTAGATACATAGAAACATAGAAACATAGAAAATAGGTGCAGGAGTAGGCCATTCGGCCCTTCGAGCCTGCACCGCCATTCAATATTATCATGGCTGATCATCCAACTCGGTATCCTGATCCTGCCTTCTCTCCTGATCCCTTTAGCCACAAGGGCCACATCTAACTCCCTCTTAAATGTAACCAATGGACTGGCTTCAACTACTGGATACGGGACTGGATACATCCCAACTACATGAGTTGTGACAGTGCCGGGCATAAGGGTGAGCCTGAGCCACAAGCACCTTTTTTGCACAGTGCTGCTTTAGGGGATGTTGATTCTAGGTAATGATGAACATATAGGTAAGCCTGAGCCAGCAGCACCTATTCCACAGGGCTGCTTTATGGGATGCCGAATCTATGGCAATGCCAGGCATATGGATAAGCCCGCGTCAGCAGCACCTATTGCACAAGGCTGCTTGAAGGGATGCTAAATTTATGGTAATACCAGGCATACGTCAGCAGCACCTGCTTGACGGGAAGCCGGGCATAAGGATGAGCCCGAGCCAGCAGTACCTATTGTACAGGGCTGCTTTATTGGATGCCGAGTCTATGGCAATGCCGGGCATTTGGGTGAGCCCGAGCCAGCAGCGCCTATTCCACAGGGGTACTTTATGTGATACCGAGTGATGGCAGCGGCGACCTATGGGAGAGGCCATATCAGCAGCACCTTGTACCAGGGCTGCTTTATATTACAGCCGAGGCTATGGTAGCACCGGCATATGGGAGAGCCACGCTAGCAGCACCTTGTAGCAGGGCTGCTTAATGTAGGCAGCAACATCTGTAGAAGGGCTGCATAATGTTTCCCTCATGGGAGAGGTGAGCTTCCCGGGGCAGTTTGTTCTTACACTGAAGTTCTACAGCAAGGGACAAGGTTTACACTTGGTTGAACAATACAAATGATCAAGACATTCCTCATCAATTTAGCATTCTAAGCAGGCTGTAATTGGGCCAGAATTGTGTTTAGGTAAGCACAGTACTTTGACCAGGGTTGCTTTCAAGTTAGATGCAAAAATATGGGCAGACTTGTCTTTCGAGACAGGTCAGAATTATGGCTAGAATTGGTTTAGACAAATTAAAATTAGCAGACAGGTTCATTATTATGGTCAGGTTGTCTTACAAGACAGGCTCGGGAATCGGGCCAGAGTTGCCGTTCAAGGCAGACGCGAAGGATGACAGCCCTGCCGGTTCATTATGAAAGATGGCTGATTAACAACTGGAGTCATAGTGGTGCCCATTTCCAGTATCATTGGAGATATTTGGTGGAGGCATTGCTGTGATGAGGCAATATAATAGTATAATCCACTGTTTCAGTCTCAAACCATGTTTGAGAAATTGGGCTCCTCTATTCAATTCAAATTAAGTTGTTATCAAATAGACTTGTTTGAGATGTTGCAGAGAGCATACCCCAACACATAAAACCTAACGTTCAGTATTAGTCTGACTCCGGGTCCATGGCAGTGTCAGCCATTTTGAGAGGCCGCGCCAGCAGCATCTTGTAGTAGGGCTGTTTAATGGCTTCCTCATGAAGGAGGAGAGCATACCAAGTCTGATGGTATAGCCGTGAACATACCCAAAGGGATGATGGTCATGTGTCAGAGATCATTACTGACAGCCAGATTTGCCATCACAACACATATGCAGTGAACACCGCTATCAGGGGGACATTAGACCCAGCCGCCAAATCTGTTCGCAGGTAAAGACCTATTCAACAGGCAAATCCTGCAGGATGAAGGTAAGCGGTTCACTGAAGCTGGTAGCAGCATGAAAGCTGACCAGAGGTTCCATGCACTCTATTCAGGTCATTACGATTTACATTGAGTTATTAATTGGCTTATGATGCCACCTTCAGGGAACTATGCACACTTATTCCTAGATCCCTCTGTTCCACAGCATTCCTAGGCACCAGATTGGAGTCAATAGAAGCCTGTTACAGCGTTGTTGTTATAAAACAGCAGTCTAGTCATTAAGACTAATTGGCAATATAATGGATGTGGTTCAGCTGTGCAAATGGGAGAATTGAAATCATCCTAAATGGAGAACTCTAAAGTACCATGTAGGTCATGGTCGACACACTTTGCTATTATCAGCTGAAGCTGCCAAAGTCACAATGATGGATAGACATTGTTCAACATTGTTCCAGTAGGTTGATCAGTAAATATCTCATTATATTGCAAAATGATGCTAATGGTCTAAGAATGGGAAATTGCGAATATCATCTCTGGTTTGGAGCTGGAGGAGATTTGCATGAGTTACCAATTCTTCTTTTATTGGTGTCAAATATCTATAAACCCTACGCATTTTGTGGGTTAAGAGTAATTGAGCGGATATGCATATCTGCATGCTCAACTTCATGTTGACACATTATGATGTTGGCATATGTTAGTACATGTGGGTGCAATCAAGTAAACAATCCTGTTATGGTTACATAATCTCGTTGGCCACTGGAGTAACATCAGGTATAGGTCAATGACAACACAGAATGGGTGTTGAATCATGTTGTATATTTGAAATTCTAGTTTAATGGAACACCGAATATACATATGTTTGCTTCATGTTTATTCACAGGTTGTAAAATATGTGGCATAATAGTATTGAAGATACATTCTTGCTACAAGGAGAAGAAAGGTCTTTTGTGTCTTCCTCCATTTGCTTCATAAATTTTTGGCTTCAAATTAAGTCATTAAGAGCCGTTTAGGTTCCTATTGTGTGATTGGCCTTTGCAAGTTTGATTCCCGGTTGTCGGGAATAATAATATAACCATATATGGTTATTTTGTAGGTAACTTGCTGGTTTAGTCTGTGGTTTGAGAAATCAGCCGTTGTATGTTAAAATCAAGTTATGTTCTGCAGATTCAATATATTGCTCTATGGCTTGGGTTGCTACATCAGTCCTTGTGTATGTTCAGTGTGCTGCGATAACACCAAAAAAGTAGGACTTTATTTTCCAGGAGATGGAAAGCATTTGTTGAATGTTCATGTTGCATTGAAGAAGTACAAATTACTGATGTTTGGAGTTCATTTTGAAATGATCTTTGTCAATAATTAAGTTGTACGGCCATTAACTGTGCCAACGTGCCTCCTCATTGTATTGGCTGCAGCAAACAAGACCCGCTCTGTCGGATTCACCCTGGATATCAAGATGGTAAGCATATCTTTAACACAATGTTTCCTGAAGCAGTTGTGGCTGTGTAGACTCGTTTCTCATTTCTCAAAGCCTCTTGGTCACTAACTCCACACGGACAGCAGCTGAGCTCAGGATCGAACCTGACACCACGGGACAGCAGCATTAACTGCTGTACCACCATGCAGCGGAGATGGTCCAGTTCTAATCCAATGTGATTCCTGATGTCTGAGGGTCAGGGGAAAATGTTCTCTCGTCTCCTTTCTTCTCTAGTCTGAAGAAGGGTCTCGACTCAAAACGCCACCTGTTCCTTTTCTCCAGGGATGCTGTCTGACCCTTTGAGTTACACCAGGTTTTTGTGTCTCTCTTCGGTTTGAACCAGCGTCGCAGTTCCTTCCTGCACATGATTCCTGATGTGTCTGAGTATGGTCTAAGAAGACGCCCAGAGAGCTTCCAGCTGTGCTCCAGTACATCCCAGGGCTATTTCTGTGTGATTCCAGATGGGCTTCTGTAGGCTTTCAACCGTGACCAGGTCTTGCATTGTGCTGCTTTTGTCCCAGTTTCTGCTGACAGTCCCCTCCGTCTTCAGCAAGGACCTCAGGAAGTTCCAAATCATGAAGGCTTATTATGATCATGGGTTGGTGGGTGGGGGGGGGGGGGGGGGGGGAGGAAAGCACAACACGCTCCCCCCCCCCCACCCACAAATTTGTGCAAATTTCTCCCCACACTGCTGTCTGCATGAACTGCAAGTTACAGAATGGTGATTTAATCTGAATTAAACTTTTGTTTCTCTGCCGAACAGCTGCCGAGTTCAGAGTGCCCACGGTAGACTCAAGAGTCTCTAAGTTTAACTCACGGGCCACCAAGTTCTTACAATGAGTATAAATGTTTGAATTTGTAACTTCAACAGTACATTTTATTTGTGGAAAACTTTAAACATGTTTGAATTTTTTCAAGAGTTATCAAGTTTCACGGGTACCTGCCGTTAGCGCCACAAGTCGCTAAGTTGCGTCCACGAGTTCCGACGTTCCTGCTATGTTAATTGTTCGTGATTACCACGAGTTAAATTTGTTTTAAACTTGGGGTACCTCGTGGGTCAACTCGGTTTAAGGGGGAAGTCTTAACTCGGTTTTAAGGGGGAAGTCTTTTCGGACCGAGATCAGAAAAACATTTTTCATACAGAGAGTGGTGAATCTCTGGAATTCTCTGCCACAGAAGGTAGTTGAGGCCAGTTCATTGGCTATATTTAAGAGGGAGTTAGATGTGGCCCTTGTGGCTAAGGGGATCGGGGGGGTATGGAGAGAAGGCAGGTATGGGATACTGAGTTGGATGATCAGCCATGATCATATTGAATGGCGGTGCAGGTTCGAAGGGCCGAATGGCCTACTCCTGCACCTATTTTCTATGTTTTTATGTTTCACTGCCTGCTGTACCTGCATGCTTACTTTCAGTGACTGATGCACAAGCATACCCAGGTCTTGTTGCACCTCCCCTTCTCCTAATCTGACACCATTCAGGCAATAATCTGCCTTCCTGTCCTTACCACCAAAGTGGATAACCTTGCATTTATCCACGTTATACTGCATCTTCCATGCTTCTGCACACTCACCCAAACTATCCAAGTCACCCTGCAGCCTCATAGCATCCTCCTCGCAGCTCACAATGCCACCCAGCTTTGTGTCATCCGCAAACTTAGAGAGGTTACATTTAATTCACTCATCTAAATCGTTAATATTTATTGTAAACAACTAGGGTCCCAGCACCAAGCCATGCGCCACCCATGCAGTCACCGCCTGCCATTCTGAAAAGGACCCGTTAATTCCTACTCTTTGCTTCCGGTCTGCCAACCAGTTCTCTATCCATCAATACCCTACCCCCAAACCATGTGCTCTAATTTTGCACACTAATTTCTTTTGTGGGAACTTGTCAAAGGCTTTTTGAAAGTCCAGATACACCATATCTACTGGCTCTCCCTGATCCATTCTATTTGTTACATCCTCAAAAAATTCCACATTAGTTGTTAAATAATTTTTATTAGAAGTATAAATACATATTAAAACAACATTCTTAGGAAAGTGATGGATTGTATGAATAAAATTTTCATTACCAACATTTCAGTATTTGTTTAAAGGTTACCATCATTTCATGTTTATACTTCTAAACATTTTATTATAATTTTTTTAGTGAAATGTAGGAAAATGTGAAAAATAATAAAATAACAGTGGTGTATTATATAAACAATACTTATGAAGTAATATATCCGTGATCAATAATATATTATTCTTCGCCCATTCCTTCGTTCAGGTCTCGGTCAGGCCCTCGAACCGAGTCACATTGAGCCCTTAAGATATTCAAGGAATGGAGACCAAATCCCATTAAATTGGTCTAACTTGCCCAACAGTGCAAGTCTTATTCTTTCCAAGTGTAAAGTCTCTGCCATTCCTGAAATCCACAATTTAACTGTAGGGGATGTGGGACCTTTCCAAAATTGTAAAATTAATTTTTTACCAATTATTAAACTATAATCAATAAAAGTTTTTTGTGTTATCGTGATTAATTGATCCTGTTCTAATATTCCCAGTATTATTAATTTTGGATCTGGAGTTAGTTTCATATTTACAACATTCGAGATTACCTTAAATATTTCCAACTAAAAATTAGTAATTTTTATACAAGTTATAAAAGAATGTGTTAAATTAGCTTCTGGGAGATGGAAGAGATGATGGATGCGAAAATAGAGGCGAGGTTAAGCCCTATGTCAACTGTACTGGATCAACAAAATGATACGATTAAAGAATTAACTGATGTTGCTCTAACAACTGCGAGGGAGAATGAGAAGATAAACGAAGAGAACAAACGCCTCTCTGAATTAGTACGTAAAATAAATGAGAAATGTATTGATTTGGAGGGGCGGCAAAGACGTAAGAATTTGCGCATAGTAGGTCTGTCTGAGCGACGCGAAGGAAACCATGACCCACGTAAATTCTTTGCTAAACTCCTGAAGGACATTTTGGATCTGGATGAAGAGCCCCTGTTGGGCCGAGCCCACAGGGCTTTAAGACCGGCTTCTAGGAGTGGAGCACCACCAAGACAAGTAATTGTAAAGGTGGTTTATGATGGCGTCTTTGAAGATATGATGAAGATAATAATAAGAAAAAGAAATCTGAAATACGAAGGAGATAACATCAGTATCTTCAGAGACTACCCGGCCGAAGTGGCTAAAAGAAGAGCTCTATTTACAGAAACAAGACGCATCTTGAGAGATATAAAAGGAAAAAAGGAGATCAGATATGGTCTGGTGTACCCGGCAATACTTAGAGTTACCTACGAGAAGAAGGATCTTCGTTTCACCAAGCATACAGCGGCACTGGAATTCGCTCGGAAAATACAGAAGAAGGCAGAAGAAGGAGAGGCAGAGGAAGAAGGAGCAGACCCGACAGGAGTAATTGATGAATGAACTTTATGGACCTGCGGTTATGAACCACTCACTGAGAAAAAGGCGAAATAACGGACATAGAATTGTAGTATTATATTGCTTACTAATTAATTAATAAATACTAATTTGTAATTATTAATTGCTAATTACTAATTAGTTTGATTTCCCTTACTCCCCTTATATAGTATTACTAATTATGATACTAATTATAGTTGAAATTAACAACTAAAAATTAGTAATATGAATAATAGAAAAAGTTATTAAGAAAATAAAGTTAGCACCCCCACCCCAATATATACAGTATTCCAAATAAGAGCTGGAATATTTAACATTTTTTTTTAGAAAACGGAAGTCGCTAGATTAGTAGCCATGTTAGTGTGGCTTTCACCTGTGCACACTACACATTATAAAAGTGTAGTCTCTTTTTTTTCTGATCACCTTTTTATCACCCTTTACTTTTTTTATATTTACACTCGTTATTATTTTTTGTATAACACATACTTGATTTTATATTATATATTATATAATCATGACTTCTATCTATTTTATATAATCAGATTAAATGGATATGGTTTAATGGAATTGGAAATTCGCATCGGATTGAAGTTGGGGTGTAATGTCGGGCTGGAGGAGCCAAGAAGGCTACTCCAAAAAAAGCCACCCTAACAATAAAATGCAAGATATGAATGTAAGGAA